>CM070746.1:18156711-18756711 GCA_036346245.1 Bonia amplexicaulis
GTCACACACCAATACTTGTTTCATTTGGTGAAATGAAATGGAACGCCTCGTGCATGGACAGCCAGCCTCTCCTTTCCTTGCTTTTGGTAGTGCTCTAGCAACTTTAGTTTGCTTTTTTCCATGCAAGTTTAATTTCTTCACATCATGCTGCTAGGCTACCGAGTTGATCCTAACACTTTAAGAGCTCGTAGTTATCGCTTATCAGTCTCAGAGATCAAACCGACAAAGTTACTAGTTCATTGGTTCACTAGCCTAGCCAGTGGTTTGCCCCAAGTCTAGTACTCGTGCTAGCAGTTGCAGATGCAAAATCTTCTACTTGGGCTGCAAAAATCTTTTGTAGCAAAGAAAGGATAGTACTAAATTCTAAAGATGTGTATATATATCCCGATTACCTGACCATCAAATCTTGCAGGAGGATTTGTATAAGAACTTTTAATCTGAAAATTTTCTCTCTCTGTCAGAATGGGTATCTGAATCTGGCTTCATTTTTTTAGACGAAAATCTGGCTTCAATCATGTTCTTTTCCTTCGAATCTAGCGGTTTTTATCTTTTGCTACAGTACCTAACTTTCAAATAAAGTATTTTCTTAAGCCGCAGTCAGGTACAATTCTTGCTCTCTTGCCCCAATCGACATCTACCGCCGCATTGCTGCCTGCCGAGAGAGAACCTACAGCTGCTATCCTTGATCAGGTAAGTAATTTCTTATCCTGGTCAATCTACAGTCCTGCCTGCACTGTTAGATTTATAGGATTCAGGGTCCCAAAGAACTCGAGGGACTATAAACATTTCCCAACTTCTTACCAGAAGATTTCCCTGAAATCGTACTGAACATGATGACGATTGAAAAGGGGGCAAAAGGGCGGACGGAAAAGAAGGGCGCGAACCAATCAAGCCAAAAGGAAGGATATGCCACGAAGGAATCGGCCATGACTATTGCAACGCATTCCCACCAAGAAAAAACCGCATCGGCGATGGGGACATGCATGAGCAGCTTTAATAATGCTGCCATAAGCAAGCAGGCAGGGCCCCGTCCCGTTTGCATTAAGGTTTTAGTTAGTTCGCGTAGTAGCAAGATCGCATCATTTCTGCTTAATTACGCCACTAATCAATCCCTTCTAGTGCTTTATCTTCTGCTTCTGCTTTAGGTTTAGCCGTCGAAACGTTCTTCCTCTTTTGCGCCTTTATGGCAAAGGAGAATTCTTCGTCGTCACGCACCAGCGTTACGCAATTCGCAAAAGAGTAGGTGCCCCCACTAGGCATAATTTATATATATTCCTCGTTTTATTTTTAACTCAGAGTAGTATTATGTAGTGTAATTTCTTCTTTGCTTTTGGCGATGATTGCCCAATAGCGGGACGACTTAGCTAATTCTAAGACATCGTTACGCGACATCGAATAATCTTTTTTTGGAGAGATCTGTACTTCGATTCAACTGAGTATTGTGGTACTTCAGTTTCTTGTTACCTATGTTATTGCAGATTTCATAGGAATTTCTACCGTTTAGCAATTATTGATAGGAGTAACAAAATTGACTACTCACTATGAAGTGTTCTTCTTGAGAACGAACTCATCAGGGTTAAATAAAAATGATGATGCACCATAAAAAAAACAACAAGGGATGAAGACAAGTAGCATAGGAGAAAAAAGAAAGGTGTGAAAGAGGCTTCTTTTTGGGATGGTTGAGGAGGTTTAGTGATCAGGAGGGGATACCCCAGAAATGGGAAGTTCCACCATGCACCAAGTTGGTGAATCTAGTGATGTCCCTTAATTGCATCATGGAATCTAACATGAGCCCCATTATAGGGTCATCAGAGCATTACTTTAATCCTCCTTGCCTTCATGAGGCCTCAAAGGCATTAAGGCACCCTAGCAATAGAAGTAAGTCCTGACAAAGCTCAGTTCACAATTCTGTGTGATCCTAGTGCTGTAAGCCTGTAACTAATAGTGTCTGCATACCTGTGGGTAAATTCAAGGCTAAAAACCTGTGGGAGTTATTGTGCCAAAGCAAGTTTCTTTTGCACGTCAAATATGCTCAATTATGACTTATGAGTAAGTGCTGCCTTGTCTGCTGAGTCTTCTTGCATGCAACTTTCTGCCTAATCAATAGGTGACGGTGGATGTGGTGTATTTAACCATGTTTGCTTGGTGGTGTTGCAGTACAACAATGTATGTCAGTACGTGGAAACTACTAAGTGTCATGCCTTTCCAGGACAGTATCAATCACTTGTGCTATCTGAAATTATTGAGCAGCTAATGTGTCCATCTGTCGAAGTAACCAAGTGTGTGCCTGCAATGCAGGCTTAAAAGCATGCTTCTTTTACACCTGAAAGTTACCATCTTTCTTCTGTCAGAATCATGTGCACACTTTCCTGGTTCTCACTAGTTAGGTGATGATGGGTGTGTGTGTGTGTGTATTATATACGTATGTATGTATGTACGTGTGTGCGCGCGCGCAAGCAACTTTGCACATATCCAACTGGTTTACAGAAAGAATAATGAGTGCATCCTAAGCATGATGCCCAGGTGATAATATTGGATACTAAAAGCTCTTTATACTTGGCTCCTCCTTTTGAAGGGAAGGCAGCTGGCTCTTTATATAACCCTGCATCACTTCATCTGGCCAACTGGTGTCCTTTGGAGCTGAGCTAGAGCACATCTGTGGAGGCCCTTGTTCTCAGCAACTCGCCGTTCCGGTGCTTGAGCGCTTTAATTTGTGGGCCATCCTTAGTCGACGAAAAACCTCACCCTGGTACTAAATTTCTCAGCTTATTTGATTCATTGATTTTGTTTGTTCTGTGTGTCATCTTTGTGAAGAGCAAGTAAAATCCTACACTTTGGCTGTTGTTCGTGTGGGCTAGAACTAATTGTAAGTGATGTTTCTATAGGAGATACTAGGCAAAGCAACACACCACAGCTTGCCATTCATGGCTTGTTTATCTTTTCATTCCTGATGGAGTGAAACGAAGGCATGATTTTTCTTGGGGCTCATGCAGATATTAGCTTCTCAATAGATGTGGTCTCTAAATTTTCATTATTCTTGAATTTTATAGTCTTGTCTAGTTTGTTGTTTGCTTTTTTGTTCTGAATGGACCTGCAAATTGCTGTAATGGTACTAGACTAATCATATTCGCTTCTCCAATAAGTCTGGAATAGCACTGCTAAGCCATATGTTCATGAGAATCTTTATATTGTCGGAATAAAGTGCCTCGAGCAAGTGATCAAACATCTATATTTTTTCAAAGAGCATATCTTTCTTAGAGTACTTTCTAAGGCCATATATCTTCTTTCATGTTCATGCAACACTAGACAATCTAGAGCAACCGCGTAACTTCGAATATTGGCAAATCATACAGCTAATATTCCCCTGTTGGTAAATGAATTCTTGTTTTCAGTTTGATAGATATGAGGTGATCAGTTCAAGTATAATTTTTAAGGGAGACCAATTCAAGTATGATATAATGGAGCTTTACCCTGACTATCTTGAAGACCATTTCAACATCCACAAGCTTAGGTGTGTATTTCCTATAATTCAACCTCTTATTTCTTCTGAATTTTTCCATTTGATTCTTAGCAAATGCAGAAAAAGATAATCACAACTGTTGCATTGGTAGCTTGGTACTGTGTATGAAGTACAACATGATGGCAAACAGAGAGGAGAGTTAACAACTGCAATGTCATTTGCACACACACTAGCAGCGCAACTTGCATTAGATTTTCGTTGCTTGTGGCACAGCATGATGTAAACTGAAGAGATCTTTAGTGGAGCAAGTGGACTAGTGCATCCAAAGTGAGATCATGTAATCTAAAATAAACAAAACAAAGGCAAAGCCTAGAATAATAACATGCTGTTAACCACCTTTCAGAATCGCCATTTAGGATCAGGTGCTACATTAAGAGATACCTTGTGCTAATTCTCGAAGAGTACGAGGGAGATGCCTTGGTTTGCTCTCTGCCTAGACGACCATATGCACCCCTTTTCTTGCTTCGGCCCGTAGGCTACCCTGAATTTGCATTCCACATACCTGTTTCTAAACAGGACACGTCAGAGATCAGTACCAATATTTTTAAGAACCATGAGCTTTGCATCAGGTCCCTTTAGTAGAGTTTCCTGGTAGTTGACTCCCCAACGGAACAAAGCCAAGGCCCTTATTTGGCAAAATAGTGCGGGTGCACTAGAGGAAAAAAAAAGGCGTTTTGCATCATCGCCAACGCAGTAGATGGCAAGGGAGAGGCTACTGCATGCCCCCTGCTCAAGTGCTGTTGCTGGTCTGAAGAAAGTGATGACAAACGCATCACGATTCACCACCGACTAACCAATCAAACATTCCCTTTTTTTTCTTGCCATCATCTCTCCTTTTTCTTGTTTCCTAGCAGCGCATGGCTGCGCACATTAAGCACAGTTTCTTATTCCCCTGAAAAAAACCATAATTTCTTGTATAATTTTTATAGGCTCAGGTACTCTAACCGGGAATTAACCTGAGCGCATGGCATCTTTATCTTACATTTCATTTTATGCCTGTCCATGGATTTGCGTCTTTATGGTACAGAAAACGACGCATCGACTTCAACGTTGATATAGTTGATGTGGTTGTATGCCATTTGGATTTACATCTTCTTTTATGGTACAGAAAACGCTATGCCGAGACCTATCCTGTCCCGTACGTGAGTGGAGCGAGTGTGACGAAATTTGGTGAACATTGCTATGCACGTAACTATACTGCTATTCCAGATAAGTTGGGTAGTGGGATTTGAGCTATATCCACAGTGGCTAGGCTAGAGGTGCTGCACAAGGAGGCGACAAATGACGCCCACCGCTTTTGCATTTTGTGTGTGCTGGATAGACCGACCCAACCTGCTTGCTTTACTGCAAAAGCAAAGTGGCCGCGCCAGTAACTGAAGGACATCTAAATCCTCGCCGTGTGCAAATCCTCCACTAAGTATGGAGCTTCTGCTTCGGTCGTGCATGCAGGATATAGCATCCCACAAAAACAGCTAGATTCATGATTCATGATCCCACAAAAAATATTGTGACTTTTGACTAAAATAATAATGTAGTGCTTGTTAGCTTTTTTAGTATATTTATTAAAAAATGAAAAAAAACACCATTATATTTTTACGAATAATACAAAGAAAGAAAAGAAAAATAAAAACACGTTAAAAGGCAACAATTTTAAACAGTTTTTGGTTTCTTACACATCAGAAGCTCTGTATATGGGCTCGGCTAAGGTCTTGACTCTTGAGGCTTTCTAGTCTCCACTGTGCCTGCTGCGGCGTGATGTCACAGGTGATGAGCTGATTGACGTGAGCGACCACCCTCTACACGTAAACTAGTTGGTGTTCAGTTCGGCTTATTTTTGATGGTTTATGGCTGAAAACACTGTGTGGTGGTTGAAAAAAAACATCAGAATGATAGAGGCTTATTTAACATAATTAAATTTAAAAAAATTGAAAAATATAAAAAATTTGTTAGCCCATCACAGACAACGCAAACGAATACGGAAAAAAAGAACCGGCAAAAAAACTCAAAAAAAACTAAAAATTTAGAAAAAGATAAAATTATAAATAATGCAAAAATAAGCCAGAAGGCAGAAGCTCAAGCCATATTGAGCGGTAAACTCTACTAGGAAATGGCTGGGAGATTCTCTAATACTGGCCAGTATTGTGTAGTAACTGTCCGTGTCAAACCCTGGTGAAGAAATGGACTTGGCCGCATGGCATCATCTCCCGGGGACGCACGCGCGGAACTGGACCTTTGCCCCACCAATCCGGCCCCCACACGCCAGTGGCACGTACCGGTTCTTTACGCTGTAGTTTATGACTTATGATTTAAAATCTTAAATTATGGCTGTTCATGAGACAATACGTATAAACAAATAGTTACATATGATTTTAGCAGATATAGCTAAACTCAATATACTTTTTACTATAATTTTTCTATTGATCTCAATTTAAAAAATAGATCATTTAAAAGTAAATAACTATAGCACAGTGAAGCAGCAGCAAAGGCCAAGCGCACAGAAGGTGGTGTTTCTGCGGCGTTAGAGGCACGAGCAGAAGGCTCGGCCAGGGCAGTAACTGCTGCTAGTCCCGTCCGGCATTTGCAAAAGCCAAAACGGAAAGCCACTCGCGCGCCCGCTGCTTCCTTGCACGTACACGTGTGCCTCGAGGTCCTCACCAAGTTCGGCACCGACCAGGACCACAAGCACGCAAGTGCACCATTCCCTCCGACGGCCCTAGCGCGGCCCCGTTTATTTGGCCTTCCGCCTTGTCCGCCCGTCCCTGGTGGGCGGAGCCGGTGCCCGGCTCCGGCTACAATTGGGGCTTCATGGGGTAGCTTGTGTTTAGGGGCCCATTCGTTTGCAGGCTGTAGTTGGGTGGTACCTGATTTGGATGGGTGGTTGGTCGGATTTTGTTGCTCTATTACCCAGGTTGGCTCGGCATTTCGTCGAGCAGCTTGTAGGTGTTTCAATCCATTGATATTAGAAGCGTGTTGTTGTGAGGAATGGGTGAATATAGTTATAGAATAATTTTTCATTTTGAAGGATTTGTGAGTAGAACTAGGGAATTGTTGAGGGGGGTATATCGGAATGTGTGGAAGGGCTTCTTTTTTGTTTGATAAATTCATGCTATTCATCGGGTGGCTTGTTTTTTTTCTGAAAGTGGGAGATAGTGACATGCTGCACTGGCTTGCTTTTTTTCTTCCTGAAAGTGGGAGATAGTGCCATAATAGAAGAGAAAAACCGTGTGAGGTAGTGGCTTTTTAGTATAAGGGGGAAAATGTGGTCTTCGTCTAGTTAGTTTTTGTCGCTATGCCGTGTGATTACTGAACACTGAAATAATTGGACAGTGATGAATTCTAGGCTATTTCTTTAGCTGAATGAGATGCAAAAAGCGTCACCTGTTCTATGAGAGCATGTGTCAAATGCAAATCTTCCCGCTGAACGTCTGTTTCTGTGCTACTACTGATATTATTTCCTCCCTTTTCCTTGCAAATAAGATATTGCCTGCTGTGAAGAACCAGCACCGTCTGCTATGCACTCTTCTCATCTACAATGTTGTAGCCATGGAGGTCCTGTTCTTGATTTCAAGTGATTTGTAGATAATTTGAGTTTAAGATTCTGTTGATAAATTAAGTTGTGATGACATACTTCTGTATATATATATCAGGCTTTACCTATATTCCTCGATAGCTTGGTGACTGCTTGGGATGCGATTTTGATCTCAGCGACATCGATTCTGCTGTTTGGTGTGGTGAGTTATAAAATTTTCACTTATGATGCTCAGCTGCAGGTGTCTAGCTTGGTATCGGATGGGTTCTTTTAAGTTGCGACTTATGTCTTTTAGTTTAAAATTTGATTTCTGGTTGTTCGTAAGAGAAATTACGAAGAGAGAGATAGACACATGCGATTTTAACCGATATAGCTGAAGTCGGTATAGTATACACTATAATTGATTAGTAGACCCATCTAAAAAACGTACTGTTTGAAAGCTAGTTACTACAGTAAAAGGTAAAAAAGCCAAAGCTCTGCTGACCCAGCCATCATATGCTAATATTTTGGTATAAACAGATCTTACCACAATCCATCTGCTCACATTATGGGCTGGCTATTGGTGCCTCAGTTGCTCCATTGGTCCGTGTGCTTGTTTGGATTTGTTGGAAAAAATATAAAGCTTTGTAGGTTCCGATTATTATCTTACTATCTATGATATTGTTTGATTTACTTTTTTATGTTGTCTTTGTAGATTCTGATTTTTATTTTATTATTGATGGAGAAATGGTGGACTAGGACAGGGAAGGGATCTTTCTTTTTTAGGTATTTAAATTGTATCTTTACCATACTACATTGTTAATGTTTTGCCATGTTTTCTTTATTATGTTTTATATTGAAGTATTGAGCAAAAGTTTTGTATCAATGACGTATTTGTGGCTTACTTTTGTTATATCGTGATACCACGTATAGCGATATCTTGTTGATATAAATTAACGTTAGTTTTAAAATATTAGCCTATTAAAATTTAGTTTAAGTTATGATAAAACTCTAGATCCGTCGCTATGCGTGTGAGTTTCGAGATGTTTTTCTTCTCAAGAGCTCGCTAGCTGTTTGGAGATGACTGCTATCAATCGGCTATGTCCTCTTCAGCTGACGAGTAGACGCATGATGAGATTTTTTTTCGTGACTGAAGTGCGCAAAGTGGCCGTCATCTCAGCCTTCAGAGCAACGGTGCGATTCATCGTCATATCATTTTGTTGCGTACGTTGTCAGCATCTGCGCCTGCGACTCTGGCAAAGTGCTCCCTGGCGGATGGCGCCTTTTCCAGCGCTTTTGTGGAGCTGCATGCGGCCGCACTTGGAGGGCGTATTTTTTTTTTGGCTTTGCAGCTGCAACATTTGTGCTGTGCTGTATGCACATTCCATTCCTAGTTCAAAAAGCCTCGCCTTTTTATTTTTCTTCCTCTCCCTGCTTGCAAGTTGCGGTGATTCTTAGGTGGCGCTCTATTAGACTGAATTTTAATGATTTATATCTAAATTTTTACTGTAATTATATAAAATTACATTGTATCTGATGGTGACTTATTTCGTATAATAAATTTAAAAAAATTAAAAATATAAAAAATATGTTAGCCCATCACGTATAATACAAACGAATACGAAAAAATAAAAATCGGCAAAAAAACTTAAAATAAACTGAAAAGTCAGAAAAAACGAAATTTAGAAATAGCAAAAAAATAAGCTAAATGTCAGAAGCAAGATCAAATACAGGGCAGTTTGAACTTACGGTGCCCCTTCTCATTGATCAGCAGCGCCTCCCTTCCGGAGTACATGACCTCGGCGTCGATGCAGTTCGCGGCGCCCGTCAGAACGGGGATATACGACGGGCCGCCTCCGCTCGGCATGTGGAACAATGAAGCCTTCAGAGTCGACAGCAACCAGACCACCAGCGGGTGCACGATCATGGAGGCGGACACGAAGTTTGACACTAGGGTGAGGAATCCTCATTAGCTTTGATTCGAATTTTTGTAGCTTCCGTGATTTATCGGTCACGTGCGTACTCATTTTGATGAGCTTTGCAGATAGAAGAAGCTCCACAGGTAGCAATGGAGGCAGCGAGAAGTATTGATCAGGAAGCAAGCAAGCCGCCAGACAAGGTGACCATCGCATAGTACAACCGAAGCATCTTTCTCCTGTTCTTTTAACTGATCCAGTGCTACAGTGTACTCATATCTTAAATACTATTTCTGTAGTAGAGATAATTCTCTAAATCAATTGTCTTAATTAGTCCACTGATAGGAAATTTGATTTATTCTTGCAAGATAAAATAATGTTCTACTTTCAAAATTGGAATGATTCTATTCAGGTCATGAGAAGACTTGCACAGAACAGGGAGGCCGCTCGGAAAAGTCGCCTTCGGAAAAAGGTAAACGATAAGAACTTAACCAACCTCCTGTTGTTGTCATGCTAGATTGTAGCTATCTCATTAGTGGCTCCATCGTTGTGCTCCATAGGCTTACGTCCAGCAACTAGAGACAAGCCGGATGAAGTTGGCCCAGTTAGAGCAAGAGCTTCAACAGGCTAGGCAGCAGGTACATGCATGGATAAAATCTGTTGGCTAGCCACTTTATCAATCTATGTCGCATTTACTGATTTTGCATTTCTATTTGCTCTGATGCAGGGTGCATATGTAGGTGGGGGCCTAGGAGATTCACCTCTCGGCTTAGCAGGATCAATAGATCCAGGTTAGGTTTTGCGACAATCATTCTTTAAGATCATTCTGAAGTAGGAACAATGCTACTGAATGCAATGTTCAGGACAAGAACAGCATCTGGTATATCTTATCTAACTGCCGGTTTGTGTGGTTTCACGAACAGGTGTTGCTGCTTTCGAGATTGAGTACAATCATTGGGTGGACGAGCAGAACAGGCACACGGGTGAGCTGAGGACTGCTCTCCAGGGGCAGACGACGGAGCTAGAGCTTCGCATGCTCGTCGAGACCGGGCTCAGCAACTACGACCACCTCTTCAGGATCAAGGAGATCGCCGCCAGCTCCGACGTGTTCTACATCATGTCCGGCATGTGGAAGACCCCTGCCGAACGGTTCTTCCTCTGGATCGGCGGGTTCCGGCCTTCAGAAGTTCTCAAGGTGGCTCACTGACACTGAATTACTAGTACTAGGTGTAGCACTGCCTCCTTGGACGGTTGGTCTTACATGTTGAATCTTGTTGCTGGTGTCAGATTTTAAGCCCGCAACTCGAGCCTCTGACGGATCAGCAGGTCGTCGCCGTCTGTGGCCTGCAGCAAACCTCGACGCAGGCCGAAGACGCCCTTTGCAGGGCATGGAGAAGCTGCAGCAGACGCTCGCGGAGGCTCTGGTGGCGACCGATCCGTTCGGCTCTTCGGACATGGTGCAGATGGCAAACGCGGTGGAGAAGCTAAAGCCCTCGCCTGCTTCGTAGTCCAGGTAAAACAACCGCGAAATCTCAGCAGTTTGCACTCTGCCGCATGGCCAAAAACATGTACGCATCGCATGATCCTTGCTCACGGTGGCGCCCGCCTGTTCTGGCCTTGTGCGTTGTGCAGGCAGACCATCTCCGGCAAACGACGTTGCAGCAGATGCACAAAATTTTGACAACGCGGCAGGCCGCGAGGGCCTCCTCGCACTGGGGGACTACTTCCAGCGCCTCCGAGCGCTGAGCTCGCTATGGGCAACGCGTCCGCGCGAGCCGGCTATAAGCAAAATGTAATGGTCAAAAAGGCTACAAAAATAAGTAGTAATTCGTTGTGTAGTTCGTTCCCAGGTGAATATGGCCAGTGAAGGATGAAGAAATCAACTCGCTGGGCTTCGGAAAGAAGATGAAGAATTCATGAGTGGTATATGTTTGCCAGATGAAAGAATAACGAAAGTTAAATCTGCAGATGGGCAGAAGAGAAGATATTGAAATAGTACATGTTTTGGTATCATGCCTGAGGCCTCTACAGCCGTATAAATTTACGATGATGATGATGATGATGATGTTAAGTAGTGGTGAAATTGCCAAAACAAAAAGAAGTGTAGTGATGTTGTATATATATATAGTATATATGACGTAATTATCTGTATCTAGTATTGCTTAGTTCCTCTTCCTTAGTACAGCAGCCACAGTGCCATTGTATTGTATGGAACAAGATAGTTCACTTGAGAACCAGAAAGATCTATAGCACTTCTCATTTCGCAGCTTCGCGGTTTCTGGACGGTTTTGCTTGCATCAGTTGCAAATTTATTTATACTTAGTTGCATTTGCATGGACATGGTGTTTTTGTTAATCTTTGTGCAAGTTTCACGCTTGCGCTTCCTAAAAAAACTTGATCGTTCTGAAGTAGGAATATATCAGTTCATGATCCACTCTGATTCAGCGTTTCGAGTAGACTGTGCAGTGAAAAATCAAGGAAAAAGTATATCCGTGGTCCTCAATCTAATTTTCATCCTAAAGTGCAAAACAAGGTAAAACCAGTTCCCAACCGGTAATAACATGCAACTTAAATCTCTATGGCTGGGATATGGCGGTTTTGATCTCTTTGACCCACACGGCTAGCTGAGTCGGATCCAACTCAACTCGAAATAGGGGGTGTGACACCGTGGATGCACTCTGCTCAGAGCTTGACGCCAACGAGCGGGACATAGACGGCTGACCGAGGTGGCCCACGACTGTGGTGGAGGTTTGGCCTATGGCAGCGACAATTAATCGGCAACAAATCCAGAAAAGGGGTGTGCGCATGAACATCTACAGAAGGTAGGGAATTCACAGGAGTGGGTGGTGAGGATGGGGTCATATGGAGACGGGTTGGTAGTGAAGACCTAGGGCAGTGTAGGGAGCTCGACGTGGTGGCGGCGATCCGGGGAAAGGTAGCCAAAAGTTGGGGGAGGGGTTGGAGAAGGTGAGGAGATGCTTTGCTCCAGGAAGGAGGAATCGAGTTGAAGCTCACTCGGGTGGCAATGGCAGCGGCTGTGGTTTTAGCATGAGGTGGGCGGTGCGAGAAGTTGATGTGGCTGGCATCGTTGTGGTTATGCGGCATGGGCTACAGGTAGTGGTGTTTGGTGCAAGCGGCGCATGGAGGAGTGAGGCAGAGCGAGGAAGGGGTCAACTGTTCTGTACTCTTGTGATAGGAAATCGGCATGAGCTCTTTCCCGCCGCCATCTTCCTTAACTCCGACCAACTCTACTCTGCTCAATCTTCACCAAGGTGAGGCTCCCCTTGTATCTAACCCCACCTCTAGCTAGCTCTTCTCCTCTTGTTTCTTTTCCCCCATCCTCGTCCACCACCCCTCCCCAGAGTGCCACCGCCTCATCACCCTCCACCGCTGACCGTAGCCCACTATCGTTGGCCTCACCACGAGCGTCTCCTCACTCAAGACCATACTTGTTGTGCTCCCCTTCTCCTCCTACTGCTCGTGCACCCTTTTGCTACCACTATTTACCACCATTTTGTGGGAGCCACCACGACTCTTTCTTCTCTCCCCGGCCAACCTTTGTCATCTTTTCCGTTGCTTCCTTGCCGACAAGAGCACCATAAATGGGCTCGTCATGTTGGACGGGTTCGGTTTTGCCCCTGGCCGGAGCCCACCACTGCCTCCCTCATCATTGGTGATCGCCACCGGAACGTTCGTTGACTCTTCTGTTTCTATCACAGCCGATAGGAAGGAGATGAAAATCTCTGTCTCTCTCATCCCCTCTCTCTATGACACAGAGCTCCACTCCTTAATCCTTACGTATAGGCTAGCTTGGATCTGACATGGACGTATGGTGGGTCAAAACCACAGTCAAAGGGACGGAGGAGGTATATTTTAACAGGTATTGTTAGATGGGAGATGAGTTTTAATTAATTTTGTATTTTAGGGACGAAAACTAGACGTGAGCACCAATGATGGATTTTCTCAAAAAAACAATAAAGAAGGAAAGAAAAAAAGATTCCTTTCAAAGGAAAAATGGAAGAAGAAATAGATCCACTTGGATCGGGGCTTTGAACCCGAGGGAATCGAGCATGCAACCTTCAGATCTGGAGTCAGACGAGCCAACATTGCGCCACGGATCCGCTGGTTCTATGGTTTCCCCTGTTATTTAATTATAAAATTAGTTTGCACCTCAGTGATGGACGCAACGTTCTACAGTTCTGCAGGGACGACGGGGCGAGAAGCCGCCGCCGATCTTGGTGGTGTGAGGCCTTTCTGTTTCTTTCTCATAAGGTTTCAACACAACAGGCGTAAGAACTAAGGTGGGCTAAGTTTGCTCGGCAGTTAGATCTATGGAAAACCACTGAATCTTCAGGTGTTTTTTTATTACTGTTCATGCAAAGTACTGAGACTAGTTATTATTCCCTGTTTCTTCATAAAAGTTAACTATGGATTCATCACTGTCGATGGGACAAGCGCCCAATTCTCCCAGAAAGCAAGACGTAATCTAGGATAATTCACCGAGTCCTGTTGCCGTAACGTCATCACTTGCCCGCTTCAGTTCTTGCAAAAGGGAGCACATCTATTAGAGTTAGACGGCATCTAGGTTCAGAAGTTGCCGCAGACGCACAGGATTCCGGACGTGAGCTAGCCAATAAGCAGCTGGGCCAGGCAGAGCTCATGTGGGTCACTAATGGCTAAACTCGTCGACATTAGGATCACTCACACAAGCAGAATAAATGAGCGGCTTCATTCAAAGCGACAGCAGGCTCCCCACTGCCTCACATCACCTCACCTTCTCTGCGGCGCGTGCAGCTCGGCGCGCTCACGAATCCTTCACTCCTTGCAGCAGAGTTGCAGCCGCAGGGTCAGTTCACCTCACGGCCTCGCAGCGCAATTCAATCGACGCAGCGGTCGTTGATAAGCACTCCTCTGCCGTTTTCCCGCGCGCGCCGCTGCCATGTCCATGCACTGCAGCACGCACGCCCATAAATGACGACGTATCTGCACTTCTGCAGTGCAGAGCGGCCGGCTGAAGTTCCAGGACAGCGGTGCGCAGGGTCATCGAATCCATGTGAGCCGCCGGGCGTTGCCGAGGATCATGTGAACTTGTGAAGCACAATCAAAGATCCCGCGCTGCCGCTGCGTCTCTCATCAATGGCTGCGTGCGCTCTGCCTCTCGCTTAGCTAGCTAGCTCCCCTCTCAACATTCAGTGTCTGCACGCGCGCGACGCGAATATATATATGCGCACGGCGTGCGTTCTCCATTCCCCGCAGCCTCTTCTTGTATCGCGTTGCACTTCATAATACACAGGCTGAGCTGAGCTCTTCTCTAGACATTCTTAGGCTGATGAGGAGGCACGCTCTTGCTGCTCCAGTTCACTGCGTTCTTCCTCTTCTTCTCACAGGTGTCTTGCTGCTTGCTGCCACGAGTGATGGCATCAGACCAGCTCCTTGTAAGTGTGACGAGATGTATCGTTTCGTGTATGGAATGTTGCGGCGATTTTGTATACCACTGTGCTAACTTTTTGGATCTCATTCCAGCAGCTGGTGTAAAAATGGCACATGGACAGGGAACACCTACCGCTGCATTACAAGTGGTACGTACGTTCTATCAATCACGTCCCCTATACTCTGTACAGTGTACCAGTTCAGTGAGGCCACCGAGCTAATTGGTCTGTTCGATCTTCTTCCTCCTTGTGCTCGAGCGTAGCAGGGGCGGAGCGGCGGGGACAGCGGCTTCCTCCTGCAGGAAGCAGAGGTGTACGCGACGGGGTCAAGCCTGCCGGACTGCTCGCACGCGTGCGGCGCGTGCTCGCCGTGCAACCGCGTCATGGTGAGCTTCAAGTGCTCCATCGCGGAGCCGTGCCCGATGGTGTACCGGTGCATGTGCAAGGGCAAGCGCTACCCGGTGCCCTCCAGTTGAGCTGCCGTCGAACTAGCTGACATATACACCAGTGGTGTACTGATGCTGATGCAAACGGCACCGGCGTAATGCGTTATGCTGCAAGTAGTATGCCAAGAAAGGAATATTTATGCCGGTGTTCGCTCATTCATGCACCATGATGTTTCGTACGTCGCTGAAGCTTCTAGAAACTTCAGCTGTTTGTCTTGGAGAAGGCCAGGGGGGTTGAGGTTATGTTGGTGTTAATTACGAGGAAGTTTGTAAATGATTGGTAATTAGCTAGTCTGTTTGCTGTGAAGTTCAAGACGAGCTAGCTAGTGATTTTTGGGCTTGGGGTATGGAGAGTAGCTGTTGTAGGGGGGAATGTATCGGAGACACGCCAAGAAAAGCTGTGCTCTCTCTAGTTTGATGTAAGAGATTTTTCTTTTACTAAGCAAATGTTTCCATACATGCCTTGAGAAGTTCATAAGCTCACTGTTTGGATCACATCACAACAGAAAAGGTATCACATGATAATGGAGTTAGATTTTCCTAGTGTGGTACTCCCTCCGGTCACAAAAACCGTTCTTTTTCAAACTTTCAAACTTTGAATATCTATATATTTTTCAATATTTAGGTTGAACACGTAAAAATGGTATGTATATGTTTTGCCTTGAAAAGAACTTTCATAAAAATATAATTTCATTAGGTTTTATAAATCTATTATAATAAAAATTAGTGATCAAAATTGTGTTTTTGAAACTGTATCGATGTCCAAAATTATATTATTTTTGTGACCAAAGGGAGTAGTACTTTGATGAAGGAAAATTTATTCCCGTTACTAGTGGTGAGGATAACAAACCATAGAAGATAAAACAATTGCCTATTTGTCTATAATTGTAGGCACGGCTAACATTTTGGCGATGCACAAATGTATTTCTTATCTGTTTACGTATTCTTTTATTATTCGTTAGCACTCACTCCAAATTATACTCTCATGTTTATTAACATAGATTATGTTCCCAATTGGTGTCCCTAAGCATGCTTCGTGAAAATCTACAAAAAAAATCAAACTCGTCTTCGTTTGCAATTTTGTATATAGTTTTTCATAGCAGGAACAGGAAGACGATGCAAAACTCTAAACTAAAATTCTATACGCTTAGTAAACTTCAAGACATCTCAGTAAAGAAACCACAAACCCCCAAGATATCTCACCTTCTCATTCCTTTTGCAAATTTAAAATGGATTAAACCTGACCACTAAAAAAAACCATCACACACCCATACCAACCGACGTTGACACGGTGACACCTCAAGAACACACGCAAAAGAACAAGATTGGGAAATATGTTGGTTGATACGTATTCCGCTGAGCGTGTGCACGTAGGAAAAAAAACCAGAACGCCAGCGTTCACACGACCACGCTGCTGACGCCGAGCCCCATTTCAAGCCGCGCCGCCGACATGGCGTGTTCTTGTGATCGTAGCCGATGACTTCTCGGATGTGGTTGAGAGTTTTTGATTGAAAATAAATAGTAGTAATTAAAAAAATATTTTTTAAAAAATATAAATGATAGGAAAAATATGTGAGAGATATGTATATAAGATATGTGATGTACACGTGATTTTTGAATTTTCAAAACAGGCAGGAAATAAAACAATTCTTTTGAATAAATACTTGTATTAGCTTATGACTTCTGTTAATACAAGCAGAAGCAAAAACAAAATGTCAATAGGCGCGGATAGGATTCCGCAGTTGCCGTAAACCCTCTCCCTCGCCAACTCCAAAAACAAAACTCTCCTCGCCTCCCTCGAACCCTCCTCTCGCTGCCACTCCGTAGTCCACTCGCCTCCCCAAACTTTAAATCTCGAGGCCTAATGGTTGCGTCCTGCTCCGAACCCTAGCCGCGCCGACGCGTTGCCCAAGACGGCTCCCTGCGGCTTCGGTTGCGGCGGCGGGGGAGCGGGAGGAGGAGGAGGAGGGGAACCTGTGGCGGCTCATGGGCTCCATGGCGATGGCGGCGCCGGCGCCGGCGCCGGCCCCGCGCAGCTTCGGCGGTGCTCGTGCTCGGCGCCTCTGTTGGCGCCGTCGCCTTTCCACCGCCACCGCCGGCACTCTCTGTCCTCGCCGTTCATCGGCGGTAGAAGGTAGTCGCCGTCCTGTTCAGTTAGTGATTTAATGCTTGTTCCAGCAAAGCTAGCGCCTATTGGCTGTATGATTCGAGATGCGTGATTGGGTGCTGTTCTAGGTTAACCTAATGCTGCGCTGATACTGATGTAGTGGTGTGATTACTATTGTGTTTTGGGAACCGTCGTGTGTCATGTTCTGGATTCACGCTAGTAGTTGTTATGAACCAATCCGGGGATGAGTGAGCTAGCATTCGGTACTCCTTGTTGTGTAATTTTTTTCTTACATTTCATAGCCCATAGGAATTCCGAGCTATTGTATCTGGCCCCTGGGGTGGCGTTCGGCTGAATTTTAAACAAAGTTATGGCCAAACGATGGTATTCTGAAAGGCTCTCGTTTTTGACCTATTAGCCATCACCAAGTATGGTGCACTACTTTGGTGTTCTGTCTCTAACGTTGGGAATGTTTGACTGACAGGCAGGAGTACTCTCATAGTTCAGGCCTTGGAGTTAAAGACAACATGGCTCTCAAGCTTGGAGTATATCTCAACTTTAATGTGCAAAGTACTGCGCAAGGATGGGTTGAGGAGAGCAAGAGGTTATCTTTTATCAAAACCACCAATAATGTCAGGAATAGTATTTATAATGGTTCCACTCATCTACGAGCAGAAATTCTTCATCATGAACCCTTGGAAGATCGCAAGAGTTCCAACCATTCTTCATTGTACAGTGTAAGAGAAATAATGGCACCTAATTCTCTTGCAAAAGGCACACCAATATGGAATTGGCAAAGCATCATGTGATAAATCACGCTGCAGGTGCTGTATCAGCATTGACCAGTGTTGTCAATGATGATGTTAAACCACTAAACAGACCCAGTGGCTCTGAATTGGAGACTCATTGGCCTAATGGATCCAAGTTTGATGCTTCTTTGCCAAAGATTTCTAAAGTCGAAAAGAGCCTGCAGTTTGATGACAAGGCTAGAGATGGTTGTGATGGAGATGAGCATGAATGCACATCCAAGAAGACGGTACAGTCTTCTCCAGCTAAAGCCCCCTTGTCCAAGGAGTCTAAATATGCGCGGAAGGCACTTGCTACCATCTTTGACAAAGTTCTGGTGGTTGACAATGTGAAGTCAGCTAGAAGCGTTGTTGAATTGCTTACTACAAAGTACAAAAACTTTATTCATGCATGTGACACAGAGGTAGGTCATGAAAACCCTTGGTGACTGTTTGCACTTCTATGCAAAATGGTTATGTTCACATTGATCTGTCATTGCTTGTTGTCTACTATTAGCATATTCAATCGGTAGTAAACACTGATTTTACCTTATCCTGTCCCCGTTTGCTGAGGTGTCAAGGTTCTACATATAGCTGCACACCTCCCACAGCCCCATACCCCATCTTTCATAGTTAATTACTAAGTTATGCTGCTTCTGGCTATCATGAAAGTCTAGTTCTGTTTAGTTCTTATGTGTTTTTGCTTCATGCATGCAAGTACTCTTTGCCAATCATCAACCTCAAGCATTATGTATGCAGTATGCCTGTCTGTTTCTTTTATTGTTCTTCCTTATGCGTGAATACAATTATACAACATCCATTACAAGCGAGGGCAAAAGTTATAGTTGTTCTCTTGAACCATGAACTGCATGCCGTTGGTATCCAATATCACCTTGATTCAATGGTATATAATAGTACCGAGAAATCAAGCTATGCTGAATAATTTGTTGTGTTTTGTATGCATATTGACTTCTTGCTAGTGTCATAATTCAGGAGACCTCAATGTTATGCAGGTAGCTAATATTGATGTTAAACAAGAGACACCAGTTAGCCATGGAGAGGTCATATGCTTTAGCATCTATTCTGGCAATTCTGATGCTGAAACTGATTTTGGAAATGGCAAAACATGCATTTGGGTGGATGTGCTGGATGGTGGACGGGATGTTCTCATGGAGTTTGCACCATTTTTTGAAGATCCGTTGATCAGGAAGGTGCAGCCTTTTTCCTCGTTCTCTTTTGTCTGGACTCTGGAGAGTACTGTATTTGGGTTTGTTGGACTCCTTTTATATGACTAATGCAGTACAAATGGAACCAAGAACAAGACTATCATTGCAACCACCTAGGGAAGTGTGCAATAACATCACATATTTAAGCTCAATGTTACTATTTTATGTTGTGAAGACCCATTTGTCACATGTTCAATTGTCTGCTTCACTCTAGGCTGATGTGACTTTCTTTCTCCATCCCTAGATGAAATTTACTACTTTTATAAATTTATAGTGTACGTTGTTACCTTGTTGTCAAGTTTTCTAATGCAAATATCTTGTTTTTCACATCTAGGTTTGGCACAACTATAGTTTTGATAGCCATGTCATGGAGAACTATGGAATCAAGGTTGCTGGATTTCATGCTGATACAATGCATCTTGCACGACTTTGGGACTCTTCGAGGAGAACTGATGGAGGATATTCGCTTGAAGGACTTACAAATGATAACAGAGTCATGGGTGTTGTCCCAAAGGAATTACAAAATATTGGAAAGAGATCAATGAAAACCATCTTTGGTAGGAAGAAGATTAAAAGGATGGATCCGAAGGAAAAATTATTTCCATCGAGCCTGTTGAGATTTTACAAAGAGAAGACAGAGAACTGTGGATCAGCTATTCTTCATTAGATTCAATGAGTACCTTGAGGCTTTATGAAAGCTTGAGAAGCAAGCTTGAAAGAAAGCATTGGACTTTTGATGGTTACCCCAGAGGTTCAATGTATGATTTCTATGAGGAGTATTGGCGCCCTTTTGGTGCCTTACTTGTGAAGATGGAAACAGCTGGAATGCTTGTTGACCGTGCTTACCTGTCGGAGATTGAAAAGGTTGCTGTTGCACAGCGAAAATTAGCTGCAAATAAGTTTCGGAAATGGGCATCTAAATATTGCCCTGATGCCAAGTACATGAATGTCAATAGTGATACTCAGATTCGCCAACTCTTCTTTGGTGGTATAGAGAATAGGTATAGTCATCACTCTGTTCTGGTCTCTTTCCAAAGATGTTTTTTATTTTCATATACATAACTCTGATTTCTTCAAAAGATCTGACATTTTTAAGGGTCTTTGTGAGGATGTTGTTAAATTCGGCACTGATCGTGATTTTAGTTTTTTCTTTTCTAGACATGTTTATCAGTTCAAACAGGATTGTTTGAGCTTCAACTAGGTACTAGAGATATGTATTAACATATATCGATTAAAAAAGTAAATTGTGACTTCCTGTGTTTACCTTTGCACCTACTGTAGGCATTCTTGCACACAATTCCTAGAAGTTATAATGTTCTTATTAAATCTTTGTGCAGAAGCAAAACCGGTGAAACTTTGCCAAAGAGTAAAACTTTTAAAGTGCCAAATGATGAAAACACAGTTATAGAGGGCAAGAAGACTCCCAAGTATCGCACAATTGAACTTCTCAGCATTGTGGAAGATCTGAAAACTGATCTATTCACTGCAAGTGGCTGGCCTTCAGTCAGTGGGGATGCATTGAGAAATTTGGCTGGGAAACTGACAACTGATCTTGTTTACGCAGTAGATGATGTAGAGGATGATGAATATGACAGCAATTCAGAAATTTCTGAGCATGATCTAGAAGACATTACCTCATATGGGACTGCATATGAAGCGTTTGGAGGAGGAAAGAAAGGAAAGGAAGCATGCCGTGCCATTGCAGCTCTCTGTGAGATCTGCTCTATTGACTCGTTAATATCCAACTTTATTCTTCCCTTACAGGTGAGCTGGTCTAGCATAGATTGCTGTAGTTGTTCCTTCAGCGGTGACAATGTGCTAGTTAGGCTTGGGTGGCTACTGTCAACTATTATAGTTTTACTTATCTATCTGGTTCTTAATGATATTTCTCTCCTTTTTTCCTGATAGGGAAATCATATATCATGTAACGAGGGTAGGATCCACTGTTCCTTAAATATCAATACAGAAACAGGTCGTTTGTCAGCAAGGACACCAAATTTACAGGTTACTGTCTTTTGCATTTATGTTGGGGGATTATGTACATGCCTGTAATATATAATGCCACTCGAGGTTGAGAGTTATCTGGAGTCTATTTTTTAGGTATTACCCGAAGTCTATTGCTGTCTTTCTGCATATTAGAAGATAGAAACGGGATTAAAAGTCGTGTAAAAGAGATATAAGATAAAGAAATGCTATTTTTTGTTCTCTGTTAAAGACGTCTGTGCATATACATATAACTATGGAGCTCATTACATACAGTAAAAAATAGATAAATGGACAAGAAGATGCCTGCTAATTCCTAAGCTGAAATGCCTGCTAATTCCTAAGCTGAATGATGTTTCACAAGTATAAGCTTGTAGCCTGGCAACTATATAGCAAGCATGGAGCACCCCAAACTTTTTTGCAATGCATGAGACAAAAAAAAAGGGCGTGTTAAAGACAACTGGAACACATAAGCGCCTCCTTGTTTTATTTGTTCTGAACTTCTAAAAATATTCAGTGATTCCTGCTTGTCTCAGTAAGTGGTAGGGCAGTACCAAAATTAGACTGCTCTGCTAATCTCTGGAAATAGATTTGCCATTTGTAGGAACATTTCAACTGACTTGCTGGTTCAGAATAGGACCTGTCATCGCTATTCGCTACTATGTGATATTCATGTCTTCTTGTAACTAGGTCCTTTATATTTATCAGTCTTTTGCTGCTATGGTTTGTACTCAGTTTGATTCAGCCATTTGTGTCTTTCTTGCTGATTTTGCTGGTGAGTACCTGTTTATTGCTTTTCGTCAGTTTCTTTCTGTGCAGTGCACTTCTTTCGTACTCCTGTTCTGGTGCTCACGCTCAGAACGGTGTTTCTGAGCGCAAACATCGTCACCTTCTTGAGATTGTCTGCGCTCTGATGCTGGCCTCTTTTGTCCCACTTCACTTCTGGGCTGGGGCAATTTCTACCACCGCCTACCTTGTCAATCTATAACCCTCCACTGTTCTTTAGGGTTCTACTCCTGTTGAGTGCCTCTACTGTAGGCCTCCTCAATACAATTACCTTTGCGCTTTTGATCGTGTCTGCTTTGTTCTTCCACCCCGTGAGCGCACGAAGCTGACTGCTCAGTCAGTGGAGTGTGTTTTCCTTAGCTACAATGCTTAGCAGAAGGGCTACCACTGCTATGACCCTGTTGCTCGTCGGATGCACGTTTCACACAACATCACCTTCGAGTCCGGCCTTACTATCCTCGTGACACCACTTCTAGTCCGAACTCCTTTGCTGAGTCGATCTCCTTTCTTACTTTTCCTGATCCTCAGCTCTCCACTCTATTGGTTTCGCTTCCGCCCCCTCTACCACCTTCGTCGGTTTCACCTTTGGCTCCTCCCCTTCCGGCTCCCCTTGCTTCCCCACCGGAGGACCCCCCACAGCTCTTTTGTTGAGGTCTCTCTCTTTCCTTTCCACTACACTCGTTGTCCCTGTTTTGATCCTTCTTCGTCAGCTCGGTCACCCTCTACCTCTACTCTTTCGTCCTTGTTGGGTCCTGCTCCAGCATCTTCGCTGAGGTACGCTCTTTGTGATCGGAGTGCGATTTCGCATCCTGATCGCTATGGCTTTGGAACTTTTGCTACATCTCTTACTGAGCCTATCTCTTATCGTGATTTTATATCTCAACCTGAGTAGTAGCTCGCTATGGCAGAGGAGATTGGTGCTTTAGAGAGTACTAGCACTTAGGACCTTGTTCTTTTTCCTGCTTGTGTTACTCATATCACGTGCAAGTGGATCTATAAGATCAAGACTTAGTTCTGTTGGTACAATTGAGCATTAGAAGGTACATATCATTGCACGTGGTTTTTAGCAAGAATATGGGCGTGATTATGATGAGACTTTTGCCCCTGTTGCTCATATGACTATTGTCCACACTCTTGTTGCTGTTGCTTCTATTTGGTAGTAGACTATCTCACAGCTTGATGTTAATAATGCATTTCTTAATGGCGAACTACGAGATGCGCCCGTCTCCTGGGTATTCTGTCCCCGACCAAGGTTCCAAAACCGAATCGAAGAAATCTAGCCGTGACGTGAAGACCACTAGAAAAATCGGTCACAATTTGAAAATCAAAACTTGAATTTTGAGATGTTTTGAAACCGTGAATCGGAAACCTACCGGTAACCGGAAAACCCGTACCAGAACCGAAAAAAACCAGTAAAATTCGAAAATAAAAATTGATACCTACGGTTTTTTTTCACGGTAAAAAGGTAACCGTGATTCTGGCCGATGAACCGTCGGATTTTGAACCCTGTCCCCGACGATCAGGTTTGTCACCTTTGTCGTTCTTTCTATGGGCTCAAACAAGCCCCTCATATTTGGTTTGAGCGTTTTATCTTTTTTGTCACTACTGTTGGATTCTCTGCTAGTAATCACGACTTTGCTCTCTTTGTTCACACCTCTCGTGGTCGGACACTTCTTCTTTATGTGGATGACATGCTCATCACTGGTGATGACCCTCAGTATATTGATTTTGTGAAGATACGTCTCAGTGAGCAGTTCCAGATGTCTGATTTGGGTTCTCTTTGCTACTTTCTTGGGATTGATGTCACCTCTACATCTGATGGCCACTACCCCTCCCAGCAGAAGTACATCTAGGATCTTCTTGATCGCGCTTGTCTCATTGATCAGCGTACAGTGAACACTCCTATGGAGCTTGACCTTCAGCTTTGTCCTACTGATGATACCCCTCTCGAGAATCCCACTCGCTATTGTCACCTTGTTGGGTGCTTGGTTTACCTTGGTGTCACTCGTTCTGACATCTCTCATGTTCATATTCAGAGTCAGTTTGTTTATGCTCCTACCCAGTTTCACTACAATTACCTCCTTTGTGTTTTGTGATATCTTCGTGGGACCATCACTCGACGCCTTTTCTTCACTCGCTCCAGCTCCTTATAGCTTCAGATGTACTCTGATGCGTCCTGGGATAGTGGTCCTTCTGATCGTCGGTCTCTCTTTGCTTTTTGTGTCTTCCTTGGTTCTTCCTTGTTTGCCTACTTGACTATGAAGCAATCTGCAGTTTCCTGTTCACGTTCGGTGGTTGTGCTGAGGGCTTTGGCATTTGTGACAGCTGCTCTTTGAGGACTTTGGTGTTTTGGTTTTTGCACCAACTACGTTACTATCAGACAACACTGATGCGATTAGTATTGCTCGAGATCCGGTGATGTATGAGCACACCAAGTATATTGGGGTTGATGCTTCCTAAATACGGTCGCAGGTGCAACAGTAGGTTGTCGCTTTTCAGTATGTACCTTCAGAGCTTCAGCTAGTTGACTTCACGAAGGCGCGGACTAGGGCTCAGCATAGCTTCTGTCTCCCCAAACTAAATGTTGTTGATCCACCATGAGTTTGAGGGGGTGGTGGTGTTAGAAGTATATGTACATATTTGTATTAGTCCTTTGTATAGGAGGTTTTTCTGCTATTTGCTTATGCCTTGTATATGACTTATATTGGCTCAGCATAGCTTGTCTCCCCAAACTAAATGTTGTTGATCCACCATGAGTTTGAGGGGGTGGTGGTGGTGTTAGAAGTATATGTACATATTTGTATTAGTCCTTTGTATAGGATGTTTTTCTGCTATTTGCTTATGCCTTGTATATGACTTATATTGGCCATTTTGGCCCATGGAATAGATGTGAGGTCCATTCCAACAGGAAGCATACGCACATATTCCGAGTTCACGCCTGTTTGCATGCCTTAGCATGCATACCTATTATAATTGTTGAGAGCAAAATTAACGTGATGATTGCTTCGCCATTCAGGCACTCATCATTTATCCAAAGACTCACTTAAGAAATCCTATACAAACCAAGCTAGCTCAGCTCAGCGCCATTGAGCCCTGTTTTATTCATTAGAAGTCAGTGAGTGGGCTGTACTAAATATTAATTTTGAAAATAAGCACTGTTGTTTCAGCGAATTTGATGGTTCAGGAATAAGCTGACCTTGTTACATTATTCAATGTCACATCCAAAAGATGAAATTTTGGTTCTAAATGTTGAAATTCTGGGGTACTTGCTTTAGATGTTGTAGTACTATGTTGTATTATCCTGTGAGTTGTGATATGAAGTAATTTATTGAACTCTTGATGTAATTTCCTCCATGGCAGAATCAACCTGCACTTGAAAAGGACAGGTATAAAATCCGTCAAGCTTTTGTTGCAGCTCCAGGGAACTCTCTTATTGTTGCTGATTATGGTCAGGTATGCTAGTGATGCCAAAAAAAAAAAAAGATTCCGAATAATTTTCACAAATACAAGTATAAAGACATACTTCTGTTCTGTATAGCTGGAGCTCAGGATCCTGGCACATCTTGCTGATTGTAAAAGCATGTTAGATGCTTTCAAAGCTGGTGGTGATTTCCATTCCAGGACAGCCATGAACATGTACCAGCATATTCGTGATGCTGTTGAAGAAAAGAGAGTACTTCTTGAGTGGCACCCTCAACCTGGTCAAGAGAAACCTCCTGTGCCGTTGTTGAAGGTACTCTAGCTTCAATAATATTTCTGAGAGTTATGTTGATTTCAATTTAGTTGTTA
Source organism: Bonia amplexicaulis (assembly GCA_036346245.1). Classification (NCBI taxonomy): domain Eukaryota; kingdom Viridiplantae; phylum Streptophyta; class Magnoliopsida; order Poales; family Poaceae; genus Bonia; species Bonia amplexicaulis. The sequence goes on from CM070746.1 coordinate 18,182,207, forward strand.
AAACTATGATCAGGCTTATCATGTTATTGCTTTATCTTGTACACTGCACTTATGCAGTTGTAATTCATCTTTTTCTTTCCATATCACTGTAATATTCTGACTACCCTACTTCAATGCGGATCAGAATCCATAACGTATACCCTGTGGAATTGTCAGTTAGCCATAACTAATATATTATTATTTTTAGAATTTTCAAGTTGTGATTGGTCAGTTCCTTTTAAAATTAAGTATGATGTATTTCTATATAAACATTCTTAAGGATCCTCCTTTTTGTTTAAGATATCACATCTCACGGCTTAGTCTGATGCTTCTTTTTTACTTTCCTTGGGGGGTTGTACGAGTATGACAATTGTTCGGAGCTCGAAATTTGTTTTAGTTTTGGTTCAAAAAAGGATGGCTGTTTTATATATTCTCTTTTCTGTGCCTTCTTTGTTTGGCATTGTATCTGGAATGAAGTTCCTCCAAATGTTTTTAAGTTTAATCTGGTCTGGTTCACAAGATGCTCCATTTATGTTCCGTAGATTTCTATGGAAATGGATCTAGGAAATGTGATTAGCATGAGATAAGAACATGCATGACTTGTCTGGAGTCAAACACAGTCTGATGTTTTAATTGTGATTTAGGATGCTTTTGGTGCTGAGCGGAGGAAAGCTAAGATGCTTAATTTCTCCATTGCATACGGGAAAACAGCTGTTGGGCTTGCTCGGGATTGGAAGGTACGAATTGGATGAACATACCTCTCTGTTAATAGCAAGAATTTAAACTTCGGTGCACACTTCATTCTGCTACCAGCTTGGACTACTGGGTTCATACGGATTAGCTAGAAACCAGAAAACCACTTGCATATTGATTGGTCATGTTTATTAGATTCACCGTTAAAACTCTTTACCGAATGAAACAATTTTAAAAATGATCTCACTAACAGAAGCAGCAATAAATTCCCTCAGTAATGAAACAGATACGCAGTCCTTTCCTTTTCCCTTTCCCCAAAGTATTGCACAAGTTGTAACTTGTTGCCTTGGCAGGTTTCTGTTAAGGAAGCAAAGGATACACTGAAACTCTGGTACAGGGATAGAAAAGAAGTTTTGGCATGGCAAATGAAACAGAAAGAATTAGCACAAGAGAAGTGTGAAGTTTATACTTTGCTTGGGCGATCACGTCGTTTTCCTAACATGGCTTATGCTACTCCTGGGCAAAGGGGTCACATTGAGCGTGCTGCTATCAATGCTCCTGTACAGGTCATTATTGTCTAATTACAAGTCATTTTTTTAAAATGCGATGCTGAAATTGTCATTTTTTTTAACATCACAGGGCAGTGCAGCAGATGTTGCCATGTGTGCAATGCTTGAGATAGATCGGAATACTGGTCTTAAGGAGCTCGGTTGGAGGCTCCTGTTGCAGGTATATTACGTGAACACCGCTAGTGCTTTGTCTTCTCTTTAGCAAGTAAAAGCCTAGAACACTCGTGTGGTCACCAGTTTTGTTTTCCTTCGAAACAAAAAAGAATGTACGGTATTCAATGACTGGTCCACTTCACTGTTGGAGCCGTGCTGTCCTCAAGTCAAATTGGCTAACAGCACAACACCCCTAGTTCTGAATTCTGATTGCTGTCCTTTTATCCGATTGGTGAAGTTTATTTTCAAATGTAACATCTAGTGGCAAAACCTAGCAGAACTGACAGCTCCATTTTTCAGGTGCATGATGAAGTGATACTGGAAGGACCTGCAGAGTCGGCTGATCTGGCCAAGGCAATAGTGGTCGAGTGCATGTCTAAGCCCTTCTACGGCACCAACATCCTGAAGGTTGACCTGGCTGTTGATGCCAAGTGTGCACATAATTGGTATGTAGCCAAGTAGACCGAAATACCATTTCCCCCACTCTGTTGACTTCCAAACGCGGTATTACATCCCAGAAGTGCATCTACTCCTACAACGAATTTTGGTGCGTTTTGAGCTGCTATCAACTGCTAGTATATGAGTGGCGTGCATTAGTCATCCGGCCGTCGCAGCAGAGCAGTGAGCGATCAGCAGTAAAGGCATTGTACACTACCATATATAGATTGGATAGCTTGAGTCCCGCTCGTACAAGTAGGACCTGTTGATCAGTTCATGTGTCTCATGTAGTTAACTCTAAATCTGGAGGGAAGTAGGAAAGACTAAGCATGCATTGTTTATAGGATTTGCTTAGCATGCTGATGTATTTAGGTTAGCTGACCTATTCTGCTGATGTCTGACATGGTGTCATGCGCTACAACTTGTTTTGATCAAGAGAATGCAGCTGAGGATGAGCGTATGTGTCTCCTTTTACGTCATTTGGCATTCTGGGGCTTGTGGATTATTTCTTCTCCTAGATTACAAGCATGGCACGCACAACCGCATTGGAATTATGTCCGTGCTCGTCGTGAATCTAGCCTTTGCCGACCTATCAGTGGGGGTAATAGATTAAAATTTAAACTAAAATCAACCCAATCCTTACTTAAAAAAACTCGAAAACCTACCCAACTTAATCCAAAGAGCATCTTTTACAACCCAACCCATACGACATTTTCACCCAACCAAATCCAATTAGTTGAAATGAGTTGAAACCTATTTTCAATCCATTTCAAACATGTTGCCTACCCACTCTTTACTAATCTATTACATGCAAATGCAAGTGTATTTATAGAAAATTTTTGAAAAAGTTCGGTATTTAGAATTTCTAACTCGCGTTCATACCATAAAAGTTTTACAAAAATTACCTGAAATTTACTATACATGATTTGGAGTGCAGAGACGCTATTTTGTGAAAATTTTTAGGCACAGACACAAAGGTGGAAAGGTGGGACCAACATTTTTTATATGAAACTTTTGAAAAAGTTCGTTATTTAAAATTTATAACTTGTGTTCACACCATAGAAGTTTCATGAAATTTTCCAAAAGTTTCATGAAATTTTCTAAAATTTATTATAGATAATTTTTTGGTATAGAGACGCTACTTTGTGTAAATTATTATGCCTAGATACATAGATGGAACCAATACACTTTTATAGAAATTTTTGGAAAGGTTCGGTATTTCGAATTTTTAACTCGCGTTCGCAATATAAAAGTTTCATAAATTACCTGAAATTTACTATGTATGATTTAGGATATAGAGGCACTACTTTGTGCAAATTGTTAGGCCTAAACACATAGGTGTAATAAAAAAAACTTTTATAGGAAAATTTTAAAAAAGTTCGGTATTTAAAGTTTGTAACTCGGATTTACACCATAAAAGTTTCACAAAGTTTTTTGAAATTTACTTTAGATGATTTGGGTATAGAGACGTTATTTTGTACAAATTATTAGGCTTAGACACACATGTAGAACAAATATGTTTTTGTAGAATTTTTTTGAAAAGGTTCTGTATTTGGAATTTCTAACTCGTGCTCATATCATAATAGTTTCAAAAAATTGTCTAAAATTTACTATAAATGATTTATGATATAGAGATGCTATTCTATGCAAATTATTGATCTCGACACATAGGTGGGATCAACAAACTTTTATATGAAACTTTTGGAAAAGTTTAGTATTTAAAATTTATAACTCGCGTTCACATCATAAAAGTTTCACAAAATTTCTTGAAATTTACTATAGATGATTTTAAGTATAGCGACACTATTTTGTGCAAATTATTAGACCTAAATGCCCATATAGGCTTTATGGGTGGAGCCAATCCATTGGTGAGTCATATTGCAACACCTAGGGTTAAATCCATTCTCAACCCAATTTCAACCCTAAATTTTGAGAACTATTCTAACTCTACCCAACCTTTTCTATAAAACAACCCGACCTAACCCATTTATTCTTTTAACCCATTTTTACCTAAACAAAGCTAACCCAATTAAGAACTCAACCAATTTAAACCCAACCCATTAACGCTCCTACCTATCAGGCTTTTTTTTCTTTCTGAAACATATGCCGACCTGGCTATCAGGCTATCAACGCGGCAACATTGCCAGACTCAACTAGCTGAACGTTAAGCCGTGCATCTCGTGGCGGAATACGGTGAGGTTCTCTGCCTCTGGTACGCTTCAGCACGGCTTGCAGAGTGCGATGACGACGGCGATGAGACCTCGCCTAGATAGGGCGGTAGAATCGAACAGGCCACTTGGCACTAAATAGATGAGGATCACCTAACGTACGTTGATTTTTTTTTTTTTGATAGTTGATAAGGTGCCTCATGGCACCTTTGTTTTCGTAGCTATAGTACGAAGTATGTCTCCTCTGATATCAGAAATTTTATTTAGAAGGGGTTTTAATTATGTCCAATGCCACCTTCCTTCTAAAAATATGAAGATCATCCTACAGTTTAAAGTAAAATAAAGTGGTTAGTCCAATGCACACTACTATGAAAGAAGGGCAAAATATTTTAGGGGCACAGTGCTATTTACTATTGAGTAGTAATCTTTAGATAATACACTTCCTGTCCAGTGTTGCATCAATCTCAACACAAGTAGCCTTCCTGTACAGTGTTGCATGAATCTCAACACAAGTAGCCTGCTTGACCAACTATCGTAAGGTTATATGATGAATAAAAAAACCGAAGAAAATCAAGAAAGGAAGCAAAAAAATCTTCAGTTTATTTATGCATATCATTTAGTTGTGGAATTGTAGTGTTGGACATACCGACCAGGTGATAACTTTCTGTTTGGGCCAGTGGGTATGAGTGGGTTCTTTTATCTTTCATGTTTGGCAGGTACTTTTCCAAACCTTTTAAGCTATGTCATACATTCAACATTAAAAACTACAGTTTGAAATTTGTAAATTGTACAATGTCAAGGCTAGAATCTTACAACATTTTGCAGTTTATCATCTTCAACGTAGCTGCATGGCTTCATTCTTATTGAATCTAGTATCTGAATTTTCTTCTGCATGCTATTAACGACTGCAACATACCAATGATTTTATTGCGATTTGCTGTTGCATTGGACACTACCCCAATCCTTCCATTGAAACATCTTAAATGACACTACCCCAATCCCTCCTGTCCACTTAGCTTTGCACCCACATCGACCGACGACATGTGGCTCTTTCTGCTATTGCCTATGGATTATCATTTTTATAGCAGAATCACATTCAATATAGTCTTTTCTCACACTAAATCTTTTATCCTTAGCATAACTATTGTAAAACTGAAAACCTTCCTTCTCACTCTTAAATCTCTTATGAACTATCATGAAATATTCTTCTCATCATCAACAGTGGTGCAACGTCTATCTTGCCCCGTTAAATCAGCCTTAAATCAACACCTGATTCGGAGAAACCGACACCTGCACGGCTGCGCCTCTCCGTCGCGCTTCGCATCCGCGAACGCCAACCGCCGTCGCGGTGGCTCATCGACACCGGTTTGGCCCTCCGCCCGATCGAACCGCGGTGCATGAGCGAGGACGCAGATTTGGTCAGAGGTGTGCCAAGACAGCGAGGCGGGGACGACGGTCGGCACGGGAAACGGACGAGGTGGTAGCCAGGTACGTGCGGTGCGATGACTCACGAGCCATCGTTCGGATTAAGTGTTGGTTCTTATTATCTTTTAACTTTAATTTTTGGTTTTGATTTGTAAATAGTAACAGTTTGTAGCGAGATTTATAAAGAGATATTCATATATGATTTTGATCGATATAAATAAAATTGTACTAATATGTAATACAGTCGACTAGTAGACTTTATATTAAAAAGCAATTTATTTAAAATTTAAGTATTATAAAAAAAGTTTACTATAAAAAAATAGTTTTTAGAAGACCCACGTTTCTGGGTCATCGCGTATCCGCATGTATGCGCAGTCAAGATTCACAGGTCACTACTACGGCCACGGAAAGAAGTATTGATGCTGTCCGACTAGCCTTGGAATTGATGCTGTCTGATCTAGCCTCGATTTGGTTGCTGCCTTTGCGTATTTATTTTCAAAACCTTCCTCTAAAAAAATAATCAAAACCATATGGTGAGTCCGTGCATGGCCAAGAAAAATACAGCAATTTGAACTTAGTACTTCACGTTCATGAAAAAACAAGAAGCACCTATTTATGGTGTTAACTAAGCAAGCATGGTTCGCGACGTATATTGTTGTTTTTGCAACATACATTTCAACTTTGCAAACACAAGGTTGTATGACCTGTAGAATTACATTTTAGCAAACAGAAGTATGCATTCCTTTCGGGAAAAATTAGATCTGAAACCTAATATTCTGCTGCACTATTAATTCAGAACCAACAAATTCTATCCAGAATTTTTTCCCGAGGAATTCAACATTGTTAGTATATGAAGAAAATGTTTACATGCTGCAATACTAATGCTTACAAGTTTATGATAGCTCGAAATTAACAACAGGCAGAAAGAAATTAAGCCCATCGCATGAAAGGTTGAAACATAGTACTGGCAACCCGGTACATGTTGCAAGTAGCTACGGCGGCGGCGACGTACGCTTGAGCGTTTATAGATCTACTAGTATCTCGGTGCATGCTGCAAGCTAGTCACCAATCCATGACGCACCAGAAATCAGACATCATCATTTCTAGTTCGTTGTTTTCTTGGTGTATCTGCAGCGATCTGAGCTTTTCCTCTCCTCTCCTCCTCCCAGTGGCTGGCTGACATGCAAGCAAGCAGGTCAATCGGATCTACATCGACCACTTCAATCCCATGAACAACGTAGCAACACTCATATGCAATGTGCTTGGGTGATGATTAGACTGAAGACTGCAGTTAACCACTATATATCAAATTAAATTAAGCTAGCAAATAAGTACACGCGACAGCTTACAAAATACAACAAGACTCCAACTTAAAAATACAGACTACCACAACAACACACAGTTTTTATTGCAGAATGAGACCACGGAAATCTACATAAACTTTCAACTTCTTTAGCCAAACTTAGCGGCTTAGATGAAGTGGACGGCCATATATACTTGCTGATCTCCGAAAATAGCTTAGTAGAGGCTAGCTAGCTGCAGGCGCATCGCCTACATCTAACCGGTTTGCTCCTTCCCCAAGATCGACAAGATGCAAACAGGGCCTAGTTGTGCTGTCCTCCATTCCCACCTCCTCCTTCAATTGGATTGCCTGGTGGTGTTGGCCGCGGCCGCCTCCTTGCTGTCCACACGTGAGTGATCACCTCCTGCATGTAGAAATACTACCACAATTGCATATGGTAGGCGAGCTAGTTAGTTAATTAACCGCTCAGATCACCAAGAAACGCTTGCACAAATTAAGCGCGCGTCTACTTACACTAGGCTTCTTGTCTTCCCATTCTCGAGAAGAACTAGCAGGTGCAGGAGCATCACGTGCAGCGCCTGGCTTTGGGTCGCTGAAGGAATCGCGAAAGCCCAAGCAGCAAGCGCAGACCCGGGCTATGTATTGCAGCAGCGAGCAGGGGTGCGCGAACAATGAAGAGGCCGCCATGGCTTCTTCAGAGATCTCCTCCTTGCGCCGATCCGTCGGTTCTTCAGAGCTGTTCTCCTCTTCACCTCCCTTTCTCTGATCCATCGATCGATTCTTCAGAGTTGTCTCCCTCCTTTTCCTAGTTCTGGCCCATTGCCTCTGTGGCCGCTCTAGATGCTGGGAGCTTCTGGAGAGAGGGGTGCCTGGCCTAGTGTTACTGTTCCTCTCCTTGTTCAACTTTTTCTCCCTGAGGATGCCGTTGATGCGTTCAAGGCTGTTAACTCCTCGCTCCGGCCGATTCATTCGGGAATGAGCCTTTATTATTTATTGCTGTGAAGCTGGAACAGACGGGACCCGAAAATGTTTCCAAGAATGCCCCTTGAGCTTTGGACTACGATGCAGGAGTATTCAAGGCTGCCGCTATCGCTCTGGGCTGTGATGTATGATTTTTTTTTATTAAAAATAAATAGTATTTAATGAAAAAATAGCTTTTATAAAGAGAGAGTGAGTGATGGAGAAGCGATGGAGAGGCGGGAGCGAAAAGAGTATGGTTTGTGATGCGTCTGTGGCTCAAAATGAATAAGTTGTATGTTTATATTAGATTCTGACTTTCTCAAGTAAAAGTCAAAAATAAAAATCAACATGCACAGATCCTTAGACTTGGATGTGCTCTATAAGTTTGTTGGTGAAATGAACAAAAAAGTATCTGTTGGATAGGTATCTGCAACATCCTTTTCTTTGAAATCAGAGTTAGATTGCCGAGTGCTACTCCAGTTGAACAATTGGGTCTACATCTAGATTTCTACACGTACTACTGTATCAGTGTAGTATCGATACAGACAATTAGAATGGATGAATAATTATTTAAACTTTTATTAATAATATTTAACTTTTTTACTTAAGTGATTATGTGAGTCACCAAGTTCAGATTGCACTAACTATGATTAACAAAACGAGTCTAGAAATCTAAGCCAATAAAATCAGTAGCTTTCAGCCCAAGACCGGTCAAACCGCTACTGATGGGCTGGTTTGACAGCCACGACCAGTCTGATCGTAGGCACAATGCCGGTTTGACCACAAGTCCAGAGCTGGTATGACTGATCACCCGTTCCCAGGCCTAAAAGCCTAGCGGGACAAAACTCAACTCTCAAAAACTTATTCAATTCTCATCCAAACACTTTCAAACTTTGTATGAGATTTGTTTAAGATATTAGGAACCTAAACCAATCAAGAATCACGAGATTCTTGGGCTCGGGTTAACTAAATTGAAGATAATCAAATATAGTTCACAAGAACACTAAAAACCCTGAAACTCAAAATACTTCTTACTTGTGAGGATATAAGGTATGCGATCTTCTAACTCTATTCTCACATATGCTAGTAAGGTAATTTAAGCAAGAGTTCGGGCTCGAGCTCCCATGAACACGAAATCACAAATCTAACTCAAGAACAAGCAAAGCCAAACAAGAATACAAACAGAAATATAGTTGAAACAAATATTTGATCTTTTTTTATTAGAGAATAAAGTTTACATACTCATAAACGATTACAAAGTATAGTCATAGCACTACTCTTCTCTCTCTCAAGTGTTCTTCCTCAAAACCATAGAAGGAGACAAGATGAGTAGAAAAAAAGACCTAAACCAAGAATTCTTAGATCTAACATCTCCCTTTCCCTTTAATAACTAGCAACAAGCCATAATGGGCTCAACCCTATTAGCCCTACTGGGGAACCCGTTAACCCCACTAACACGAGTTTTACACACTCATGCACGTTTCTTAAAGTGTTTACAAGACTCAATCTGTTAACACCTTAGTGATTGATTCACTTAGCGATTCTAGCTCACCTTGACCTAAATCACTTCTCTTTTACATCTCACCATGCCGCAGTTTTGATTAAGGCATTAACTGGTATTTGGCCAATATTAAAATACCCTCGACAAAGCTTTCGGACACCTCCCATTAACTTCGTCTTCACCTTCACCTCAAATCATCTCTGCATGCTTTAACGCATAGCCGTAGTGCTCAATGACTAGCCGTCACGTCTTCACACATTCGATCTCCTATAAACCGTCTCTACGTGTATCGGCCTTGTTACTTGGCGCACCACATGCACGAACTCGCCTCTTCACGATCCTTATCTTCTTGTGCTTACCACTTGAGCCATGTAGCCTCACCCAGACTTACATGACCGCTCGGATCTCAGCTCCCCTACTTAGTCCTGGTTTATTGCCCTTAATTGTTAACGTTCTCCAAGTCACCTGTACATCGAAAGACCAATCAACAATTTCAAGTATAAGTTCTATACACTTAACTCACGTTAGTTAAAACAATACATCATGCAACATACCACAACTAACCAACGGCACCTATGCCGTGCGCACACCCATCCAACTCAAAAACCCATTTTTGCTGCTGTCTGGTTGCACCCACTGGTTCGATCGCACTCCCCATGGCAGTCAGAGCACCAGCCGCTGGCCGATTTGATCGCTTAAGTTCACCAGAAAACATTCTCTTTGGAATTTAAGTTAAACTCTATCTAGTGTCAACTTTGGTTTTTAATTTCAGTGGCATCTAGTATAAACTAAACCCCAAACAGGCCTACACAAATGTTTGATGTCTATTTTTCAAAAGTTCATGGCTAGTCTGCGCTCACCCTATGACGGTCAGACCGCCAGCCTCAACCGGTTAGATCGCCTTCCACATGGCGGTCAGATAGCTTGGGCCCATAACCCGATGAACAAGTCAGGGCCGGTCTGATCGTCATCCCGGGTCTGGTCAGACCACTTGAAACCTGATTGCATAATCTGAAATTTGAATTTTCTAAAACTTTTATAAAATTCAATTCAATCAAAGTACTAATTATTAATCAAAAATATATTATAGACCTTCGCACGATCAGGTAGAATGTACAATGGTAATGAAGTTAGAAAAAGACTCAACAACATCTGCCATTGACTATGGACCTCTTCTTTTCGGCTTATGTCTTCTCTCAAATAAACAAACAAGATAGTTTCTTTGCCGCTGTTTTAAAGTAATTTATCGAAACAATATTTTTAAAACAACTTATCGATTTATCAGCACAAGTGCTCATGGTCTTATCAGCAGAAGGGTACGCTTGTAAATGAGTCACGGGTCGTTTGAAGAAGCCGTGTGCCCGTGTCAGCAGGGAGGCCACCTGGTACTGCAACACGGCGGACAAATGCCAGTTAATAACCTGCCCTGCTCGGCCGCACCAAACCAGCTGCGAGGCATTGAAGAACGCCTCCCCAGTTCACCCACCCGGGTTTAATTTCTACAGTCCGCCCGCGTCATGGACGACATCGTTCTTCAGATTTAACATCAAGCACCGGTAAAACGCCTTGTCACCTCAAGTCTGTTCCCTTCTTCTGTAGAGTTGGGTGCGGAGATCAAGGATATGTTGTTTTGGATTTATGACTTAAATATTTAAATTATAGTTATTTGTGAGAGATAGCACACAAAGTAAAATATTCGTATGTAATTTTAACCGATACAGCTAAATTTAGTATATTTTTTATTACAATTTTTCTACTAACTATGTTTTGAAAAAAGATACGGTTTAAAAACTAATTACTGTAAACAATACAAGTATAAATCAACTTTAAATCCAAATTAACCCAGCCCAAATCACGGTTGACTCTGGCCTACTCCCGTGAAAATCTCGTGCAGTATCCCCCTCCCGAGTAGTATCTGTATTTCTAGGTCGACCATGCACTTTTCTTAAGCGTTCGTACTAAGTAAATCAATGGTTTTGGACAGATGGAGTCAGTTTATACAGTACCATACGAAGTCCATGTATAGCTCGTCACTATCACCACCGGCAATGATCTCTTTCATTTGGAAAGCGTCGAAGGTGAAAGTAGTGAAACAGTGGTATACTACTTGCGATATGATGATCTTTTCCCGGAGGGGAACTGATGAGCGACGACCTATGTGTGTATGTATGCAGTTTCATGTGGTTGTTGCCTCACCGGTCAGGATCTCCTCTGAATTATTGTTATTTGAGCACTGGGATTCTCTAATAACGTATGCACTTATCCTCTCCACCCGAGAGTTTGTCCAAACTTGTCGTGTTTTCTAGCTTGAGGCCTCACTCGGTTAAACTGAAAAATAATAGTTTATAGCTAAAATTGCACTACAGCAGATTGAAACTATACTAGAGCTGAAGATGACTTATTTGACGTAATTAAATTTAAAAATAGAAAATAAAAAAATATGTTAGATCATCACGGATAACGCAAACGAATACAAAGAAAAAGAATGGCAAAAAAGCATCACAGATAACACAAACGAATACGGGAAAAAGAACGTCAAAAAACTTAAAAAAAAGATAAAAGTTCAGAAAAAAGATAAAATTTATAAATTATAAAAAATAAATCAGAAGTTTAAGCTGAAATAGGCTGACCGTCAGAATGCGGGGTACAAGATCGACGTAGGCAAGCTATCTACCTGCAATAATTTCCTGAGAATGTTATCTGCCAAGCTAGCTACCTGCAATTATTTCCTGAGAATGTTATCTGCCAGATTATTATTATTTTAGGGTAGCCAATAGGCTGACTGGTCCAAAACTTCAAATAGACTAGATCAAATTTGACCTATTGTTTTTTGGATCAGATTTAGGCTAGACTTAGACTAGGCTATAGACCTCATTTTTTGTATTAGAAGGTATCTAATCCAATATCTGCTACAACCCCACTGTGGCATATCTAGTCGCTGAGTGCCTGAGTCTGCAAGAAGAAATGAACAAGGACAAGTGCAGGCCAAGGCCCAGGCCCAGACCAGAGTTGGGCCTAGATCAGAATTAGGCTTTAACAATTTGGATCTACATCGAATCAGGCTTTTTACTGATTAAATTTGGACTTGGACCAGGCCTTGGCTTATTAGCATCCCTTTTTTTCCCCTAGAAGGCATATGAGAGCTACGCATCAATTTCATTTAGAAGCTCTACGAGCATAGAACAACAGCATAGTAGCAAGGATGTAATCTGCAAAATTATCATTCTTCAATTTCAAGCAAAGTTTGTATACTAATCAACCTCACATGCTATCAACTGTTGATTACATTTCAATTCGTTTAGCGCTCGGCAATGTTTGACGTGTCCCATTTGTACCACCAGTACTACATTCTTGCCTAGATACTTTTACCCATCGATCTTACCTGGACTGTGAGTTTGCAAGACCCTAAGGCCTTACTTTAAACAGTTTCAATTTCTAACTTCTTTTAATCAAAAGTCACTTCGAACGTTTCGGTATCTAATTTTAGTTTTTTTGTATTTTTGTCTTTTTTGCCTTTTTGTCTATGTTTTCTCCCTTTTTTCTTTGCATTATCCGTGGAGATATATCGTTGTTTTTATTTTCCCTCATTTTCTTTAATTGAATGAACTAGAAAAAGCTAATAACTGTTACAGTATAATTTCAGCCAACAGCCGAAAACCACCGGCATAAACTACTTAGAGCGGCACTAAGGTGGTGATCATTTGGGCTTATTTTTGGTGGCTTATGGCTGAAAAGCAATGTAGCTAGCTGAAAAAACACTGTAGCTGACAGAGGCTTATTTAACATAATTAAATATAAAAAAATTAAAAAATATAAAAAATATGTTAGCTCATCACAGACAACGTAAACGAATACGGGGAAAAAAGAACGGGCAAAAAAGCTAAAAAAAAAGCCAAAAGTTCATAAAAAGACGAATTTATGAATAGTGAAAAATAAGCCAGAAGTCGAAACGATCACAGCCTAAATCGCCCTCCCCCAATTACTAAGCTCACTGCTTTGACCTGACTGCCGTACAACTATACTAGTATTACATCAACGTTGTCGTTGCTCGGGTTAGGCTACATGACTGTAGTGAGCATCGTCCTCATGGCAAGTGGCGAGTTAATGCGGCCACGTCGCCATCTGCGAGACAAGGTCACCGCATCCGTTGAACTCGGATCGGGCGGCCGGCACGACCGTGGCAGCCTCGCGCGGTTCTCTGTTTTTGTTTCCCCAGCACCATGCCGTGCACCGCACGCGTGACGGGAGACTACCTGGGCCGCGACTTCGGCGTGGCATTCTTCGTTTCTATTTCTTAGCCGAGGCTGCAGAAGAAACTTTGGCCGGAATCACGTCCATGGGCCATTGTTCATGGGTATTTCGTCCATGGGCCTGACGTTCGTGGCCCAACGTAGCGAAACGGGAGCCGCGAAACCGGCAACTAACACGAGTCGACTCCACAACACGCGTAACTGAATTTACCGAAACGGCCTCCGTGCCGGCAATTTTGGCGCCAGTGGCGCGAACAAATCACAGAAACGAACTAGCCAAATCGCCCGCCTCGCCGAACAACATCTCGAACTGCAATTGCATCAAACACCTCGCCCCGCCTCTCCCCATGGGCACCGCAAGCCACAGGCGTCGACGTCTACGGCAGCGGAGCAGAGCGAGCTGCGCCGGTCGCCGCAGCACCGGTAGCTCTCGCCTCCCTCCGAGATGGCTGACGTCGTGGTGGACACTGAACGCAGGATGCGGGCGGCGTCGCTGTCGTCGGTGGACACCGACGAAGATGTCGTCAGCAAGCAGCCCATCCTGCAGCTGTCGTCGCCGTCCCCGACGCGCGCCGCGGGACGCGCGCTGGACGGCTGGGGCGACGCTCCCGGCCTGTGAGGGTGTTCCATACCATATGCCAGTCTCTCCCTGTGCTGATCCCGCGGTGCGGGAGGCTGCAGCCCGGGGCGTGCCGGATCGCGGCGCTGGTGCGGTTCTCGACGTCCGAGTCCCTGCTGTCGCAACCTAGGATGTCCCCATATATAATATGGGTCCGAGGATATGGGTACGGTGATACTATATTTTTAAAAAAATAAAGACATATCGATATGGCAAGTATATAAGGAGTGAAGGATGAAGCTTTACCTGATTCTCCAGTGAAGGACGAGTTTCAACAATTATAAAATTTAATGTGAAGCCTTCCAACATAGTAGACCTAATTGTGTATTTTTTTGAAATTTTATGTCATCCGAATTTTCTATGTTAATTCGTAATAATTTAATCGTAATTAGCGATATACGCCCCCTCGACATCCCTCCTCGCATATCGTGGTGGAGCTTCCTGAGGCATGTTAGTATGTTGTATAATTGTTTCATAATTTTTTGAGGTATTTGCTACATCTAAAAATTATTAGAACGACGCATAATTAATCAGCTGATTAAGCAGTTATACACCACTCTAGGAATTTTTAGAGGTAGCAAATTATCGTTAAAAATTATGAAACGTTTTATGGAGCTTTCTTATGTAGTGTGCTAATGGCCACCGTAGGACATTAGCCCCCAGTTATTAGTTCTTAATCACCCGTTTAATTATGCACTGCTCAAATCGTTTTTAGAGGTAGTAAAGTGGTGTGAACAATTGCGTAAAAATTACACAACATAGCACACTGCATCAAGAAGCTCCACAAAAAAATTCATAATTTTTCACGATCATTTGGTTCCTCTAAAAATTCTTAGAGCGGCACATAACTGCTTAATCGCCTAGTTAATTATACGTCATTCCAGGAATTTTTAGAGGTAACAAATAGCCTCGAAAAATTGCGAAGAAATTACACAACATACCATGATGCCTCAGGAAGCTCCACCAAAAATATCATAATTTTTTGAGCTCATTTTCTATATTTACAAATTCAAGAAATTATAACTTAAAATTACGAATTTAGACAAGTAATTAAGCAGCTTAATCATCTGTCGTTTTGTGGGTAGGCGATAGACCATCTGCCGTCTGCTGGCCGGGCGGCAGGCGCCATGTGTCAACTGTTGGGCGCTGCCGTCCGGTGACCGAACGACAGAACTGGTATATGACTATTTATGCAAATACGTGTTAAAAAGGCACTGTATATGGCAGAAAGTTCCTATATTGTTGTTCACAGGAGCATAGAGATGCAGAGTAGTCAGTAAATGTAATCTCTGGTTAGATCGAATACTGTGATTATGTTGAAGGACCATGTAAGATTGTAAGAAGTTTCAGGATTATGTTGTGATAAATTAACTTTAGATCGAGTAGTGAATCATAATACATATCATCTGCATTCCTTTTTTTTTCGTGTGCGTGGACACGGGTACAGGGATGCTATTTCAACAAGATCATCATCTCGGAGAATAATTCCAGTGGCAATATGAAGTCTGGATCTGCACTAGAAAGAGCTAGTAACACTTCATAATTGAGAACGACGTGACAGCACCCAGCACATAAGGTTGGTCGAACACTTTATTAAAGATCACTGATACTACGAACAATGATTTCGGCCTTCAAATCATTGTGTTTTATCGGACCAAAAAAGCACTCCGGTTGGTCCAGTGACTTAATTGAGTCGTCATTCGAAGATAAATGCAATAACGCACCAACCTACCTGAGATGTACATGTCGGGTGCTGTCATGCGATGGCTCGTGGCTGTAACTAAGATTTATCAGTGTGTGTCATCTTGGCGACGAGAATTCGGTAGTGTGTGTCCATCATGCATTATGCTGACCGGCCCAGCGTGTACACCATGCATGCGTGTATACCTGTTAACTTTGGCCGCCGATTGATATTTTTAGCTATATTTTTTGAGATGATGATAGACCATAGATATATTGACATGGACGGTATACGAGCTGGTAAGCTTGAGAAGTCATTTGGAGAAATGACTTGAAAAAACTGTCCATTTTATTTCGGTTTTCGGAAAAATGAAACTAAAACTCACTCCAAAAGCAAACAAAAAAAAACAGGGCGCGTGTTTTACAGGTGGAAAGGCGAAGATTCCTGGCTGTGGCAAGGCCAAGGCCATCATGCGTATCGATGGCTGCGGTCAAAACCATACATAGCTGGGGAGAGAATACGATATTGCTCATGTGACCCCGAGATCCGTATTATGTTAGGCAAATTAACAATGAGATTTGCCGGTCAGGCTCGCAATTGATTATAGTAGTCGTATTTGTGGCCGCAGCGGGGATCATATCAAGCAGTGGACACAGGGCTCGTTTTATAATCGAGCTTGTTTTTCACGGATAATAAAAGCAGTAATTTGATTGAAAAATTTCCGTACTCTAGTGTATAAATGCTCAAATTTGCTGTCATGTTCATGCATTTGTGCAAACAGTGAAACTATTTTGCTTTCCGAGAGATAAGAAAATTTTAAGCGAAAAAAGGACCAGAGCGCAGTGAAAAGAGCCTGCCGCTGACCCGTAAAAAAACACGATTTAACATGTATCAGAAGTTGTATTTCTTCTACGACTGGAATAACTCACGTATTTATATTTAATTAATCCATACTATTATAATTTACATCACAAAAATTGACGATATAATTTTTTCTTGTTTTCCTCTGATCAATACGGCAATTCCTAATCTTTGAGAACGAATGCGGAGAAAACACATTATAAGAAGTCAGGCTATTGCTTAGCACTAACCGAACACACCAACATACACACACACGACAAGAAAAGGAAGTTTGCCCTACCCTGACAGGCTTTGGGCCTATTCTTTTAGCTTCGGTAGGATGAATTTTTTTAGCTTATGATTTATATTAAATAACTAACTTTCAAACATAGTGTCTTTTTAAGATGAGATCTACAAATTGATTGTAGTAGATATTGTACTGAATTCATCTACATTGGACAAAATCACACGCGAGTGTATCTCTCCGTACTCTCTCTTGCGAATAGTTAAATTCAAAAATTTAAGCTAAAAGTCATAAGTCGCAGCCCAAAAGAATCCACCCATGGCTTATGGTTGCGGCTTATAGATTTTTAGCTGTTTGTGAGAAAGAGTACGGAGTAACAGAAACTCGTGTATGGTTTTAGCTGATATAAATGAAGTCGTTATAGTGTGTACTACAATCGACCTGTAAACCTCACCTTGAAATGATATTCCGTTTAAAAGCTAATTACTATAAAAAAGCTGAAAAATAATTTTTAGAAGCTAAAAAGAGGAGTCCCTTCCACTTCTCCTGTGTAGCATTCTAAGCGAATATTCGACGAGCTCATTCTTGTGCACCCAATGTAGGAACTGAAACTCATCAAATAATTTGATAAGGAGCGGTATCAATTTCCTCTTAATTGATTGGTAGAGCTGATGTCCACTTCTTTTTTAAAAAATAAGGAGCACTATTAACGCTATAAGTAAGGATCGAATTTTAACACTACACACACACACACACACACACACACACACACACACACACATATATATATATATATATATATATATATATATATATATATATATATATATATATATATATATATATATATATATATATATATATATATATATATATATATATATATATATATATATATATATGCCATATATACCATACAAAATATATAACGTAAAATGGATTCACCAAGGTACATTACTATATGCATTGCAGTAGTGAGCATTTATACATACGGGGCTCCTGATTTAGCTTAAACACGAAGGCTCTGCTATAAGCTTCAACACGATAAATTATTGTTGTCCTTTCGATAATGTGACGATATTCATGACATCACCGAACGAGACTGCTCATGTGGCCCCAGGATATGGAAATCATGATGCCTCGGCCCCGTTATACGAACCATGCATGCATATCATGATATCAACAATACGATTTGCGGCGATCATATCATCATGCAGATGTAGTGGTTACCAGTATGCAGCAGCAGCAGCAAGTGGCCAATTAACAACTCTTTCTCTCTCACGCACACAGAGTCCATCTCGCTTTTCAGGCACAACAAATAGAATAGTAGTGCAATTGATCAGAGCCTCACCAACCATGCATGCACAAGATTTCAGTGATAAACGAGACATTGTGACTCTGCTGCACTTCAGAATATATTTATGGGAATTGCTAACCAGTACTTAGTGTTTTTTTAATTGTAGAATTTTGTTTCGAGACATCGTAGAATTTTGTTTCGAGATTTATGCTCTACCTCTGTCTCCAGTTCCGACGATTTATGGTTAGGATTCAGATTTAAATTGGGTTCACTAGAGCCCCTCAGATTTGAAGAGAGGCCAAGGGCGGTGACAGACCGACGGTGGGGTGGTGAGAAGGCGGTGCCTCGGCCGTGGACCAAAAGAGGATGGTAGAAGTCAGTGGGCGTGACAAGGATGGGTGGTTAGGAGGCGATGACGGTAGCCACCGGAGGACGAGAAAGGAGGGGCATGCAGGGGCATTTGGCAGGAGAGGAAGAAGGTGGGGGTGTGGGTGCGGCTCGCCAGAGAGGAGGAAGAAGGCGGCGTTGGAAGGAGGGAGGCAGGAGCAACGACGGTGGAAGCACCGCCGGAGTAGGTGGGGTGGTGGCGGGAGGTGGCGGCAAAAGTGGGTGTCAAGAGGCATCGTTGGCACCGGAGATGGCACCGACGTGCAGGGAGGGGAGGGAGAGATGGTGGTGGTACAGGGTTGGGAGAGGAGGATTGAGGGGGCACAGGTAGACACCAGAGGGGTCACCATCATCGAGGTACGGTTGGGCTGCAGTAGGGTGGTACCCTGGAGGCTAGGGTTAGGGAGGGGAGGGGAAGGGGACAGGTTATAAAGGAGTGAGGGGGAGTATGTTTTCATCCGTTAAATCTAGATACAAAGGATCAACAATCAAGTACTACATACTCTATGGACAATTTTTATGCGCGCTTAATGTTTTTACAGATGCAAAAACTTTAACCATTTGCTTGGATGCACCTTTTTAAGAAAAGTTTACAAATTTTAAAACAAAATGGTTTATATTAGGTGGGGGACAAACATGCGTAACCTAAAAAAAATACAAGTCTAAACCGGCCTGTCCAATCTGCACCTTCAGGGAAGAACGTTAGGATATGGCTTGCAGCGTGATTGACAACTGAATCGTAATACAAATCATCTGCATTCCCTTTTTTTTCTCTCTTGTGCGTGGAGATGAGCACAGGGATGCTATTTCAACAAGATCATCATCTCAGAGAACAATTCCAGTGGCAATACGAAGTCCGGATCTGTACTAGAAAGAGCTAGTAACACTTCATAATTGAGAACGGCATGACAGCGCCCAGCACATAAGGTTGGTCGAACACTTTATTAAAGAGCACATATAATTCGAATGATGATTTTTCCCTTCACATTATGAAATTACTAGCTAGTACTTGATCGTTTTTTGAATTGAGTACTCTAATTTCTCACCACACTAGCCCTGAACTGCGTTTGGGCCTGGATGCATGGCGCGCTAAAGCTGACGCGTTTGGTGACCCACGTCGCCGTGTATAAATAGGTCATGCAGATCGCTGCGAGAACTCACCGCTCACCACTGAGAGCAGCAAGCAGCTGAGCAGTTCAGACTTCAGAGAGGCCGTAGCAGCTAACAGTTCAACGGTATTGTTTCACTAGCTCCACACGTAGCTCGCTCCCGTACGTTAGCACGTAGCCTCATGGCCAACTTCGCCGTTCAGCTCAAGGACAAGTTCCTCGGCCTCGTCGGGCGCGTCGCCGGCTGCAGCCGCGCCGGAGACAAGGATGCCAAGGAGCCCACCAAGCTGTCGACCGTGCAGGTACACATTTTACTCAGAACCAGTCTTTTTGATTTTCCGACGACTTTTAGCTTTTATTTTTTCTCAATAATTACTATTTATTAAACTAATAAATCACAGACTAAAAGAACAGATCGTTTTCTACACTATACAACTCTTACTTAGTAGAGAACTCACCGGATTCTTACTTTTGCAGCACGTTGAGATCAGATCAAGGGATCCCGATGTGTCAGGAGGATCAAAGCCGGCAGTAAATTAATACTGCTGATATTTGGAGATTTATCGCTGCGTGCGTGCTTCCCTTGCCTTGAAACGATGCTTGATTGCTGTTATTAAGAATGTGCGCGAGTGCTCTCGATTCCTTCATGCCTTGTAATTGAGCTTGGTGGTTTTTTTTATTGTTCCTTTTGTAACTCCTTCGAGTGTGGGAGCGTGTGAGGTTTGGATGTGCTGTTTTGTTATAACACGCAAGGCTAATAAAGCAGTAATTTGATCAAATTTCTTTCACTCATGTGTATAAATGTTCAAAAATTCTCTCTCATTCGTGCATCTCGTGCAAACAGTAGTCGAAACTATCATGTTTCCCGAGAGAGAACAAATTTTAAGCGAAAATGGGCCAAATCACAGTAAAAAGAGGTGCATGTGACTCATATACAAGTTGACGATTGTAACACACTGCGGCCCAAAATTCGCTAATAACACTAACCCATTCATAGGGTAGACAAGCAAGTATAACACCTTTTTTTGATTTTTTTCTTTCGCTTCGTCTAAAAGGGTTAAATATGATTTGAACAAATATGTATTATGTGCTAGTGAAACCTAATGTAAATTAATAATATGGTACTAAAAGACGGAATGTTACAGCGGCGTGATGTGCATTTTTGTGGCCAGATGTTGAAGAGAGAGAGAGAGAGTCGATGTTTGTTGCTGAATAATGGTCGCGACGGAACTTTTTTTCTGGAGAAAACAGGCATCAGACATCTATGACCCATTTCGGTATCAACCTTGAACAGCTTGTGTGACCAGCTGACAGCGCATTAGCGCAACAACAGGTATCCATTTCTGGAGAAGAACCAAGGCAGCCAAGTATCCAACCCACGACAGTTACGGCTCCTCACCTCGAAAATTTATAAGATCACCGGGATGACCATAAGTTCATAACATCTGTAGTACGTAGACTTGCAGTTTTCAATCCAAGAATGGCGTGCAATCTATTCTCTCCGTTCTTTTTTTACATGACGTTTTTGATTTTTTACGGTCTTTAAGATACGATTTTGACCACTAATTTTTATAACTTTACACTAATATATATTAATAAAATTATATTATTATAAAAGTATTTTTAACGATAAATCTAATTGTATAAATTTTATATAGCTAATCTAGATAGTTTTTAAGTCTATTACTTATCAAACTTTAAAAAATTTAACGATACGGATTCTAGAAAATTAAATAAAAAAGAACAAAGCGAGTATATACTAAGATCTCTACCGATCGATTGGCGCAAGATCACACTCGTATAATCTTACATCTCAAAGATATCATGGTATTTCCATCGGATGTTTTTTTTATGGAGCCATACTTTCGAGAGGTAGGCCTACATATAAGCTTTGGACATTTCTATCGACCTCAAAGTTGTGCACCCTCACCACATAGAACACATCTAACTGTCCCTAAAAAAATTAGAAAGTTTCATGGAAGATTCATTTTTGTCACGTATTTAACGTTTAGTGCCCTTGCTGCACCGATTAGTTCCATTCGAGAGCCTCACTATGCAAAGAATTAGGTAAGGAGCGTGCACCATGCAGCTAGGTACATTTGAGCGTTTTATTTCCTCGGAATTAGTCCAATTTTAATGTAAACATGAAGACTCTACTGCAAGTTTCAGCCTCGGAAGCTAGCTAATAAGCATGCATGCATGTCACACATGTAGAGTAACGTGCATTCCTGATTACTATGGTCTAGTCTTACGTCGCTTTTTCACGCACTGATAAAAGAATGGAATCGATCAGAGCCGCACCAACCGTGTAGCTGTGCAGGCAATGCATGCCCAAGATTTGCGTGGTAAACGAGGCATTGTGATTCTGCTGTACATCTGAATATTAGTAGTTAAGTGACCTGTATGTCTGAATATTCCTGCACGGCGCGTGGGGCTGGAGCACTAAAGCTGACATATGCGTTGGGCTGAAATAAATTAATTTATAATTAAAGTTATATTATAGTTGACTGAAATTATATTATAATTAATAATAATTTTTTTGACATTAATAAATATTAAAAAAATTAAAAATTACACAGTAAGCCACCAAGGTCCCCAAGATACGGGACAGAGAGTGGAAAACAAGATTTTCGCTCGTCCCCAAGATACGGGAAAACAAGGAAATTATTTATGAGTTGATCTTCACGTGGTGATTGCTCCCACTATCATACGACTGTGACTCACGAATCTCGAGGCACTATCGGACGGTGGTAGGACAGTCCTAAGGTGGGAGGACCCCGTAAAAGCTCTATCCAAATACGATGGCCCCCGTTAGATTAACGTACCAGATCAACAATGCGATCGCAGGTCCACGTTCCACCATAGCATTGTTGCTTCCATGAGTAGTGTCCTCAGCAGTAATCATACCATGCAGTGGATACGTTGGATGGCCAGTGGGTAATTAACAACTAGCAATGCTCTTTTTTGTACGTCATGTCACTTTTCATGCATAAAAGGGAACGCGATCGATCAGAACCTCACCAACCGCGCACAGCATTTGGGCGCTAAACGCGCGAGACATTGTGATTCTGCTGACGATCTGAAGAGTGAAAAGTAGTTCTACAGAAAAGTGAAAAGTAGAGTGCTCCGAATATCCCTGCACGGCGCGTGTGGGCCTTCCTTGTCTGGTGAGGCTGACGCGTTTGGTGTCCCACGCCGTGTATAAATACACTTGCACGTAGATCGATCGCTGCGAGAGCTCGGTCATTCCCTCCCACATCTAAAGATCGGGCATGTCTGATGTGGGGTGATTTTTTTGCCGCGACTTATAGTTTTTAGATTGTTTATAGAGTATAATACAAAAAAATTATTTGTGTTGTCTGTCATAAGCTAACTTGTTTTTTACCTATTTTTAATTTTTTAAAATTTAGTTACATCAAATAATACATCATCAATTATAATATAATTTTAATTAACTATAATATAATTTTAAACATAAACTAACTTATTTCGGTCCTAAGCCGGATGCGCTCAAACTTCCTCAGGTATATGCTACCCGTTCCCCACTTCTACCGTTCGACGCAGTACGTACTTCCTCTGTCCCACCAAAAAAATAAACGCCTCAGATCAGACGCATCCATTACTACAGTACAGGCTTGACCCAACGTATCATCGAGTGTTCCCATCACAACAACAAAGCACGCAAACGGTACGATCCATCATGATGAAATGGACCATGAATCATGTCACCATGCTGGCCCTGGCCTAGTTGGCACAGCGCATGCCACATGTGGAATGACGAAGGATCCTGGCTGTCTGCTCCGTTTATTATGTGGGCCTGTGCTTAAAAAGCCATCAACAAACTACTCTTTCGAAGTCACTTTCTTACTCCTTTCGTTCCGTCGTGTTTTAAAAATAAGATAGAAGATTACAAATATATCATATATTATATTTCTCTCGCTCGTATCTTACGTATGCATCTCTTACTTTTTCTACAAACTACTTATTTCAGTCGCTAATATTTATTTTCAGCTTAAAGCCATTAGCCATAGCCATTATGAACATACCCGTTTATCCGGGCTCATCATCCCTGGGTCAAAAACAGGTAAATTGTAGAGTACAGAATACGAGATTGCTCGTGTGACCCAACGATTTTGGAGGACAAGATGGTCGCGTGAGACTACGTGAAGGCCACTATATGGTTGTAATGAGTATTTAACTTTGGTGTTCAAGTTTTATTGAAGTTTGAGTTTGATTTTAAAGCTTTCAGTTTTTAGAGTTGCTATCAAGATTTATCTGGTCTGGTAACGACGGCCTGATCAATGGCTATAGAGCGATCAGATCAGCCATATGACTTTTGAAAAATAGACATCAAACACTTGTGTAGATATGTTTGAGAATGTGTTGCACTAGCTATCACTCTATTTGGAGTTCTGAGCTGAAACTAGACATAGTTTAACCGAAATTTCAGATATAATATTTTCTAGTGGTCTTAAGCGGTCAGATTATCATTGGGCCAACGGTCAGACAGGTACCATGTTACCGGGGTGAGGTTGAGAGGAGTTGGGCGGTCAGACCGGCATGTGATTAACGATAAGATCAACACTGCAAGTTTATAATAAGTTTTGGGATGAGTTGAGTGGTTTGAGTGTGTGCACGGAATATGTGTTGTTGGGTGGTTGTGGTGTTGCATGATTCATGATTTGGCTAACGTGTGTTAAGTACATGAAACTTATGCCTGTAATCGGATTGGTTGGTCTTTAGATGTGCAGGGTTGCTTAGAGAGCGACGGTTGTCAACAACAATGGACCGAGACTAGGCTTGGGAGAACAGGTCTGTGCGGTTGGGTAAGTCCGGGTGATGCTACATGTCTCAATCCTGAAGCACAAAAGAGACGAGGATCGCGATGAGGCGAGTGGTGCATGTGGTACGCTAAGTGACGAGGTCGATGGATGTAGAGATGGCTCGGGGGAGTTCGAATGCGTTAAGACATGATGGATAGTTATTGGGCACTACAGGCTACGTGTCAAAATATGCGAAGATGATTTGATGGATTGGATTGGTGTTTCAGGCTATCGAGCCCTTTGGATGAGCCACTTTGAAAAGTGCGCGTGTGTAGAATCTAATGTGGTGTTAGGTTAATGGGTTAGCACATATAATGGATAAAACCCAAGTAGAGGTGGTGGTTAGGGTTTCTTGTGAGCCTCTGTATATAAGGAGTTAGAGGTGTGGCTTAGGTGCTAAACTTTTTTGGAGTCTTGGGTAAGCCTTTGAGAGTTAGGGTTAGGGTTTCCCCAGAGAAAACTTTGTGTGTGTGCTACATGGAGAAGGAGCTCTGTTCTCTAAGGTTGGGCTCGTGCTTTTGATTTACTTGGTTTTTTATTTAGATTTTCTCTCTCCTTTGTCTTGCTAACCCCTAAGGATACATGGATGATGAAAGAACCTCATAGAGGCTAGATTTATAGCACTTCACATACCAAAATGAGATACTACTATGGAACGTCATTGCCAAAGTAAGGAATATATCATAAAAGCAACAATAGGAATCGCAAGGAAATTAAAAACTTTTAAAATATTTTATTAGAGAACCAGCGGAAGTTAAAATAAATGTTTGAAACATAGGTCCGGTCCACTTCTAACCAAATGAAGAATAAATGAAATAGCATAAATAGTGGCAAGCTACGATGCTGAAAACTCGAGTGTTCCCACCCATGCATGTTGCTATAACTCCACTGGCCTTTTACCTAAGAATAGAAAGATCAAGCGTGAGATTTGAAAATCTCAGTAAGTACCCAACAACGGTAACAAATAAGGTGTGTAAAGGACAACTAATGCAAGAAAGTAATTGATACGGGTTAAGTGCAATGAAACTAGGTTACCGAAAACACTGATTGAGATCAAAGATAGAGATAATAGGAATGCTAGAATTGAAGGTAATTACTATTTAGCAAGTTATGGCAATGGCACCGACGATTACTTCTCATATACCCGGTTATACGAGAATATTCAGGCACGTCTCTGTTCTCGACAGTATAACCACAGACGGAGTGTGATATCCTGAATAACGAAAGTGTACAGGCCCCGTACGTTACTAGGTGGGTGGCAATCTCCCCTATATGTGGATAACCCTAGGTCAGGTAACCTTCTGTTATTAGCAGCTAATATGGTAAAAGATTAGGGTAACCAAGGGAAAACTAGGATAATATTACGATAAGTGGAAGGATTTGCTAAGGTTGAGGATGAAAAAGGCAATAATTCTCGATATGAGAGCGGTGTGCAATAATTCTCGATATGAGAGATGGAAAAGGATTTGCTAGGAACACCATCGCTTCGCTTCCTGCTGAGGCCGTCAGTCACCACATTAGCCTTGCCCGGATGGTAATGGATAGTGGGATCGCTATCCTTGGTTAACTCTAACCAACGGTGCTGCCTCAAATTCAGTTCCTTCTGAGTGAGAAAATACTTCAAGCTCTTATGGTCAGTGAAGATATCACACTTCTCTCCATAGAGGTAATAATGCTAAATTTTGAGGGCGAAGACCACTGCCCCTAGCTCCATATCATGAGTAGGATCAGTGGCGGTCCAGGACTAACATGTAGCTAGGGCGGACTCGCAAACATGAAGCAAACATTATTATTTAAAAGAAAAACAATTCATGATTAAACTATGGTGCAATCGCACTAATAACACCACTTGAAAGTGTAATTGCTGTTTTTTTATCTTCCATTCAATTTCTAAGTACTCTAGTCAATCTTACTGTTCTACTAGGCAGCCATCAGGAACCTTCTGCATATAAGCTATGTAGCATTGATTAGGAATGGGACCTCCACCAGTATTTGCATTAACACATCCATGAGCAGATAATTATAGTGATCGAAGGAATATGAGCTGATAGGAAGTAAATCCTCTCTGGCTAGAAACTACTGTTAGGTAATTATAGTGATTTAAGGAATATGAGCTAATAAGAACTCACAAAAGCCTTGAAAGTAGGTCGATGAGCTGCCATCTCATACATACAACATCCTGTACAGACATATATCGGTTAAAGCTAGGTATTTTGTTAACCACATTGATAATGCAATTTGCCGGTTGGATAATCACGCTTGATTATAGTATTGGCTGCCGCACGCAGTCTATCATATATCAAGTTTCAACTCATTTAGTTGATTAGATTAGGAGTTACATCATTTTGAGTTCTTGATGGTTGGCTGCTCTACGTTTTGGAATAGCGAACGGTCAGACCGTTGTGGCACGAGCGGCCAGACCTCCTATGCTCGGTCAGATCGGCCAGCTAATGTCTTAGCCCGCTTGTTGCTTCTTTTATTTTGTTGGCTTGTTGGCTTTTGTTTTATACTTGTTTTTACTGTGCATATACTCTTATTAACTTTTTATAGTTAATTGAGTGAAGAAGCAAAAAAGAGGTTGATTTTGTATTAGTTTAAAAAGAGAAAAAGATGGTCTATCCTCCTTTGATCTCTGCCATCGGTCCTACATGCTAGGACCATATTACTATTATATTATGTTAACCACATTGATAATGCCATTTGCCGGTTGGATAATCACGCTTGATTATAGTATTGGCTGCCGCACGCAGTCTATCATATCACGTAGTGGATAACGGTGGATAATCAACAAATCTCCCCTCCCTGGCTTTTTTTTTTTTAATATGTGATACTATCTCTTTGGAGGAATAAAAGAATGCGACTGAGAATTCGAGAGATGCTCGCCAACCGTATGGTACACATGCGCGGTCGCCGATAAATTCTGATTCCGTCGTGGATCTGAAACACACAAGCAATCTGAATTTTTGCTCTGAATATCCTCGCACGCGCGTGGGCCTTGTCTGGTAAAGCAAAGCTGGGCGTTTGGTGACCCGCGCCGTGTATAAATGGAGCGCCCGGTGATGCCGAGAGGACTCACCAAGCCGCCAATCACTGAGAGCAGTAAGCAGCCAAGCAGTTCAGGAGAAAAAACTGAACAAGTAGCAGCAGTGCAGTACTGTTTTGAGGAGAGGTAGCAGCAGCAGCACAGCTTAGGCCCTGCTCAAAAGAGCTTTTTTTGGCTTAAGCTTATTGGCTTAAGCTTATTTTTGCACTATTCATAATTTCGTCTTTTTCTGAATTTTTGATTTTTTTTTGAGCTTTTTTGTCGGTTCTTTTTTTTCTCGTATCCGTTTGCGTTGTCTGTGATGGGCTAACATATTTTTTATATTTTTTAATTTTTTTAAATTTAATTATGTCAAATAAGCCTCTCTCATTCTGTGTTTTTTCACCACCACAATGTTTTCAATATAAGCTTTCACTTTCAATGAACCGATCACCACCTTAACCAGCTAGCTCCCATGGCCACCTTCGCTGCTCAGCTCAAGGACATGTTCTTCGGCCTCGTCGAGCGTGTCACGGGCTATGGCCGCTCCGAAGACAAGGACGCTGCAGGTAAGCTCGCGTGCCGCTCTCAAAATTAACCCGAACTGAAAACACGAAACATGAAATAAAACGTCAGATTGGTGTAGACGTATCGTAGATGTGGCAATGGAGTTGCTAATAATGTGTGTGTTTTCTTCTCTTTCTGCAGGCGCGCAAGAGCCCAGCAAGCTGGCATCCGCGGAGGTTTCCCGGACTGAAGAAGTTACTGTGCAGCAAAATGAGATCAGATCTAGAAGCGGCGATCCCACTGTGTCAGGTGGCTCGAGGCCTCAGGTCAACGCTAATGGTATGTAGAGATAGTTGCCGTGAGTTTTCCCTGGCCTTGAGACGATGCCTGCTAGCGTGTTTAAGCAAGAGTGTGTCCTGGTAATCTTCCATCTTAGTTTCCTGCGGTTGCAATTAGCTCCTACGAGTGTGCGAGCTTGCTATGTGCTACCTATCTTGTCATCTTGACTTCCTGATCGAGTTTGCGTGTGCTGTTCTATCGTACTTGTAAGGCTCATAAAGCAGTAATCTGGTGAACCTTTTTTCGAAGATCCTGTCTCAGTAATGTGTTCTATATATATTTACACGGTGAAGCAGTATGAAAGGATGGTTGAAGCGAGATGGGCCTGTGAGGCTCTGAGATCGTACACAAGCTAGCGATAGCCTTGTATTCTTCTCTCTCTTTTTCTTCTTTCGTTTGAGATGCAGATAGCACTGTATTCTTCGTAGCCAGACGTTGTATTGCTATCAGATTATCCGGGTGGATATGGGCCATCGACGTGGAGCCAGGGAGCGTTGGGTCCGGTTCTTAATTACATCTGGACCTGGAGCTCTGCTGGCTCGCAAACATCAGAAAAATGTGTGCTGCCTTTTGCAGATGGATGAAAAAGCTCGTAACCTGACCGTGAAAACGCAGTAGTGGGCGACTTGGACAGCGTGACTGCCAGTAGACCATTTATGGAGAAGAACCACGGCCGTATCCGTTACCCAGCAGCTGTTAGCTCCTGGCCTCCCAATTCTGGATGTGTGTAGGTATCATTCGAATGTTTTCTTTCTAACAATTATTTAGATTTAAAATCGTTGGATTAGAGATTCAACGATCCTTTTTTCAAGGTGGAGAGATTTTTTGAAGGGGGTGAAGGAGAATTTATAGCCGTTGAATCTCTAATCTAATAATCACAAATCTGAATAATAGTTAGAAAGAAAACATCCGAGCAATCATCACTACAGCAATACCCACAGTAGAAGCGACTACCGGCTAGCGATCAATCGATCCAGGAGATCAAAATCCATTCGAAGTCATCATGCAGGGCCTGGGAGGGAGAAAGGTGTACAAGGGAGAACCGTAGGATGGGAAACGGAGGGCGGAGGAGGCGTCCGTGATCCGGCAGCGCGAGAGACGCCTGTGTCCGCGAAACCCGCCACGTTCGTGTGCCCCACAGCCTTCCACGCCTGCGTCTCGGCGAAGCAACGGCGGCTACGTGGATTCCTGGGACGCGACGGAACGCGACAGCTGACAGCTGCGCGCGAAGTTAGCCGAAGAATCCGGGGTCCCTTCACCACCCGACGGGCTTACCCAGCGATAAGCCTTTTGCACGAGCGTTCCGCCGTGAATCCTGAGTTCCTGACCGTCTCGCGGACCAGTTTACCGGGCGGTGAACGGCCACCCTCCACCGCTCGCTGTCCCTGCCGAACTTTCAAAAGGAGGCCGAGAAGAGAAGTCGCTGCTTGCTACTCTCACAGCTCACGAGCGGATTCCAAAGACCCACTTCGATCGTTCGTCGAGTCCGCGGTGACGTCCAGTACACGGTGCTATGGCGGCCTCGGCGCGCGCGATCATCTGCGAGATGGCGCCGCAGAAGGTGGCACCGTCGCCGCCGTCGCAGCAGCCGAGGCGGGACGGCGGGAAGATCGTGCTCCAGCCCCGCCTCTGCACTCTCCGGTCGTACGGCGCTGGCAGCGGCGTGCTGACGCGGAAGAGGCTTGCGGGGGAGAAAGAGGCGAGCGGCGGCGCGGCCGCCGGGGACCGGGGCTCCCCGTTCTTCGCATCGCTCGCCGACTACATCGAGAGCTCCCGCAAGAGCCAGGACTTCGAGACCATCTCCGGCCGCCTCGCCATGGTCCGCGCCTTCACCGTTTCTCCGTTCCCTCTTTCCTGTCTCATCGTTATAATCTCACCCGTCCGATTGGAGATCAACGGTGTAAAACAACTTGGAGCTTACCGTTCCCTCGTGTTCTTGTTCCTTCAGGTTGCGTTCGCGGCGGCCGTGGCGGTGGAGGTGACGACGGGGAACTCGCTGTTCAAGAAGCTGGACATGATGGAGATTGAGGAGGCGGCGGGGTTGTGCTTGGCCGTGGTCGCCTGCGCCGCCGCGTTCGCATGGGTGTCCAGCGCGCGCAACAGGATCGGGCAGATGTTCACGCTGGGATGCAACGTCTTCGTCGACTCGCTCATCGACAACATCGTCGAGGCGCTCTTCTCCGAGGGCGAGCCGCAGGATTGGTCCGACGATGTATAACTACGCTCAGCATATATATATAGCACATGTATACGTGTAGATAGACGGTGTATAAGAGCAAGTATAGATCGTTAGAGTTGCATGTTGAGCAAGAACTTCGCATTTCACAAGCTTGGTCATCGCTGCACAAAAGCAGGAATGGTTGTTCTGAGTATTCTCTCTCTGAATCCTGCCAGAAGCAGATGCTACAGAGTTCAGAACTTCAGATCATCTGAAAGCTCTTGGAGAGGGTTTTGCAAATTGCGATATGTGATTAGAGCTTTGCTCTCTGTAGGAATTAGTTTGATTCCTGAGCATTTAGACTGTTTTGTGTAGTCCGGCAGTCATGTAAGGCTGTGAAATGTACAGATCTCCTCATAGATACAGTATAGTATACTGGGGGTGGAGCAGCCCCTTAAATTCACTATACCTACTAACTAGAGCTACTAAGCTTGTAAATTAGAGACAAGCATGTAATCAAAACCATGTATTTTTCTGAGGAATGAAATATGGAGAGTATGGTAAATTCATGGACTGCGGAAAAATCATACTTTATGTTTCATCACTCTCATTTTATTTTAGCATCTTTTGAATTGAAGCATCTGCTATAACTAGTCAGTAAAGAACCATGAGCGATCACTTCAGGAAGAACTGAATGCTGTGTGTTGTGAATAATGCGCATGAAAATAGCGACGGGAGAAACCAATGTTTACTCTTGTGGAAAAAAACCACGATCTAAAAAGTCAAAAACTGTAACGAGAAGATATTTACAATATAGTTCATGCTCTTTCTATGGACTACTAGGGTACATAGATAGGACGGAAAAAACGAGTCCCATATGGAAAGAAAGCCAAATCAGAGTTGGTTACTACAGATTAATACCACGTCTAATACAACCTACGCTTGACCCTGGTACCTGTCATACCACGTCGGTCATGAGGCAATGCAGTATTCTACACGGACACGGTACGAATTCAAATCAACTTCAACGATCTCCGCCTTAAACCGAATTCCTCCAATAGTCGAAATACATGATAAACTCCTCCAACAATGAGGTTGTCGGACGAAACGTCTACGACAACGATGTGGTTGGATGAAATCATGGCGTGAGGCAGTTGGACGCAACGTCTACGACCACGAGGTGGTCGGATGAAGTCGCGACCATGAGGTGGGTGTTGATCGCACTAGCGGCGCACGATAGTTGGCAGATACATCATATAGACGTAAAGTCCGCATTCTTAAATGGTGATCTGTTCGAGGAGGTATACATCCAACAACCTCCAGGGTACGTCGACAACAAACACAAGAATGAAGTAATAAGGTTATGCAAGGTCTTGTACGAGCTGCGATAGGCGTCGCAAGCCTAGAACTCGAAGCTAAATGCCACCTTGGCGTTGTTGGGTTTGCGACGAGTCCACTCGAGCAGGCGGTGTACTGGCAAAAAAAAGGCAACACGTTCTTGCTCGTGGGGGTGTACGTCGACGACCTCATCATCACTGGCTCAAGCATCGACAACATCACCAAGTTCAAGGCCTAGATGAAAGAACTATTCAGCATGACAGACCATTGGAACTCTTAGGCTTATATATAAGTGTTTATCAAGCTAAGCTAGCAATGTGGGACTAACCCATACCCTCATGTGCACACACACATATGGGCCAACAAGGGCCGGGGTGTCACATACACCCCCTCAAAGGACCCGACGTCCTCGTCAGACCAACATACCCACCACTGGGGTAAATGATAAGGATCTCTCCTCTTGGCACATGTCTGTGCGTTCAGTGCCAGCACATATGCCATGCCGTGTGTCCACTCCAGGCCTACATGCGCCATATATCTGCGCCCCTGACCCGCACGCGCCCATGTAACCGCGAGAGTCGGCTCTGATACCATTTGTAACGCTCTAGGGTCCAAACCGGCTTAGGCCTAACCCCATTCTGGATAGGCCATGCACACGTAGCAACCCGCTTGCGCTTTCGTCCTCTTCGCGCAAAACGGTTAACCGGGGGTTCTAGGCTTATATGTAAGTGCTTCTCAAGCTAAGATAGCAATGTGGGACTAACCCATACCCTCATGTGCACACACACGTATGGGCCAACATGGCCGGGGTGTCACAATTTCATTCGTGACTGCATCGAAGATAGCAAAGTAGATGTGGAGCATGTCAGCACAAATGAGCAGTTGGCTGACATTCTTACAAAGGCCATCGGTCATGTCAAGTTCATCAAACTGAGGCGAAGATCGTGGTAGTCGAGGTGAAGCCGGTGCGTCGTAGTTAGAGGGTGATTTGTTGAACTTAACTACGTCGCACCAGCATTATGTGTTCGAGACATTACAGTGGTCATAGTCGTACTGCATTAGTGCGTGAGTTAAGAAAATTCATGAATGTCATGAATAGCTCAGATGTGGGATGACACGTCATGAAAAGCTAGACGTGGCGTGTATGTCGGGTCAATTTCTTGTTTTTTAGTATAAAAGATCAACGAAGAAAACGCCGAAAACCAATTCAGATGGGCGGCAAAATACTGTTTGTCTCTTGAGTTCATTGTTCTCCAGAAAGTCCAAATATCCGTGTGTATTCCAGACATCCCCATGTGCTTCGTGGTCATATACGAGTACCTTCGTAGTCGTACACGGGTGCCTTCGTGGTCATAAGAGTATTGTAGTAGAGCACTATTCTACGAGTATTGTAGCAGTGTACTATTCCACAAGTACTGTAGCAAAACACTATTTCTATGAGTACTGTAGTAGAGTACTGTTCATCTGAGCAGTTCTTCCGAGTCCTCGCGGTCGAAGCTTCCGAGTACTCGCAGTTGAAGTCTTTCGAGTACTCACGGTCAAGCTTTCGAGTACTCACGGTCGAGATTTTTACAAGTCTTCTGAGCACATTATGTGTTTTGACTTGCCGCAACAACGCCTAGCTTGTGCATTAGTAGAATTTGAGCTTGTCTTAGCGGACGAGCCGTGCAATGCCGAGTCTTAGAAGCAAGACGCACGCTGCGCCCGGGCTGCTGACTTCAGCCTGAGGCCGGGAAGCTCTTGAAGCAAGTGGCACTTGACCGGAGCGCTGACCTTGGAGATGAAGTGCCGAACCAGGGCCGGAATGGGTGCCGAGAGGCCATTCCGGTCCGGCTCCTGCATCGAGAGGCCTTTTATTGACATCGCCTTTGTTTGTACCACTTGTGTTTTTAGCCTTTGTTTGTACTGTTTCTCATTCTGCAGATTCCTGGATATAACAGCACCGGGGAGAAGGAAGATGATAGCACAGATGAGATCTCTCTTGTGCTATATGAAATGAGGTCTCTGCCAGAGTTTTTGCCAGTTCTTTTTTGTCATTCCAGGGGTACGAAGGGGGACACGATTTTGATGAGATTATATATCACAATCCGTGTGGCACATAATTTGTAACTCCTGAGCTCCACACTAACGCTCATTTGCGTCCTTCTTCAATGCAGCTTCCAACAGAGTCCCAACAGCAGTCTCTCCTCCTGCCAGCGGATTTAACTAATCGCGTTATATCTCGTGCTGTTGCAAGAACCATCAGAAGAATGTTCATATGAAGCTAAAGGTGCAAGTTTTCAATCTCTGTTTCCTGAAAGGTTTTTATACAGCCGTCTTTTGAAACACCTCTCATCTATTGTAATTTACTGAATGTTCTGTTTACTATCTCGTCTTCTGAATGTTCATACTATATCGTCTTTTGTACAAGGAGATCCAGTATCCATCTATTTACTGGCTTTACCGTGATTAGTTTTTTGTTACGCCCGCATGCCGTAATTGATAAACTTCTGTTTAAACCTATGTTATAATAAAATACCGCAGTTCGCCTTGAAAGGATGGGTCCATGTAAATTGCTGTTTTGTTTCAAAATATATGACGAAGAGATCTAGCGAAATGGCGATATAGTATGTTATGATCAATAGCTCCCAAGTCCCATCCACCATACTCCATACTGCCTTAAGATAAAAGACGAGACAACCATTCCTTTAATTGAAGGCTATTTACTAATTCATTTACACAAGTAGAAACTCAAATTATTCTCCGTCATATTGGGTGAATAAACAAGCTCAGGCTCTATTAAGGAGGATGTCATATGCAAAGGTACATATACAACAAAACGAACAAGAGCCGTTGGTTGGTGTCCTTTTAAACCACCAAGGTGTGGTCAGTTTCTGACCATGGCCTGCTCGGTAAGGAAGCTATCCATCTTTAGCAATGCCTGGAAGAGTGCAAGGTGAAAATTTTCCAGTCAGGAACAGTTCAAAAGGTCAGTCAACCAAGGTAGAAGTACCTCAGTAGCGATGGCACTTGGTGTAAGCATCGTCACATCATTTTGTCCTTGTTTGAATGCAATATCTGCATTGTGAATAATGGTATTTGTGGTTAAATAATGTGAAGCTATGTATTAAAAACTGAACATTAGATAAAATCATCATATTTGATGGGTCCATTAGTAGTATAAACTATAGAGCACTAGAGCAAAAACCAGGATTACATACAGCGATGTTGTAATTGAACTCTATAGGATACCTACGTTCGAGGGAAACTCTGGCATCAGCATTAGCATACGAGTCCATTCTTTGTTCAAAAAGTGCTGTAAGTTTCGCGTAAGCCTGCACAAGAAAACAAGAAGATATTAGCACTGCCTGTATGCCAAACTCAAATTCAAGATATAAATAAGAGCATCAGTAGCTACCTACCTTTGCATAAGCATCACCTGATTCCTGATGCAAGAGGGGCCGAGAAGCGGTTCCCACTGCAACAATTCTTCTTGCAAGTGCATCCAACGGAACATCTAACCAGATAGTTAGCCCTTTCCTCATGTAGCTCCTGCAAATTTCACACAGTAAACTTAGTAAGCATTGCTTTTGAAGAGCAACTCAGGGTAGTTTATCACTTCCAGTACCAATTGATTGGTCGGATCACGGCACCACCTCCGGTTGCAACAACTAATCGATCCATTGACGACAAATCCCTTAGTACCTTACTCTTTACAAGTCGAATGAAATAAGATTATATCAGAAAACTTGCTTATCAGGTACTTGAATAGGAGCTTAATACTGTCGGCCACTACTATATTACAGCATGCAAATCTGAGGTGGAGAATTGCAAATTCCAAGACAGAAAAGAATGGCATGTTGGGCTTTTGAATAATTTCCCATACCTTCAATCCTCAATAGAAAAGAAATAGAATTATATCTAGAGATATAAGCATATACCTCATTATCTCTGAAGAATGATTCACTATGGAGCTGAAAAATCTCAGCAACTGACGAGATACCAACAGTGTTCTCAACCAACTTATCACTGTGAAAAGAAAGGACCAGTAACATTACTAAGCCATGAGCGGCATAAGTTACTTCAAAGAAGAACTTGGTTGGCATTTGGTAGTTGCTGCAGTTAACGTTGGCATTTGATAGTTGCTGCAGTTAACTATCAGAGAGAAATGCAAACCTGTCAAAGAATGAATAACCTAATGCTTCAGCTAATATCTTCCCAACTGTAGTTTTACCGGAACCCATCATTCCTATATATCAACGTATGCACATATTAGATAAGCAATGCAATATGACGGGATTCACTTAAGTCTAGAGCTGAAGCGGAGCAAGGACCAACCAACTAGATAAACACAACGGTCATTCAAGTAAGGGAGCACATCCTTTGATTTTTGCTGCAGTTAACATGGACGTCAGTTATATTAACAGAAAACTGTAGTTGGTCCATGAATTGTATATGAGTTTCTTCATGTAAAGGCAACTGTCATTACATTATTTCCTAACCTTTAGTGTGAGAGCTTCATCAGTAGAATAATGGACTTTCTCAGTACCTGCAAGCCATACATCATCCATGCATGTCATATCTCAATGCTTTGATAAGCTCTAAATTGTAAACTAATTAACAACATGGAGCCCAACTATTCCTAACATGATCAATCGGTTATGTACTTCTCTTGAGTCCTATGATTTCTCCTAGCATGATCTGTTTCTAAGGTATCATTTGCCTTCCATACATCAATAGCTAGCTACTCAAGGCCCACCATTCTGAGCTCCTACAGAAGCAATCGCGGAAATTTCTGAATCAGTAGTGACACAACAAGAGGGGTTTAATTTAACACGGATGGGATCAACCATTGAAATTTCCTTGTAATCCATGATACATCCTTACATTGTCAGAAATAATTAGATACTAAATAGCTAATGACTGCATGATTAGGTTTATGTCCATTTCAATGGCTACTTGCCTGATGATTGATGCGGAACGGAAAGGTCCCAACGTCCCCAACTACTACTAATTGCAGCACTATTCCAGACCGTCCAGGAAATTCCATGGCTATACTCCAATTTCACCATTTTGGATGTAGACCCTAACATTCTTTGGATTCACGAAACAGTCTTGCCCATTCCTTCCTGACTTTCTGTTCGCTCCTTCAGTTGCCACGTGTAACGTGCCAACAGCTGTTGCAGGTACATCTCTCTTCCCGCAAAACCCGCTAATAACAGACCAAAACTTCAACAAAATTTCCACTAAAAAATAAACAATTTTGCGACGGTACCAAATCAAAGTTACAATGGTTGTTGATATATGCAAATCATCGTATCTAGGACTAATTAATTTCTTGCACCGAGTTGGCGGTACAAACTATAGTTGACATACGCAAATCCAAATCATATCCAGGGCTATGATAAATAAAGAGGCAATAAAACCACTTACCTGCCGGTTTCTTGCAACACAAAACCTTCAGTTTGGCACCACGGATTGGATGATCCGTGCTCCGCCGCGAATCAGAGACCAAGACCAGCGGCCGCGCCGGCTTCTCCGCCGCGAACCTCACTGGGACTCTCGCCGAGGAAGAGCCGTGCGGTTTTTCGAGTCCGGCCCAGGCACGGGGCGTCGCCCGGAGACCCACACCGATGTCCATCTCCTCTTGATCCGACCCGACAGGATGAGGGGGCTAGCTTATGGAATGCGACGAGAGCTGTATATGTATTATTCGTGATTGGTAGAGTGGGGATTGGATACGCCGACCATCGCCGGAGTAACGGAGAACCCGCCGGCGGCGTGGGAGGAAGAGAAGTATTCTGGACGGAGACGAGACGAGAGGGGAGGAGGTGGAAATTGGTGTCTTGCGAGGCTTTTATATACGAGGCAGTCGTAAGTTCCGTTTCAGACTTCAGAGTGGTGGGTTTCTTGTTGAGAAGTCCAGTACGTATTCAATATTCGAAGGACGGAAGCACTCTTGCTGTCTTACATAATGCTGACGCCCCAATTCCGGCGACATGTTGATTTTTACTAATGGTTTTAGTTTAAATTTATAAATAGTAATAATCTATAGAGAGATTTTTATGATTTTGACTGATATAAATAAAATCACTATAGTGTATTCTATAATCGACTAGTAAACTCCGTCTTAAAAATACATTTTATTTAAAAGTTAAGTATTATAGAAAACGGTTTTGCTATTGCACAGTTGACTGAAATTTTTTTTATCTTCCAGTCACCTAAAGTTACAGTGTACTAATTTACCCTTTTCTGAAATTGCACTCTCAGTCACATAAAATTGCAACGTAAAAAGTAACTGAAGATGAAGAGAAAAAATAGTCGTATGTGCAATAGTCACTCTCTATAAAAAAATTATTTACCTTAAAAAACGGCTTTTAGAACCAAAAGTGAATAGGGTTTGTCTTATCAACCATACGTTCCGTCGCATCTCGTCCCCATCATGTCTTGTATGTCTTTCATGCAAGACAAATCCTTTTATAGGCCATGTTTATTTCGGTTTGTACTTTTGGCTTCTTGCTTATTTTTTATTATTTATAAATTTTATTTTTCTAATTTTTTTCAATTTTTTAGTTTTTTTGCTGGGTTTTTTTTTGCAGGTGCAATTTTAATCATAATCTAGCTTATTTTAGCCCAACCGAGTGGCACCATAGTTCAATGTAATCATGCTCCTTGTGAAATTATATAATCTGATTTCGTGGCTCAAAGAAATTTGATTTCACGAGGGTCTAGAAAAGGGAAAAGTTGTATAATGCCAAGCTTCGATCTAACTAGCCGTGATAACTTATTCTTGCAAATCCAATGCAACTTGTAAGATAAACTAATCTAGAGAGCTGCCAGACGCCAGCAGAAAAGACGCCGCAGAAAACTCGAAGACTTCCATGCAGACCACCAGAGGCGCTTCACCCCAGACCACACTCAAAGAGCCGAAGCTACTCGCAAGAGGCACTAAACGCTTTGATCCGTTCTTTTTTTGCTTTTTACGTAGATTTTAGTTTTAATTTCCTTCAATAATTATTATTTATTAAATTAATAAGATGTACCCAAAAATCATAATCCTGGTATCAAAAAGAACACCCCTCCCTTTGCCTCTCCACCAAACAACGTTCTGCTGCACTGCAAACTAGGGGTCCTTTTCGCAAAAAAGCCAACGATCTGACGAGCGCACCCTACACCGAGCACAAGGCGAGCGTTGGCTGTTCAAAAAATCAATTGATTCGTCAACACAGAGGAAAATTGTTACGAGACGGGAAGGGTGTTTTTGGGAAAAGCCCAATCTGGTGGGGCCCCTGGGGTTAGTAGAGTGGGCCTTGGGCCGGGATATCCCGCCACGGGTGGATCCAACTGCCCCGTCCGACGCCACGTCGGATGCGGCCGAGGGGTTGGTGGCCGATGGTGACGCCGCGTGAGCGAGCGGGAGGTAAGACGTCAACAGGCCTTTTCATGCTCCTGCTTTCCCCCCTTCCTCTCCTCTCTCTTGTCTTCTTGAGATACCATCGGTTTTGGATTGGCTAACCTCCTTTGTCCAAACAAAATTTGGTCATATCCTTTTCAACTTCTAAAAACTATTTTTCTATAGTAACTAGCTTTTAAACAGAGTATCTTTTTAAGATAAGATCTACTAGTTAATTGTAGTATATACTGTACCGACTTCATTTATATCGGCAAAAACCACATACGAGTTTCGGTTACTCTATAATCTCTTGCACAAACAACCCAAAAACCACAAGCCGCAGCTAAAAAGAACATACCATTTATCGATTTTTAGAACGGCTAATCTCCTTTGTCCAAACAAAATTTATCGGTTTTGGCATGGAGCGTGACCAGCTGGTTCTTGAGCCTTGCAGTTGCTCGAGTTGTGTTGTGGCTAATGATCAAACAGTAAAGTAAGAGAGTAGTGGAGTGGTTGTGATGAATGAACAACGTTTACCTCTTTTCATGCTCAGAGCACACACACATATATATATCTTAATAAGTCATAATTACAACACTGCTCTTACAGTTGCGTATTTCTCTCTCTAAAGGACATACATGTCATTATATATATTATATTAGGTCCTGCAATTTCTTAAATAGAGCGAATAGGCTCAGGTAGAGCCCACCCCTACTATAGGTTGATTCATGAATCTTTGGCTTGGAAGCTTTTACATGGGTCGATGTTCTGAGCGGTTTTGATTTTCACCTGATTTGGATGTCGCTTAAGTGTGAGACATAAAATCTGTTGAGATGTATAGAATTCCACATGCAAAAGAAAAACGACGTTACTTTTGTCGGTAAAAGTACTTAGTCCTGTAATCCTTGCGTTGGCCGGGGATCTTCAGGTATCGTCGGTTTTTGGCATGGAGCGTGAGAAATTTGGGCTGTGAATGCAACCGGTTGTGGAGTTTACGGGCCTGTTCTTTTCCTCCGAAGCCGGCGGCTTTTAGCTTTTGCTATAGTACCTAACTTTCAAACGGAGTATTTTTTCAAAATGGGGTCTTCAGGTTAAACGATCTACACGTTAAAAGCCTAACATCTCAGTCATCAAAATTGCAAGCGAGTATCTGTTTTTCCGTAATCATCAGATCAAACAAGAAAATTCAAAATTTCAGCCAAAAGCCATAAACCGCAGCCGAAAAGAACAGGCCTTTCCGCGTGACCAGCTGGGTTGTAGAATTCGGGTTGATTCATCTTGGCTTGGAAGCTTCACATATGTCGATATTCTGTACGGTTTTGATTTCACCTGATTCAGATGTCGCTTAAAGGCACCGCTCAATATGGCTTGAGCTTCTGGTTTCTGGCTTATTTTTGCACTATTCATAATTTCGTTTTTTCGAATTTTGGTTTTGAGCTTTTTGCGGTTCTTTTTTCCGTATTCGTTTATACATCTGTGATGGGCTAATAATTTTTATATTTTCAATTTTTAAATTTAATTATGTTGAATAAGCCTCTCACATTCTGATGTTTTTTCACCACCACTGATTTTTCAGTCATAAGCCACCAAAAATAAGCCGAACTAAACACCACCTAAGTGTGAGAGATAAAATCTGCTGAGATGTATTCTAAAAATTCTCTGCACGAAAGTAGCATTTCGTAAGAAGTGGATGACAGATTTCTAAGCAGTATTTTGTGTTACAAAGAGAACTTTAGGCGAAGTCTGAACTGAAGAGGCTGCAGAAGAAAATCTCAAGATCGACGTTACTTTTCCTCCGTGTGAAAGGCATTTGTTGGTGGACACGGCTTGCCCACTCCATTTGGACGCTCCCCTCTGTGCTCCTGTACAGCTGGCCGCTCTCCATTGGTCAGAATTTAAGCATGGCCCCACGTCATTTTTGGTAGAAAAAAGGAACAAAAAACCCACTGCGCCATACCCTGAGTCCGTAGCCGCTTTACCACGTGTTGTCAGATTAAGGTCTGTTCTTTGGACTGAGATTTGTATCTTTTAGTTTATGGCTTTAAAATTTTAGTTATTCGTAAGAGAGATTATGATGAGGAAGATAATCGTATGTAATTTTAATCGGTATAATTAAAGTCGGTTCAGTGTGTACTACAATCGACTATTAGACATCGCATTGAAAAAATACACTATTTAAAAGCTAGTTATTATAACATAACATAACAAAGGACAAAAGCCAAAAGTATAGGCCGTGCCAAACCCAGCCTAAAGCCGAAACAATTTGCTTTGCCATTCGCCATTGATGGCGACACAAAAATAGGAAATCAAGGGGTGGGTTCTTTTTTGTTGTGCCTTATGGTTTATGACTCTAGCATGAGCGTTTGTGCGAATAAATCGAATGCTGATAAATCACTTTAAAAGGGTTATCTCAATAAGCTATTTCGAAACGACGATGGAGGAACCGTCTCGTTTGTTTGTTTCAGAGATGCCATAAGCCAAAAAGAACTTGAGGGCATGCTGCTGACCGCATTCCCATTGCCGGCTATTGGCGTGAATGGGAAAGTGGCACTTGTGGTGATTCCTCACCTTCTTTGTTACTAAATCGACTAGACGAGATATGAAACACCGAAGAATAATCAGGAATATGGGACAAAAATTTAACGTGAAAAACTCTTACGGGAAAATCACAGACGCACAATCGACAAAACCACTATAAGAAGTTATAGAA
This sequence comes from Bonia amplexicaulis, assembly GCA_036346245.1. Classification (NCBI taxonomy): domain Eukaryota; kingdom Viridiplantae; phylum Streptophyta; class Magnoliopsida; order Poales; family Poaceae; genus Bonia; species Bonia amplexicaulis. The sequence continues at coordinate 18,224,092 of CM070746.1, forward strand.
TGCTTACGAAATCGACTGGACAAGATATGAAAAACAATGAAGAATGATTAGGAATACGAGACAAAGATTTAACGTGGAAAATCCTTACGGTAAAAAAAATATGAACGCACAATCGGCGAAATCACTATACAAAGAAGTTACAGAACGCTCTTAGCGTATTACATGTATAGATAACTTGAAGCGTATTATCTATCATAAGGCTTATATGGTGGTATAAATAGCCTTGAGAACAAAAGTCCTAGATGAGGAAGGAACATAGTTCTCGTCGGTAATAGGAATAGAGACATACTCGAGAACTGGAACAGAAATTTGCTCAGAGACGGAAACAACACCCCACTCGGAGACGAAACAGAGTCTCAAAAGATAACGGTAAAGATTTGTAGCCTGAAGTGCCTTAAGTAGCCACGCATGACTCCAGTCAGTGCAAACACCTTTGAACACAACGATGGTGCAAGTCAGGTATAACACATGGACATCATGTAGTGCACCTTTTCCATAACAATTCTACTTTGCCACATTGTTCTGCTGAGGTGTGCACGGTCTGTGTAATGCCTTACAATACCTTCCGATCGGCATAAGGCTTCAAATTATCCCGATAGAATTCCAGGCTATTATCTGTTCAGAGTTTCTTGACATACTTGCCGGTCTACTTCTCAAACATAATCTTTCATTCTTTGAATATCTTGAACATATCAGATTTGTGCTTGATGAACTATGCCTAAACTCTTTGACAATAGTTATCGATGATGGTCAGCATATATTACGCTTAATCATTCTAATTCATTTATTTCACCTAAAAACATAAATTAACATTGAATTAAAAAATCAACCAACTATTGAGTCGTCGAATACGAATAGTCCGGATAAAACAACATTTCGGATAGTAAAAGTTTATGCTATATTCATATCCATGTTTTTTATACGAATATAAAAAAATTGTTAATCAAATAAAAATATCTATACTATATTCATATCCTATTAAATAGAATAACCGAATAATATAAGAATAATTCGGAACCGTTTCCCATCCGTAGCCACGGCGGGATGGCTGAGGAGCCAGCGTTCCGCGTTGGCGTAGCGGTGAAGTGGGCCAGCAGAGAGCGTGAGGCAGCCCACTCCACGCGTGGAGTAAGCGGAGTTTTCGTCGTGGGGGAGATCGCAGTAGGCCTAAACAAAGATGGGCTATCAAATTATAGTACAAGGAAATCTGGAGCAGCGATGGCCGGTGGGACGATCCGATCGACTCTTGAGCATCGTATCTATTTCGTCATGCTGATCCGATTCCATTGTCTAAAGCATGTTGAATAGCTCGTTAGCAGCTTTGTTCCTAAAGAAACAGGACAGCACGCAGAGACAAGTTCTTGTTAAAGAAAGGAACATCAGAACAACTCCTTTTGTAAAACGAGTTGAACATATCGAATCGAATTGAATGGACGAAATGAGCTATTCTCCCTTCCAATCAATTACACCCTGCGATACTTTTGCAAGATTACAATTGCAAATCGACCCTCCAAATAAATCAAATTCAGCAAGAGACTCCTCCGATCCCAAAGCTCCCCGTGGATCCAATTCTTTCCAACGGGGAGCCCTTATTACACCCCTTTAACCAATTCCCTGATCGATCCGATTCCAACTCCATATATCAAAGGCCTCATTAGCTCTCGTTTTCTCTCCGTCTTAGACCCTCAGGTTGAGCGTGTGCTTCAGGTCCCCGACGTGGAGCGTGTGGCTGCCCAGCGCCACCTTCCTGTTGCCCAGCTCGTCCACGACGCTCAGGTCCTTGCACACGTCCACCTTGAACGCCACCACGCCCGCCTGCCCGGGCTCCAGGGACACCTTCTCGAACCCCAGCAGGTGCTTCGCCGGCGCGTTGTGCACCGACGGCGGCGACGAGAACAGGAAGACGGTGTGCCTGCCGGCCATCTTGCCCGCGTTCCGCACCCGGAGGTGCACGTCGAACGCCAGGCTCTCGCAGTGGTCGCCCACGGCCTCCACCGACAGGCAGTGCTCGGTGTAGCACGTGTGCCCTTCCGCGAGCGGCACGGCCACCTGCTTCGGTGCCGACACGAGGTGGTGCGCGTAGTTGGTGTAGCTCAGGCCGTCCCCGAAGGCGTACACCGTGTCGCCGGTGTAGAACCGATACGTCCGGCCGGGGTAACCGGTCGACGGGTCCGGCCGCATGCGCATGTCGGTCATCGGGACCTTGTCGGCAAATGACGCGGGGTACCACGTCACCGGCAACCTTCCACCTGTGTTCATCAAAACAATGTGCTCAGCCTATAGGCACTAGGAGACTTAACAAGTTCTTGAGAGAGAGAACAATGCATGCGGAGACGCAAATTTGCAATGCACTCACTTGGATTGTGGTATCCGAATAGGATGTCGGCGAGGGCGGCGCCACCGGCTTCGCCGGGGTAGCCGACCCAAAGAATGGCGGAAATCTTGTCACTGGACTTAGCGAACGAGACGTCGAACGGTCCACCGGACATGATGACGAGGATGACAGGGCCCCTGGAGGCGTTGGCGACAGCGGATACGAGCTGCGGCTGCTGGCCGGGCAGAACGAGGCTCGTCCTGTCCAGGCTCTCGCGCTCGATGGTTTGGTCGGCGCCGACGACCAGCACGGTCACGTCAGCACTGGCCGCGGCCTGCGTAGCGGCGCTGAGCTGGAGGCTGTTCCCGCTGCAACCGACGTTGGTGCAGCCCGGCTGGTACACGGTGGCCACGTTGGCGCCCAGGCCCTGGAGAGGCGTCGTGTACTTGCATGGCGTACCTGTGTGGCATTGTCAGTAGACAGCAGTTAGTCCACGACTTCTCTGCTTAACTGAATAGATTAGGTTCTTAATAGCAGTAAGAACTGTTACCTTCGTAGTTGCCGATCATGGTGAAGCTGGCATTGGCATTGGGGCCAATGACGGCCATGGACTTGATGGACTTGGCGGAGAGTGGGAGCGCGCCGCTGTTCTTGAGGAGAACGATGCCCTGGCGCGCGGCCTCGCGGGCCAGCTCCTGGTTGGAAGACGTGCACACGTCCTTGGGACCGAGGCCGCCGAAGGGGAGCTTCCGCGGGTCGCCGTCGAAGAATCCCAGCCGCATGAGCACGATGAAGTTGTTGGTGATGGCCCGGTCGACGTCGGACTCCGACAGCTTGCCGGCCTGCACGGCCGCCACGGTGTGCTGCGCCAGGAAGTTGCCGCAGTTCAGGTCCAGCCCTGCCAAAATTCGGCCAAGCCACGTCAGAAAACATGTGAATCTGGCAATGGTTCAACACAGAACTTTTGGATTTTGATAGCAGAGTATCAACAGAGCTGGTCCTCAGTTCACAACTTTTTTTTCTTTGCAGGATAAGGCCTCAAAGTCATTAATCAGTTGAGGCCCATTCTTTTGCTGAATATCTTCGAGACTAAATAACTAGATCAGCTAAAACAGTACCTAGTAATAGCGTGGGCACACCGACATTACTGGGAATAATTTTGTCAGGTCAGGTTGCCCCTAGGTTGTCAAGACCCCATCAGTTACACTGGACGCCCTGACAACTCGATGGCTACAGCCAATCTCGAGTCGTACTGATTGCCTAGCTGCTATGAGTCGCGCTAATAAATCAACATCCATTATCTGATGGTTTGAAGATAAAGGAAAACGAACAGTTCGAGCTCGTTAGGCGATCAAATCCTGCAACTGCACATTATCTGTACTCCATGGGGACTCCATAGTTAGATGTGTTTGTGACAAATGAACGAACCTGATTTGATTGTGATGGCGGCGGCGTCCTCGGGCGTCTTGGTGTAGTGCTGGTTATTGTACAGAACGTCGACCGAGTCGCAGTCCGACACAATGTATCTGCAAGAACCACAGAGATAATTAGAACAGCAACACAATGTATCTGCAAGAACCACAGAGATAATTAGAACAGCAACACAATGTATCTGCAAGAACCACAGAGATAATTAGAACAGCAACACAATGTATCTGCAAGAACCACAGAGATAATTAGAACAGCAGCTCTGAAACTAGTACTCATTTACATGTGCTATTTTGGCTAATGCATGCACAGATTAAGGCGGTAAAACTGACAAACTTGGCCCATGATTCCCTGGCACATTCAGAGCCTTCACAGGCTGGGGAGGTGAGCTAAGTAAGCTTAAAGACATGGCGAAGCTGTTCTTATTTCAGGCATGAGATGCATGTCTGCAAATCTGCAAATTCTTTCAGGTATGGAGAGGAAGTAGGGACTGACCCATTAAGCTTCCAGTCCCCTCTAATGACTCCTGCCAGGAGGTCCTTGTCTGCACAGGTGGGCTTCCCATTGACCTTGTTGTAGGAGCACATGACACTGGCCACATTCCCATCGATCACGCAGCTCTTGAACGGGGGCTGGAACGTGTCGTCCAGATCCTGCTGTGACACCTGAATTCACAACACAAAATGGGACACCGATAAGCATACTGAAATACTGGCATATGGCGATGGATTCATTTCTGCCATTATTTGATCTCTTTTCCTCTTTCTGTAAAGCCTTGTTTCTTTCTTCCTTTTGTTTTTCTTTTTCTTTTGTTTTGCGAGGAAAGACCCTTGTTTCATTTTGCTAGTGATCTTCGGAAAACTGTACACACGTTACTACTTCATGACAGCAATGCTGGACTAATTAATAATAGTTGTGTTAGGACTGAATTGAAGCAAGCACGGGTGAACGATATCTAATACGACACCCATGATTAGGTGCAACATTGTTTTAGCTTATCTGCTTAGTATTCACAAATCACAAATATACAAAAAACAAAAAAAAACAAAAGGTTCCGTTCCTGTTTCTGTCCTAGCATGAATAGAATACCACAGTACTTTACCCTCGAAGGCATAGAAAAATGTAGCATCTGGGACAACAGCGCCTAAACGCTGGCAACGAGGGGCAAAGGCAGGTTTGTTTTATGTGTTTTGGTGGATGGAGATGGTCGAGATCTGCCATTCCGGGGAACTGCAACCACCAGAATTAATCTGAAGGGATTAAGAATTCGCAATTTGTTTTTATCTATACGTGTTCAGACATCCCTTAATCCTTAGTTGAATACTCCATGTTTAATTTAGGATTGTCTTGTCTAATATACGAGTCAGAATGTCTTGATCGTGTGCGACTTCGATATGAGGCTCACACGGGTCACCGTCGTATAGCCAGGCTTAGCCCATAACACCCGCATCCTAATGGGTACGTTGGTCGTCTTCGGCCATTTGTTCCTGAAGCCTCCCCAGGTACACCAGGTTTAACATTTCTTCAAATTAGTGTTCCGTAATGCAATCCTAACAATTTTTTCTGTGTCATTGTTGTTGCAAGTAAATACTAACTAGTCGACTCTGGGTATCCGAACCGAACGGGATACCTTGCCCCGTACAGAAACACCCAGTACCATGTGTCTAACTTTGGCAATGGTTCTACGTCGCATGGCAGCCAAGAGACATTCAACTTCCACTATTCGGCACTACTCGAATGTTATCGATTTGGGACTATATGGAAAAGGAAGTGGATCGATAATATAGCCGCATATTCAGTTGAGCGGCAGATGAAGATAATTGCTGCCACTATGGCCATACACAATTTCATCATTGACGATAGGTTGGGCGATCCAGATTTCGAGGATCCTGCTCTAGGGCCAGGTTACAGGTCCAACGAACCTGACAGCACGACGGCGCCAACAGGGATAGAGGCGAATGAGGAGGCACAAATGGATCACGTACGGGATGTCATCTCTTACAATCTTATCATAGGGTCTACGGAGGAGTGCAAGATGTTATAGTTTCTATTTTTGCCCGCCATGGGTCATGTACGTTTCATTGGCAGGATGCATGAGTTTGTCAGTGATGTATATGTGTTAATCTACGTTTCAAACCACTTGATTCTGTTTTCTTGTACCTACCGGATTTTTCCTTGCCTTCTCTATGTTAGAAAACATATTTACTTTTAGCATAGACGTTTAGCGGTTTAGCAATTCGAGTCCATACTATACGTACCAAAATTAGCAAAAGCCATAAGCCATCATCCTTAAAGAATGCAACAGCTTCAGCCATAGATGATAAGCCATCAACCCAAAAAAATACAACAGTTTCAACTAAAAATCATACTCCAAAATAACCCACCCTAAATTAACGAAAGGGGAAGGTACATTGTCGTTGCTTGCCACATGGGTGGATCAACAACTTATCCTGGGCGCGCTTTGATCAGTACAGCAAGCACACTCATTTACTGGCACGTATCGGCTACGAGCATGGCAGGCAGAGTCTATTCAATTGTGCAAAACGGCAAGCAAGCACGACGCATCCACGCCGCATGCCCATCGAGCCAATCATGACAGCCTACCAATGCAAAATCTCGCCACTGCGCAGCAACCGCACGTAATGATCTAGCTACTTAGATGGTGGTAGAACAGGTAAGCAAGTGACAGTGAAATGAACCAGCTTACCACGGCGTCGAAGGTGTAGCGCTCGACGCCCTTCCAGCTGTCGACGTCGTACGCCGTGTAGTGCTTGCAGCAGGCGGCGACCTTGAGGCCGTCGCCGCCGCTGCCACCGCCAGCGCCCTGCAGGCCGGTGACGTAGCCGACGGCGTACTTGCTGGACAGCAGCGGGTCCTCGCCAGGCGTCTCCTGCCCGCGCCCCCACCGCGGGTCGCGGAAGATGTTGATGTTCGGGCTCCAGAACGTCAGCCCCGCTAGCCCCACGTTGTGCATCGCCCGAGCCTCGTTCGACACCACCTTCAGACACCACAACCCATCAGAATTTCGTCAGATCACATCTCATCATCATCATCAGAATTCAGAATGAATCGTTCGAATCTGTGCAATGCCAATCTGTGAGACATGCATGATGTGCAGTTGTGCACTACATCACAGTACTAGTACTAGTACTAGCTAAGCTAGGCACTAGTCAAGCAGCAGGCACTAGATGGGCTAACTTATTTTTTTCTATTTTTTTTAATTTAGTTACACAAAATAAATAAATCATCATCAGTTACAGTGTGATTTTAGATAGCTATGATACAATTTCAGTTATAAATCAGTTTATTTTAGTTCAATCGAACGGCACCTTGATACGGTGGGTAGGCTGTCTAATTTCAGTGTTCGTATGTCTCTATCTAAGGGAATCCAGCGATTAGTCCATTTTCGCTTACTTCCCTGAATGCTGGACTCCTTTCCCAAATGCAGTCAAATTCAGACACGAAATGTACAAAGATCCTAGAAGCAGAAACGGCATTGCTTGCCGCAAGTTGGATTTCCACTTTTCCAAACTCGATCAGGACACGAGCTAGGTGACGATGGAGACGATGATTACTATTTGCACTTTGATAAAAGCTGCTACTACTATCAGATTATATGTATCATGGACCAGCCTTTCAGCGCCCGTTTCTGAATTAATTCCCATGAGACAATGACGGCTCAACGGATGGGAAAGTGGGCAGGGAGAAAAAGGTTTGGCTCCTGACAGGCGATGTGCTAGCGTCCAATTGATGCAATCCACGAGACGCTATCGTCTTGGTCGTGGATGGAGAAAAGAAATGTCCATCTCTGTACCCTGTATGCACACACATGGAGAGAGAGACTGTGTGTGTAAAGAGGTCCCTGGCCTAAACCAATATTTCAGTGTGGTCCTCCCATACATTACTAGTCTACTACTGCTCCTCCTAAATGTAATTGTTATTCTACCCTTTCTGCAAATGTCACATGCACAAGGTACTGGAGTGCTAAATTCCAGTGGGGTCCCGGCGAACCCCTGCCCCTAGAGATCCACGCATGCATGTTGCTGCGCCGCTGCTACGTACAAACGCCCGTGATAAGGAACATATCCTGTCCTAAATATTGGACGGCTCAGAGCCCTACAGAGTTGCATACGTGCATTGCATCTCACCTCAACGCCACAGTTGGTGTTGGAGGAAATGCACCATAGTACAAATTATGTTCACACACGCTACTTACCTAAGTCTCTTCTTCTTAAAGGGCAGGAATGATGCGTGGCGTGTAAAATAAAATCTAGTATAATTGTGACTTATGAGTAGCTATCGGCATCTATGTTCACCACACGGTCCTTTTAAGCAGTATATTTTTAAGTCTCTTAAACGATGTCGTTAAAACCCAACATCTATACCATCTAAAATCAAAAGTGAGTGCTCTCTTCGACAGTCTTGTAAAATAAAATTCAAAATTTCAGTAAAAACTATAATTGTGATTTATGAGTAGCTATCATCTGTTCGTATATTGGAGTAGCAGCTTTTCTTTAACCTTTTGTTCTCCACAAGTGCACATGTCGCCATTGTTTTGCCGTGTGGATCGAGTAAAACGTGTGTGGCTTATAATATGAAAAAAATCTACTACTACTGCATATCCATCACCACGGAAGAATCAAAAGGCATATGCATACTCCCATAGTCCTATATCTACGATTAGATTCCACGCAAAATTGCAAAAATTACAAACTGTTACGGCGCTTCTTTAAACCCGATAGCTTAGCGGCAGCGTAAGGCCATATTCTTGGCCGCTCGCGGTCTGCATCTCGAGCTCGCTCCGTTGTTCTCAGCCTCTCCAGATCCGACGAGTTCTGCCCCTCCCGGTGAGTTCTGGCTGCGGTGGTGACGGATCCGGCCACGACCTTCCTCAAGCGGCGCCTCGAAGTAGCAGTCGAGCACGGAGGCATGAAGGGCTCTAGTGGGCTGTAGCAACGTGTGTTGTAGAGAGCAGGGAGGAGATGAGAGAGACGTGGGAGACGAGAACGAGCCTTGCGGGAGCGAGTCAACGAGCGAGACGTTCGACTGAGCCTAGAGAGGGAGGAGAGCATGAAGGGGAGGAGACGAAGCTACTGGTGAGATCTGAGAATGGAGACGTGAGTTATGGGAAGCAGTAGGTGAGTGAGGCGGAGTGTTAGAAATGGGACGTCAGTACTCAGTAGATGAGCTTGGTTGCGTACGGTACATACGGACGTTGACTGGTATCGTTACCGATAATATATAATCCAAAGCCCATTTGCGTAATCCAATGACGCGCTTTTGCGGCTTTTCTTGCCTTGCCACACTGCACGAGTGAAGAGATGGAAAGCAAGGCACAACATTCTCTCATGCTTGCACCGAATCGCCAATCTACCGACCCGCACCGCGAAAGCTCGCCGTCAAATCGCCGCACCAAGCGGAGGAATCGCAGTGCGGGTGGTGCGGAGGAGAAAGATTGCATCTTTACCGCAATGCGGATCGAAATGCGTATGAAACAGCGGGGAGTTGAACTGTTGCTGACCTCGCCGATGGCGCGGAAGAGGGAGACGTTGAAGGAGGCGGCGGTGAGGATGGGCTGTGGGAAGCTGGTGGCGCCGGGCACGAGCGGCGAGAACCGCGTGCCGGGGCCGACGTAGGAGACGCCGTGCAGCGCCTCGGACCACCACTCGTACGCCGGGATGCCCAGCCGCGGCAGCGCGGCCTGCTTGTTCACCAGGAACCCCACCTTCTCCGCCAGCGTCAGCCGCCCCACCAGGTCGGTCGCCCGCGCCGACGCGCCCATGGACCGGCTGCAGAACCCGTACCCCGCCAGCGTCGCGTTGGACTCGTCGCACGCGAACACCGGCGTCTGCGCACGGACCGCATTGCAGCACAGCGCCGCCGCCGCCACCACCAACACGGCCAAGAACGGAGGCGCCGCCATGGCCATGCCCGTCCCCTGCTCTCCTCTGCTTCTCTGTCACCTCCACCTCGTAGTACCAGTACTAGCACCAGAACTGGCATTATATAGACCGGCGCGGGGGAAGGATGGTGCTTGCGCGTGTGGGTGTGAGCTGGTAAGCGCGGCCCGTGACAGGGACGGCGGTCCGGAAGCCTTTATTTTCTGCGTCCCTTCGCTTGCACTGTGCTCGCGCTTTTGTATTCTACCCAGTCCGTGAGGCGATTCTTGGAGCCATCCTTTCAAGCCTCTCACCTGTGCGGCTTTGCCTGCGTGTGTCTAAGGAGAGTTGGTGCTGTCGAATGCTAGAACTGTGTACTAGCCCTCGTGATATAAATGTATTTTCTTGTGCGTGTGTGTCGAGCCCAACAAAATTCCGATATTTCTGTAAGACCTCCATTTCTAGGAGAGGAGATATCAAACTATTCGCAACAGCATAAAAGTTCAGTTATAGATAAAAAAGTATTATATCTACTCATAAACATTTAAAAGGTGTTGATTTGATCAAAATATGGCCTAACGGTCAACTTTAGCAACAATATGGACATTCAAACCCAAAATTTAATTTACATTCAGAAGAACCGAAGAAAACTCCACAGCAACGCTTGAGTGTGGTCGTAACCTCTGCACAAAATCTTGTAACATTCTTTCTTCTTCTGGTATCTGATGTGGTGAAAATTATAGCAAGACTGAGTACAATCAACCTTACTCAATAAGTTACATAGAGAAATACTATACAGCTACTTGCCAGGATTCTCAAGTGATAAGGATATAGTGGTTTTGTTATGATATGTGAATGCAATTTTATTTGTAAATATTTCAAACACAAAAGAATAATAACTACTTAAGGATTTGGGGTTTCAAGACTTGATTAACAGACTTCAGTATTTTTCAAATCATTTCCAAATCTACTGATGCTTTGCTGTTGGAATCACCCACTGAACATAACTTCTTTTACCGGAAGCACGACATATTCGAGATACCATTGTGATTACTCCATAGAATTGCTCAACTTTACCTACAAGATTCCTTAATCCTCATGACTGAGTTAAGAAAATAAGGTTTTTTCACTGCTTATCTCTTTATATAGACTCTACTTGGTAGATTTTCAGCTCAAACCCGGGTATCCACCGACTCGGTCAGATATCTTCTGCCCGTCCTGAGAGGAATCTATCGTTGTTCAGTATGGTTTTACTCCTTCCCATACCAATTCTCTTTTACTCCTGTAAGGATTCAATCGATTTGAGCAGCTACTAAACCAGGTTTGACGAGTCAAAACTTAAGGTTGGGCGATCACTATATTCTTTGCTCAACATAAAGTCATCCTTATTTTCTCCGAGCTTTGTCCTCATTTTACTTCGAGACATTCTCTGTCTCTAAACCCATATCACAATGCTCAGTGGCAGCATTATCCAACCAACACATGGTTTTCCATGATAATCATTTTCCCATAAACACTTTTACAAAATTACCGGCAAAATGAGCTGCTAAACAGTAGTATAAATAGCTGAGTTTCCTACACTACCATGGTTATTTAAGTAGTAGATTTAACTTAACTAAGTCTTATCAAGGTGAATATGGCCATCGAAGTAAACATGATTTTTTCAGTGGAAGGATGTACCTAGGCATCATGTCATTCTTAACATTTATTGTACGTAAAATATCAAAGCATAAATAAAAGGTAATGAAAGTACTGATAAGTAAATATAACAGAATGTAGGTTCAATATGATAAAAAACATGTGACTTTTCTCCTTCCTGTTGTTCTTGGTATTCTCTACCAGCTTCAAGCTTACTTCAATTACTCTTACAGCTCTTCAATCACTAGCGCGGAAAACGAGAGCAAATAAGTTCCTGCTTTGCAGAATGCAAACTGGGAACAAAATACAATCTAAATAACTAAAAACATAAAGAAAAATAGGATTGGATGTCTAGGACTTAGGTGGTGTATGGGTTGGCTGATCGGAATTGGAAATAGGCTAAATGGGTTCAAGACGGTCAAAATAGTGGTATAAACAGGTTGGATGGTAATGTGGCTTGGGATAAAGTACTTCAAAATGAGATTAAAATTTCAATAGGGAGAGGAGAGGTGATGAAAGCAACTAAGCAAGGGGGAAAAGTTGCTTGCCTTGAGCGTGGGTGTGATCTGGTTACGGAGTAGTTACCCGAGTGAAACCAAGGAATACCAGAATACAGAGTGCATGTAAATTCTTGAACGAAAAGCGTGGTAGTTGCCACGGAAAGGACAAGGCGACCGACAAGAAGATGATGGACGTAGATCCACACGAGAGAGATGGCATCCTGCAGACAAGAAGATGATGTAGCTCCACACGAGAGAGACGTGGCATCCTGCAGACAAGAAGATGATGCAGCGACCAGGATCTGGCATTCTGGATATTCATTGTATTTTAAGCTAGTTTCTGATCATTAGTTAGTCCAGACAGTATAACAATAGCGAATATCACATTCATATATATGTATAAATAAAGTAAGTAATGAAGCATAAATGGGTTAGATAGCCAATATCTTACATCACAGGCCAGAGGAGGCTAAATATGAATGAAGTCTTGCAGCGGAAAAGATACATGACAGCGGAGTCCTTCAGAATATGCCCACAAGAAATCGGCTAGGGTGTGCGATCTCGTCTTCAAGCTTTGATGGATGGTGACAAGTGCTCACGGCAAGCTTTGATGGATGGTGACAAGTGTTCACGACAGATCATTCCTTAAGTACTAAATTTATATAGTTAAGCAACAGTAAGTACAAAAATACTCGACAAGTCCTTATATCAAAATACAAGTGTGTGTGTGTATATGCAAGGCTTAACTAAGAGAATGTCTTATATTTCTTTTAGCATAAAGCCATTTTGTCAAATATCACACTATATCTACTTTCCAAAATTATGATTTAGCATTTTTAACTTAAAATCAACATGTTCAGTTTAATTAAGATCATGAGAGAGAACTCTCCTCACAATTGTCCATATCCATTCTATAAGCATATTTTCATACCAAAATATTGTATCTATTCATGATCACCAAATGAATTTCACTTTCATACCAAGATATTGTAACCATTTCTTTGTACTTCCATCCATAACCACCATTAACCAATAAACATTATTTTATTAAAACTATGTAAGTGTGAGACCATATGGAGATCATCCCATATTGTGTGATGAGTATTTGACTTTACTTATGCTTTTTTTATGGAAGTTTAATTTTGTTTCATTTGCATTCTCTAGTTTTGCAGTCAGGTGATTAGCGGTCTAAGCGGCTGTGGGCGACTGTCTAACCGGGGAATGGTTGTACCAGCCCGTAGTCGGCGATACGTTTATTCTAGAGAGGTCTTCGTTTTGTTGCATGAAAGATTTGAGAGCAGTGCGACCGACCGTATGATGGTGGTCCGACCGGAGGTGTGTCGAGCGGTCTGACTGACATGGTTGTCACGGTCAAACCGGCTCTCCTGTTGCCGGGATTTGATCAGGGTTGACTGGGACAGTCAGATCAGCCTTTGGTTGGCCCTTGGCCGTCAGTCCGGCCTTTGTTGAAGTGTATGAGCTGATTTTCATCTCGATTTTGTTATTGCTCTAGGAACTAGCACTAGCATTCATGTAATTCTCTGTTGTAATCTTCTTTCTAGTAATTAGTGAGTACACATGACGTAGGGTTATTATTCTTTCAGGAGAAGGCCCGAACCTAGATAAAATTCTCTATGTCTTTACTTTGCATGCACATACGCAAGGTCTACTGAGAGATTCTCCGAATCTAAACAAATCATACATAAGAACGATATTAAAACATCGACGGAAGTGTTGGCCTTTAGCTCTTACTGGCTACAGCTGTTAGGTAGTAGCTTTTATCGTTAAGAGCTATTCTTTGGCTGTTTTGTCAAATTATTTGTAGGATCAAGAATGATGACTAAAGGGGCGAACAGAAACCTACAAGAAATACTAGTCCCTTGCAATCTTTTTCCAAAGAGAATTCAAGACTCTTCACTTTAATAATGTTTTAAAGCTATGTAAATATTAGAGCCTAGATATCTATAAATAAATCTTTAAGAAAAAACAAGCAAAATGAGGTTTTATCCCTCAGTATGCTACTACCACCATGAAAGATACGGTGGTACCTTTGGGGTGCAGTATTAACGCTCCTTAGTTGGTGGTAATATCTTTCCCTCAAATCAACACTAGAAATTCAGCTCGAGCAAAACTAAAAATCACACAACTTTCACATAGAAGATTCAAATAACTTGAAATTTTAACTAAAGCAATATCACAACCTTAAGAACCTAAAACAATAAGAGATCCTGCAAGATCATAAGAAGGTTGGGACATTTTGGTTCTTAAAGTTCTGCTGCATTAAAATTGGACTTAAACTACAAAATAAACTAACTCTTAAACCGAGACATCAAATCACTTGAAAATTGTCATACATCTTTTCATTAATATCATGAATCTATTAGCTTCGTGGCAATGCTAGCATTTGGGATGGGATGGTTGGCGGTGACAGTGGCAGTGGCAGCACTCGTTAGTTTGGACGCCCTTTTAGCGTTTAGATCAACCAAAGCTACTAGCAATCTATCAACTGTCGTCTTGCTCCAAACTATAGGCCGACGATATGTTTCTCGATGCATACAGGACATCTCGCCTGCTAGCTTTTTGAAGGATTGCATTACGCATTACATGATCATCTAGCACACCTCCTGCTACCTCCTGGGTCAAAGAGGAAATTTGTGGTTTTTTTTTTTTTTTGAACTTCAAGGAAAATTGTGAATTCGATCCTCAAACTAACTCTAACACCACGTCAGATGAATTAGATGTTATTCTTTTCACTTTATTTACTTCCGAATCTAAAGAAGATTTTAGTGGTTTCATCATACATTTTATGTTCTTAGTGCCAGTCCAACCATACGTAAAGTCTCAATTATTCTTTTCATTTATGAGTGGAATAAGTTCATATATCATCCTAAACTTTGTTTAAAATTCCGTTCAACATTCTGAACTTTGCAATCCGGCTCAAATAGTACTCTGACCTGATTTCATATGGTAGTATTGCCCGCGTGGCACGATGAGTGGATGATTTTCATAGTTTAGAATGCTAAACGGATTTTCGAGCAAAGTTTAAAATGTTATATAGTCTTTTTCCTTTTATGAGATGCTCTTTCGCCGTTGAATCAATAGGGATATGAAGTTGGCACAAGATCGAGAGATTAGTTCCCGGTGGGGCTCCCTTGCTTACAATAAACTCAATGCTAGTCTGATCCACTCACGATGCTGCTCCAAAGCAGAACAGTGATCTGATACTGTAACAACTTTATCAGTGTCCCAACTCCTAACCTTCAGTTCAGCGTGGCCTGCGTCCATAGCGCACAGCTGTCTGGAAAATATCATGCACGCCATTCTTAATAGGTGATCGAGATGGGATATCCAGATATATAAATAGCACTACGCATCTTCTTCTGAATCAGAGCAGGTATTTGATCCAGCGTTCGCTCCAGTTGGAGCGTCTAATCTGACAAATGCTAGCTGCTGCAGAAACAGGACCATATGCCGATGTTTCAGGCCTAACTTGACAATGTATTAGTAGTTGTCGAGCACTGGGAATTCCGTTGGTTGAAATCCAGGACAGACAGGGGTGCTAAAAAGTCCATGTAACACACGTCGTAGTAATAACAAAATGACAAGACCTCTGCTATGCGTGTGAGTGCATGTCAGTCCTATAATGTTCAGTTCCCTAGAGAAGACAACATCGGCATCTTCAGAACTGCCGGATGCTAATTCCAGCCTCCCTGTTCGTGGTACCCCGATGTGATCCCCTCATTTGGCCCACCTAGAAGGCCTAATCATCCAACAATGGTTAATGGCGTTTCTATGCGTTTATAATTTGTAGAAGAGTATAACGTTTTGTCCATAGTTTCAGATATACATATACTTGTGCAATCTATCACAGCCGGTGGTTGGTCCGTTCCTTTTCTTTGTCATGGACGGCATACCCACAATTCTGAAGGTGCATCATCAGCTCAAATCCTGCGTCCAAACTCTTCTTTTTTGTAAACATCAATCCAAACATGGACGCATCCGTTCGGTCAGTTTGCCCGACGCCGCAGCACTTCGCCGCCGAAGAAGAACGGAGTTTGATCGTGCAGTGCAGGTGGCGAGGGCCGGGCCGACGCTATTGGCCCAAAACCCAACCCTATTGCACTAACATTATGGGCTGCGTCGGGCCATGGTGTGATCTGTAGTTAGTTCCCGGGCCTCGTCTCGCCGACCGAGTCGGCCCACCAGTAAGGATGTAATGCAACTGGAAGCGTAACTTTATGGGCCGTAGGGCCTTTCCTACGAGGGCCAACTGGTCTACTACAGAGCTTCGTGCCAGAGGCGGCGTAGACCTGCTCGCAAAAAACCACCTCTGAGGAAGAAGGAAACCACGCGAAGGCCACAGCACGCCGTCGCCGCCTAAACTTTCCAATGCCTAACCCCTGTCGCCCCGCCGCCGGCCGCCGGCGAGTAGCGGGGCTGTTGCCTCTCGCCGCGTGTCTGCTTGTTCTGTGGAAGCTCGTCTCTTTGAAGGGAGTGTAGGGAGGGCCAGGCAGGGCGTTAGGGATGGGGGAGGAGGTGCATCTGGGCCTGCCAGGGCCCTGGGCGGAGGACTACCGGGAGAAGGCCGACCACTACACCACCAAGATCGGGGGAGTCCCTGTATGTCTTTGTTACTATGGTTCCGTTTATCTCTTCCTGATCTTTGGTTCTGGTTCATTTTTATTAATGCGGTAGTAATTTCAGGTTTATGCTCCTCTCGCAAAGCTGAACATTGAGGAGAGGACAGTCTATGTGCTTGCTTGCCCGAAACCAAAATGTGGGTCTGACCCTCAAAGGCAAGTCACATCTCGGGCTCAATATGGTTATAAGTTATTCAGATCTTTCGTATGATTTTAAGTTGGATTGTCTTACTTTTGATTTTGGAATAAGTCTATGTAACACCCCTAAACTTTGCTCAAAAGTCCGTTCAGCACTCCAAACTATGAAATCAGACATTTGACCCCCTGAACTTTGCAAACCAGTTCAAATAAAACTCTAACCTGGTTTCGCATATTGGTATTGCCCACATGGCACGACGAATAGGCGGTTTTGGCACGTAGGATGGCACGTTAGTCAAGTTGGGTCAATGATATGTAGGGCCCATAAAGGCTCTCCCCCACCGAGTTTCCAGCCGTGCTTCCATGGCCACTGTCTCTTGTTCTCCCTCTCTGTTTCGATTTGGGAGAGAATGCCCTTGGGCCCTATGTATCATTCATCTAAACTTGACCAGTGTGTCATCTTACGTGGCAAAACCGGCCAGTCATCGCGTCACGCGGGCAATATCACGATCCGAAATCGGGTCAGGGTGTTATTTGAACTAGATTGCAAAGTTCGGGGGGGTAAAATATCCGATTTTATAGTTCGAAGTGCTGGGCGGACTTTCAAGCAAAGTTCGGAGTGTTATATGAACTTTTTCCTATGATTTTTGCTTCTTATAGTTGGAAGGTCCCAAGAGTTCAAAAGTGCCATAGTGGTATGCAAACATATGGTAATGGTGATAAATTAGGTCAAAAGAATGAAAATGTTTGCTCAGATGGGCCTTCTTGTACAACTTTTCTGGAAAACGCAACGAAGAAAACCAGAGTCATGAGAGCAATGATGACGATTTAGATACCTTGGCCAAAGCACTTGATCAGGCTGCAATGTTAGCATCCAACTCAAAGAAGCAAAATAAATCAAAGCGTGCTGATGCCCCTATAAAATGTGCTGTGGTAAAGGAGAAAGTAGATGGCTTGAGTATACCAGGTGAGGAAAATTTCTGAAGAGCTCATTACAATAAGTATAAAGTCTTATTAATGTTTTTGTCTCATGGAATTTTCTTTCTGCAGTTCTTCCTTGTTTCTACATCTATTATGATAAGGAGCAATCGAGGGCCAAAGGAACTGTAGGTTCAAGTAGGAAGTAGCCATGAAACAGTTTTGGTAAAAGGAATCCTGGACATGGGAAATGATGAAGATGACAAATGGGAAGGTTTCTAATTATGAATATGATAGAGCTCTTGGTGATGACAGAACTTTTTTAAAATTCAAGAAACGGTTGGATGCATCTCCCCACCAAAGCACTTGATCAGGCTGCAATGTTAGCATCCAACTCAAAGAAGCAAAATAAATCAAAGCATGCTGATGCCCCTATAAAATGTGCTGTGGTAAAGGAGAAAGTAGATGGCTTGAGTATACCAGGTGAGGAAAATTTCTGAAGAGCTCATTACAGTAAGTATAAAGTCTTATTAGTGTTTTTGTCTCATGGAGTTTTCTTTCTGCGGTTCTTCCTTGTTTCTACATCTATTATGATAAGGAGCAATTGAGGGCCAAAGGAACTGTAGGTTCAAGTAGGAAGTAGCCATGAAACAGTTTTGGTAAAAGGAATCCTGGACGTGGGAAATGATGAAGATGACAAATGGGAAGGTTTCTAATTATGAATATAATAGAGCTCTTGGTGATGACAGAACTTTCTTAAAATTCAAGAAACGGTTGGATGCATCTCCCCAGCAATGCTTTAGGTAGTTAAATTCAGTGCCACTGTTAGCTGCAATGAACTTACAAGACGCTGGCACCTGTAGGCTGTGTGGTTCACCACGCCAATATGAATTGCAATTGATGTACCCTTTATCATATTTCCTCCATGAAGGTGGTGATGGTTCCTCAAATTATGCACCTAATGCCTGGACTTGGCTGACTCTTCATATACACCTGCTCCAAGGTACGATCTTACTCTTCAATTTACCGATACTAAATAATTAAATATATGATGAAGGTTAAGGATTTTTGGAGGTTATTAATGTAATTACTTAGCACTAGCAGCATTCTAATTGC
Organism: Bonia amplexicaulis; assembly: GCA_036346245.1. NCBI lineage: Eukaryota > Viridiplantae > Streptophyta > Magnoliopsida > Poales > Poaceae > Bonia > Bonia amplexicaulis. The sequence goes on from CM070746.1 coordinate 18,242,663, forward strand.
AAAATTGATGAACCGCTTCATGTTTTGATGAATAAAGCACCATGAACAAGGTTGCTCTTGGAACCAATATCTTTCTAGCATTTGTCATGTCAAGAGATTATACCATGAATTCATTACTTCAAATTTGTGTGGTGAAGAGATTCCTGTGTCCTGCTTGATGTTCTGTTTGCACTTCTAGAATGAGCTAAGAATAAATGCATGTCATGTGAAACATTTCCTGGAAATAATTCAGTCTAAAAATTGGACTTTGGACGGTTCTGTTTGTCCAGAGTTCAGCCTATTTTGATTTGTTAATTAGCCCATAATCCATCTGGGGAACACTTTCTGTTATCCACTGTATGGTGACTATGATCCTTGACGATGAACGGAATTGATAGGCACATGAAACTCCAGAGGTGCAGTGAGAAGTTTTGTATTAGTAGGTTTCCTCATTTTGTTATTCTTGGTGCTGAGAAATGGAAATTTGTAACTATCTTCACTTGTTTTTAGTCCACACATTTTGGAGTATTCTGTATGCTCTAACATCAATTTACCGCAGAGTTGCTGCCCGTCCTCCTGTGGTGGAAAACCTGGCAACTGTTGCTGGGGAGTAGCGGAGGAGGAGATCATGATTCAGGAGGATGAAGGCCTATACACACTTCCTGGTTTGAGTGTGTGATATACATTTTTAGATACTTTTTTCCCATTGTCAAAGTTGTAAGGCTATCTGCAATTTTATGCTCAGTGTTCTTGTAATTTCCTGGCAATGTCATGAGCCATTTTTTGCAGAAATCTTGATTCATAAGAATTAGTTCAATTTTGCCCGCAATATCAAGAAGCGAGCAGAGTTTTGATATGCTCAGTCTGGAACCTTCTTCGGATTAGTTTGTTTACTAGGGTTGATTATTACTAGAAACTGAAGTACCGATTTGATTAACGTACACCTATAAAAGTGATAAAACCGTACCGATGCATATGCACAATACATGATAAGCTGCATAATTTGGCCGTTGTATTATTCTCTTTGCCAACTTTACAACCGCACCGATGAGGATGCTGCATCTGCAATTTGGTCTTTAAAATGCCATTATCATGCCAGGCTGCCTGTAAATGATTCATCTGTGCCTAATAATGTATGAACTTCTACCATGTTTTCCCCATTTGAAGAATCTTTATGTACGAAATACTAGATATATACAGCTCACGACGCACCCATCTTTGTACTTCTGCTAAGTGCATCTCTCAATTTCTGAAGCAGAATTGGGAATAGCACACGAGAATATCAGAGTTTGCTAGTCATTAGCAGTTTGTTCATCTGGGCAATCGGGGTGTACAGATTAGGACCTGTAAATTGAGCAAGGTGTAGAACTGTAGCCGGTTGCCTTCCGGATGTAGGCGTGGCATCCAGTGTTAAATTGATCCGAACCTATACCGTATCTGTACAATATACTTCAACGCCACATGCCAGACATAGCATGGCAGGTGCATGCACAGGTTGTATAACTCTAACTCAGTTTTCTCTCCGTGTGGGATTTTTTTCCATCACGCTATAAATATGTATCTCAGTAGCATATAGGAAAAATAAGTGCTCCGTAATCTTTTTTCCGTATAGATTTTTCACGTAAAAATTTATATTTTTATCTCCATTTTTTGCTGTGTATGATTTGCAACATGCAGCATCCGTCTCTTCTCAGCGTCTGATCCGCGTACGTATTCTAAGCATGTAACGCATCACAAGCTTTCGAGTCCAAGACGGTACGTCGCCTCGAGTCGAGGGCATCTCGCGCCGGGGTTATTTTCCACGGCTGAAAATGTGCCGCATCGCCGTTGGACGGGCCGCGTAAACGCCTTCCTCGGGCAACCCATCCTCGACCTGTCGCCGTCGCGTCTTTCTACACAGTAGGCGCAGGCCGGGCTAGGCTACGCTAGGCTCTACTGGCGCGCGCGCCAATCCTGCCAGCCGCCGTGCTCGACGCCTTCCAGAATGCGAAGTCCAAAGTCACCGAGACCTGACGGATCGCACGCGGCGGAGTCAAGCTGCAGCGCACACGCGGTGTGGACGCAGCGAATGGGGCGCGGCAACGTACGCCTCGCGTCGCATCCCGCGGGGCGGAGGCAACCGGACGCCGTCCATCCACGTACGCGGCCTTCTGCTTTGCAGCTCGACGTAAGCCTCCCTCCATTTGGCAGAGCCAGCCGAGCCGAGGAGACACGACTGAGCTGAACAGTCACTAGATTTGCTTGCTTTCTCGTGTTTTTCTTGCTTTCCTTGTCCCCCCCTCATTTCTAATTGCTTTCTCGTGTTTATCACAAGTACAGTAGTACTCTATGCTACGGTGGTTGGGGTGAAATACTGTCAATGGTGCCGAGCAATCACATGGACGTGTGTATAAGCATATTGTAAGTTGTGACAGCAAGCAGCTGGACTGTTTCTTGTGAAGAACAAGTGTCGTGGTTTTTGACTGAAATAACACTATAGTAAATATTATTTTTTTGAAGTATTTAATTAAAATAAAGAAAAAATATCATTATATCTCCACAAATAATGTAAAAAGAAAAAAAAGAAAAAACTAGAAGCCATGGCTGATTGGAGGGGGCCGAGTGTCTCCACGGTCGCTATCCATCGAAAAGGGCACTGTACGTATCCACCAACAGTGATAAATCAGACTCGTACGTGTCGAGGGCTCTCTCGTCGTGTGTGATCGGTGTGAGATTGCTAGATAAACACAACGCATGATGAAAGGCCTCTGGCCAACTGGCAATTATCGTTCCAACAAGCACTGTGTGTTATGTCATCGGATTTTAGAATTGCATGGACTAGGTTTACACAAGTTCTATTAATTTTGTTTTCAATATAGAGAAAAACCACCAAACCTATACCGTTCGGTACAGGGGTAGCGTCATTCGATCGAATGCAATCGAACCCAAGGCCTCCTTCCCATTCATGCTCATCTAGGCTATCTCTCTCATGTTTCTCACCCACCACTCCATCTCTCTCCGGTCTCTCTCACCTCTCCATCTCTCTCCAGTCTCCATGCACCGGTGACCTTTTACAGAGGCAGCGTCAGGCAGGATGGAGGCAGCACGGTGGGCGGAGGAGGGTGACAACTGGCATAACGGAGACCGCTCGGTTGGTGAAGGAAGACACAGGGTGATGTGATCCATCGGATCTAGTCGTCTTCCTCTGATGCGGCTGCCAACGAGATAGGGACCCAACTCATGTTTGTCCTCGCCACCATGGCTTGTCCTCAACTCGCCCTTCGGTGGCATGGTCCATCAAGCCGACGAAGAATGAAACTGCCACCACCTAACCTAGCGCCGTCGCTGTTTGCCTCTACGGTGTTGTCATGCGTTGCCGCGCATGCTCTGACGCCTTTGACCGCAGTCAACACCTCCTCTCCATGATGTCGTCCCCACCGACGCTAGTCAAGGTGAGCAGCTGCACCACCGCCACAACAAGCTTGTCAAAAAATCATCGAAACTTGTTGAAACCTATTGAGACTTGGTGAAACTTTTTAGAATTTTTTTGGTTGAAACTTGGAGCAAATCCTTTAAACTCCATGGCTGAAGCTTGTGGTTTAAAACTTTCAAAGAATATTCCGAAAACTTCTAAAAACACGTGAAACTCACTGAAAATTGAAACTTTTGCTAGTGTTTTCTATGAAACTTTATAAAACTTATTACTATACTGTTGCAACGGTGTATCATTGTCTAGGCGCTCCCTTCAATTTATGGGCGTTAGCAAAGATCTTTCAGCTCAGCTATTCTATCGTGCTCCTGTTGACTCAGACGTGTCCGTGTGATTAGTAGACTAATTATACCTTTTATTTATAAATATATACTGTTCTTTATAAGACTAAACAAACTTGTTATGATTTTATGCTAAGTATTGGCGTGGCTCGTACCACAAATACTTATAACTATCCATAACGATAATGACACACTTCACGTTTTTTTTTAGAAAACAGATGGTGTTATCCACCCTAAACTCCATTTTATTAAAATGAAACCAGGCCAGCATTCAGGTTTTCGGTTCCGGCTTCAAACATGTTTAGTGCTCAAACAAAAAAATATCTCCAGCTTTTCTATTATTTCGATTGTTGCTGCATCCTCGACGTAAATTCCGCAGAAATCCTAAATGACAAATAGAAGACGTGGGATGTATAAAAAAATAAACCGGAGGAGGAGATACAAGTAATTTCCCCCACAAATCAATCAGAAATAGGAAAGTTCCAAGGTTGTGGCCAATCGGACGGCCAGGAGGCGCTGACCCACGTCGTGGGCCCCTGCCTGCCTCGTTAGTCGTTACGCACCGAGCCAAAAACGAAGCCTGTTGGTGGCGTCAGATTGGCGAGTGACCGCCCGCCGCCGCCCCGCGCGAGCACGCAAGGCGACCTGATCGAGCCGCGCGACGCGACGCCGCCCGGGCGCGGGCAGAGCCGGCTCACCGCGTCGCCCCGGTGCGCGCCGTGGCTGCGGCTGGGGCACGAGCCGAGCGTCCAATCCATTTCCTGATGAATAGGCGCGTCCTTTTCTTTTTCTGCGGCTAATAGTTGGTAGCTAAGACTTATTATTTTTAGACCGAGTTTTTTGAGGGTTTAAATTTGGTTTATACTTGTACTGTCTATAATAACTAGTTTTTAAATGGTACATTTTTTCAAAATAGGGTCAGTAAAAAAATTATAGTAAAAAGTGTACTGAGTTCAGCTGTACCGGCTAAAATCGCATGCAATTATTTCTCCCTACGTACTGTCTCTCGCGAACAGTCAGAATTCAAATATTTAAACGATAAGCCATCGGGCCATAAGAATCCACCCTAATGCTTGTACGAATGAATCAAGAGAAATTTGATGATTTGCTTCGTCTTTTGTTGGCAACAGCTTATTTGCTCTACAGTTGATTTCAATTGATGATTTACCTTATCTTTCAGTTTTTACTTGATGATTTGCTTTTTTTATTTTTAGCTTATTTTTTATTTTCCAAGGCTAGATAACCATGTCAAATGACGTGGCCGCATCAGTTTCCTCTACTCAAAGTCATGGTTTAGTCTCTCTAAGGGTAGATGGGTCATTTAACATGATTATTTAACCTTAAAAAATAGAAAGTAAGCTAAAGATCGAAAAAAGACAGATCATCAAATAAAATTTAAAAGATAGATCAAACCATCAATTGAAATTAACTATAGGGCAAATAAGCTATTGCCAATAAAAGATAGAGCAAATGATCAACTTTCTCATGAATCAATTCACTTTGAAAAATCTGCTCTATTAAACTATTTTTTTTAAAAAAAATAAAAAGTAATTCTATTTATTTGTTCTAAAAAAATGATAACTTATGAACTGAAAAAAGGCCAATGATTAGATGATTTTATTTGATGCTCGCCAAGCCCCAAAAGCCAAATTCCATCCCCCCATGGCATAAAGCAACAGCTTCTCTCTCCACGTCTCTTTATTTCCCACTCCTATCTCCATCTCCGACTCCTGGCCTTGTCTCCTCCACCCTTTCGCTTCGCCGCTTCCTGGTTCTCCAATCTCCATGGTGGTATGGATCTGCCCCTCTCACTAAATCTTGTTTTAAAAGCACAACTTTGTATCCTTTTCACTTTTGAGTTCTTTTTCTTGTGAGAAGTTAGGAGATTTTGAGGTGAATTATACATCGGCCTGATGGAGTTCTTATGGTAGCATCTTGGTTTTTGTTTGCGCTGTGCTGGATAGATTGAGGGCATGAAACATATAATCTTGCGCCTACTGAATCGTCTTCCCCTAGATTTGCAGGCTCTGGCCTAAATGAATGAATTTTAGTGGAAAAATTGACAAACTGAAGCCTTTTGAGGTAAAAAGTCGTGAATTTTAGTGGAATTGTGGAAAGTTGGCAAATTGACGTCTTTGTAGTAAAATTTGTATATTTATCTTCTCCGTAGTCCATGGTGCATACTGTAACCTGTTTTATTTATCTTCTTTCAGCAGTTCCTAAACTGCATGTTGGTGGCAAGGTAATACAAGGAAGCTTTGGTTTTTAATTCCTTGGACCTCCCTTTTGGAGATTCAGTCCTTAGATCTTCCAAACAAAATCCAAATATTTCCTCTCTAGTGTTTGAAATAATTGAAAAAAAGGCAGCTATGGTTAGATTTAGCATAGTTGGATCAAATTTGCATTTTGAACTAGGTTGCTAGTGGCTGCCACTGGTGTGCACCTGATGGTTGTCAGTTTTTGCCTCTGGAGTAGGCTGACAATATTTTTTGTTTGGTTCATTCGTTAGTATTTTGGGGGTTGGGTAAATCTTAGTATGAGAAGAATGCATGTGGTCATAACTGCCAAGCTATCAGCATATGCATCTCTATCCTAGTTTCTAGATTTTGTCCAGTATATACATATAAATGAGCTCTAGAAATTGGGGAAAATAAGAAGACAAAATTATCATGGAACTTTTCCACTTCTTATCTTACTAGACAAGGATGGTTCGTACCATAAAGGTTTAGCATGTACAACTGAAACTCAACTTCACAGAGTTGGTAATGAAATTTGCTGCATGGGTTCTAAAGTAGCACTAACTACTAATTGGTATTTCATATTCATCACACGCAAACACTATGTTGACATAATAGTATGCGGCTTTACCCATTGTGGTTGTATGATTCTTTAGTAATCATATAGCTTTCGAATATACGTCCATACTGTAAAAACATCAACCAGCTGATCAGCTATATGTTTGATGTATGTTTTTTAATGCTGCTCTCCCAAGTTATGTGAAATGGTACTTGTTAATTTATTCTCATTTAGATATATGAGCTAACCATTAGTTTGTTTTACATGCTCTTGATTCACTTTATTAATATCACCTCTGGTTCTTGTTCTATTCCATTGCCTGTTTGCATACATGTTGTGCATATTTACATTAAGTTGGTTATGGCATGAGTTGGCTTGATATCTGAGCTTTTGAGTTTTCCATCATATTTCAGAATCATTAGCTTTGATCGGTTGTTTTCTATTGTTGTGTTTTAATCTTATTAACTAAATTTTACTTACTACCTGATTTACTTGCAGATCTCAGAGGACATTTAATTGTAATATGAAGTCTGTTTGTGGTTTTGTACGCATAAGATGCTGTGCATGTGATTTACTCGTAGTCCTGCAACATCATCATTTGTCATTTGGGACCAGTAAGCTTAATGCTCATGGACAGAGCTGATACATCAGGCTTTGTCAGCGGTGGCACACATTGCACAAACATCCACGTGTATTTTCATTTTGTGTACACTGTATGCTTCCTCAGTGGTGAAGTTGTAAAACTGGGGTTCTGATGGTTTGACAGAAGCTCTTGGTCTCCGAACAGCACTTAAATCTTTTCTATCATAATCCTACCTTATTTATATTAACCAGGATGGACCTTAATATGACAAATCTTTGGTTTCGTGGGAAGGAACATATAGCCGCTTCTTCATTCTCTCAAGCTGAACCCACTGCAATAAATTGCAGGAATGAAGACCTAGCTGTAACAGCAGTTAACTTTGGTTGCCTCGGCAGCTCAGAAGCAGTTGAGACTTCCAGAAAATCATTTCAGCAGATCAATAAAAGTTTCTCTGTTCCTGATGACGGCCGCAGGTTGGTCCTTGGACTTGGGCCAACGCCAGATATGTATTGTTCTGATAGTCACTCATCTGGTGGGATCAAAGCTAAAGTATCTGGAACTTTGCTCACCCAACATTGTACCACAATTGATCCTGGATTAATGTTGGGGCTTTCAAGAGGCAGCACAAGAAATTTACAACTCACAACAGTGAGTAGCAGCGAGAAACATTCACATAAAAGCAAAATGGTATTGTCTTCCCACGTATTGATGAGGGATCTACTTCGGCCAAAAGGAAACCAGGTGGTTATCTGCTGCCACTTCTGTTTTCCCCAAGATCAGATGATCTTTGTCTTAGTGGAACACCACCAGAGACCGATGTTCTGCAACACCTTGGAACTGGATATGAAGCAGGAGACGATCATGATAGATTTCTAAATGAGCACGAGGTTCATCTTAGCCCTGAGCCTTCAGAAACAACTGATTGTTCTTTTGCTGAAACTTCAGATATGATAACCGGTACTACTAGTGGGGAGCAGAGAAGTCATCAACGCCATCCTAAGAAATGTAGGTTCAATGCGTGTTCAAAAGGCGCAAGGGGTGCGTCAGGACTCTGTATCTCCCATGGCGGTGGTCAGCGGTGCCAAAAGCCAGGTTGCAATAAAGGTGCTGAAAGCCGAACAGCGTACTGCAAAGCTCATGGTGGAGGAAAACGGTGCCAAGAGTTAGGCTGCACCAAAAGTGCTGAAGGGAAGACAGAGTTCTGTATTGCCCATGGTGGTGGGCGCCGGTGTGGAATTCAGGGGTGCACGAAAGCAGCACGGGGAAGATCAGATATTTGCATTAAACATGGTGGAGGGAAGAGGTGCAGGATAGAGGATGCACTCGGAGTGCTGAAGGACAGCCTGGGTTGTGCATCTCACATGGCGGTGGTCGCCGGTGTCAGTACCCAAACTGCAGTAAGGGAGCACAAGGAAGCACCATGTTTTGTAAGTCCCATGGTGGAGGCAAACGGTGCATATTTGAAGGCTGTACTAAAGGGGCCGAGGGCAGCACACCATTCTGCAAAGGGCATGGTGGTGGGAAGAGGTGCCTTTTCGAGGGAGGTGGAGTCTGTCCTAAGAGTGTTCATGGCGGAACTAGCTTCTGCGTTGCGCATGGAGGGGGCAAACGCTGTGCAGTACCAGGGTGTTCCAAGAGTGCTCGTGGTCGCACCGATTGCTGTGTGAGGCATGGTGGTGGCAGGCGTTGCAAGTTTGATGGATGTGACAAGAGTGCACAAGGGAGCACAGACTTCTGCAAGGCGCATGGTGGGGGGAAGCGATGCGCTTGGAACACCGGTTGTGAGAAGTTTGCCAGGGGAAGAAGCGGTTTATGTGCTGCACATGGAACCTCGATGGCTTCAAAGCAAGAGCTTGTCTGTGCACAGGGCAGGAGTATGATTAGGCCCGGCCTCTTCAGCGGAATAGTCTCCACTTCCTCGGCAGCAGGCAGCAGCATGGATCATGCGATCTCTTCTTCTGGCCCTAGTGCCTCGTCAGATTGTGGTGAGTCGTTGGAAGACATGCAGAGTGGCAAGCTCCTGATACCGCATCAGGTGCTGGTTCCTGGTTCAATGAAGTCATCTTCTTCGTGTGGCCTGGCGGGCAAGGGTCAAGAGGGCCAAGGGAGCCAGAACCAGAGCTTTGGGTTTGTCGTGCCGGAGGAAGGGTGCATGGTGGAGGGTTGATGTCTATGCTTGGAGCCGGAGGCAATCCTGACGATCCTAAAGCCTGAAAGTTGCAGCTGAAATCGCAGCTGTTTTGCGTGCTTGTCTATTATGATTCTGCATCTAGCATCTGTATGGTTTCAGATCACCATTGCGCTTTGTTGGCAAACGTGAGCGGAACTGAATTATGTGGCGATCAGGCCTTGTGTAACATATTTTGATATTTACTGAATGCTTCCAGGCTTTCAGCATGTAATCCTTGTGTACAGAGCTTCAGTACCTGTCGAACTGTATTTTGAACTTGTATCCCTATGTATGTATGTTGCGCAACTTGCTCACTGCTTTTGTGGTGCCCTGTTCCTGAAAGTTCCCTGTATTTGTCTAAAAAAAGTTTCCTGTATTTTTTGTGTGTTTGTTGGTGTTGGCTATCGGGGGCATTTGTAGGGTCTATTCTTTTAGCCTGTGATTTATTGCTTTTAGCCTTACTTTGAATACTTGTACCAACAAACCAAAATTAGATAATATGATAAATCGTTTTCAAAATATTGTTCTAATAAGTAGCTTCGAAACGATGATGAAGAAGCAGTCTTGTTTATTTATTTAAGGATAGTTATAAGTCATGAGCTTAAAAGAGCATGCCATAAATGACTGCAACGCTAAGAGACTTGATATCCAGGGGTGGTGGTGATCCAGAATGACAAATGGTGCTGTAAGATGGCTCAAAGCTAACAGAACTTACACTGTTGTCATTTCGGAGCCCATACTCCCTCTATTCTTTTTAACTCTTATTTTTCATGGTATTCAAAATATGATTTTGATCATTATTTTTATAACTTTATACTAAGACTACTAATAAAATTATAATATTATAAAAATATTTTTAACGATAAATATAATGCTATAATTTTTGCATAGCTAATCTAGATATTTTTAAATTTATTAGTGATTAAATTTTAAAAGCATGTCACGAATGCACGGATTACTTTGCGTTAGTTGAACTTCATTGAGGCCACTCGTTCGTTCTTGACATCCTGTGTTGTACTACTAGTTCAGTAGTTGGGACTTGGGAGTTATGACGGTTGCAAACTTGCAACAAACTATGAGCTGCGCACAGAAAATCCCTCGTCCCTACTTTGATACTCGCAAGGAAGGGCACCCAGTCGTTAGACCCCATGTTCAGTCCACCCAGAATATATCTACTTCCGTGTTCTCTTACAGGGATATTTATATATGATCATAAGATTTTATTATAATCTTACCCCCATCCTAAGGTATTATTACAAGGGTATTTACGTCTTTTTATATCTTCACTAAATATTTCAGCTCAACAGGCCTAACGGATACGGTAGGGGGGCCATCCCCACCACATGAGCCTCTTATGGTAAAGAACTTCATCTTAAACAGTCCAAAACCATGTCGCGTAGACCTTTTGGCTCGCTCCGTCCCTTCGGCCTGGAAGAGGAGTGGCATCCAGTCTTGTGGACCGCATACTTCCGGTCTTGTGGACTGCGTTTAAACGCGGTTGGCGTGACTAGGAACACATGTCGCCCTCGACTGGCTTGTGGCAAACCGCTCTACGCCCGGGCGCGAGTTCCGAAGAATCGGCCGAAAAAGGCGTGCACCTTTAAAGCACGGTGTGCTGGGCAAAAAGACGTCTCTGGTAGTCTTCTTCGTCTCGCCTCTCGCAGTAGCGTTCTTTCTACCTCCACCATCCATTGCCGCTTTTCCTCTGCATTGGAATAATTACTCATGTGAATGACCCTTGCTGTCGTCGCAGCGGTGGAGGTGCATCGTCAAGCTGTAGCGGCACGTCCGGCCGCCGCGGTTCATCGACGACAAAGGTGGAGTACGAGCTAATTGACCGGGATTCATCGACAACCAACAAGTGCTGGAATGCAGCGAAGAAGGTGCACGGTGTGTGCACCAATGTGCTAGGGCGGAGCTTGGCGATTGAAGATCTAATCGAATCATTGGTTCGTGATGGCAAAATCGTGGATCATGAGTCGGTCCACCCACCAGCAGCCGGCGAGGTGGAGCCCTATTATGATTTGTGTGCTTGTCTATTATGATTCTGCATCTAGCATCTGTATGATTTCAGATCACCATTGCGCTTTGTTGGCAAACGTGATCGGAACTGAATTATGTGGCTATCAGGCCTTGTGTAACATATTTTGATATTTACCAAATGCTTACAGGCTTTCAGCATGTAATCCTTGTGTACAGAGCTTCAGTACTGTCGAACTGTATTTTGAACTTGTATCGCTATGTATATATGTTGCGCAACTTGCTCACTACTTTTGTAGTGCCCTGTTCCTAAAAGTTTCCTGTATTTTGTCTAAAAAAGTTTCCTGTATTTTTTTGTGTGTGTTTGTTGGTGTTGGCTATTAGGGCATTTGTAGGGTCTGTTCTTTTAGCCTATGGTTTATGACTTTTAGTTCTACTTTGAATACTTGTACGAACCGAAAGTAGATAATCTGATAAATCATTTCTAAAAGATTGTTCTGATAGTTCTACCTTTAAAGCAAGGCGCGCTAGGCAAAAAGACTTCTCTAGTAGTCTTCTTCGTCTCGCCTCTCGCAGTAGCGTTCTTGCTACCTCCACCATCCAGTGCCACTTTTCCTCTGTGTTGGAATAATGACTCACGGGAATGACCCACGCTCTCGTCGCAGCGGTGGAGGTGCGTCGTTGAAAGATCAAGCTCCGTTTAACTTGGTTTTGGTGTTAATGACAAATATCATAATGTGATTCTAATGATAATATCATATACCATTATGTTGTTTGATAATGACAAATGTCATTATGAGATTTTGATGTTAATGACAAATATCATAATGTGATTTTAATGATAATATCATATACCATTATGTTGTTTTAATGATATTGATAAATACATATATGAGACTAATATTGTTGTTCAAGTATATTTTTGTTTAGTCTCATTGGGATGGAAAGGTGAAATCAAAGAGGTATGCACTCGAAATTATTCTCTCATATATTAGTGCATTCCTAGATCCAAAATATAGATTGAACTCCTAAAATAGTCCATAATGAATATGTGCATATGTCCTTCTTTATACACACTTATATGCACACATTTAGGGGAGCTCTATATGTTTTGGAATTTCACAAGTAATGATCCATGCTTCTTTCAATATGCATGTTTGGGATCTTTACTTTGAAATACATTGTTGGGTATATGTAACTTGTGTAGTTCATATATACTCATGTGTAATCGGGTTGTCAACTAAATTCTCCATTATATGTTAATGGTTGAATAAGTCAAATGACAACCGGATAAGTAAGCTTTGTGCTTATCTAAAGAGTATACAAATTATTGTGTACAAGTTGTATACTCACAAATCAATTTTATATCTCATAATTTATTGAATTACCAAAAAGGGAAGATTGTTGAATCTTGTCCCTCCATTATGTGTTAATGGTGAAGTTTGGTAATTGATGACAATTGTTTTGTGGACTAACGGTTTCCATGAGTTGGATAAATAGGTTAGGTTCCACAAATGAGGATGACTTGGGATGACTTCATGTGTTGAAGATCATCAAGTCAAGATGCGAGGAGAAGATAGATTCATGAGTTGAATGCTATCAAGAAGAAGATGGCTTCATATGTTGAAGGCCACCAAGAAGATAGATTCATGAGTTGAATGCTATCAAGAAGAAGATGGCTTCATGTGTTGAAGGCCACCAAGAAGATGTGTCATGAGTTGATGCATGGAGGTGATCATATGTTGATCGAGATGAAGACTTCATGTGTTGAAGGCCATCAAGGTGATCATGTGTTGATCAAGAAAAGACCATCATGTGTTGATGGAGTTGATAAGGAAGATGCATCATACGTTGATGCATATCAAGATGATGACCTAAGGCAAAGGTATGACTAGCTAGGGCTAAGGATGTGTTCCTAGTCTTTTACCGGTCTTGGTGTTTGGTTGGAAGACCGGATTGCTAGTATAGGTTGCCGTACTATTAAGAGGGGTCATGTCTAGTAGTTTGAGTCTCATCATGTGTTGATGGCTCATCCTCACCTCGCTAGCTCAAATTAACATGAGGCTTGTATTTGCAAATGCGTTTTGCAAATAGTTGAAGCTCATGTGTTGAACTTCATTGTGACATAGGACTATGCATTGCGAATGTGTTTTGCAAGTGCTTGAAGTTCATGTTTCTATTCTTTGAAATATGAGGCTTAGATTTGCAAATGTGTTTTGCAAATGGTTGTAGCTCATATTTAATCTTTGTGTCATGATTTCAAAAGTGTGCAAATGTGTTTTGCAACTTGTTGGAAATCATGTGTGATCCTTGTATGCATGATATCATAGTTTGCAAATGTGTTTTGCAAAATCAGTTGAGATATCTGCCTTTGCTCAGAAAATCGAATCTGGGTTACGTGTGAGCGGTACTACCGGTGAGCGGAAGTACCGGCTTGAGCGGTACTACCGGCGAGCGGAAGTACCGGCATGTGTTAAGCGGTACTACCGGAGCCCGGAAGTTCCGAATCCCGAGCGGAACTTTTTTTCCAGAGAGCGCCAAGTTTGGGCTCGACTCGAGCGGAAGTACCGCGCCGACTTTGCGGTACTACCGGCGAGCGGTACTACCGGCAAAATGAACGGCGGTACTACCGCGCCGACTGTTTAACGGCTAGTTCAGAGCCTCTGACATAGCCGTTAAAACGCGTCAGAACTGGAGCGGTAGTTCGGCCGCTTGGCCGCGCATACTACGCGTCTCCGAATTTTTCAGGACTTTGCTCCAACGGCTAGTTTTTTGGTGTGGGGTATTTATACCCCCTTGTGGCCGGTTGGAGACAAGGTTGGAGCATTCATTTATGAACCCTTGAGCTAGTTTGAGGTTCTCCACTCTATTGTGCATGTGTTGCACTTTGTGAGAAGGGAGAAGAGGACTAGAGTGCATGTGTTGCCTCTAGGTGAGGACTTTGTGTCCAGCGAGCTTGTGCATCCGTTGCACGTGGTGAGAGTCAAGCGAGTGGCTTGACTTGTTACTCTTGGAGTTTGCCGACTCCTAGACGGCGTTGGAGGCGTCGTGCGCGGTGATCTTCTCAAGAAGCTTGTGAGAAGGCCCGGCGAAGTTGTGAAGGTTGGAGCTCACCTACCCGGAGCGGGAAAAGAGCTACCACTAGTGGATTGAGGTGTTTCGGCAATTGTGGAGCCGGTCCGATTCGTCCGGGCTAACCTCAACGTGGATTAGGGGAAAGCGGCAACTTTCCGAACACCACGGTAAAACATCGTTGTGTCAATTGTGGTTTGTTTCCTTGTTCCTTATTTACATTCAAGCAATTTATATTCATAAAATTAAATTGATTGCTTGTATACCTAGGATTGCAAACCTTGACCTAGGCTAGAATTGTTGGTGCATTTAGGCGAATTTTCTTGTTGAGTCGCTATTTGAGCTAAACCAAATTGATTTACGCTTCCGCATTATATACTTGGTTTAGGCAAATAGAAAAGGTCTTGAATTGTTAGCATTATTTTGTAGAGATTTTTTTAAGACCGCCTATTCACCCCCCTCTAGTCGGCCACCTCGATCTTACAAGTGGTATCAGAGCTTGGTCTCTCATATATTAGGTTTAACCACCTAGAGAGTAAAGGATGGCAACTAGTGGGATAATGCACCTAGATGAACCACCTCACTTTAATGGCCAAAATTATGACATTTGGAAAATCCGCATGATTTGTTATTTTAAGGCCATGAGCCTAAATATATGGCGGATTGTAGATGTGGGCTTTTCTCCTCCAAAGAATCCTCTTGCTCCAACAATTGAGGATGAGAAATGCTCACATCTCGACGCTCAAGCTACTAACGCTTTATTTAGTGCTTTGAGTGTAGAGGTGTTCAACACAATATGCAATCTCAATAGCTCTCATGATATGTGGATAAAAATTCAAGACAAATATGAAATATCCACATCAAGTGATGAAGATTGCATACAAGAGTGGATGTCGGGAGAAGAATGCTCAACTTCTAGCTCCGACGATGATGAATCCACCATTCCCTCCACATCAACTCGATGCCTCATGGCAAAAGGTAATAAGAAGGTAAATTTCAATGATGAAAATGATGAACCTTCGTATGATGAGTTGATGGACATGCTAGAAGAATTAAATGAATTCCTTGGGAAAGAAAAGGCTAAATATAATATTTTAAAGAATGAACATGTTTCCCTCCAAAATGATTATGACAAGTTAAAAGAGGAACATGAAATTCTCCTTCTCAAGGATTATTCTAAATCTAGTGTAGATGTAGGAATTACATGTGATTTAATTGATGACATGCCATGTGTAGTTCCTAGCTCTAGCAATTCATCCAAAATTAGCGTATCAACATCATGTGATGATTTGCTAGATATACCTTGTTGCTCAAGTATAGATGCTTCTATTTCCTCTATGCATTGCAATACTAACATTGTAGAGGAAAATAATGAGCTCAAGGCCCAAGTCATAAGTTTGAAAAATGACTTGGAGAAAAGCTACAAAGGCAAGGCCTCTCTTGACGCAATATTAGGAAGTCAAAGAAAGTCAAGTGACAAGAGAGGTATTGGTTACACCTCCAACAAAAAGGTGAACAACATCCCAAAGCAACTTGAAGAACAAGCCAAAAAGGTCAAATGCTTTGGATGTAACAAGTTGGGACATTTCGCCTCTAAGTGCCCCAACATGGTGGAAAACAAGATACATCCATCAAAGAGGCAAACCGGCAATAAGCGAGGCAAGAAGATAAGAAGGGGGAACAATTGCCAAACTTGCTACAATTGTTGGAAAAGGGACATCTTAGTAAAGATTGTCCCAAAGGTATCATTCCTAAGCCTTCTCTATTCAATGAACAATATTTGCTTAGGAAAGATAAAAATAGCAATGTGTTTGCTAGAAATGTTAGTTCACAAAAATTAAATGTTAGGGCCATTTGGGTGCCCAAATCTCTTGTAACTAACATTCGTGGACCCAACCAAGTTTTGGGTACCAAAATGTGCTTAAAAGCTTAATAGGTACTTGGAGATGCATTGGAGACTTGGCTAATTGATAAAGAGGTGAATTTCACCATATGCAAAATGGAAGCCAAGTTTGAGGATAATCTTGCCACATCATCAACCAATGTCATCTCGGTAACACGTATCTACATTCATGTATTAAACCCCTAGCCTTGTGTAGGTTGCATTTAATGAAAATCATTTAAAAGGGGTGCTCTTGCTCTTGTGCTTAAATTTCATTATTATAATCTTGAGCAAGATGTAAGTGGCACATTAAGGGGGAGTGCTAGATCATACTCATGTATATCACATCCCTAAGTGTGCCCATATTAATTAAGTGCTAGTAATTGTTTTTCAAATTTGAGCCATTTAGCCAAAAGTCAAAAATTTCAAAATTATTAATATATCTTTGCAAAACTAGTTGAAACATGTATACAAATGCATTTCAAAGGTTTTACAAAGGTTTTGATTTTACAAAAACTTATTTCAAGTAAAATTGAGTTTCCAACCCAAAACTATCTATTGAGTATCTTGTTTTGGCCTTAAACTCAAAATTTGGCTAAAATCAATTCTAAAAAGAATTTGAAAATGTGTTCAATACCAAAAACATAGAGTTGGCTATTTCAAACATTATTGGTATTCAAAAGTTTTCCAAAAAGCCAACCAATCAAAATATATTTGGTTTTGAAACTCATCCAAAACATTGAGTTGACCAAAGTGGTCACAATCTAGCACTTAAGTGAGTTTTGCCATTTGAGCTTAATCTATTGACATATATTAGCTCACAAGGGTATTTACAACTCATACATAAAATCGAATGTTTAAAAATACCCCAAATGCTCATTTTTTTTACATTCTTGTGAAAATTATTGAAAATGAGCTTGTTTTGGAAAATTAAAAGCTTAATTTGTTAAAAAACTATATTAAAAAGAATTTTAATCTTGGCTGATAGTTGGAAATGCTCCACAAGTAGTTTTGTTTCGTGTGAAAACTTTGGAGCAATATACAACAATATATCAAACCTCTCCTCCGAAAATCTAATTCTCGGATGTTCCCGAATTTTCGAACTACCGGCGATCGATCTGCGGTACTTCGGTTGTCGGAACTACCTAAGCGTGAAAATGCGGTACTTCGATATTTCGGAGAGTGGTGATTTGATTCAAAACTTGATTTCTTAATTCCTCAGCTATTTCCTTTGCTCCTCTCGGTCAAGTTGACCCTTGTTTATCCTTGTTAGCTACCCTCAAGTATTTCTTGACTCCTTATGCCATTTTGTTATTTCTTTGATTCATTTTAATTAAAACGGCATCCTCTTAAAGAGTGGTAGACTTTTTAGTCATCTTGACCTCGACATGTGCTTCTCTCCTATCTTTACAAATGACATCATCCATATCCTTCAAGTGGTATCCCTTAATTGTGGAAATTAAGTGGTATCCTTATTTCTTCCAAATGATGTCTTTTGGATTGATATCCTTTTATTCTTGGCAAGTAAATATTTCTTTACCAAGCTCTTCACATATATGATATCATTGATTTCCAAGTGATATTATTTTCAAGTGGTATCTATTCTTTTGACTTGGTATCTCTTTCCTTTGGAAAATAAGTGGTATCCTTTTTCCTTCAAAGTGGCATCTTTCAAAGTGATATCATTTTTCCTCTTGCCGAAACAATCCTTGTGAGATACAAGTGGTTTTCACCTATGATATCATTTTCTTTCAAGTGGTATCCACCTTGACAAGTGGTGTATCTTCTAATGATATCATAGTCCTCCTCCAAGTGCTATTTCAAGAAACATCTTTTGTACAAGTGGTATCTTTTCATTAAATCAAGTACATTTGGTGCCGTGTATGCTCTCAAAATAGTACAAGTGGTATCATGGTTTCTACAATTGGAATTAACTATACTTGATATCACCCATGTTTACAAGTGGTCTATTCTCACAAGTGATTAGAAGAAAAGGGATAAATCAAAAGGAGGAAGAGATAGGAAAAGAGGAGAAAAATAAAGAAGAGGAGAATCCTTTGTGTGTCAAAGGAGAAGAAAGAATTGCCAAGAAGAGACCTTTGTGTAAGAGGAATTTTCTTTCTGAAAAACATATATAATACTTTTGTGCTTACTAAAGCAAAAAGGGTAAAATAGTATTATTAGAAAAATTATTTTACTTATTTGCCCAAAAATGATTTATGGTTCTTGGGGATGAATGTGTTTCATTCTCTTTGCAATTCATGGAGTCATAATCAAATAATATGCAAGATTTCCTTTTCAAAAGAGCCTCTTTGGTCAAAAATCAAAAATCTTG
The DNA here is from genome assembly GCA_036346245.1 of Bonia amplexicaulis. Lineage (NCBI taxonomy): Eukaryota > Viridiplantae > Streptophyta > Magnoliopsida > Poales > Poaceae > Bonia > Bonia amplexicaulis. The sequence continues at coordinate 18,261,210 of CM070746.1, forward strand.
TTTTAAAAGGCTAAATATTGTGAAAAACTAAATAAAAGTACTCAACTATATATTTCAAATGATTTCTAAGCTTTTTGAGTAAAAATTTCTATTTTAGAAATCAAAAGGAAGACTTGGCCCCAAAAGAATCTTATATGATCTTGTTTTCGGATTAAACGACATATCTCCCTATATTAAAATCTATTGAGTTTTTGAAAAAGTGTTCAATACAAAACTCAAAGGGTTGGTCATTTCAAACATTTCTCTAGTTCAAAGCTTTTGCAAAAGACCAATCATTCAAAAGTTATATTCATTTGAATCTCATCCAAAAACTTCAATTGACCCAAAATGACCCATTCTTGCATAAAATGAGTTTAGCTATTTGAGCAAGATTTCTTTGTGTATCTTGGCTTAAATTAGTATTTATAACTCATATGAAGCTAAGAAAGCAAAATACTCCATGGAAATCCAATTGGTTTTGATTTTTAGCTTTTCATGCAAAATCAATTCCTTCTCTCGCTCTCAAAGCGCTTTTTGGCATATCTTTTGATTGGAGAAATATTTTTCAAAAATTCTTGTTGGAAAAGGTCACAAATAGCATCAAGTTCATATCTGCACAGTTTGAAAAGTTTTCAAGTTAATTTGAAAAGGTTTTGACCTTTTCTCTCTTTAGCAAAATTGCTGAAAATTCAGAATTTCTTTGATTCTGAGCCGATTTGTGATTTTTATATGTTCAAAATGGTTCAGATTTAAAGGAGACCACAATAATGAAAATTGATCCTCTATAGTTGTTCTTAACTGTAAAATTTTCTCAGAATTTATAAAGATCATTTGATCAATTTTCCAGCTCTCTCTAGAAGCTAAAGTGAGATGTAAAAGTCTGAAATTTCAGACTTTCAGATTTCTGAAAAAATCATGTATTTGAGCTGATTTGTGATTTTCATATCTTTAAGTATGCTCATAATCTGAGGTAGATGCAATCATGACTTTTAATCCTCAGATATTTTTCTATACTGACAAATTTTCTCAGATTTATTGAATATTTGTTAGTCAGTTGTTCATGAAGTTTTTGAAGGCCACTTGGAATGCAAAATCAGGAAATGATCCAAATGCTACAAGTCATATATATACAAGTGGTGTCATATCAAGTGATATTATATCAAGTGACATCAAGCCTTCAAGGAGCTTAACTGAGTAAGATTATTTGAATGTGTTTCAAATATCTTCAGTTATTTTTAGTGGTATAACTTGTGGTCATATGCATTTTAGATTCATATTCTTTCTTGACCATATTATGTTAGATTAAATTGGTATCAAGCTCCTCACTTCTTAAGAGCATATCTTGGACATTATCATGGCTTAACTTGTATTCTTCTCATGCTTAATCAATGCCTTTTTGTGATAATTGTCTCTCTTCTTTTTTGGTGCTTAATGCCAAATGGGGGAGAAATTTGTGATAATAGCTTTCATTTCCTTGAGAACTTTGTGATAATGTCAAATGGGGGATATTAATAGCCTTGATTAATCGAACAATAGAAATGAAAATACCATGTGGGAGAAATGTGATAATATTTCTTGAGTAGAAATTAAAATTTTTAATTCTATATGTTGAATATTGCTTTCACTTTCTCTTATGCACTTAGTTGCCTTTCATTTAGTCTTTTTCACCAATATGCTATTATCATAAATGGATTTGTCATCAATCACCAAAAAGGGGGAGATTGAAAGATCAAGCTCCGTTTAACTTGGTTTTGGTGTTAATGACAAATATCATAATGTGATTCTAATGATAATATCATATACCATTATGTTGTTTGATAATGACAAATGTCATTATGAGATTTTGATGTTAATGACAAATATCATAATGTGATTTTAATGATAATATCATATACCATTATGTTGTTTTAATGATATTGATAAATACATATATGAGACTAATATTGTTGTTCAAGTATATTTTTGTTTAGTCTCATTGGGATGGAAAGGTGAAATCAAAGAGGTATGCACTCGAAATTATTCTCTCATATATTAGTGCATTCCTAGATCCAAAATATAGATTGAACTCCTAAAATAGTCCATAATGAATATGTGCATATGTCCTTCTTTATACACACTTATATGCACACATTTAGGGGGAGCTCTCTATATGTTTTGGAATTTCACAAGTAATGATCCATGCTTCTTTCAATATGCATGTTTGGGATCTTTACTTTGAAATACATTGTTGGGTATATGTAACTTGTGTAGTTCATATATACTCATGTGTAATCGGGTTGTCAACTAAATTCTCCATTATATGTTAATGGTTGAATAAGTCAAATGACAACCGGATAAGTAAGCTTTGTGCTTATCTAAAGAGTATACAAATTATTGTGTACAAGTTGTATACTCACAAATCAATTTTATATCTCATAATTTATTGAATTACCAAAAAGGGAAGATTGTTGAATCTTGTCCCTCCATTATGTGTTAATGGTGAAGTTTGGTAATTGATGACAATTGTTTTGTGGACTAACGGTTTCCATGAGTTGGATAAATAGGTTAGGTTCCACAAATGAGGATGACTTGGGATGACTTCATGTGTTGAAGATCATCAAGTCAAGATCGAGGAGAAGATAGATTCATGAGTTGAATGCTATCAAGAAGAAGATGGCTTCATATGTTGAAGGCCACCAAGAAGATAGATTCATGAGTTGAATGCTATCAAGAAGAAGATGGCTTCATGTGTTGAAGGCCACCAAGAAGATGTGTCATGAGTTGATGCATGGAGGTGATCATATGTTGATCGAGATGAAGACTTCATGTGTTGAAGGCCATCAAGGTGATCATGTGTTGATCAAGAAAAGACCATCATGTGTTGATGGAGTTGATAAGGAAGATGCATCATACGTTGATGCATATCAAGATGATGACCTAAGGCAAAGGTATGACTAGCTAGGGCTAAGGATGTGTTCCTAGTCTTTTACCGGTCTTGGTGTTTGGTTGGAAGACCGGATTGCTAGTATAGGTTGCCGTACTATTAAGAGGGGTCATGTCTAGTAGTTTGAGTCTCATCATGTGTTGATGGCTCATCCTCACCTCGCTAGCTCAAATTAACATGAGGCTTGTATTTGCAAATGCGTTTTGCAAATAGTTGAAGCTCATGTGTTGAACTTCATTGTGACATAGGACTATGCATTGCGAATGTGTTTTGCAAGTGCTTGAAGTTCATGTTTCTATTCTTTGAAATATGAGGCTTAGATTTGCAAATGTGTTTTGCAAATGGTTGTAGCTCATATTTAATCTTTGTGTCATGATTTCAAAAGTGTGCAAATGTGTTTTGCAACTTGTTGGAAATCATGTGTGATCCTTGTATGCATGATATCATAGTTTGCAAATGTGTTTTGCAAAATCATTGAGATATCTCGCACCGCTCAGAAAATCGAATCTGGGTTACGTGTGAGCGGTACTACGGTGAGCTGAAGTACGGCTGAGCGGTACTACCGGCGAGCGGAAGTACCGGCATGTGTTAAGCGGTACTACGGGCCGGAAGTTCGAATCCCGGCGGAACTTTTTTCCGAGCGCCAAGTTTGGGCTCGACTCGAGCGGAAGTACTGCACCGACTTTGAGTACTACCGTGAGCGGTACTACCGGCAAAATGAGCGGCGGTACTACTGCGCGATCGCTTAACGGCTAGTTCAGAGCCTCTGACATAGCCGTTAAAACGCGTCAGAACTGGAGCGGTAGTTCCGGCCGTTGGCCGGCGGTACTACCGCTCGTCCTGAATTTTTCAGGACTTTGCTCCAACGGCTAGTTTTTTGGTGTGGGGTATTTATACCCCCTTGTGGCCGGTTGGAGACAAGGTTGGAGCATTCATTTATGAACCCTTGAGCTAGTTTGAGGTTCTCCACTCTATTGTGCATGTGTTGCACTTTGTGAGAAGGGAGAAGAGGACTAGAGTGCATGTGTTGCCTCTAGGTGAGGACTTTGTGTCCAGCGAGCTTGTGCATCCGTTGCGTGGTGAGAGTCAAGCGAGTGGCTTGACTTGTTACTCTTGAGTTTGCCGACTCCTAGACGGCGTTGGGCGTCGTCGCGGTGATCTTCTCAAGAAGCTTGTGAGAAGGCCGGCGAAGTTGTGAAGGTTGGAGCTCACCTACCGGAGCGGGAAAAGAGCTACCACTAGTGGATTGAGGTGTTTCGGCAATTCGTGGAGCCGGTCCGATTCGTCGGGCTAACCTCAACGTGGATTAGGGAAAGCGGCAACTTCCGAACACCACGGTAAAACATCGTTGTGTCAATTGTGGTTTGTTTCCTTGTTCCTTATTTACATTCAAGCAATTTATATTCATAAAATTAAATTGATTGCTTGTATACCTAGGATTGCAAACCTTGACCTAGGCTAGAATTGTTGGTGCATTTAGGCGAATTTTCTTGTTGAGTCGCTATTTGAGCTAAACCAAATTGATTTACGCTTCCGCATTATATACTTGGTTTAGGCAAATAGAAAAGGTCTTGAATTGTTAGCATTATTTTGTAGAGATTTTTTTAAGACCGCCTATTCACCCCCCTCTAGTCGGCCACCTCGATCTTACAGTCGTCAAGCCACAGCGGCACGTCCAGCCGCCGCAGTTCATTGGCGACGGAGGTGGAATACGAGCTAATCAACCGTGATTCATCGACAACCAATAAGTGCTGGAATGCAGCGAAGAAGGTGCACGGTGTGTGCCCCAATGTGCTAGGGTAGAGCTTGGCGATCGAAGATCTGATCGAATCGTTGGTTCGTGGTGGCCAAATCGCTGATCATGAGTCGGTGGTACTTGAGTAGGGTACACGGCGATGTGGTGGACGTGACGGACATTGACCTTCTTCTGTCTTTGGGACGAAAATTCCAATGACGATCCGCCTGTGATGACATTGATAACCCAACGTTGTCTAGCCTCGGGGGCCGTGCGGTCCTAGTCGATGCTCTCTCGGAGGGTTGCAATGGTGGGGCACTATCGAGAGAGGTGGTCACCTCGGCCGTGCACCTCACGTCATAACCCTTGTTGCTCTCATCGTGGCCACGACCTCTTCCGTGACCTCGGCCTCTATGACCCCGCCCACGGTTTGTGGGAGTGTTGTCATCGTTGTTCCGCCATCGTTGCTCCCACTGTCAATGTCAAAGACGTACATGGGCCGTTGGTTCTTCCGCTGCTTTCAATTGGACCCCTCCTTCGAGAAGTTGGGCGCTCGCTTGGGCTTAGAGATGTCGCCTCGGTGCCACTGCACATCCTCTTCGGCTCTTGCATACTTCTCCATCTTGTTTGGCGACCATTTTAATTGGCTTGCGCGCATTATACTCGGCTAACGGCCCCAGGCGAAGACCTCGCATCGCCGCGTTGATGATGATCGTCCCATTTATGTCCTTCACTTTAGCAACGGACCTTGACGAAGCGTTTGAAATAGTATTGGAGCCTCTCTGAGGGCTTTTGCTTGATGGCGAAGTGCTGGCTTGCATGGACCCACTCAACATAGTTGCCCTGAAAATTGTTGTACATGCAGTCCCGAATTTGTTCCTACGTGTAGATGGAGTTTGACGTAATGGTGAAGAACCAGGAAAGCGCTATCCCCTGAGGACCAGCAGCAAATCCTTTGCTTTTGTGGAGTCGTCTCCACCGACAGCTTCAATGGCCGTTTCATACACCCGCATGAGCTCCCGAGGGTCCCTATCACCCTTGTACAGTTTGACGGTGGGGAACTTGAAATCTTCTGGCCATAGGGACTGCTGCAAGCTGGCGGAGAGCGGAGACTCCGGGTCTATGCGCCGGGGCCCGGAGACAAAGACCTCATGGCTATTCGCCCGCTTGACTGCGACCTCCACTGTCATCGCTGCGGGCATTTGCTGACTCCGAGCCTCTTGCATATCTCGCATGGCATTCCGAAGGTCGGTTAACTCGACCTGTAACATGCCGAGGACCGTCACGAGACTATCCTCCGTTATACGTCTGGCAGGGCCTATTGACGCGTGGGTGCCGGTCGCGAGGTTGTTAGTGACAGCGACATGGGTTCCAGTAGTTACGCAGCGCGGAGGATCACTCGAGGTGGGGCCAAAGCCGGGGAAGTCAACAGACGTGTCCACTGGAGGCTGGGGTCAACGGTAGCGTCGATGCGAGCGTCGGGGTCAACTGACATGTCTGCTCGGAGGCTGTGGTCGATGGTCGCGTCGGTGCGAGCGCCAGGGTTAATAGCTGTGCCGGCATGGGCTCTTGGGTCGATGCTTACGCCGCCGCCGGTGCCCTGGTCGCTGGTCCCACCCACGTGGATTGCGTCGTGGCCGACAGTCCCGGTCACACTGTCACCCAAGCCACCCGCGCCCCGTTCACCCCCTACAACGACCGAACGCCGCTGCCACGAGGGAAACGGGTCCTCGCTCGACGGGCCCTCACTCGCCGGCCCCCGCACCAATGCGCTTTTCTTCCGCTTGGGTGTCGCCATCGCTTTCTTAGGAGCCATGGTCGTCCTGAACTCGTAGCTCTCTCGTCGTCCCCACGAACGGCGCCAACTGTTGTGGTTACAGACCAAACAGTATATGAGGGGGCTAAGAGAGTGTGAGAACTATTTCCCTGTTCCCCCTAGGGAATATTTATACATGACCATAAAATTTTATTACAATCTCATCCTCATTCTAAGATACTATTACAAGGTTATTTATGTTTTTTATGTCCTCCATCAAACTTTTCATTTCAATAGACAGAACAGATACCGTAGAAACCATTCCCACAACAACAGGTGTGATCCACCTCCGCCCATTAAACCTCTTCCCGATTCCTCACACAGATACCTTTCTCTTCCTCATCCGCACCCACCCCTTTTAAGGGAAGCATTGTAGGCGTCGAGCGCATGAATCATTGCTCTGTCGATCTAGGGTTTTACTCTCCGACCACCTCCGCCGTAGGTACAGTCCCTTATGATGGCGCTTCGGTGAGGCGCCTCTCCTACAACGCCCCCTTCCCCTCCCTCTATCCATTTCTCGTTGGGTTTTTGATGGTGCAAGGAGAGAGCGTACACGTCTCATCGGTAGTCGGACTGCTATACTTAGGGGAGGGATGCGGCGAGGAGCTAAGGAGAGGCCGGAGGCGTCTCGTCTGGGGGAGGCTGCGGCACGACGCGTGTGGCGAGCCTGCAATGGTGATGGCGAGGAGGCGGCGCAAGAGACCATGGGGGAGGTGCCGCGCAGGAGTCACGACTGACGCACACAGCTGGCGGCGTCGCTGTGTTTTTGATGGTGCTCTGTGACGGAAGCCCTAGCTTGCTTGTATTGTTGTTCTAAGAGTGAGCTTTGTCCTGGGGATTTTTTCTTTGCTGTGAGCAATCTCATCCAAATCTTCCTTTCTGGGATGTATAGTCCAGTCCATGAAGTTTGTGGCGGATTTGCTTGCTGCGTTGTGGAGTACCAGTACCAGTTTATTTTTCCATATTTTTGGGGGTTCAACTGAACCTCCATGTCCCACGTTAGGCCCGCCCCTGTCTCAGGGGGCAATGTCGGATTTAGGATTTTATGAATGAGTGTTCGCTAATTACATTGTGTTATATTTTTTTAATATATATTTATATTGGTTTATAAAAACTGAAGATAAAAGTCACATTTCTAAGTCTATTGAAAGTCAATAACACTAAAAAATTTGAAATAATAAACTAATACTAACACTTTATTTGGTGACAGCACAATTACAACTTTAGTTGACAACACAAGTATGCACTTTGTTTTTAAATAGATATTAACTTTAACCCACTTCTCTTTTCTTATTTTCTATGTTAGCATATTAAACGATGTTTTTCACACACATAGAAAAAGAAGTGGTACATATTTTGTTTTTGACATATATTGTCTCTATTTATGATTTACCTCTCTAAGAATAACAATTAACATGGGCACTTTGATGAACATATTGCTTAGAAAAATAAAACATAAATATTTATAAATCAAAACCAACTCTCTCAAATGATGTATATTTTGGATTGAAAGGATTATATAAATTCTTGTGACCACTAGATTTATGACGATTGGCACCATCAAATTCTTTCGAATAAAGCATCTAAAATATCTAGATATTTCTAGGAAACTATCTAGTTTAAGATCATGTTCATGAGATCTCTAGAACCCTTAATTATCTATATCTTTCATGTAGATAAATCATCCAATATTCCATCCAGTAATTTTAATCTACAGATTAATATATGATACTAGAAGATGATAAATTTACCAGATAGCTGGATTACAAAATTCATAGCCTAAAATTATTTATCTGATCAATATAAATAAATATTGTACAGAAAACTATATATTTTCTTTACAATTATCTAGTAGATGATATTCTTAAATTACTCTCATACAGTACCCAAAACTATAGGAGAACAATATAGCAGATTAATCGATATACTAGTCTTTTCTCTAACGAATAATTTTTACTTCCTCTCTAATTTCAACTATAATATCTAATTAAATTAATAAATACAGAGAAAATCAAATCGTTACTAAGCTAGCGAGAAGAAGAAAACCACTATCTCCTCCTGCCTTTTTTCTCCGGCTCTTGGCCCGTTGCTATTTCTGCTTTTTTTTTCTTGATTGACACTGTCGCTGCTCTCTTCCGCCAACAAACAGCTGGAACTGACGAACCCGATTTTCTTCTATATGATCCCTAGACTAGAATGGATCCCTAATATTCAGCACAAGGGACAGACCATGGTAAGGTTTCTATCCTCCTCCTCCTCCGCAATAGCCCAATCCAAAACCTCCCTCGTCTCTAGTTCCAGCGCATCCTCTTCCTTGAACTCTCCTCCGTATCTCGTCGCGACGGCGGCGGCGGCGGCGGCGGCGGCGGCTATTGCTTCGCCGTTTGTCTCAAATTCTCACGCCAACGTCATTTAACCCTCGAAGCGAAGGAATTCTTCTCTCCTAGGCGTCGTCGTCGTCCTCCGCTCTGCCGGATTGATCTCTTCTTTCGCTGGTAAGGAAGCCCTAGCTTGCTTGGATTGTTCTAAGAGTGAGCTTTGTCCTGAGGATCTTTTCTTTTCCGTGACCAATCTCATCCAAATCTTCCTTTCTGGGATGGATAGTCCAGTCCATGGATTTTGTGGTGGATTTGCTTGCTGCGTTGTGGATTACCAGTAGCAGTCTTTATTTTTCCATATTTTTGGGGGTTCAACTGAACCCCCATGTCCCACGTTAGGTCCGCCCCTGTCAGGGGGCGTGCTACTATGCCGCATTTTGTACTGGGGTTTTCCCTTGTTAGATCTTCCGATTTGTGATAAAGACGATGGCTGTTAGATCTTCCGATTTGTGATAAAGACGATAGCTTGGTAATGATACGGTGAGATCATTGGGCCGCATAGATGTCGGGATCTATTGTGATTTGTTTGTGCAAACGTTTGATGCTTCCAATGCCTTCAGTTCCTGACTCGTGATAATTGTGGGCTAGGGTGTCAATAATGTGGTATGTTTGGTGTTAGGATAGCCGATAGCATTGTTTTCTGCTTATAGGTAGTGGCATTGTAGCAAGTTAGGGTAGGGTTGGTTTGATTTGCGCAATCGGTTATTAGATGCTTTGTGCGACTCAGTGCACTGTAATCTGTATGCTTCATTTGTTGCCCTGCCGATGTTGAGGTATTGTCACTGTGTTTTTGATGGTGCTCTGTGAGGAGTGAGGTCACACGCTTCTGCTTGTCCCGCAGGGGACTTGCTACTATGCCGCATTTTGTAGTGGGGTGTTTCCCTTGTTAGATCTTCCGATTTGTGATGAAGACGATACCTTGGTAATGATAAAGTGAGATCATTGGGCCGCATAGATGGCGGGATCTGTTGTGATTTGTTTGTGCAAACGTTTGATGCATCCAATGCCTTAGTTCCTGGCTCATGATAATTGTTACCTAGGGTGTCAATAATGTAATTTGTTTGGTGTTAGGATAGGCAATAGCATTGTTTTCTGCTTAGGTAGCGGCATTGGAGCAAGTTAGGGTAGGGTTGCTTTGATTTGCGCAATCAGTTATTAGATGCTTTGTGCGACTTAGTGTACTGTAGGCTGTATGCTTCTTTTAGGAAATGCTGCGTGCTTATGTGTGTATGTGTGCCCCCGTGGTATTTTCCATAAATGATTAATGATTTTGATTCCTATTCCTTAATGCTGTACTCTATATGGCATTTTTGCTATTAAAATAATTAATATCTAATTTGGTTTTTATGATGGCTTTGGATACTTGATAGGGTATTAGCTGCCTGCGCTTGTGTAATGGAAGAGCCACCAAAGGACAGCGGGCAATCAACAAATAGTCCTGACCCTGATCTGGAATCCATGATACTTGATGACTATGGAGGGCAGTCTTCTATGGATGTGGATATTAAGGAAAATCATCTCTAGATGGTGATGGTAAAACTTCCGAGTCACATGCACATGTTTCAATTGACATGAGCATGGCAAGCCTAGAGAAGTTTTGCAAAGAAGCGTCAAGGTCCTTCTTTGATGCAATCGGTCTGATCAGCCATCAGATAAATTCCTATAACGACTTTGTCTCACATGGGCTCCAGGAGCTTTTTGATTCTCTAGGGGAAGTGACTGTTGAACCTGGCTATGATCCTTCACAGAAAGGACCAGGTGGTTGGAGGCATGCCATCATCAAGTTTGGGAGGGTGACACTAGAAGAGCCTGAGTTTTGGTCTGGAAAAATGATCATGGAGAGGAATCACTCAAATTGAAGCCGAGGCATGCTCGCCTGCAGAATATGACATATTCCTCCAAAATGAAAGTAGATGTGAATATTCAGGTCATGAATCTTCCTATACTTTTCTATGTCAAATACTTATTCTTTATTCCATGATTTGTTAAGAAATGTCACACATGCACACAAACTGTAGGATCAATGCCCAAAAAACACTTGAAATTGCAAAATGTTTTGATGTGCAGGACATGATCCCATAAATAAGCCTGTGAGCATCACACAGCACCTTGGCTATCTATCTTTTGTTTTACTACCTACTGAGCTTATGAAGTTGATGTTGTCTGCATGTCATTTGGTAGTCATATTATTCCCTGTTACCCTAATTAATATAGCAAGATTGGAACTTAAAATGGAGCATTCAAGGAACGGATGGGTAATTAGTGTTCCCAAAACAGACCAGCAGTCAGCAAAATAAGTAGTTGTATGATGTATGTTACTGTTTTTTGCATGCATGATCCTAACTGAACTATTATGCCAATATATTTATATATTTGAAGCTATACTACCTGCTGGTCTGTTTCCCTTTGCACAATGAAGTTATGACATTGATATCATTGTACTCAGATTTGCTAAGGTGTTACAGCATCATGATTTACTGATGTTTCCTAAACTGTACCAGGTTTATTCTATGGAGAAAAGTGATAAGGCTAAAACAGGGAATGATCGTTTTGGTCATAAAAGAGAGATTATTAATGAAACTAAGTCTATAATTATTGGCCGCCTTCCGGTTATGGTCAAGTCAAATTTATGTTGGCTGCATAGACTTAAGGAAAGTGATTGCCATTTTGATTCTGGTGGATACTTTTTGATCAAGGGAATGGAGAAGGTATAACTTTACATGATCTCTCTTTGCTTATTCCATTCTTAATTAATGTATCATGCTGGAATGGTTCCATCGTCACATGTTTCAAGCAACTTTTGGTACCCTAAGATGGACTAAATGGTTGTGAGCTTTCTTAAATTTTAATTGAAAATTTTATATGTGCATTGTTGTTATCTAAGAAAAAAAGAAGTCCAAATATCTATTTCTGAAAGCATTAGTACAAAAAACTATGGCAATTTTCATGAATCATTGTAATATACACATGGAGTGCTATAAAAAATTAACTTAGCAGTACTACCATGTGAATTGGTCTGCTTCCATATTTTGAACTCTTGTGCATTAGCCAAATATGATCTCAATGTGTTATTAGAAGCATATGATGGAAATTCTGTTGGATTTTCCAAAATTAGGTCAATGATGCTTTAAATGGACATGAGCTTCTGCTGATAACATATCTGAACTCATTTCGCAATTTTATTAGGCAAGTTGGAAATTCTCTTAGGGAGCGACCCTTTAGAGCAGCAACTGTCTGCTACAAAGGAAGTTTTTATACCATTTATTGTGTGTTTCTTGAGTCTCACTTTGTTTCCATTGCTGTCAACCCTGCAGGTATTTATTGCGCAAGAGCAAAGATGCCTGACCAGGATTTGGGTTGCTGACCGGCCTTGCTGGACTGTCTCTTTCTTGTCTGAAATCAAACGAAGACGCATATATGTAAAACTAATTGATTCTACAATGAATGAAGATTTCAGCGGGGCAAAATCATTTCCATTTCCTTTTTGTATGCAAATATGCCAATTTGGTTAATGTTTTTTGCGCTAGGCATATCATCAGATAAGGAAGCCTTTGATATGATAGATATGCAAGACTGCGATGCTTCTGTTATCAACACGATATCTGCAACTATTAAGGAATCTGATGAATTGTGTGAAGGGTTTCGCAAATCAGATAAAGCCCGCCAATATGTTGATGATTTGGTCAAGAATTCAAAATTTCCTCCAGCAGAGTCGTTTGATGATTATGTTGCTAGATATCTCTTTCCTGGTATAAGTGGGAACAGAAATAAAGCATTTTTCTTAGGTTACATGGTGAAATGCCTGCTAATGGCTTTCACTGGGAAGCGCAAATGTGACAATAAGGACGATTTCCGAAACAAGAGGTTGGACCTAGCTGGTGAATTGCTTGGAAGAGAACTTAGGGCGCATATTAGGCATGCAGAGAGACTCATGGTTAAAGCCATGCAGAGAGATTTGAATAGTGACCGTGATTTACAAGTTCTTGAGCGTTATCTGGATGCTTCAATTATTACTAATGGTCTAAATCGTGCCTTCTCTACTGGTTCTTGGTGCCATCCCTACAAAAGAAATGAAAGGTGCTCAGGAATTGTTGCAACACTAAGGAGAACAAATCCTCTTCAAATGATGTCAGACTTGAGGAAAACCCGTCAGCGGGTTGCTTATGCTGGGAAAGCTGGTGATGCAAGATATCCGTAAGTAATTTCTTAAACCAAGTGTTGCATGCCCATCTTGTGCTTTTATATGTCCTAGTGTAAACTGACTTTGAAGAAAAAAAACTTACAGGAATCCATCCTACTGGGGAAAGCTGTGTTTTATGTCCACTCCTGATGGTGAAAACTGTGGACTTGTGAAAAATCTAGCTGCCACTGCTATTGTTAGCTCTAGAGTGGCACAGCCATTGGTTGACAGGTTCATTTCTTGTGGAATGAATAAGCTGGGGAAAATCTTACTGAGGTTCCCAGAATGGACAAGATTTTCCTGAATGGTGATTGGGTAGGGTGCTGTACCGATCCAGCTTCATTTGTCATGCGTTTAAGGTGCATGAGACGCAGCAATCTGATCGATCCACAGGTTTGCTCTCTTTCCCATGGCTAGAAACTTTCTCCTAAACTTATGTACAGATTTTACCTAGATGCTTGGTGTGCAGGTTCCATAATCCATATCATGTTTAGTTTAGGAACAGTTCCTAATGACGTGTCATAATTTTTGGAAAGGTCAAATCTGCATGCTTATTAAACCATGGATCTGTATAACTTAAATCCAGTCTGCTTGAATAATAATGGTTTACATAGTTCATGCCTTGTTACTTCTGCTTTGCAATCTTGTAGAGCATGTCTTATATATTCTGTACCTACCTATCTTTGGAGATTCAAAATTATGCACGGTTTGGTCAACGATATAAAAAGGTTAAATCTTTTCCTGTTGAGTTAATCAAGTTATTGTGATCTTTAATTTGTTAATTTTTATTTTCTTAAATGCATTTTGCTTTTTTGCCAGCTAACTGCTGAACCAGTACTGCCTAAGACTATGCATTTCCTTTGTGCTTCCTATCAAAATTTAGGTCATCTTAACTTGAGGATTGTATTTGAGTTATGGAAATTTAGATTACATCCTTATTTTGACGCATGAAAATTTATATATCAGTTGCTACATATGTTTGGTGTAATATGTACTAATATTTTACACCAAAATGTCATTTATAGTATTTCTTATGTTTTTGTTCCATTTGACTAGGTTGAAATCAAAAGGGACAAGCACCAAAAGGAAGTTCGGGTGTTTTCGGATGCAGGGCGAATCCTCAGACCCCTTGTTGTGGTTGAAAATCTAAATAAAATCAGAAAACCGAAGGGCTGTTTGTACTCTTTTCAGGCACTAATGCAACAAGAAATAATTGAGTTCATTGGTGTTGAAGAGGAGGAAGATATACAAAGTGCCTGGGGAATCAGGCACCTGTTTGGGAGGAGTGAAGGAGTGGAGGCTTCTGGTTATACTCACTGTGAGCTGGATCTTTCTTTTCTGCTGGGATTAAGCTGTGGCATTATCCCTTTTGCAAACCACAATTTTGCTCGGAGGGTACTGTACCAATCGGAAAAACACTCACAGCAAGCTATTGGATACTCTACAACAAATCCACTTATCAGAGTTGATACTCTTTCCCATCAATTGTACTACCCTCAGAGGCCCCTTTTCAAAACAGTTATAGCTGATTGTCTTGGCAGATCAGATTATACTTTTGGAAGAAAAGATGACTTTGCTAGACCAGAATATTTTAATGGCCAAAATGCGATAGTGGCAGTCAATGTTCATCAGGGGTTTAACCAAGAGGACTCCCTCGTTATGAATAGGGCTTCTCTTGAACGGGGTATGTTTAGGACTGAGCACTTCAGGAGTTATAAGGCAGAAGTAGAGAACAAGGATCTCACCAAAAGACCAAGATTGAAGGAAAAGATAGACTTCGGTAAAATGCAAAGCAAGAAAGGGCGGGTTGACAATCTTGATGATGATGGATTACCATACATCGGCGCAAGTCTTCAAAGCGGTGACATCGTCATCGGGAAAGTGTCAGAATCTGGTGAAGACCATAGTATTAAGCTGAAGCATACTGAAAAGGGAATGGTTCAGAGGGTGTTGCTTTCAGCGAATGATGAGGGAAGAACTTTGCTGTTGTTACTTTAAGACAGGTAAATGGTATTATATTTAGTAAAGAAGTATGTATTATCTAGCACATTCCATGAACTCAACTTTACTAGCAAGTATATTCATCTTATACTTATTATATGCAATAGAGTTCTGCATATTTCTCTTCTGCTCTACTGATTGACTGATGGAAACCAACTGCAACCGGAATGTTTCTTAGTTGGGTTCGCTGTCCCTTTTTGGTGCCTAATATTTTAACATGATTCAGCGAACTAGTGAATTGCTGCTTTGGGGGTTCAGTAATCATCTAGCGCTTGAGAGAACATTGTTGGCTTTATTTCTTGTTCCCTTTTTAAGCATGAATTATCTGCCCTATTTTTTTACCATGTAAGTAAGAGGGATAATGGAAGAAAGTTAAGCATCAGTGTGCACTCATGGTATCCTAGAGAGGTAATGGTATTAAGGGCTCTTATCATAATTAGTATGTTTTTTCTTAAAAAACGTCACTTTATTACCCTCTTTTTGGGCAGTGCATGGTGGTTCACCTGTTACCCGATAGTTTACGTGATTCCTACCATACTTGCATTTTTTAAAATTTTGAATCTGAGGCTCTTCCATTTTTTATTTTTTATGAACCCCTTCCATTTTTTTAATGAACCCCTTCAATTTTCTTTTTTAATGAACCCCTTCGATCAGTTTTCTTGTTATATTTACAAAGTTTCTGAATCACTGGCATGCGGAGCCTATTTTTTTACTTACATTTCTTTTTTCCTTTTCTGTTCTCTGGTTTTCTTCTTTTCTTCTATCCCCCTCCCCACAAATCCTCCCCCTTCTTGTTGTCCTACCCCTTCAACAGCAGCTGCTTGTGTTTTGAGTCCCAACAGCAATAACATGACTGGTGCATGACTGTGATTCTGTTTCTCTTGCACTATTTGTGGTGGTTTCCTCTTCATGCACCATATGGCTTTAGACGCACAAGCAGGTACCTGCAGAAGCTATCAATAAATTATACTTAGATGCTCCGTAAGCCTACATGCAGTTTTCATGTTCTATTGTACTCGTGGCAGCAAACCTGGAGTATGCAGTTCCACACTTGCACTACAATAAATCTAAATTTGATTTAAGCTGAATGGTGGGTGATAAGAAAACGCTTTTTATATTTGAATTAGAGCTAAGCAGATGGTGGGCAATCTGACAGCGCTCTTTGTATTTGAAGTAAAGCTCTTCCTATTCCATTAGTTTTAGCTAATATGTTACTCCCTTGTTTACAAAAGAATGTCCTTTTGGAGTATGTGTAATCAAATTTTCTAACTTTGACTAGTGACATGAACATTTAGATTGTCTATATGGGAAAGGTAGTACTAGATCTGTCATAAAAAATAACTTCACACCACTAATATTCTGATAGCTTAACCAACATATTTATGACATAAATAAGTTGTCATAGTTATTATCTTGGAGACCTCAAAATATCCAAGTAACATATTTGTGAATGGAGGGATATTCTTATTGAATATTGCAGTGCTGGACCCACTGCCATATAGGATGTTTGCCTGTCCTCTGCATGGCCTTGACCTCCTCTGATTTAAGAAAGCCACAGATGGCACATACTATTATAGCGCTCCAAGTTTACCACATACTTCACATGCATGGTTGCCTAGTCGTTGCCAAGAGAGAGGGAGAGGAGAGGGAGGAAGGAAACCTTGGAATCAGGTGTGTTGGCACATTGATCTGGGTTCAAGGGCGGCAGATCTGATGCCGAGGCCACCTCTTTGCTGTTGCTGACCTGCCACCGAATCTTATGCTACAACTCAAGGTTGGGAGTCAACACTGCCACCACGTGAGGGGAGCCACTTCTATTTCTTGCAAGATCAGTCACCGGTGGCGGCAAACCTGGAATGGTTGTGAGGGTGAGGGGAAATGACTATGAGGGGACAGCGGTGGATGGGCCCAGATGGGTGAATGGGCTGGCAGTGCAACTCTCCTTTTTTACATAGCTTGTTTGCTTGAGATGGACAAAATAAAGGTTCCTTACTGATATGATTTTTCAGGTTCGATCACCTTGCCTTGGAGATAAATTTTCTAGCATGCATGGCCAGAAAGGTGTTGTTGGTTTTCTAGAATCTCAGGAGAACTTCCCATTTACTTGCCAAGGAATAGTTCCAGATGTTGTGATAAATCCACATGCCTTTCCTACCCGTCAAACTCCAGGCCAGCTGCTTGAAGCTGCTTTGGGGAAGGGAATTGCCCTCGGGGGTGCAATGAGATATGCGACACCATTCACCACAGCATCAGTTGATGTGATCTCAGAACAATTGCACAAGTAAGTGTTTCCTTTTTAATGGATGGATTATTTGCCTTTCTGAATTCAATAACCTGCCTCTACTTGCACACAGATACAGTAGAATGATTGATGAATGATTTGAAAGGGTTGAGCATTGCAGTTAGCCTCTATTAGTTGAACTTTGTAATTAGACAGGCATACTGGTATTGTTTTAAGTTACATCTCATGTGAATCTTGTACATCATTACATATGCCCTATTCTCTAATGGAATCTTATACATTACTACACACGGAGTAAAACAAATAGTAGTGTAATATTACATGTGGAATTAGCAGAATGGCCTGCGCAATTTTGCGGATAGTCTCATTCTCGATATATTGATCAATTGGGTAAACATATACTATATGTTTTGTAAGGTCTATACATTGGTCTTTGATTTGCCATTGATAATATTTATATTCAGGAATTAAACTTAAAAACAAAGCAGCATCTGATTGCAACAGATTGCCATTCAAATCAACATTATGTCAGATTACCATAATTAACTTCTAGATTATTTTATGAGCAAACATAGCAACTTTTGTTAAGGGAGCAATTTGATGCATTTGGTCATCTTCCATTCTAATTGCCATAACCAATTATTTGTGATTCTATATGCACTTACATAGTATGGCAAACAAAAAAAAAATTATATAAACATATTGTTGTTCACCTCATAACCATTATATAACCAGGCGATGACAATAGCAAAAATCACATTCATCCACAAATAGGTTGGACTGGGATTGAACTGCTTAGCACATTCATCTTATTTGACACCATAATTTTATTCTTTAATCTCACCTGTTGTTTTCATATATATAGATATGTATTTCTAGTTTTGCTTCAAATGGCAGAAGCACATTACTTCTCTACTGATATTATGTATCATTTGGAGCTTGTTTTTAACCAAGACATCATAGTGTCACTCTAGAAGATATGAAGCTGTAAGTGTATTGGCATGTTGGCATTAGGGAGCCTTTTACCTTAGATGATCTTTGTTAGTCGAATTGCAAATTTTGCAGGAAATAACTTCTGATCAATCATAATATTTTACCTACTTTCTTGGGGTACGAACTTGTTTCCTTGTACAGGCTATTGCCTTGATATCCAAAATTGATGCATCTTGTTGCATTTCAGGGCTGGATTTTCAAGATGGGGAGCTGAAAGTGTTATCAATGGCCGAACTGGCGAAAGGATGGATTCGCTGATTTTCATGGGTCCTACCTTTTACCAGAGGCTGATACACATGGCTGAAGATAAGGTAAAATTCCGGAATACTGGACCAGTGCATCCACTTACAAGGCAACCTGTTGCCGACAGGAAAAGGTTTGGGGAGTGAAGTTTGGGGAAATGGAGCGTGACTGCCTCCTCGCCCATGGGGCAGCTGCCAACCTCCATGAGCGGCTCTTCATGCTGAGTGACTTCTCACAGATGCACATCTGCCAGACATGTGAAAGGGTGGCAAATGTTATCATGAGGCCTGTCCCTGGAGGAAAGAAGATCCGAGGCCCATACTGTGGATTCTGCCGGTCTTCAGAGAACATAGTTAGGATCAATGTGCCCTATGGCGCCAAGCTGCTCTACCAGGAACTCTTCAGCATGGGGATCTGCCTCAAGTTTGAGACAGAAATCTGCTAGAAATCAATCTATCTTCGACTCATCGTGTATATATAAATTACCCTATGGATATTTCGTTATGGACATGTAGGTATGTGAAATCCCTTCTGATGTGGTGCTGGCATAGCTAGGATGGGTGCTAGAAATCCCTTCTGTTCGACCTATGGGGCAGAGCTGCTCAGGCAGGATATCTTCAGCCGAGGGATCTACCTTAGGCTTGGGAAGAAACTCTGTTGAAACCTTGTAGCTGTCTTCTGCTGCTTCGCTGTGGCCTTCGAACTATGTCCAAGTGAATGAACACTCATTTCCCATTTCCTACCTGAGTACTGTTCATTTAAGCCTTGTTGTTCTGGGCGGATCGTGTGTTTTGTCGAATGGATAATTGATTCGTGCTGCGCCAATCGAATTCGGTGGATGTTTTGCAGTTTTATGCATCATGATTCTGATTCATGACTGTGTATTCGTTTCAGAACCAAATGCCCATGTGAATTACAGCATGCTATCGTGATCTGAAATTCTGAATTGAACTGACAACGGTGTAGGGGCTGTCTATACGCTGGAGTACGTCAGAATATGGGTTGTATATTGGATCAGAAAACGCTCCTGCGATGGTGCATTGAAACTTATGGATGCCTTGAAGTTCAGGGGTCTCTACTCCTATTGCTGATCTGCTTGTCTGTTGGATGTGCGATCTGTAAGAGTTCGTATGTTCTGCAGCCGCCCGTGACACTGCTTAAGCAATCAAGTAGAGAAGGAACAAACAAAAAGGGGAACCCATCTCTCGATTTCAGCGCTAGGAAACAGCTAAACAGAAGACACACATTTGCATTTCTGGAGGCGATTGACAGTTCACAATCAAACACACAAACGAAATATAAAGGAGATAGAGACTTCATCAACGATTTATTTGCCTTGATACATTCAAGCTACAACATGCATGGGGATGTTGGGAGGCAAATCCATCTCCCCACGACCATGAACAAGGAAATCATAGAAACCAAAACCCTCTACCTGAAGGACCAGATCACAAGAACCAAGAAGTGAAAACGGGGAACTCCATGCCATGCGAGACCTTCTCCTCCTACAGCTTGAGGAAGAACAGCTCTTGATGCATCTTGCCTAGGAATGATATGCTTCTCCAAAGCTACTTATACTGCAAATATCTCCCTCTCGCTCCAAAGCTCAGACTGTAATCTGGACTCTGTTTGAAACTTGTCTGGTGGGGTACGAAAGGTTCCTGCAATGACACGGATTGCATCCATTGAACCTGGACGCCCTCTTTACCTTTTCGAGTATATGGTCTTGGGATCTGGGAATATGAGTCATCGATTATGTGGTGGCAGAGAAAATGTCGCCATCTAGTGTCCCAGCTTTTTCCTCTTTATGCCGGCTGCCCATACAGTCAGGCATAATGACACAAGTAGCCCATTGGATTTGGACAAGTTTTATAATAGAAAAAAAGCGGACTAGGTTAATGTGTTTTAGCGTTGTTTACCTATACGATTTCTGCCCTCTTTTTTTTATAACTGATGAGCCTGTAAGTTCCACCGACCACCGACATGCAAAAGACAGCTGAATACGTCGAGTATATATACATGATGATCTGACGTTCACAAGTTAATCTCAACAGAGACTAAACTCACAGATCACAAATAGACCATCTCCACGCTTTTCGCTTCCCTCGTCACCATGGATTAATTAATTACTGGCACCTTTCAAAGAATCTAACCTGTACATAATAGCAGTACTAAGTAGTAGTAGGTCATCAAGTTACTGACCAGCTGTACGTGCACACTGTGGGTAATACTGAAGAGTATAAACTCTAAGCTGGAATTCCCGGTAACATGATCTCTACATACATCTCGTTCAGCTGAAAGAAATGTGCGTGGCCAGAAACCGGGCGACGACACTGAGCTCTGTTGGAGATAAGGAATTTGCACACTGCGCACTTTTTGGTCCATGTGCTTTCTACTACGGCTCGAAGCTGGCAAATCTAGCCGAGTGCCGCGCGAAGGCCACACGAGATTCTACTAACCTAGGCTGCATCACGGCTAGGTGCATTGCTGGGTTCATCCAGTGCCAACTACCAAGACCATGCACCAGCTCAGAGTCCACAGGAGGCAGCACAGCTTACGAGTCTTCGATCTAGACTTATAAATAGCAGCCACCACCGTGCTCATCGGCAGGGCAGATTATACTAGTGAAGTGGTGGTCCACATGAAATGAAGAAGTCCGGTATTTGGTAAGAGTGTCCGGTATTTGGTTGGTTGCCATCTGGAGTTCTCCTCAAACCACTTCAGTAGCTAGCTACGCCTCATTGCATTGCCACTGTTGTACACGGTACAAGTGTGTGCATGGGGCTAGAGAGCTGTACATAGTGAAGTGTTTGGGACATTCTGGGTGGCAACCAGCGGTTGCAATAGTGAGTGCTTGTACTTTGGAAATTATAGTCGCAGGCCCACTTACAATATGCATATAAGATGATGGGGGAAGAATTAGGTTTGGTGTTCTAGAAGTTCCCTTCAAACACTTCACGAGACATAGTTACTGTGAAGTGTTTCAAGAACTCTTGGTGTCACCAAGCATTTAGTGAATGCGATCACAAACCACAAGAGATGATTAGTATAGACAACGTTTGGTTTTACCGTGAGTTCCCTTCAAGCACTTCACGAGGAACTAATTTGAGGGCTACCGTGAAGTGTTTGGGGGAACTCTTGGTGCCACCAAGCATTTAGTGGATGCCGATCACAAAACACAAGAGATGATTAGTACAGACAACGTTTGGTTTTACTGTGAGTTCCCTTCAAGCACTTCACGAGGCACTAATTTGAGGGCTACTGTGAAGTGTTTGGGGGAACTCTTGGTGCCACCAAGCATTTAGTGGATGGTTTACCGTGAGTTCCCTTCAAGCACTTCACGAGGCACTAATTTGAGGGCTACCGTGAAGTGTTTGGGGGAACTCTTGGTGCCACCAAGCATTTAGTGGATGCCGATCACAAAACACAAGAGATGATTAGTACAGACAACGTTTGGTTTTACTGTGAGTTCCCTTCAAGCACTTCACGAGGCACTAATTTGAGGGCTACCGTGAAGTGTTTGGGGGAACTCTTGGTGCCACCAAGCGTTTAGTGCATGTTGATCATGAACCACAAGAGATGATTAGCACAAACAACGTTTGGTTTTACCGTGAGTTCCCTTCAAGCACTTCACGATGCACTAATTTGAGGGCTACTGTGAAGTGTTTGGGGGAACTCTTGGTGCCACCAAGCGTTTAGTGCATGTTGATCACGAACCACAAGAGATGATTAGCACAAACAACGTTTGGTTTTACCGTGAGTTCCCTTCAAGCACTTCACGATGCACTAATTTGAGGGCTACCGTGAAGTGTTTGGGGGAACTCTTGGTGCCACCAAGCATTTAGTGCATGTCGATCACGAACCACAAGAGATGATTAGTACAAACAACATTTGGTTTTACCGTGAGTTCCTTTCAAACACTTCACAAGGCACTATTTTGAGAGCTACTGTGAAGTGTTTGGGAGAATTCTTGGTGCCGCCAAGCATTTAGTGGATGCCGATCACAAACCACAAGAGATGATTAGTACAAACAACATTTGGTTTTACCGTGAGTTCCCTTTGAACACTTCACAAGGCACTATTTTGAGAGCTACCGTGAAGTGTTTGGGGGAACTCTTTGTGCCACCAAGCATTTAGTGCATGTCGATCACGAACCACAAGAGATGATTAACACAAACAACGTTTGGTTTTACCGTGAGTTCCCTTCAAACACTTCACGAGGCACTAATTTGAGGGCTACTGTGAAGTGTTTGGGGGAATTCTTGGTGCCGCCAAGCATTTAGTGGATGCCGATCACAAACCACAAGAGATGATTAGTACAAACAACATTTGGTTTTACTGTGAGTTCCCTTTGAACACTTCACAAGGCACTATTTTGAGAGCTACTGTGAAGTGTTTGGGGGAAATCTAGGTGTCACCAAGCATTTAGTGGAGATATTGGTCGTGGATCAAATGAGAAGTTCTAATAACGAACCACGTTCAGTATTACCTTGAGTTTCCTTTAGTCACTTCACATGTGGCACCATTAAAATTACTCTTTGGCTGTTCGTGGGAGAGAGTACGGAGTAAAAGAAATTTACTTGCGATTTTAGCCATATAAATAAAGTCATTACAGTGTGTATTATAATCAACTTGTAAATCTTGTATTAAAAACATTCGATTTGAAGGTTAGTTACTATAGAAAAACAAAAAATCAGCAGACAGAAGCTAAAAAAAAGAGGCCCATAAGCATTTGTCGCACTCCCGTTTGATCCGGTCGGTAGATCAAGAGCCAACGCCAGGATTAGACGTCAAAACTAACGAACAACTGCCCGACAGCCGACGTGGTGTACCGCATGCATGTAAATTTGGCCGTGTTTTGCTCCTAGCTTGCACAACAACAAAATAACTGTGCAGGGAGCGGCACCTCCACCTCCCGCCGCCAGTTCGCCGTAGCCCGGCCTCTCCCTCTAAGATGGGGGCTCAGTGAACCTAACCTAACGGTGAATCCGAGCTCTAATCCCATAGGGCGGCGGTGTGGGAAGACGACAGTGTTCCCGGGAAGAAGAAAATGCCGGCGGCGAAGACAATACACGAATCTCCATGAAGATCGAAATGTCAGAAATTCAACTAATTTTGCTCCAAAAATATTTGAGTGTGGTATGGCACTTCTGAACGGGAATGCTTGGGCGATTGGCTGGCGACCCTCGACTTCACCTAGTTTCAAACCTGACACTAGTTTCGGCCGTTGCAGAACGGAATGCTTATTAGATGCGTACTAAAACAAGTAACTAGCCATGCAGAGCAGAGCATGCACCATGTGGGAGTGGGAGAGAGATCCATGCAAACCATTCCCAACCAGTAGCCTGAATAAAGCCTGAAATTAAACTGTCAAAACCGAACTCAAACCAGGGCCCTCCAATCCAAGAACTCCTCTTGTCCACACGCTACCCCGGATCGCGCCAACCCCGTGCCGTATATAAACCTCGCCGCGCCATTCTTCTTCGTCAGCGCTACTACCCGAGACCGAGAGGCGAGGAGCTACGGCTCCGGCAATCCAATAAAGACTCGTCTCCTTGTCGCCACGTTGATGCAGGCTTAGCCCTCCGTGTGGCCCCTCTGCAACGTGAGCAATGGCCAACAAGGCCGCCATCGCCAGCATAATCGCCGCTGTCGGCATCGTCGCCGTGATCGGCACGATCGCCGCGGTCACCAGCTCCAGGAAAGCGGGCGACAATGCCGCCCTGTCCGCCAACATCAAGCTCTCGACCTTGTGCTCCTCGACGCTGTACCCGGGCAGGTGCGAGCAGAGCCTCTCCCCCGTCGTGAACGACACCGCCAACCCCGAGGACGTCCTCCGCGCCGCCCTTCAGGTGGCGCTCGACGAGGTCGCCGGCGCGTTCGACCGCTCCGCCCACATCGGCAAGGGCGCGAACGACAAAATCACCAAGAGCGCCATCGACGAGTGCAAGAAGCTCCTTGATGTTGCGACCGAGGATCTCAAGGGCATGGCGAGCCTCAAGCCCGAGCAGGTGGTGGATCACGTCAATGACCTCCGGACGTGGCTGTCCGGCGTCATGACCTATATCTACACCTGCGCCGACGGCTTCGACAAGCCGGAGCTTAAGGAGGCCATGGACAAGGTGCTGCAGAACTCCACCGAACTGAGCAGCAACGCCCTGGCCATCATCACCCGCCTCGGGGAGCTCATGCCGGAGCAAGTCTCCAAATTAAACGGCTCCACGGGTGCGAGTCGCCGGCTTCTCTGGAGCCAGATCACCGAGGTGGCCGACGAGGAAAGCAGGCGGCGGCTTCTGGTCGTTACTAACAAGTTCGCGGAGTTCAGCGACGTGACAAATGCAAGCCGCCTTCTCCTATCGGAGACTCTGGACGAGATCACCGAGATGTCCCACGACACAAGCCGCCGCCTGCTTGGCCTCATGTTCAACGGTGTCTCCAACTCAACCGAAAACGGCGACCTCCTCGGGCGCCGGCTGTTGAGTATGGCGTTCGATGACGCCTCGACCACCACCACCGAGGAGGCCGGCAAGCGGCGGCTGCTGGGCCTGACGTTCAGCGGTGTCTCCAACATGGTCGAGAAGGTCGACCACGTCAGGCGCCGGCTGCTCAGCATGTCGTTCAACGACGCGTCCAGCGCCACCGAGCACGACGGCGGCAGGATTCTGTCCATTCAGCTCGAGAGCATCGCGAACATGTCAGCTGAGATAAACCGCCACCTTCTCGCCATGGAGCTCCCCGACGATCTCGCCGGCAGGCGCCAGCTCCTGTCCACGACTCTCTTGGCGCTCAACGATGTCACCACCAATGCGAAGGGCCAGCTTGAGGCGATCAACAACGGCACTCTCCCGGCAAGCCTGACCACAGGATGCTGACTACGAACGTCATCGGCACGGTTGACGACATCGACGACGATCGCCACCGGGTGCTGTCCGGCGAGTTCCCCGAGTGGGTGTCGTCCCACGACCGGAGGCTCCTGCAACTGCCCGGCCTGCAGAAACCCAACACGGTGGTCGCCAAGGACGGGAGCGGCAACTTCAAGACCATCACCGAGGCCATCAACTCCGTGCCCAAGAACTCCCAGGGCCGTTTCGTCATCTACGTGAAGGCCGGCGAGTACAACGAGTACGTCACCATCCCCAAGGACATGCCCAACATCTTCATGTATGGCGACGGGCCGACGCGGACGCGCGTCATCGGCAACAAGAGCAACAAAGACGGCATCGCCACCATCGCCACCCGCACCTTCTGTAAGCTACAATATGCATGCATGGTTTAAACACATGGGTGATGTATGCATGCGTAATGAATGCATGGTTACGTGTGTGACAGCTGCGGAGGGCAACGGGTTCATCTGCAAGTCGATGGGGTTCGTCAACACGGCGGGGCCGGACGGGCATCAGGCGGTGGCGCTGCACGTGCAGGGCGACATGTCAGTGTTCTTCAACTGCCGGTTCGAGGGGTACCAGGACACGCTCTACGTGCACGCCAACCGGCAGTTCTTCCGCAACTGCGAGGTCACCGGCACCATCGACTTCATCTTCGGCAACTCGGCGGCGCTGTTCCAGAACTGCCTCATGACCGTGCGCAAGCCCATGGACAACCAGGCCAACATGGTGACGGCGCAGGGGCGCACGGACCCCAACATGCCCACCGGCATCGTGCTCCAGGGCTGCCGCATCGTGCCGGAGCAGGCGCTCTTCCCCGTGCGTCTCCAGATCGCTAGCTACCTCGGCCGGCCGTGGAAGGAGTACGCGAGGACGGTGGTGATGGAGAGCGTCATCGGCGACCTCATCAAGCCCGAGGGCTGGTCGGAGTGGATGGGCGACCAGGGGCTCAAGACGCTCTACTACGCCGAGTACGCCAACACCGGCCCCGGCGCCGGCACCAGCAAGAGGGTCACCTGGCCGGGGTACCGCGTCATCGGCCAGGCGGAGGCCACGCAGTTCACGGCGGGAGTGTTCATCGACGGCATGACGTGGCTCAAGAACACGGGCACGCCTAACGTCATGGGCTTCACCAAATGAGTCGCGCGCCTTTGACTCTGTGCATGGTGTATCGGATTCGTCAGGCACTGGTGGATTCGTGCATGTGTATGTATGGCGAGATATGTTGAGTTTGAGATAGAGAGAAAAAAAGAATGAGGCAGCAATCAAGAAAAATGTACTGATGGACATCAAGTGAGACGGAGAGAAAGACACAGAAAAAAAGCAACAAAGAATTAAGGGAAAAAAAGTTGAGGGCAACGCTTATGTAATTATTGATTAGAACATTCCTACGTACCAGTGTGTGTGTTTTCTTTTCCAAAAGTTATACTATCTAATGTGTTCAAGTATGATGCGAATTGGTATATGTGTCGCAGTGAATATATATGTTGACATTGTCTCAGTTTCATAATTTTTTAGGACTCTTATTTCCTAGCCTATATATGTTTCTCTATAGTCATATGGTTGAGATACGCCAATGAACCTTATTGTAAACATCTTCATATACAGTGAATTTCGCCTCTATGCGTATGTGGTTTTTCATACAAGGATTTTTTATGTTAAATCTATATCTCTCATTCTTTTGATCCTCTATTTTTACCGTTCATATTATAGCATAATGAAAATTATGGAGAAATAGCATTGGAGCATTATGATTTTTAATAGGGCTGATAACCCTGTTGATGTTTTTTTATTTCTGTTTGTTAAACACTCCTGAATACCCCAAGGAAATGTAAACAATAGTCCCTATGTTTTGTTTCTTCTTCTAATGAAAATGGAACAAGGGCGTGCCCTATGTTTCAAAAAATGTAAACAGTAGTCCCTAAAAAACACCATGAAAAAACAAAAAAAAATTTAACTTAATTACAAAATGTATTTTTGGGAAATACTTGTTTTGACATTAAGTCCTCAATTCCACTCGTGAGATAATTTGTATGATAATACTTAGATATGGGTTTGCACTAGATATATTTTCCGAAAGGGCATCTAATTTTTCGACCGGAATGACCTCCAAAGTGCTCATTTTATTTTTACTTAATTACAAATGTATTTTGCGCTTCTCTTTCATTTCCTGTACCATTGCCCATGACTACTCATTGACTTTATTGATTGGTTACCACTTTATACACCCATGTATATGTGTACATGTATATATGTGTATGTGTATATGTGTGTATATTTACATGTGCAGATCTACATACACACACATACATGTATGCATGCATGCATACATACATATGTATATATATATATATATATATATATATATATATATATATATATATATATATATATATATATATATATATATATATATATATATATATATGTGTGTGTGTGTGTGTGTGTGTGTGTGTGTGTGTGTGTGTGTGTGTGTATATATGGATGTGCTATTTTGTGCAAGCGCGCTTTGTGCACACGGAAAGTTAATGTCATGCGTGAGTAAAGTTATTGTCAAATACATGTAGAGTTAATGCTAGTTGTGTAGTGTTACAACTTACAACCGACGGTAACTCTACATGTGTTTGACAATAACTTTACTCACGCATGACATTAACTTTTCGCACACATTCTACACCAAATAGAATAGTAATTCTATATGTATACATATAGTGTATATATATAATATGTATATATATATATATATATATATATATATATATATATATATGCATATACTCTTAAATACGAATTCTAAGATACTCCACAACATTTGGTTGAAAAAATTTCATCAGAGTTCTTTATTTTTGCTATATATCATTTTTCATATATAAAATGAGTATACACATATTATGTTGTAAAAAAAACTTGATGAAATTTTTTATGGAACTCACTTTAGAGTATCTTATAATTAGTATTAGAATATACTCAAAAGGATAAAGAGGTATAACGACATCATTTAAACGGTATATAAGAAGTGGAAGTACGTACTCCTAGGAGTATAGAATTATTTATGTGCGTGTGTGTGCTTCTTTTCTACTTCCAGTTGCAGTTACTCTCTATGTTTTGTCTCGCAAAGTATGGAGTATTTTGCGCAATAGAGGGTATGTATGTGTTATATATGAGTATATAAAACTATCTAGGTAGTATATATACTTTTTAAGGTGGTATATATATATATTTTGAAGATACTCTTTTTATGTATGAATATGAATGTATTAGTAAAATACGCCAAAAACTATGTGGTCTCTTATAATTTTTTCATGTGGTTGGCATTGTAGTACCTTATAATTAGTATATAAGTATACCTAAGGTGCTAAAGAAGTATGTTAAGTTAGTTTATGTGGTATATCATGGGTAGGAGTAAGTACACTAGGGAGTAGAATATATTTTCCATATACACACACACTAACCGATCTGTTAGTATGAAATATTTACATATTTACTTAATTTGAGATCGAGTAACTAAAACAAATTTAAGTACTAGCAAGTAATTAAGCAATCAACATATTACATGGAAATACACTAATTTGTAGGAAATCCAATATTTCTATGAAATTCATTTCCTATCGTCAATGCCCTAGCTAATTCTTAAATAAACAATGTTGCGAGTTGTTTTCACGTTTGCGCTATACGGAATTCTTGCATCTGACTTTCCTGCCGAAGTCAAATAATATAGTAATGTACATATATCTCAAACCCCAACGTAGATTTGTGCCGACAAATCATATCAAGCAAATCAAACATATATTTTCTATAGGAAAGTATTGCAAGAAAATGTACGTACGCATAAATCATAATTATAAGATAATGATGTTCAGATCGAGTATATAATCCTACAAATATTGTAGGAATGCAAATATCAGGCTCACTTCTCAGGCAATCCCCAATCCATAAGGTAATCAACTAATCAAGCGCCTCAAAAGGTAGGTTCACTACTTAGTACAAAAAGTCTAATATTAGACGCCACATTAGAGACGGTTATATAAAACCGTCTATGAAGACGTAATATCACAGATGATTCTTGTTCTGTGAATTATCACAGATGATTCGGATTAAAAACCGTCTGTGATGTCAATTATCACAGACGGCTTTTAAATAGAATCGTATGTGTTTTATCCTTTATCATATGAACTACAGAAGCTACTGATCGATCAGCTAGAACAGACAAGTGTGACCAGTCACTTTTATAAAAGATAAATTCAAGTTAAATTTATTACAAAAATCTAAAAAAAAAAGATTCCCAATCTTGGTCTTCTAGGCTTCATATGATTCCTCTTCTACTTTTGGAGTTGGAGGATCAGCGGCTGAGTTCTCGAATACCGTGAAGATTGTTCTTACCCTCTCCACCTCCTCCTCTAACCTGGGCAAATCATTAGCATGCCTCATAATCTTAAAGATGATACCATGATAAACTTCCTCAGAATCAGCCGCTTTTGTTTGATCGGCAAGATTATCCATGTGTCTCTCTACTGCCGTAAGAGCTTCTTCCGCTTTGTGCACATTGAAGAAAAGAACAAGGCTGAGAGCGGTTTTTCTTTCCTGAGCGGCAAAGAGACACCTCCGTCGACGGCGGATGATGATGTCCAGTTGACTGATGGAAGCGACTCGAGGAAGTAGAGCAGGACGTGAGCGAAGGTTGTTGGCCGTTTGTGTAAAGTTGCGGTCGAACAACTTATGATGGATATATGAGAGGAAGGAGATCAAAAGAATACTAGATGCTATTATTGAGAAATCTGGTAAAGAAGATGAAGGAGAGGATAGTTTAGAAGAGATTGAGTTTGTGGTATCAAGGAATTGTACACCGCGCTACATATAAAATCAACCGTGTAAAAGTTTAAATATCGTTTGCATCGGAATATTAACACCAGGAGGCGAGCGGAAGGCGGTGGTGTACTTCACCAGCCCAAGACGTTCGCGGACTGCTGCGCCGTGCGCAGCATCCTGAGCAGCTACGGCGTGCGCGTGGACGAGCGCGACGTGTCCATGCACGCCGTCTTCAAGGCCGAGCTCGCGGAGCTCCTCGGGCCGGCCGGCGCCACGCTCCCGCGCAGCTGCGATAGTTCAACATTCGACGTGGGCAGAACGATAGTTCTGTAGGATCAAATTAAAGTTGTCACCAGCAGCTGCGAGCTGAAAGTTGCCATTGTTCAGAAAAGGATCAATAGGTGATCACTGAAATGAACCATGAACAAATAAATAAGACATACCAGAACTCTTGCCGTTGCAGGAAAAAAAAATGTAGTTCGGCTGGCAAAGGAAAGAAAGGGACTAGCACAAGATCAGAGACATGACTGCACGATCACTTGACTCAATTTGCAGCACTTTCGCTATTCTGCACAAATAGCTTGTTCTAGCTACAGGTGTCTGCTTTTACAACACTGTTATTATCATACATCGAACGGCATCATGTAAAATATCATATCTTGGAGTTCATCCTCATGTCTGAATAACTGACAGTATGCACTGGGTGCTTATTTTCACTTAATTCTGCCTGCCATGAGCAGCCAAATCTGCAGCGGCCTTGGCAGCCCTATTGAGAGTGTCGGACACCATCATAGCTCCCGCAGAAGTAGCTGCTGGTCACGATGCTGTTCACAACCTTAGCTGCTGTTCTTCCTGTGGCGGTTGCAACGGTCTTGGTTGTCTCGGATACATGGTATGTCTCGTCCACTGATCTGATTGCACCAACACCAGCACTGACCCTGTCGGTTAGGCCAATTCTCTTGCTCAGCTCCGCAGCCTTGGCTGCTGCAGTCGATGATACCTGATGGGACTCATCAAAAGCTCTAGCCCTGGCCAATGCATCCTTGCTGAGTACGTGCCCCTTTGCTAGCATCGTCTTGACAACATCTTGAGCAATCGTCAAAGCTTCCTGCGGAGTAGCATTGAACTGGCATGTTTGGTAGTTCTGTTCAAGTTTCAGAAATAAAGATCAAATGTCAGCTACAATATTAGGGAGCCTGAACTAGTGTTCAAATCTCAAAGAGGGCAATATTCAGATTAGTTAATCTGAAAATGATCACACAGGACAAGAAATATGTTTTCTTATTTTCTTTTTTCCATTGTCATTACTGACTTACTGTGACACCACATTCCAACTCATCATCATGGAAAAAAGGGTAGCATGAATTATGCATACCTTGTATTCGATTTCCTCCTCTAGCTGCCAAGCTGGCCTGTCCCAGAAATTACAAGGCTCATCAGGTTGTCCCCAACGAGTTATGCATACTGGCTGATCCACAATAGTAGCCCCCTGTCACGACGAGAAGTGTCGTCAAGGACACAACAACAAAAAAATGTGTGTTTCCAATTCCCAGGAGATATGTTGACAAATCAGTAATCAAAGTGGTTCAGCAAAGAAGTATGTGGACATATGGCAGCTTCCAGATTACTCAACTAACAGAAATAGGAATATATCAAATTGAAATAGTAGGTTCTGACACCTAATAGTGGATACACATGTTAAGGGTATTAGAGATAGAGTAGGAATTGTATTATTCCTTTCCTTATATATCTCGCTTTCCTTATCCATATATGACATATTCCCTTGTAATATCCCTTTGTACTCCCTATATATATTGCCCATTGGGTTTCTCCAATATACATATAATATTCATAACACTTAACAACACACACAACACTGAAAATAATAGAATACTGGCCTGCACTATTTGTTATGTGATAACAGTTGCATTTTCAAGGACTTCACTTCTATAGAGTCACAGTTGAACCATGTAGTTGAGATCATTGTATATAGGAGATTAGCTAGGACAAGAAAGTACCATTGTTTGTGTACACAGATTTAAGATGAATTTCTCATATGTAGGAAAGTTAATCTATCAGTAAATCAATAGATCATAAAACGTTAGGAATTAGTCATAGGAATCAGACACATAAAATCTATCAGTAAATCAATAGATCATAAAACGTTAGGAATTAGTCATAGGAATCAGACACATAAAGAAAAAATGGTCTGGGATCTTTTTCGAAGAATACTGCTGCAAAATAAACTTACACTGAGCAATACTGCAGTTTCCAAAGCATAGGGTTCCTTGAATGTCACATACGCAGTGGAAGCATAATCTCCTGATCTGCTAAAAAAATGTAAAGTTCGTCAGAAATGGATGACAAGACCTAGACATGCAAGTAAAACGAATTTTGGATTGTCAGATCAGGGCCATCAGGTTGCCCTTAAATATGAAAAATGTTTAAACATTAAAGGATAAAACTATCCTAGAAGCTAAAGTACAATAAGAATGTATGGTGCAGTTTGAAACATGTTCAGCAGGCATGGATATCATAAAAGGCTAACTAGCGATAACTCCTGAATGAATATGTATGGAAGAATAAGTCGCAGATAAAATTTATCTTGCTGGGAAAATAAGTGAAATACAGCAAATTGTTGGCGCAAAAGTAAAAAACAAGCAACAGCACCTGATAAGCTCTATATGCTCAATAGCCCCAGAGAATGAAAAGAACTCGTGAAGATCACTTTCAGATGCCCTGCTTGAGAGGTTAGTGACTTCTACAGTGTATCCCGTTCCACTCATGATTCTGGAAGCCATCAAACATAAAAACTTAAGTATTTCTTGCAGATGGGTTACATGTGCCTCTTGAAATTGGATGAGTACTATCCAAGAACCGCACATGCTACCTTTCAATTTACATCATTAAATTATATAATGGCATAAGTAACAAGAAGTGTTTGTAACTCGTGTATTTATGGGTAAGTAACTGCTTTTACGAAAACTTGGATGTGTTGCTGATTCACCTAATTGTATTCTATCCATTTGTCCTAGAAGGATGGTATATGTGTAAGGTCTCCATCAAAATGAAATTTTTAAATGAATTTATGCTGATTTCCATCAGAGCCAGAAAATTGTTATATGAAACAGAATGATAGATCCATCAGCTTGCTCAGCCCAAAAAAAACAAATCCTTTTTTTCTAATAGAATCCTTATAAAACAACGTGTAGGGCAATTGCATCACCACTACAATGACAACTAGACTAATACAGAATTACAGACTAGCGCAAATAATATGCCACCAACAAAGGTGACCTGCAGCCAATTAGTGCAAATAATATACTACTACCTCCAGCAAATTAGCAATGCATATTATGGTATACTATTCTCTTCTCTCTCTCTCTCTCTCAGCATGGGGAATGAAATATAGAAAGATCACCTAATACTATGTGCACATCTGGCAGAAAGGAAATCCACCTTTTTGTTCATTATTAGATGACATGAGGTTGGACTTATCGGGAAGGGGTAAATTTGTTCATGAGGTCAATGTTGGATCAAGCTTTTGATATACTATATGCCCCCACATATTATTAGTCACCTGCATTGAGTGGTTCACTAAATAGCCCCAAAACGAGGAAGGCATATATGCTAGTAGCCTGTAAAAGTTACCTTTGATGAGGAATTTACGCAACCTTGGCACCCTTCTTGACACTCGTACTTACTGCTATGGCAATCCCCCCCTTAACAGGGGAAACCGAAATATAAAAACTTTTTTTGGTTGATTAATCAAATGCCACTGCAGAAAATTACGGATCCAGATAAATTGCTGCTATCAGGCGCAACAGCTTTTCAGCTAAATCTACTATCCTTTTCTTAGTTCTTGTTGTTCCCTTGATCCATCACCAGTTCTTTTTCCCAAAACCCAACCACTCATAAAGTCCTTCAATATTCATCCAGCAGACTCCAGAACCACAGCAGCTAAACTACCCATCCTAAACAAAAAGACGAATGGACGTATGGCAATGATCATCATTTGAAGTATATGCTGCTAGTACAAAACTGATTCAAGATGACATAGAAAGCTATATGGAAAAAGAAAAGAAAACAGAGAACAAAGCTTATAGATTTGTACAAGCTGCAACTAAACTGAATAGCAATGAATCAAATCTGGGCACATGCTAACTGAAGCACTAGTGTACTACTCAACAACTCAACACACAGGCAAAGAAGAACAGCAGCACATCACAAACAACTAAGGTAAGGATGCGCCAAATTGCTCCAGTAATTCCAGTTCTCAATTAACACCAAACGGGTTAACTGAACAAACCTAGAAATCCAACATCTTGGCGACAAAACATCTCCAGAACAGAAACTGTCTAACCAATCTAACAAAAATTAGACATGACTGAAGAGAAAGAGAAGCTCGAGAAACCTTACCCCCTCTCTTCCTCGCGACTCCACGCCCTACTCCGCTGCAATCACACAGCCTAGGTTTGATGACCACCACCTACCGCCCAAGCGCATAGCAGCCGAGCCAGTCCAAAGCGCTCAGGGCCGTAGCGGTGGCCTAAAGGCCTGTTCTTTTCGGCTGCGAACATGGTTTTAATGAAATTTTGAATTTTGGTACATTTACAGTGCAGATTACGGAGAAACAGATACTCGCTTGCGATTTTGGCAAGTACAGATATTGAGCTTTTAACGTGTAGATCGTTTAACCTGTAGACCCCGTCTTGATAAAATACTCCGTTTAAAAGTTAGGTACTGTAGCAAAAGTCAAAAGCCGTTGGCTTCGGAGGAAAAGAACAGGCCCTTTAGTGCGTGGTGCAAGACTTTGATCTCCTACCTAACAACCACCGACGCTCTTTCTCTTTCTCCCCACGGGAGCACAGTCGGATTGCTTCACTCGACGGTCTTCTTCTTCTTTTTGGGGACAGTGGACTAGTGGTTCGTTCACATGGAAGTACTACAAACCATGGAGTCATGGACCTGAGTCACCTGACTCCAGGGTTCGGACCAGATGTCGATAGACCCATGGCCACGCCACGTGCCATACCTTTCCATCAGCGGCGGATCCAA
Source organism: Bonia amplexicaulis (assembly GCA_036346245.1). Classification (NCBI taxonomy): domain Eukaryota; kingdom Viridiplantae; phylum Streptophyta; class Magnoliopsida; order Poales; family Poaceae; genus Bonia; species Bonia amplexicaulis. Next base: position 18,296,448 of record CM070746.1, read on the forward strand.
AATAAAAATAATGCGAAGCTTCGTGCTTTATATATATATATATATATATCTATTAACAATATAATAGACAATAATATATTTTAAATTTTATAACACGAACTAATTTTATAACAAAGTTTAATCGTTCATAATCATAACTATTTGTCAGACATCTTATCAAAATTAAGAAACTCACTATTAGTGAGTAAAACATCTGGCCCCATTGTTCATAAAATAGATACAAAACAATAAGTGAGTAAAATTTCAAGTAAAAGAATTACAGAATAATCGAATAAAATGAAGCAAATTATATTCTATAGTTGATTTCGATGACTTATCAAGTTCTAAAAACGATCTATTATAGAATCATTGGGGGAATGAAGCATAAGAGGCAAGAGCCCAGAACGAACTGTCGTCAGGCTACATGGGGAACAAAGCTGGGAAGATGAAGCATCTGCGAAGCTAAGGCATTGGTGAACAAAAGTCGTGAAGAGCCACTCGCTGACAGTAAGGCCACGCCCGCACGTGGCTATGCTCTCTTCGGGCTGCCCCGCTGGTCTGATCATTAGCCTGAGCGGCAGGGCCATTTGTTAGTTAGGCTGCACGTTGACTTGGGCCACAGGGGTACAGGAGAAGTTCTGGTCCGCGTATTGACACAGACCGCTTAGCTGTAACTTGCATAGAATACTAATTTTAGCTATACAAAGATACGTTACGAAAAATTAAAAATGTTCCACGGGCCTGTACCCCCGCACCGTCCTTAGTCCATCGGCCCCGCTTCCAATCAACTCGTCAAAAAATTTGATAGAAAGGAATTTGTGTTGGGCCCGAGTGTATACCGGCTTGGGCCGGATTTACAATGTGCCTCAAAAGAAGCTAGCTGAAAACATGATGCTCCCTAAAAAAATGGCTGAAAACATGACGTTCTCTCTAAAAAATTGAAAATATGATGATTTCTCAAGAAAAGAAGAAGAAGCTGAATATATGTGTTTGTTTGGTAGATCTAAATAAATAAACATGCTTTATTTGCTCCCGAATTTTTGTTTTTTTTTTGTCTCTCTCTCTTGGTCGCAGGAGGGCAGAATTAATTGGAGGCATGGTGCTTCACGTGGTTGTAGCGTGCGCGCCTATGATCTACATAAATAAGTTAGGATTTTGAACTAAAATCCTGACATATTTATGTAGATGTTGGCCAAAAATGAACCTCCCAAACAAGCCTTAACGTGGATTATCAGGTGATTGATTTCGATAAGCAAATGGAGAAGGCGGTATACCAGCAGTATATGCGTGTAAGGTGTGTGATAAGCCTTTAGTACTACATAAACACTGCAAGTAGGTTACTTAAACTTGTGGTTGATTCAGCATTGCCTTTGCGTGTTCTATGCTCTTCGATAGGCTTGCCTTTTTTTTAACTCGGATTAATTCGATGTGGTCTTCCACACCAACACGAGCATAAGAAATCGTTATAGATATGCCACTTTCGGGAGCATGTGTCACATTCTTGGGGCCTGAAAAGGCCTAGCTATATATACGGCTGCAACTAGCGGCGGAAGCACAGCGTCACATCACTTTAATTACTATATGAACTAAAACAATTTATAGGATTTTTTTTAGAAAATCAAGGGTTGAAACGTAATTCCCAAAAAATTAGAGGGCTTCTTCGAAAAAAGGATCTAGACGTAATAACGAGAAAATTGTGGGGTTTTATCCAGCAAAATAAAGGGCCTCTATGGAAAAAACCTAGGGCACGCACGTATTATCGAAAAATCGGAGGGTTTTTTCGTAAAAAATGATGTGACAGTATAAACGAGGACCCACAGTGATTTGGCAAAATTCAAAAAGCCTATTCGTAAATTGCTGATGTGGAGCACATCTGGTGTAATATAGGGATGATATCGTTGTTACATACTTACATGCCAGTATGTGTGAAACCGTGAGACCCTTCGACTAATTTTCTTCATAAGAACGAGGGTATGCACATGATTTCACAAAATTTAAAAAGCCTATTTATAAAATTGCTGATGTGCGGCACATCTCTGATGTAATATAGGGACGATATCGTTGTTACGTGCCTGGGCCTGATCGAAGATGAGACGAATTGATACGGTACGGAAAGATGACCAAACCGAGTCGGTATAACACCATATAGCCCGAAGCACGATAAACCTAGCCGTCCAATGCCCACCTCTAGTGCCAAATATGGTTGCTTTACCTAAGACAAGAATACAACCGGTCCGAAGTCCGAACCGACGCAAATGTTTGGTTCGGTTTTGGTTCGGTGGCATGTCAATTGAACGTGACGGGTCCATCGGACGCAACTACCGCTAAGGGCGAAATGGACTCGCTCGGCATCTTAGACCATCAATCATCACGAGACTCCTAGACTACATAAGTATATGCATCACCTGCACTGTATATAGTACAGTAGATGACAAGTTAGCACCTAACTCTTTGATTTTAGTTAGCTTCAAGCTCCTCGATGCGTGATTTATATACCAAGATATGGACGCTCGAGTTGAGAGGTTAATTTGCCGGCCGTTTCCCTTGTTTGAGCGCCGGCCGTCGCGGGCCGTGTAATCAAAACAAGCTAGCTAGCCGGTCGACACGAGCACGCGCGGCACGGTGTTGCGCTGCGACTGGACGTCTCCCTTCCGGCCGGCGCATGCATGGACGTCCAAAAACGACGTTTTTCTTCTAACTCCGGACTTTTTTTAGTCAAAAATCACTTGAAAAATGTTGATTCCTAATTTCAGTATTTTAGCTTTTTTGTTTGTTTTTTGCTTTTATTTTTTTCTTTTGCATTGTTTTTAGATATAACGATGTTTTACCAATTTTTTATTTTTTTCTTTAATTTGATGATTTAGAAAAAGTTATCAGCACAACAGTTAAAGATACAGTCGTAAGCTGTTCGCGCGATCTTCGTCGTCCGTCGTGTGCTTTAATTTTTGCATGTTTCGCTAGCTCGTACGTTGGTTGAGATTATGTGCATTGATGCATAGTTTAGGTTCCGATTTAAAGAATTTTGCAGCAGTGGTACTAGTAGTGTGGAGCATGGTAAGATTGCATCGCGTGGACCGAATTAGAGAAAAGTCAAGAGACAACGAGATCGATCCGATTTAGGCCCAGGCGGATCTTGTGGCCCAAGACAGTACACATGGCTGTCCCCATACAGGAATTCGTCTGGACTCTCCCTTGTTTTCCCCAAGAGAGCAAGAAGACCCTAGCTAGAACCCGTTTCATACGGTTTCAACTTCAGAATTATTTTAACTTTTAATTTATTTAAGCTAGAAACAATATAAAATACGTTGTTTTCTAATTTTAGCTTTTTTTCGTTTTTTTGGTTTTCTGTCCTTTTTTTCTCCTTATTTCTTTATGTTGTCCGTAATAATATAAATAACTTTTTATTTCTTTTCTATTTTTTTATTTTTTTCTTAGAAAAAAACTAATAGCCGATAAATATAATTTTAGTCATAAATTAAAAGCTATATCTAGAAACTTTTAAACTATAAGTTAGTTGGAGTGGGGAGGAGAGCCTCAAAAGAAAAGAATTTTTTTGTCTACCTAGAGGCAGCCTACGCACCATCCATTACTTTTGACTTGTGCAAGATGCAGTGTATACATACATACTAGTTCTACTTAAAAAAGATGTCATTTTAAAATGCATATCGTCAGAACTTTTAAAACATTGACCGTTGACATGCATACAGTTATTTGGATTTTTCACATAAAATGATATTGCTATATTTGCCATCAACATTAGTTCCAAATCATTACATTTTTACTCCTTCCGTTGCAAATTATATACCTTATAAAAAGGAAACGGAGTGAATATAACTCTTACTAATATATAGTTAGAAAAGGTATTTGTCAACTATATATGTGTATCCTCCAAAACAATATCTATTTTGGAACGGATATACTACACCCTCGATTTCATGCACCAAGCAACTAATCCAAAAACCCAACTAGCTGCTAGGAAAATTCTGAAAAAGTAAGCAACCACTGCACTTAAGTGCTTTACCACCGTGCATGGTACATGTTTTTTTTCCAAGGGATAAACAGCTCTTATTAATCAACTTTATCACGCCAATATATATCAGGCAATGTTTGCTATACACTCATATTTCCAGTGCACTTGTGCACTCATGCCATCCAGTCCGTCAGGACACCAATTGACACTCCAGATTGAGGCAAGCGGCTACCCAACGATGCGCCGTCCGATCTAGAATGGAAGGCCCAGATGCACTCGTAGGCGACGCCTTAACATTTTGTAAAAAATCCTTTCGCGCCGGATTCCCTTGCACAAATCTTAAACTCTTCCTTGATTTCACTTCAAGCGACGATGGCGATGGTTATTTGGTAGCGGCGGCACTGCTCACCCATGCGCCCCTTCGACAGTGTCCTCTGGCCCATGCGCCCCTTCGATGGTGTCCTCTAGCCCACCCGCCCCTTCGACGGCGTTCTCTCAGTCCTCTCCCCTACGCCCTTCAATATCGTTCTCTTTGTGGCCCTCTCCCAATCCCTAACCCTAGAAGTCAGCGATGTCTCCGACGGCGCCGGCGAGGAGGGAGTGCCCCTTCGACGGCGTCCTCTCACCCGAGGCCCTTCGACCACGGTGCCCCAACTCGATGTTTTGATCATGGCGCTACAACAACGGCACTTCGACACGGTGCCGCGACCACTGCGCTACGACCACACCTCCCTCCTCTCTGTCGCAGGCCGTGGGCTCGAGCAGGCGAACTCGATATTTTGAAGGTGCACGGCGGGAGACCACAGCACGCTAGGGCTGATTTCAAAGGGCCGTTATGGTTGGCGCCATCGTAGGGGCACTCCCTCGCCGTCATAGGCGATTCTAGGGTTGGGGATTAGGGATTCACCGGTGGCCGCACAGACGGAAGGGCGTGGAGGGAATGAACTGATTTTGGAGTCTTTAGACACACACGGGGTAAATGAAAAAAAAGGCCTGGGTGTGCTCACGTCTCCATCCTGGCCGCTACTTCTCTCGTAGACGCGCCAGATCGCTTTGAGTGCATGGAAGAGGTGAGTTTACAGCATACGTTCCCTGTATATCAAGCTCGATCAAAACTTAGTTGCTGTCGACCAATATTGGTTCAGAGTTCTCGGCACCGAAAAACCAGTCGCTCTCCAATATCGTTGCGTAGGTAGTACGTACTGTCTAGCTATAGTGCAATTACGGGAGACGATCGAGCTAATCAACACAATGGATTTAATTTCGCAACCGATCTGCATGGTCCTAATCGCTCATAACTAGGGCCTAATTGAGCAGGGTCAGGTGCTGGTGCGAGATCAGTTGCACGGTTCTAGTCCTGAGCGTACGGTGTATCTTTGATTTCCTGCCTCCTGCCGCCCCACTTAGACATATCGATCATTAATATATGGTCCATGCGTCCACATCTCTGCATCATTCGCAGTACGTACTCGCCTCCAAATATTTCTCCATTGAATTAACCACAAATGAAAACGCAGTACGGCATTTGATTAAACTCAGCTTAAAAGAATATTGCTCCGGAGTGTAGAGCATTTATCTGAACCTTTATGTTCATATTACATACAGCACTAAATATGTCAATTGTAGTCTCAGTGCATGCTTTATGAATTAATCTCTTTTACATATATTTCATAATTGTTTGTTGGCCTATTTTAGATATTATATTTTCAAATTTAGGTGGGTATATATATCCACCTCGATCCCAGGAGGTGGGGAAGAACAGAAAAAACAAAAGGAACATGATTCCTCATGCACGTATATGCATGGAACCGTACTGAAATGGCCACAACAAATTGGACTCGGGAAAGCTACAATAGTACATAGTAGTACTCGTTTCAGCTTTAGCTTATGGCTTCTGGCTTATTTTTTACTATTCATAAATTTTGTTTTTTTTCTGAATTTTTGGTTTTTTTTTAGTTTTTTTGCCGGTTTTTTTCCCGTATTCGTTTGCGTTATATGTGATGAGCTAGCATATTTTTTTATTTTTAAATTTTTTAAAATTTAATTACGCCAAATAAGTCACCTTCAATTACAATGTAATTTCAGCCATAAGCCACGGTTTTTCAGCCCAACCGAACCGAGCTGAGTGGGTTCAATTCAAGTACGTCCCAACTAACTAAGCAAGGGCGTACGAATCTTCGCCTCTAAAGCCTAAACTCCAAAATTAGCTAATCTAAAAAAACTCCAAATTTAGCCCAGATAAAACACGGGACACAACAACACATCCAAGAGCTAGCTGCAATTATCAAGCATGGCCCATCCAGAAAATAACCGATCTTAGAATCAAGTAGCAAATTAATAAAGCATCCGTGCATTAAACAACACGCATTAGCCTTTCAAAGTACAGCATTAGCCTTTCAAAGTACAGCAACAGGAAGCTCTCATACTAGACTAGCTAGTGGCAAGATTGTCGGGATCACCACACAGATTGTGATTGTAGTATGGTACAATCATACAATCTTGTGGAGCCAAAATAACATCGATTTATATATAGATCGGAATTTCATAGAAACGTGAATCGAGTAGAATCGTTAGGATCACGGTCAGGATCGAATAGGATCATGATCCTGATAACAAATTATATCGGCATATAAAATTTGATATTATTTATTGCTAATTTAAGTTGCAATAGTTTATTTTGCTTCATTGTTGTTGTCTACATGTTATTCTAGGGTAAAAATATTATCATTAACATATTGGACTTTTATATTATTAATTTATTAAAAAAATAATTAAATAAGTGTCAAAAATCAAGCTCTATTGAACGTAACATGGATTAGTTTACCCAAATTTACCAAAGTAAATTAAAAAATTCAAATATTTCACTATAAACTTGTGTATTTGAAAACATAATTCAATTTTTATATAGAATATATGTGATTTCAAAAATATAATAGAATCATGGTTCTACAATCCGATTATATTAAATAAAAAACATTTTTTTCTAGAATCGTGATGCTGACAACATTTACTAGTAGTAGTACACTATTGTCTTCTATAATTAAATTAAGCCACTGATCATGTTGTCCAACCATGCATCTGCAAATAGCAAACCTATCGCAATCCAACCTGGATTAACTTAATTACTAAACAAAACGATCACAATACAAACTTACAAGAACGTACAAGCATTAAGTACGTACTAGCTAGCTAGCTACTTCAGTAAACGAACGGAGAAGTGGTCTCGTTTAGGTCGGCTCAAATTAGCACACCCTCCGATTGAGTGTAAGGCGTAGGGCGGAGCTAGATCTTAGAATCTTACACCGAAATCCGTTACTTATTCCCCGGCAACTAATAAGCTAGCTGCAGGCATGCTCGATCGATGCAACGGCCACGCATGCTCCGAGCTCGCTAGATGATCACATGAGGAGGCTCCTGATGACGGCGGCCTGGTCGCTGGAGACGTCGGCGGAGGCGAGCAACTCGGCGAGCGTCTCGCTGAGGTTATCCACCTCCTGGTGCAGGCTTCTAATGTAGCTGCACGTCTCCTGCAACACCTTCGCCGCCGAGCCCTGCGTTCATACAGAATTATAGATCGATAGATGCATATACGTAAGCTTAATTCAGTGACATGCGCTAGCGATGAAGTATTTACCCTATGCGCGGCATTGCGAGTTTGAGACTCGGGGAGCAGCGCCTGCAGCTTGGACAGGAGCTCGGCGATCTGGTCCTCCGAGATCGACCTCGACGACGACGACGACAGCGAGCTCCCGGCGCGCCGTGGGCGTGGCCTCCGGCTGCTCGACATGCTTGAACTCGCTTGTATATACTGAGCTGCTAAGTGTGCAGTAGTAGAGCTAGGTGGAGCTTTGGTTGCTGGACACTGGCGGTTGCAGGCGAGCTATAAATAATTGGCGCGGTCTGAGAATGGGGAGTGCAAAAGCGAGCGGACCGAGAGGTAGCCGCAAGATCAGAGAAAGCGAGAGTTGTAATTGTGTGACAACGAGAGGCGTGGTGTGATACCATACGGTGCTTGTTTCATGTTTGTGATAAGTATTTGATCTTATTTGTATTTTGATATCGAAGTATAAGTTTAATTTTGTGCTATTCTAATTCTCTGGTTTTTACTGGTTCTTAGTGACGATCTAACCGGCCCTAATATGATGGTCTAATCGGCTTGCGGTGTGACACACCATGGTGGTGGTCTGACTAGCGTGCTATAGTCTAGCCGTTTGTTGGTGGTAGCTTTTTCTAGAGAGGCCTTTGGCAGAGTTACGAGAGCGATCTGATCGGTCTTATCATGGTGGTCTGTTCGGAGTGTTGAGAGTAGTCTAACAGGCCTTGTCATGGAGAACTAATCAGAGTTTTAGCGGTCTGACCGGCGTTGACTGGGCTGTCTAACCGGCTTGGCGACCAAAAGAGGTTGACTTGTGTTGTTTCTTGGTTTTGTTAGTCATGACGGGGGTTCGTGTAGATGTTAGTCATAGGGAGCCCGTGCATTTGTGACTCATAGTGTGTATATGCATATATTTTACTAGGGAACGTATGCAGTGTACTCATATCTCCCGTGCACTCAAAGCGATATGGTGCGTCCGCGAGGGAAGTAATAGCCAGGATGGAGGTGGGCACGCACCCCAGGACTTTTTCCGTTTACCCCCTGCGCATCCAAAGACTTCAAAATCAGCTCATTCCCCCGCACCCGTCTGTCTGTGCGGCTCTTCCCCGATTCCACTTCAGGCGACGGCGATTTAGTAGTGGTGGTGCCTCCCGCCCACACACCCTTTTGACAGCGTCCTCTAACCAACGCATCCCTTCGACGGTGTCCTCTGAGTCCTCTCTCATGTGTCCTTCGACGACGTCCTCTCCGTGGCCCTCCCCCAATCCCTAACCCTAGAAGCCGGCGGTGTCTCCGTCGGCGCCGGTGAGGAGGGGGCACTCCTTCATCTGTGATGACCCTTTTTATGGTAATGTTATTAGGATATATGTAATATACCTGCTAAATACTAGGTATTTAGTAAAATAATTTGGGTATACAAATGAACATCTATGCACTATAGAGGGTTTGCCCCTGTATATAGTGACAGATCTAGCAATCTTGGGGTGATGGTGCAGGTCATAGTAATAGAGAGTGACAATGAAGATACCACCTAATTACCAAGCTTCTGCAGTATAGCACCGTAGCAGTGCCAAGATTTTTTTTTTTTTAGAGTTGGGAGATCGAGTGGGTCCGAGCATATACCTGAAAAACGTAGCCGCCAATGATGTTACGTGATCAAGCCCCAAAGACGGCTAATTAACTAAGAAGGGAGGAGTTTAAACTCCGGCCTGATGCCTTACCAGTTTGGGCTAATAGTTGGCTTAATTAGGACGCTGGAGTTTAAATATTTTTTTCACATATTATTTGCACGGTTATTAAGAGTCTACTCCTGCAGGGAACACTTAGGGATGCTGGAAGATTTGTACTCTAGGGTTGTCTCAAGCAGTGTGGAGAGTATAAAATACGTAGGCCATGTATTCTTTAGCTTATTTCTACCTTTTGATTTGGTCTTTTTTAAACCAAAATAAATAGGACGATTTCTCTAAACTGCTTCTTTGAATAACTTTTTAAATCTAAACCATATATATTATTTTACGTCTACATCTTTGCCGTCTTGAAAGGAAAAGGCACATCCGTAACAAAAAAGCAGGCAAGTAATCTTCGCTAGTCCTGTGTGGAGTGCAGAAATGCCAAAGGCTTGAGCCGGAGATGTGGATTGGTCTTGTGGGTGCCATGAACTGACTCCACGTAGGCCATGTTGTCGCCTTGTTGGCCCTGCCTGATTAGCAAACTTTCCATGAACTACGCCATGGCCATTGGCTATAATCATTTAAACTGTCTGAACACAGTACGGGCCAACAGTGCGCATTATAGAAATCAACCAACTACAATCATTGGATCCGCCCACCGCCCTCATGATATATCCAATTATATAGGTTTGACCGGTTTTTGACATGTAACGATTCTTTACTGGAGTAATGCATTCAGTGTAAAAGTTTTCCTTTAGCGCAGGATCTCTTCTATCCGGTTTTTAATATTGGTTTTTGATTTTTTGCTACAGTAACTAGCTTTTAAATATAATATTTTTTTAAGATAGAGTTTACAAGTTAATTGGAGTATACATTGAAAAGATGTCATCTATACCGGCCAAAATCACATGCGAGTATCTTTCTTCATAATCTCTATTGCGAATAGCCAAAATTCAAAAATTTCAGACAAAAACCATAAACTGTAGCCACAAAGAACAAACCCATGGATGGGCAAACACAAGAAACACGCTGTGTATAGTGATCAGCTATCATGAAATTATTGGAGTTAATGTATACATTTCGCGATCTGGAATATGTGCTCTGCGTGCCCAACAACATCTTATGGGTAGACCGTTCATATTATTTTTAGCTTTGACTTATAAACAGTGATAGCTTATAGATAAATTTATAAAGAGAGATATTCACCTATAATTTTGATCGATATAAATAAAATCACTATAATATATAAAACAATCGACTAGTAGGCACTTATCTTAAAAGACACGTTGTTTAAAAATTAGATACTATAAAAAAACAGCTTTTAAAGATTAATAGGAAGAGCCCTAAACTTTTCTAGAATGGTGACCCAAAACCATGACACAATAGTGACATGGGTGCAACAATTTCCCATCAATCTCGTCAACAAGTTAATTTTAGAAGCTGCTCTGTTTCCTGTTCTCTCTTCAGTTATTGTCTAGGCCTGTCTGTATTGTGAACTGTACGTGAAAATCCCAGCGTGACAGTAACGTCAGGGAAAGAAAGTGACTGTCGTTTCAAAAAAACAAGTGACTGTGTGACTCCACAGTGACACTGAGCTCACGTTGCCAACACGGCAGAGCCCACGTTGATGATGTATTCATAGATGCATGCCGCATGTATCTCTTGCAGAGTACTTGCTGACACCAATTGCAGTGATACCTTTTCTTATACAGTTATGTAAGCATATGTTAATGCTTAACCTTTACGATCGTATCAGTTAGGGAACCACTAGCATCCGGAATTATGATCTGGGAGCTAGGATCGGACGGTCATCCGATCTCCCTTGACTGGCACAACAATTTCGTAGGTACTGCAATGACTCACGTCTAAGCGAGCAACAAAATTCACACTTAGCTTGCAACAAAGCCATGGTAACATGCTTGGCTTGCAACAAAGCCATGGCAACAAAATGACACAACAAACTGTTGAGCCTATCGCAACAAAAAAAATTAGTAAGTGCAATAAATAAGTAAACCTACCGCCGCAACAAATAGCTCTTGCTACAAAGATTTACGAAAAGACACGTTGCAACAAAATAAAAACACTTCATGCAACAAATCAAAATGTCGACCGCAACAAATACATCTGTGGCAAAATTAGAAAAAAGATGTTGTAACAAAATCAAACATGTCATACAACAATTGGAAAACACTGTTACAACAATTTGAAGAAATATACGCAAAAATGTCTACCAAAAGAGGAGGGCATATATATGGCGATAACGGCGGCTAACCTGGTGCCTCTTCTCCGCACCCACAATGTTGCCTCATCACTAGCCATACATTCATCAGTGGCCTACCCACCTCCTCTGGCCACGTGTTCGCCAGAACCAGTGAGCTCCACTCGCTCCTTACAAGGAGAGACCTCCCACATGATCTTCGGTTGTAGTGGACAGTTTTCTCGAGTGCGAGTGACGGTGAGCTTTGATCGACGGCCGATGGCCGAGCTTAGGACATTAGGGTAAAAGTAGGAACGGAGCAGTTCATCGTGGTCGAAACAGCTTAGGCTCAAGAGGAGAGAGAGAGAAAAGAATGGACGTTTGGGGTTGGGTTTAGACTTTCTCGATGGCATTGAATGGACAAGGTTGGTGTGGCTAGCTAATTTTGCAGTTGGAAAGTGAACGGTTGAAATACTGAAGTGGTAATGAGGAGTGGGAACGTACGTAAGATCGATAGGATCAGTCGTATGGTCTCTTATCATTATTGTATCAGTTAGGATAACTATGTCGAGTTTCGTACTGATTGGCTGATTGTACTGCGGCTATATACGTACGTACGCTTGACCGCTAAATACTACTTGCCGTTAGAGCAAGGCTAATAATACAACCTTCAGCTGGCTGTATGGACACTTACAGCCCACTTATCAGCTTACTCATATAGTAGTTACAACCACCAAGGTCAGATGACCTACCCTTCCTCTCACAAAGTTTCTTGGTTCTTGTGCTTCAGCTGGCTGTAAACTTACAGCCCACCTCTCTTCTCTCTCCTCCTCTCTCTCCTCCACCTCAGCATACAGCCTGCTAACAGCCTCCCATTATACTTGCTCTTAGACGACACATGATCGCCAATCATGGCGCTTATTGAAGACTGCACGCAAGTTCACACCCCTTAAGCTAACGACGAAATCAAACAAAAGCGAGTCCTGGGTTCTGCAGAGAGAGCAGTAGAGCACCCAACATGGCACAAGAACATTTTGTCACCCAGCTCGGTCAAGGCGAAGACCGACAAACCAGAATCTCTCTCTCTCTCTCTCTCTCTCAAACAGGGGAGATCTCTGGAGCCTGGACCACGTTCGTTCGACAAACCGCTAGCTCTCTCTGCAAATCATCTCCCCTGGTTGGCTTGGATCGGATTGGATGGCATCTGGTGATCTGATCCCCGGACCATAATTTCCATTGTCTTAACGCAAGCATGCACATGATTAGCCGCTGAGCCCAACGAACTGATTCACAAGTGCACAGCACAACAACGTACGCAACGGCGCGGCGCGAGGTATTTATCTCAGTGCGGTGGCCGCACGCATGGGGTGGTGGCTGGTAGAGTGGACCTCGGAACGCGCGCCGATCGATCAATGCAGAATGCCGGCCACGGCGCCATGCAACGTACGCGCGCCGCACCGACCACAGACGCCGTCGTACGTACCACGCTGATCGAGCCCATCGTTAATTAATCGATGCCTGCGCGCGCACGCGCGACACAGCGGCCGGCCCGTCACAAGCTCAAGTGCATGTTCTTGTGACAGATGATTTTTATCAATGTTTTTAAGATGATAGTGAACGACTAGAATGTTAATATGAACATATGTATAATTTGAGATTCGAGAAATTGTTTAAAGAATTTACTTTGAAAAACCATCTTGCTTATTTTGACTGCCGAGAAAGCAAAAGTAAAAGGACAAAAGTACAGAAGAACGTAAAAGTACAAAAGAACAGAATCGAAGACTACTACTTTTTTTTACGAGGCCATACCCTGGCCATTTCCTATTATGCACGGACCAAAAATATTGGCTCTGATCAGTGACTTGACTGTGAGTTTAATTTGGCTGCCTTCCAGCCAGCTACCCTGATTTGTCTGCTTAAATCGGTCCCATGTTAGCTACTGTTGCTTTTATGATGGGAAATTTCTGCGCTGAAAAAGCCGTCCATGTACAGGGATTGGGGAGTGTGGGTGTGGCAATCGATAAAATCTTCACTAAACTCCCGTGGAAAAAAGACTAACGTGTTGGAAAAGAATTGGACGCATACATGACCCGGTCCGATTTGCTGCAGGAATTGATCGATTAGCATTGGGATAGGAACCAATCAGGTGGGGTTTGGCCGGTAACGAGCCCGCCACGAGGACCGCACGCGTGCGCCGATTGAGAGCTGCTCGCCTCGCGGGCGATATGGTACATTTCGGTGGAAAATTGCAGGAATCCAAAGGATGATTCATGAGCGCTCGTCAGCCAGCCCCGACCGGTCGGTCTCGGTTGATTCCTAGTATTCCTGGCAAATGTACGTTGTCACGAATCACCTCGCAGTAGTCGGTCCAGTTTTACCACCACCGCCACTACGATGTCGTACTCGACCCCGTCGGTTGTTGAAGCGGCGCGAGCACGGCAGGGCCGGGCATTGACTCCTTCCATAAAGATGGAAGGGATAAGAGAACTCTAAAATAAAGGAGTTGGGAGTCAGTTGGTTCTTGCTCCCAGGAAACTGAAGTTTATACCATGGCCAGGGGACATCGAGACAACGCCCAATTACCGTTGCCTTTTTTTTGGATTTATAGCTTTTGACCTATTTACAGTAAATAACTTTTAAACAGAATTTTTAAGATAAGTTTATAAGTCGATTATAATAAACACTGTTCCGATTTTATATATATATATATCGGTTAAAATCGCACACAAGTATTTTTCTTTGTATTTTTCCTCTCGCGAACAACTAGAATTCAAAATTTTCAGCTAAAACTTATAAGCCGTAGGTAAAAAAAAACCCTTGTCAAAAACCTTTTCTTCTCCGCTCGTTCACCGCCTTACACGTTGGGTTATGGTTAACATTAACCGGTAGGTAGTCCAGCCGGCGTGGCATCTAGTAGTAGTCTAGCGCAGTATCAGTACATAAGTCTCGCTAACTTCATGTTTGGTCGTTCTAATGCACAAAGACGTGTGACCATTTTGCCACGTTCGTTCGTACAAACGAAGGATGGACTACCACTAACACTAGTGACGGCCGGCCCGATGGGGAAGGCATGTGGAGATCGCCATCTCGCGAAAAGGGCAAACAGCCGAGGAGACAGGCACAGCACAGGGAGGTTGGCGTCCTGCCGTGGGACAACAGCCGCATGGCTCGTCCTTGTCAGTTGCTCGCCACTGTGGCTCTACACGTACCCCCAAGCACAGTACTTGCGGCTAAAATGCGTGCGTGCTCGATGTATCGATCGAGCTGACCGAAAGGTTCGGCGATCGATGCGAGTGTACAGAAGCTAGCGCCTGCTCTGCATGTATGACAGATTATTTCCGCTCGGTAAAGCTGTAGTTTATAACTAAAACTGTACTATAGCGAATGAAATTTTACTGTAACTGAAGTTGACTTATTTGGTATAATTAAATTTAAAATGTTTAAAAATAGAAAAATATGCTAGCTCATTACGGACAAAGCAAACGAATATGGAAAAAAAGAACCGGTAAAAAGGCTAAAAAAGAACAAAAAAATTCGAAAAAAACAAAATTTATAAATAATAAAAAATAAATCAGAAATCAGAAGCTGAAGCCGAAACCAGCGGACCCTAACTCTGCTCATCGGTTTAGTACATGTGGGAGCCTAGCTGGTGGGAGCAAACCAACAACACTGTTAGCGAAAGCGTAGTCGTAGATTAAATTAGTAATCAGCAGGTGTTGCGTTAGCTACTGCACGTACGGGAGCTCTGTTCACCATTGAATCTACATCGATCGAACACCGATTTCTGCAATTTGAGCCCTCTCCTCCGGAAAAGAAATATCTCTGCATTTTGTGCTGTACAGGCAGTCAGATATTCAGATTCTGATGTTGGTTTATCTGCCGAAACGATCGATACATACGTGAGGACACTGTTCGTCCATCCATGTGGTCGCCATGGTGCATGCTGTGGCGAGTTACAGTAAGAGTTAGGGAATATGATGCACGCAAAAACATCCAATAGATACCATACCCGTTGTTGTGTTGTAAAACTTGAGGATGAGAGAGACAAAGGGTCAGGGCATTTTTTTTTTCTATGGGTGATACGGCAAAGATCTCAACTGTATACCATTGATTAGCTCAGATGCTCCTTCAACGCATATGCACAGTAATTGGGTGCAGAATACTACTGTTGTGTGCTTCTATTACCCGCGCAATAGTTGCATGCTCCTATGGAAGATTGTTGCATCATAAAACATTAACCCCCTACGTGCGGAATATAGCACGCAAAATACTACTGCTAGAATGTTGGCAGGAAGAGAACCGGTGACACAACTGTTCGATCAATGTGGCAGGAATTATCATCCGTTCAGTCCCGAGTGTAAGATCTTAATTATGGTCTAAACTGACTTAGACTTAACTCTATTCTAAATAAGTTATGTATACATAGTAATCTATTTGTACTTTCGTTCTCGCTTCATACAAAACGATTAATCAGAGATTTCTATCATTGAAAGCGCTAGGTTTATATGTTGGTACTTATCCCTTTAAATTAGCAAGGTGATACTAAACGTCCATTCATACATACTCATGGGCCACACATGAATCTAATTTCACATAGGTCAAGGTGTCACAATGAGATAGTACTACTACCCACGAGCGTGGTTCGCCAGCAGGACTCCCCGATGTATATTACTCGAGAATTATGCATATGTTATTTTAGGTTACGGTTGATAGATTTTGGTTGTGGCTAATGATTTTTGGTTGTGCTTTTCGAGACGGTGGAGACGTCAACTCAGACAGCGTATAAGATTTTAAACTCGAGAAGCCGTTTGGACTTAGAGGAGCCGCTCTGTTGTTTTGACTTCTAAAGAAACCGAAGCAAAACAAAAAATCTATGAGGCTCTTCTTTTCAGATTCTAAAAATTATTTTTTTGGTTTTTTTATAGTAAATAGTTTTTAAACAGAGTGTCTGATACTCTATACTCTCTTCACAGATAACTTAAAGAGATAGAAACCGTGATCAGGGCCGGCTCTGTGCCTAGGCAGCAAGGGCGGCCGCCTAGAGCCCACGAAAACTTAGGGCCTCTAGCACATGTATGTTAGTATGTATACATGTATGAATTCACCTTTGATTTTTTTCATTTTATAATAGTTCTACTTGAAATCTCCTCATATATCCGTTACATATATGGTACGTTTTTATGAATTTTTGTTCTTTGATTATCTATTAAATACCTTTATAAGTCTCCAACGCAATATCTACACTATCTAGAACAAAAATCTTTGACTTCTTGTAACATCAGTTTCTTTTTTATATATAAAATATATTGTTACATATTTATATTAGAATGAAGGGTCTTATGTTTATCATGCCCTAGGGCCTCCAAAAGGACAGGAACGGCCCTGACCGTGATCAAAATTTATAAGTCGAAACCAAAAACCACGTACCCATGTTTAACATGCACGAAGGCAACAGGACAAGACGCACCACTGTAGCGAGGCACGACGCGAGTCCACTCGTCAATCACGAGCCTGGATCGGACACGCACGCGCTACTGAGTAACTAGCCCTCGCGCGCAACAGAAAAGAAGCTTCTTGGATCGGTCGATCGATCGGTTAGTAGGCGCGGCGGCCGCGTCGGCCGACTTGGGCGCAACAGTGCGGCGGATACCCTGCAGATCGGACGCAACAGTCGCGCCTCCAGCTACAGGCAGCCAACCAGGACTACCACCGGATGCCACTCGTACAAAAAAAAAAAAACACCGGCCATGCGAGCGAGCTCCCTTACTACACTGACAATTTGTTCCCTTGTGCCTGTATGTACACGAGCCGACTTGGCGGCAACGTGTTCCGGCCGTCGTTGCAAGTACACGCCGTGTACAGAGAATGGAAGGAGATCCATGATTCTGCTCCCGCTCTAAACGATTTTACCTTCTGATTTATTTTTTTAGCTTTTGATTTATTTAAACTAGAAGTTATTTAGAACATATCAATTTCTAATTTTAGCTTTATTTTAGTTTGTTTGGTTTTTTCCCTTTTCTTTTTTTCCATATTCCTTTACATTATCGTGGCAATATAACAGTTATATATATATAAAATAATAGCTGTTACAGTACAATTTTAGCCAAAAACTAAAAACCACGACTAGAAATTTCAACCAAAAGCTAGTTGGAGCACCATCTCTGTGAGAATGTCATGTCTTTTGCGCAAGGGAGAGGGGTGCCCCATGCTAAACAGTTCACCATACTACATGGCTATTCATGTTGGTTTCTGCTTCTAACTTCTGCTTAGAAAAAAATCAAAAGCTAATACAAATAATACTTTTTAAATTGGCTTCTCCACTATTCTTGTTACCGTCTCGCTACGGGGCTTAGGTTCCGTTCATTTCGGCTTGAACTTCTGGCTTATTTTTCACTATTTCTAAATTTCATCTTTTTTCTGGCTTTTTAGCTTTTTTGTCGGTTCTTTTTTCATGTATTTGTTTGCATTATCCATGATGGGCCAACTTATTTTTCTATTTTATTTTTTTTTTAAATTTAGTTACGCCAAATAAGCCGCTATCAATTACAGTGTAATTTCAGCCAGCCACAGTGCGATTTCAGATATAAACCAGCTTATTTCAGCCCAACCGAGTGGCACCTAAGGCAAGGGGTCACGAGTGTATCACCTCACTTTTCTCGCTCTCGTCACGTGCATGTATATCTTTAACATTTTTTCTACCGCTCGTCCATTCCTAAAAATCACTTTTTTCTATTATAACTATTTATTTTTAATCTAAAGTCACCATTTAAAACGAACGCCGCCTACATGCCACCAACCTGGTGTACCGGCAGGTGTGTATATACGCGTATGATTTTAAAAGTGGCACCGTGCAGCCGGTGGAGCCTGACGTGCCAGCGACCGGGGCTCGTTTGGCTGGCACGCAAAGTGCATCCAGGATAAATAAAGTGGACGGTCTCTTCACCTGGCCTCTATTAATTGCGGGCCTAATTACATTCTACTGTGCTGCTGTCAACATGATTAAGCGAGCACGTACGTGCAAAAGCAAGGTTAGGTCCCCTTCAAAACACAGAAATTATACTGGAATTCTGCAAGAAACAGTTGGAATCCTCGGGTATTTTTCTTGAAAAATTCTGTGTTCCAACTTCCAACCATTCGTATGCAAGGCCCACCGTATGATTTGCTTGCTGTCCGACCGACCGAAGGTTTATAGAGTGAATGTGAAAAGGGTAAATGAATAACCGGCACTATACATGTCTAAATCAAACTCCGAGAAAAAATACGAAATAGGATATAGGATACGTGATATCCGTCCGTATAATATCAAGTGATATGAGTAAGTCTGTTGTCACTTCATTAAGGAACAAAATAATAGATAGACATATTATTGTATTTAAATAGGTGGGGAATACTGAGCGCTCTTGTTTCGACATCTTAATGATTAGTCTCTTCGTATTCGCTCTGATTGCACTTCTTCTGTTTAATGTCCTGTGTATGCGTGCAAAAAAACGAATAATTTTCATCCGACCGACCATCCGAAGGCTTATGAAATAAATACAAAATAGAGAAATAGGTATTTGGTATTATCTATATTTGACTTTGACTTTAAAAAAAAATAGAATAGGATATAAAGATGAATGATATTTGTTGAATTTGTTACGATTGCATCTTGCTATGCATCTTTTTGGGCCCACGAGCCAGAGCGCCGTTGATATTTCGGCCCTTGGTCGGGTAGGCCGATATTTAAGCCCTCTTCCTTCCTTTACATACGATGGGCCGGAAGTCCGGCACATTGGAGCAGTAAAGTGGCTGCTAAAGCATTTTCCTTTTATCAATCTCCAATAGAGACAGCTCGATTGACCTTTTTTTTCGAGATGAGCACAATTGATCTTGATTTCACGACATACAGATCATCAGTAAAAAAAAAAGGAGAGGAGTTGCGTCGTACATTTCAGAGAGAAGATACACATAAAGTCTTCCAGTTTACGCTTACGTAGCGTAGATAACACAAGACCATAACACCGTTGCCCTAGTATCTACATCCACTTGACCACCAACCGCAAAAAGAAGCGGAAGAAAAGAAGCAAGCGTTCCAATCACCAAAACAAAGGTGTCATATTAATCAGGAGCAGCACGGCCGGCGTCGTCAGGCGTGGTGGTGCTGCAGCTGCAGCAGCCGCGAGTACGCCCCCTCCGGCCGTGTCACGAGCTCGGAATGGCTGCCGTGCTCGACGATCCGCCCGTCCTGCACGACGGCGATGCGGTCCACCCCTCGGATCGTCGAGAGGCGGTGCGCCACCAGGACGGTGGTCCGCCCCTTCATCAGCCGCTCCAGCGCCTCCTGCAGCACGCACTCGGACTCGGCGTCCAGCGCGCTCGTCGCCTCGTCCAGCAGCAGGATGGCTGGGTCCTTGAGCACTGCTCTGGCAATGGCGATCCGCTGCTTCTGGCCGCCTGACAGCTGCACTCCTCGCTCGCCGACCGCCGTCCTGTAGCCGTCGGGCAGCTGGCTGACGAAGCCGTGCACGTTTGCGGTCTTCGCCGCCTCGATCACCTCCTCCTCGGTTGCACCGTCCTTGCCATATGCAATGTTTTCAAGAATGCTCGCCGCGAAAAGGACAGGCTCCTGCTGCACAAGGCCTATCTTGAGCCGCAAGGACCTCAAGTTCAGCCTCCTGATGTCCTTGCCATCGATCATGACTTTGCCTCCAGTTGGATCGTAGAACCGCTCGATGAGGGCAATGACAGTGCTCTTCCCGGAACCGCTGGCTCCGACTAGAGCTTGGCTGCGCCCAGCCTGGATCTTCAGGTTGAAGTCCTTGAAGATTTCAATGTCAGGGCGGGACGGATAGGCGAAGTCAACATGCCGCAGCTCAATGTCCCCACGGACAGTGGCGACACGCTCTGACTCTGGATCGTCGGGCTCAATCCTTGTTGCCCTGTTGAGGATGCCAAAGATGGAGCGGATAGATTCACCTCCACGGACGATCTCTGGGGCGAGGCTGACCGTCTCAGCTACGGAGTTGGCAGTCACAACAAGGACGACGAAAACCTTGATGACCTTGGAGAAGGTGGACCCATGTGACCGGACGAGATGAGAACCATACCAGAGAATGAGTGCTTCCGAGGAGTACAGGCAGAGCTGCGAGAGGCCAAACAGAAGACCCGAGGTCTGGCTGCGGCGGAGGATCTGCTGCTCTGGTATGCGCAGCTCATGGCTGAAGAGAGACAGGATCTTGTTTTGAGCGTTGAAGGCTGCCACAGTGCGGATGTTGCTCACGCCTTCACCGGCAACCATGCTGCTCTTGGCATGTGCCTTCGCTGTGTCACCAGCAAAGCCCTTCATTGAAAGTTGCTGGAAGAATCAAAAGAAACAACATTCACATTTCAGACCATGGAGTTACAATCAGTATATTTTCTACAGAACCAACACCGCAGAAATAAAACTAAGCATTGTTCTGATTTTGACAAGTGATACTAAATTACCTAAAGATCATCTAAGTTCTTAGAGATGGACTTAGCATATTAAGGTAAGCTTCGACACTGAAAGAAAGAAATGGATCACTGAAAAAGGTAGGCCAACAA
The DNA here is from genome assembly GCA_036346245.1 of Bonia amplexicaulis. NCBI lineage: Eukaryota > Viridiplantae > Streptophyta > Magnoliopsida > Poales > Poaceae > Bonia > Bonia amplexicaulis. Next base: position 18,317,423 of record CM070746.1, read on the forward strand.
ATTACCTGGGCAAAGTTGGCAAGCACAAGAAGAGGGAAAGTGGCCAGAATAAGGAGTGCTACTCTCCACTCAATGATAAAACCAACGACGAATGATGTCATAAGTGAGGTCATGTTCTGCAGGATCACTGATATCCTCTCAGCTATCGCCGACTTCACATCGGCTGCATCAACTGCTAGACGAGCAGCCACAAGACTTGAGTTGTTCTCCTCTTCGTCGAACCAACTGACTTCATTCCTAAGTATTGCTGCAGTAAATGTCATAGAGATTTACTACAAATTCAAGATGACACCATAGAAATAGATAGATCATGGCATAGCAAGAAATGCATACCAGACAGCATCATCCTCCTAACCCTGGTTGTAAGATTTTCTCCCATGATGCTGAAGAAGTAATGCTGCACAAGATAAGCAACTACAGCATACAGGCCTGTGCCAATGTAGATGAACACATACAGCTTAGTTTTCTTCTCCATTTCATTGGGGTCCCTGTAGTAGAACACATCAAGCATTTCACCCATAACAATGGCAAATGTTGGACCAATGAATCCAGAGAGGACAGAACCAATGGCACCCAACACTGCGTAAGGCCATTCAGGAGCATTCAGTTTCAGGAGCTTGAAGAAGTAACCGCGTGGTGCTGGGTATTTACGGTCATTATCTGCATTGGAAATCATCTCAATGCGCCCATCTGCTCCAGTACTGTACTGATAGCTCAGATTCCTTAAACTTCCTGACCTGAGGCTGAGAGATTTGGTGGAAAGTGAACTTGTCAAGTGCATCGAACGTGACCTGCGGGTAGATGCACCACCAAGATCTCTGTTTCGTGCCATTTCCTGAAAACGGATCAGGGAGGCATATGCTCCAGAGCTCCCTTTCGCTAGAAGTTCATCATGCGTCCCAGTCTCAACAACTTGGCCTTGCTGGATCACGGCAATCATGTTCACATTTCTTATAGTGGACAGACGGTGGGCAACAACTACTGTCGTCCTCCCAACCATCAGGCGATCTAGAGCTTCTTGCACAATGCTTTCTGAGTCTGCATCCAAAGCACTGGTAGCTTCATCGAGGAGCAGTATCTTGGGGTTCTTCAGCATAGCACGAGCTATTGCAATACGCTGTTTCTGACCACCAGACAGCTGAATTCCTCGCTCCCCTACCTGTGAAAAAATAGAAACAAATCAGTGTTTGATTGATTATCAGACCTGACCGCAAATACATCTAAAAATGTAGACACACCATGGTGTTGTAACCATTCGGAAGAAGAGATATAAAACTATGGGCATTGGATGCAGTTGCTGCGGCCTCAACTTCTGCAATTGTAGCATCAGGCTTTCCATACAGTATATTCTCAAGGATAGTTGTTGCGAAAAGAGCAGGTTCTTGGTTTACTAGACCAATCTGATCTCTCAGCCACCTCAATTGGAGTGTCTTTATGTCAACATTGTCCAGCAAAACTTGGCCTGTCATGCAAGTAAATTTAAGATAATAATCTAAAAGTGTCATATATTCACAAACTGTAAATCAAGAAGCCCTTTGTGACAATGCAATTCTTACCTTCATTAGGATCATAGAACCTTTCTATCAAAGCCACAACAGTGCTCTTTCCAGACCCACTGCCTCCAACAACTGCAACGGTTTTCCCAGCAGGGAAGAAAAGAGAGAAATCCCGAAAGATCATAACATCAGGCCTTGATGGATAGCTGAAAGTAACATCCTTGAATTCTATGTTTCCATGGACCTCTGCCAACAACTTTCCATCCTTATGATCGTGAACTATGGAGGGTTTCTGGCGAATGACCTCCAACAGTTTGAAACCAGCAATCTTCCCTTTGCTGAATGCTCCAAGGTTTGAGAATGCCTGGCCAAGACTCCTGCAGCAACAAAATTCAAGCAGTTATTACACGAGGGACATCAAGGTAACAACTAACAGGCAGGAGAAAATAGGCTAAACAGAACAATAATAACTTTGACAATTCTTTCACTTACATGCCACCAACAATTGCAGAAAAGATAGCTGTAAAAGCCTTGCCACCATCGGTCTGCCCATTCCTGATGAAGACACCAGCATACCAGAATACCAGTGCCCATGACATGCATGCTATCCCATAAGTACACCCAATCCCAAGACCTTTCGCCATCCCAGCTTTGTAACCAAGTTTCAGTGTGTTCTGAATTGCTTCAGAGTAGGAATTGAGTGCTTTGCTCTCTCCAACAAATGAGTAAACTGTTCTAACTTGTGCAATTGCCTGTGAGGAATGTTTAACCCATTCGCAGTCAGCATGTAAGTATTGAGGTTGCAAGCAACTATATTCTATAAAAAAAATTGCATCACCTAGGACAGTATCAAAAGCAATACGTTACATTTTTAATATAAAAATTAATTAATTACATTCTTAAAACCACTTATTCAGGAAGTAATGCCTAGGAAAGTGCTTACATACTTCAAAATGAAAGTTGCACAAATTTTCAAGCAACCGGGAGCTTAATTTGCACATGACCATTAGTTAACATTTTCCATTAGTATATGTGCAGTTTTCCTTTTGGAAAAGTACAAAAGCATTCACCAACATTATGTTATCAACAGTTGACTGTCTGCATCCTATGCCTAAAAATGGTTATACCCAACCACCCATATTCCTCTAACACAACATACAGTACGCCTTTTGCAGTGATTCTGTATGTTAGCCACAAATCAAAACTGTTTTTTCTAACAAAAATTTACATAATTAAATTGTACACATATAACGTACCATAATTCATATCAAATCCTATGTAAGAAATAGTATCACTGTTCAAGTGTGCATAGAATCACTATATAGTCACAAAAGCCACAACGTGTATTCCCTAAATCAACTAGTAGTACTCTTAGGAATAATCTGCCCAACCTAGTTGATTAAGAAAAAAGTTGGGACAGGGGCTTTTATTATTTTTATTGAGCGATATCTCTACTGAAATAGGCACTCTTGAACCAAATCCAAATGTAGACTCAATGGGCCACTACACCAAAAGTTGAGCACATAAGTCTGCTTGAAAGCACAGACACACAGCAATTCTGGCACAATGCGCCGCCCCACCTAGTTATGGAATTGCTCATAGGATTCCCAAAGAATAAAAGTCGAAAAGCACCAAATCGCATGTTGGTTAGTCGTCATGCAGCATAAGAAAACAAGATTTTTGGCTCCTAATCAGCAGACAACTCCAAAAATTACTACCTAGCCACCACCCCAATTGAAGCACAAGTCCAAGCACGCACTACTGAAATGCATAGATTAATTAGACACAAATACTAATCCAAATCCATGAGAAATATCTTATGACACTACGCTACAGTGGACAGTACAGCAGCAGCCAGTTCCTCACGTGGAATAGCCCGAATCATTATTACCTGCTCTGCGACGACGCCGGCATTGGCATAGGACTCCCGGCTCTTGGACGTGAGCCCGGTGAGCGTGTAGGCGTACAGGCCGCCGGCGAAGGCGATGGCGGGGATGACGGCCACGCTGAGCAGCGCGAGCCGCCACGCCGCGACGAACCCGACGACCAGCCCGGCGAGGAAGGTGGCGATGTAGTGGATGAAGTTGCCGACCTTCTCGCCGATGGCGTCCTGCACGAGCAGCGTGTCGGTGGAGACCCCGAACACGATGTCCCCGTGCGCGCGTCCGTGTCGAAGAACCCGACGTCCTGCCGCAGCACGGCGTCCAGGTACGCCTTCCGGAGCGCGATCACCTGCCGCTCGCCGGTGTACATCCAGCACGCGATCTCTGAAGAACAAAAGATTGCAGCTTTAGCTTGCAAGACTACATCAGTGTCCAAGATTGCAACTTCGGTGCGCAAGATTACAACTTTGGTGTGCATTGATGCAGCCACGCCACCGACATGGACTCAGGCGAACGAGCTCGCCGGATTCGACGACACGAGAACGAGACAAACATAATTATTGTTAAATTTTGCCCGTTTGGTGTGATGTGACGGGACTTGTGTTAGTGTGGTCTTCGAGATGCCCCATCGGCCATGACCAGATCCTATTTTGCAGATAGGCCCCTGTGTTTGTCCGTCATGTTTGAAAAGAGCCTCAGTGCGTGGGAGAAAATCAGAAAAGAGGGGCTTTTAGAGATTTTACGGAATTTTGGGGGTGTGAATGGTAACGAGAAGCTCACCTGCGTATGAGGAGACGCAGACCACCAGTCCGAGGTAGACGAAGTAGAGGGCATACTGCAAGAGAAGAGTAAAGAAATTGGTGATCTTGGCGAAAGAAACCTCATGAGTGCAACAAAAACGATTCAAAAGAATCGGAGCTGAGCATATCGAAGATCAAAAGGGCGGCATCGCAGCAATAGGCGAGTAATGGCAAGTTTGAGTGAGTGAGGAATGGAAGTACGGACCTTGGAGACCTCGTCGGTCATGGTGCGGAGGTCGGTCTGGTTCTTGCCGAAGCCGTTGATGAGGTCCCCGAAGAGCAGGAAGAAGAGCGGCATGGCGGCGCCGTGCGCCAGCGCGCCGAGGCTCCCCGCCGCCATGAGCACCAGGTCCCACCTGTCCGCGAACGCGAACAGCTCGTGGAACGCCACCGCCTGGTCCACCCTCTTCTTGCCCTCCCCCGCCGCATCGCACCCGCCTCCGCCTCCTCCGTTCGCCGCCTTCTCCACCTTCCCGTCCGCCGCCGCCGAGTCCGCCATTGCAATGCGCTCCCCTCCGGGCCCGCCCAGCTAGCGCGGCTCGCTCGCACTCTCAGGCCGCCGCCGCCGCCGCCGCCGCGCCCCGCGGCATTGGAGAAAGGCGTCTCTCCGGGCTTTGCTCGGCTTTCTCATTCAGCTTAAAATACAAACAGGATATCGGTGTAACGCAGCATCCTTGCATACGATCTTCCAAAAGTATTTAAGCGACGCAACACAGTTAGTAATTTGCTTGTGTTTTGACACAGTGAACCGAAAATTAAATGATCGACCAGCGGCCAATCCAAGGTCAACTGTAGCGTCCTGTTGCTATAGACGCTACTTCCGATGGTAAACAGTGCCAAGGAACAATCAGACAAAGCCGCACCTGCTCACCGGGTTGACCATCCTACACTGGCGATCGAGTGAGTCACTTGGTCTCACGCCGGTGACGGCAGGTGAGGGGGCGCAGCGTACCGGGAGGAGTGAAGGAAAAAAAGATAAAACTGAAAATGGCAAAAAAAAACTAAAATTAGAAGCCATATGTTTAAATTAATTTCTGATTTAAATAAGATAAAAGCAAAAAAAAAAAAGCTGAAACTATTTGTGACGAGGGGTGGACCAGGCGCAGAGACGGTGCATAGGAGACATACAGGCAGAGCAGGCAGAAAGACCTGTGTGTGCCGTGATTCGTCGGGCTCACGGCGCTCGGCTCATGTGGTCTCCCCTGCCAAACTATCCGTCGCCTTTAGCCTCTGGGGGTGGGAGTCTGGAGCTGCTCGTGGCCATGGGTAACTCAGCTGCTGCTCGGATACTTTGCGCATTCCTCGGCTCGCCCGGCCATGACCATGACAACCCACACACCTTTGACCTTCGGGCCGGCGAAAAGTTACTCGCCGTTCAAGGCCAGGATGGATGGCGAACATGCCCGACAGGCAGCGGAGTATGGTTTTTAGTTATAGATGATAGTTTTTGTTTTTATTGAGACATGAACACGATCGATATATATAGTTTTAAGTTTAAAAATTCGTTTTGAAAACATGCACCTTTGATTCGATTTTTTAGATAAACCAAAGGATAAAAGAAAAAAAATAGAGCCATCGTCTTGGCGTGTGTTTGTGGTTCAGGGCAACATCGGGAACGGTGCTGACCGACGACGGGATGAGCCATTATGCATGTGTAGGAGAAGACGAATCTCGTGCAACACGAGCGAAACCACGGTGCACCAACAGCAACACCGTATCAATCCTTTGTGATCGCGGGGGTCTTAGTTTTTCTCCGCTTGATTGGTAGACCCGTAACCGTGAACACCCATCCTGCGAACGTCCTTGTGCTGGTGTTTTGAACTGAAGGATCGGCAGGCACAAACGGCAGTTCCCAGTTAAAGAAAAACCAATCAGTATCGTACTCTGGTCTCAGCGAAATGAAAAGGGAATTAGGCCAAAATTTAAAAATAGAAAAAATATGATAGCTCATCACAAATAACACAAACGAATACCAAAAAGAACCGATAAAAAAGATAAAAAAATCAAAAATTCAGAAAAGAAACGAAATTTACGAATAGGAGAAGGAAGGGGCATGCTGTACAGCCGCAACCGATCAGGGTCTCAGCAGAATCGAGCCCGGGGAGCCTTACCGTGCAAAAAATATGGAAAAAGCTGAGGAGTGCCTGTGACAACCACGTCTTTAATCGGTCGCCTCAGCCTGATCGCAGAATCATGTTACGTCGATCAATCATGCACTCACCGACACCAAACGTGACACAGGTTGTTAGCGCTGAACCGACACGATGATACTTGACGGCACGCGACTCTGGAATCTCGTACGAATGATCGCGGATAAATTTTGTAAGAATTTTTTTCAGAAAATGGTATGATTTTTAATAGGACTCTCCTGTTCCAAACAGGACCTAAACTTTTTTTTTCTAGTAAAATTGTCAAATAAAATTGCTGCGGAACTAATGATGCTGTTAGCAATGCAATTAAGGGTTACAGGTGATCTTCCTAGTGAACTAGAGCTAATGATGCGGCTCAGAAAAGTTGTGCTCCACTAGCATGCTTGCAAGCTAAAATAATGGCGGCACCACGTGGGCATAAGTGTTCTTTAGACTAGACTAATCACCACCATCTAAAATAAAAAGTGAACCTAAACTTTGACAGCCACTGAAAAGGTACTAACAAACATTGTATATAGTCTGCTAATCAAGATGAGTGTTCCAATATATAATAGCGGAAATTATTACTAATCAAGATGAGCATACGTATACATTCATTCTACAGCTAGCCGGAGAAAGTAGACAGGCGCTTTCGTGATAATGGGTATCTTTGAAATAGATGAGAAAGCAAAATTTGGCACAACATTAGTCCAAGTGATTGACGGCCTTTTTTGACCACCCATGTTTCTCTGATCGATCGACGTCCGTCGAGTCACGAATCGGATTTGGCTTGTCGATCAAGATGTTGACGAGCTTTTTTGTTCTAGCATTTTCCAACTACTGGTATTTCTCGGCAGTGCTATCGAAATTTGCATGATGCAAAACCTTAACTGAAGATTACGAGTCTAATCTGTAACTACCCAAAGATTCAGAACGTGCTGAAGGAACGCAGTGTTCTTGCCTTAGTGACCTGTATAATTTGAGGTTTATGAATAGACAATGTTGCAGAGTTCTAAATCTGTATCCATCAAATCGAAGGCTGAAGGCAGTGTATCAAAAAAACAATAACCCGCCCTGCTGTGCAGGTACTTTGGGGATCGCTTTGGCAACATGGTCAGATTGCAGGAATGATTGGCTCAGCCGCATCTACTGATGTTCACACAGAATTTCCAACTCACAAAGAGAATACAGTAAACATGCAAGTAGCAGTATAATCATATTTTGTTTGCGGCACTACACCAGTCAGTGCCTCGCATGTTTAAGAGCTCCTCCTCATCGGCACGCTTTACAAGGAAAAACAGATGCCTGCTAAGTAAAGCTTTCTTTCTTTCTTTCAGCTCATCAAAGGGTGGAGATGGAGTAAACAAAAGGCTCCACCCTGTCTGCTACCGCCAAAAGAAGGCGATGTGATAGTTGTCGTACTGTATTTCGAGAAATCAGGCACCTCCGGACCCTCCCCGTGCTACGTTTCAGGACGTTTTCTGCGTAAGCATCGACCTAGATAACATATTGGAAGCTGGAAGCCACTCTAATCTAATCTATTTGGAAGATAGTGCAATGGAAAAGGAGATGCATTTTGGAATCTGCAATGCCTTGAGCACATGAATGCTTGGGTAAATTCTGCGTATGCAAGTTGCAGAATGTTAAAACATTTTAGTGGTGTGTACAGCTATGATTTCCTCTAAGGCAAAAAAGGATAGCAGCAAGAGTACAGTTTGCTTTCGTAGCCCAGCTTTAAGCTAGCTCGATCCATGATTAGGGTTTGTGGGAGGCATGATCCATCAACCGCCCCTTAATGCTTAGAATATATTCGTAGGTGGTCTCCATCACCGGCCCTGCATTGCATGTGAAAGATTAAGGTTAGCGGCTAGCTAAGGGATGCTGCTTAGGAAGCTGCCCCCACGCTAATGGATGTACTTGGCCTGCATGCAACACTCCAACTACTGCCTCGCATATGCTTAACAAGCAGAAAAGGTTAGGGAAAAGCAAACAAAGCTCCGAGCTGTGACACGCCTCCCCACCACTAGCTAATCGTAGCATTGCCATTAATCAATTGCTTAAAGATAAGAGCAGCATTATTGAGCTCTCTCTGTTAGTCACACATGCATGGGGTGAAGTGAAAGAGTCTGGAACAAGAACCCTAGATTAAGGATAAAAAGTTGAGAAACGTCGCGACAATTAGTACTGTAGTACAAAATCTCATTTACTCTAGCTACGACCGCATATCAAGATGAGCGCTCACTGATAGACAGACCTAATTAAGATACGAGGTGAAAATTCAGGGGACCTATCTGTCAGCGGGTGTTACTGTTTTGTTTACTGAACTTTGGTTGACAAATCAGAAGCACACTATAGTTTCTTCCTAGCAAGCAGTAGCAGTGTGTAGGTTTCCACTGTGCTCAAGACTATTCAGACGGCAAATGCGTGCGTCCAATTAGTTGGTGCTGTTTCGTGCTTGCGAGGAGAGTGAGGCCGGGTAGGGTACCCATATGACTGTACTTTTTTCTTCTCAGATGGGGTGAGAAGAGAAGAGAGAAGAACCATCGGTGAATGATTGATGGCCCTGTTTGACGCAACATGTCACCCTGTTTGTCGAGACTCACCGTCCTCGGATTCATGATATCGTGTTCTACCTATCTGTTCCTGAAGAATGCATGGACAACCACTCGGATCTTTTGGCAGCAATCCAGATTCTCTAATGATCAGGGTGAGATGAGCTAGCTGCAAATACTACTAGCTCACTGCCCTTGTCGGTGAAACCGGGCTAAAGTGTAATTGCAGTAGCAGTTATTTCTTTTTGGTGTCTCAATCTCCATTCAGCTTTTAGATAGATCTTTCCTACAGGTGATACCAGATCAATTGCTTGCCGATACATGTACCTGTAGTGTGAGATATTCTACTGGAACAGTTCACACTCGTGTGGCACACGGTACTGGATGCCAAGTGCATTTCTTTAGCACTGCACCTATGAATCTCTGAATGGTAGAAGAGAAGAAGACTGAAGAATGATATGATGCCAAAGGAATACTGTTGCAAACAAAAGCAATTGGAGCTACTAGCGGCATGAGACATCATAACTCATGATTATACGATATATTATTAGGACTGAAAGCAGGGCTCCAGGGAGAGTTACATCAAAGAAAAACACTAGAAATACATTAATGCACGCTGAAGAAATCACGAACATTCATTATTTACGAAGACAGGCATGGCGCCTGCACTCTGCATGACATTGTCATTTTGTCCATCTTTATCATTTACTAGTGCCAGTGTACCACATAATCTGCCTTTGCATCCGTACCCTTCGGACTGTTACAGAGCAGCGAAACATTTCAAGTTTCAGAAACCAAAACAGAAGATACGAGCGCAACTCTCAAAGAGAAGGACTGGGCGTCGGCTCAGTGGTGGGTTCGGGTGTTTGGAACCCATCCCATCTCTCTTAAGTTCGATAGCGATCTAGCGAAGGATTTACTATTTATCCTTTCAGGCTAGGTCTTAAAAAGATTGAGTACGTGCAATAGTTAAAGCGTATGTCCATATTCTGTGAGGTATAGGTCTTTATTCTAGTTAGAGGTGTATCCATATGTGTGGGTTGGGATGTATACGTAGAGGGTACGTCCACTTAAAAAAATCTCTCCAAGAGAAGTTATTAGGGCATCTATAGTGTATACAACCTAAGAGGTCTTAAGTTGGGTCCCATCTAAACCTTAAGGCCAATGCTGTAAATGTATATAACCCACTAAGCCTTAAGATGGTCCCACTTGTCAGATAAAAAAAATGTATTTTAATGCTTATGGTCAGGTCTTTAGCTTGAGGACTGGTCTTAAGGTTTTTTTGTTTATGGCCTACTTAAGGTCATCCTTGTAATATATAAGATCGATCTTAAGGTGGCTTAAGACCCTGTTACAGAGCAGCGAAACATTTCAAGTTTCAGAAACCAAAACAGACGATACGAGCGCAACTCTCAAAGAGAAGGACTGGGCATCGGCTCAGTGGTGGGTTCGGGTGTTTGGAACCCATCCCATCTCTCTCAAGTTCGATAGCGATCTAGCGAAGGATTTACTAATTATCCTTTCAGGCTAGGTCTTAAAAAGATTGAGGGCCTGTTCTTTTTAGCTGCGGCTTATGATTTTTGATTGTGGCTTATAACTTTTAGGCTATTTGTACGAGAGATTACAGAGTAACAGAAACTAACGTGCGGTTTTTGCATATATAAATGAAATCAGTAAAATATGTACTGCAATTAACTAGTAAACACTATCTTGAAAAAATACTTCGTTTAAAAGCTAGTTATTGTAGAAAAGCCGAAAAACAGTTTTTAGAAGCTGAAAAGAACAGAGCCTGAGTACGTGCAATAGTTAAAGCGTGTGTCTTTATTCTGTTTGTATAGGTCTTTATTCTAGTTAGAGGTGTAATAGTAGATGCATCCATATGTATGGGTTGGGATGTATATGTAGAGTAGAGGGGACGTCCACTTAAAAAAATCTCTCCAAGAGAAGTTATTAATGCCAGTCTCGCTGTTTCTGTTTGTAGCGCAGGCAAGCCGAACCCCACGAAAGATTCGCAAAAAAATACGACGCGACAAAGGCCCAGTACTCCATGCTCCGCTTCCATGTGGGCCCCGAACCTAACTCCTCCCAGACCGGCCCACCAGCATAAATGCAAGCCCAGCTGCACAGCGACTGAGCCGAATTAATGCCCACGCTCTCCAAAACGCTGCAGGTGGACCCCGCGGGAAGGATATGTCCCACCAGTCACTGAGGCAACGGGGCCCTCTCGATCACTGCAGGTGGGTCCACGCATGTCGGTGGGAAAGGACACGACGATATGGGCGCCGGAGTAGACGGCAGCCAGTAAAGGAAGCCGGGCCACGGCGCCATTTCGAATTTGCGAGTCGGGTCACCTTCTCTCCACCGAACTCCAATGTTACACTCTACGGAGTTTCGAATGATCCCACATAAACACCAGTTAAAGCCACAGTTAGCATTGTTATACATCGTATATATAAAATTAACGGTATACATATCGTATTAATAAAAATATAATTTCTGTTGTTTGATGGGCAGGCGACAGCACCCGTGAGACTACATGCCGCGCGGACGCCAGCGGCAGGCGCCTGCAGCCCAGTGGGCAGACGGTAGGCATGCCGTCTGCTGAGGGAACGACAGATGATTAATTACTTGTCCTAATTTTTTCTGTTTAAAATTTCAAAAATATTAAATGAGCTCAAAAAATTACGAAAATTTATGTACAGCCTCTCGACATAACGTATCTCGTAGTGTAGATTTTTCATAATTTTATCGGTTGCGAATGTTGCTCAAAAATTCATAAAATTTTGATATTTTACAAGTTTTTAAGTATAGTAAATGAGCTCAAAAAATTACAAAATTTTATGTGAAACTTTTCAATACAGTCATAGTTATTATGTAATTTATTTTTAAAAAAATTTTATACGGTTCAAATTTACCATGTTAATTCATGATTAAATTAACCCGAATAAACGTGGTAAATTTAGACCACATAAAATTCTCCAAAAAAATACACAATAACTATGACTACGTTGAAAGGTTTCACATAAAATTTCATAATATTTGGAGATTATTTGCTATATATAAAAACTTGTACATATATCAATATTTTATAAATGTTTTAGCAATATTCACAATGGATAAAATTACCCAACAAATACACTGTCAAGTACGTTGTGTCGGGAGACGGTACATGAATTTTGTAATTTTTTAGATCATTTTATATATTTAAAAATTCAACAAACACTAAACAAAAAATAGGTAATTAAGTCGGCTAATTATCTGGCTTAATCACCTGTTACCTGGTGAGGAGACGGCAGGTGATTAAGCCGGCTTAATTACCTCCTCTAATTTTTTGCTAATATTTGTTAGAACTTTTAAATATATCAAATAATCTCAAAAAAATAAGAAATTTATGTACAGTCTCCCGACACAACTTACTTGACAGTATAGTTTTTAGGTAATTTTATCCATTATGAATAATGCTAAAAATGCATACAATTTTGATATTTGCATGAGTTTGTATATATAGCTAATAAGCTACAAAAATTACGAAATTTTATGTGAAACCTTCCAACACAGTCATAGTTATTGTGTAAATTTTTGGTAATTTTATGTGATCCAAATTTGCCACATTTATTCGGATTAATTTAATCATGAATTTATGGCTGATGAATTTAATCTTGAATTTAATTCATGATTAAATTAACCCTAAATAAACATGACAAATTCAGAGCACATAAAATTCACAAAAAATTACACAATTACTATAACTGTGTCGAGACACTTTACATAAAATTTCGTAACTTTTGATGCTCCTTTGCTATATTCGAAATTGTATGAATGTTTGAGCAATATTCGCAATAGATAAAATTATCTAAAAATTACACTGCGAGGTACATTGTGTCGGGCGATTGTACATAAATTTTCATAAATTTTTGAGCTTATTTGATATATTTAAAAATTTAAATAAAAAAATTAAAACAGATAATTAAACCGACTAATTAGCCAACTTAACCACCTGCCGCCCCCTCACTAGACGCCAGGCTTGCCTGCCATCTGCTCACTGGCGGCAGGCTGCCTGCCGTCTGTTGAGGGGGCGGCGCTCACACCGACGATCGCGCGCGTGTCACCTCATAGCCCGCCCGCCCATGGGACGGCAGAAGCGATATTTTTGTCAATACGATGTGCATACGGCTATTTTGTAAATACGATACAAAATCGTGCCAAATATGGCTTTCGCTCCCTAAACACGCACATTAGAGTACTGTATCTCTAGATGCTAAACTAATACTATAGAATTCAGAAATTTTTTAGCACTAATACTAAGAGATAGAGAAGTACGTGCTACGTCTGAGCTATATAGCATCTAAGTAAATCTTGTCAGCTGGTGCTATATTAGAAAAAATTGAGTCTTTAACACCTGTAAATAATACCATAGATTAAAGTAAAAATAGCTAATAATAATCTTGTGAAGAGAGAGGAGTCATATGTCTTTCTTTGCGTCTATTTTAAATGCTAAGAATATATGTGAGTGAATTCTTTTAGGCTGTAGTTTATAGTTTATGACTTAAAATTTTGAATTATAGCTGTTCGTGATAGACAGTACACGGAGAAAAATAGTCATATAAAATTTTGACCGGTATAACTAAATTTAGTATATTTTTACTATACATTTTCTATTGATCTTGTTTTAAAATTATATGTTTAAAAAATTGTTACTTAATATAAATTATAAATTATAAGTCATAAGTAAAAAAAAGAAGTGAAGTCTGCTAGTTCTGTGTGCGTGCGTGTGAGCTTGTGTTTTCGCTTTGCTTGCCTTTCGCGTGGAGGCGTTTCGAAAAGGAAAAAATTGATCATATACCCTCTCTTTAGATGGAAATTGAGGATTTACCCTCCTGACCCACGTGTCAGTGACTTATGATGACCCCACGTGTCATTGAGATGTGGAGGGTAAGGGTATATGATCAAGTTCCCCTTCGAAAAGTTGTTTCGCACTCCGCCCTCCCGATCGAGGCAAGGGACCTCGCCGGAGGAGATGGCGGCGGCGGCGGCGAACATCGGGCTGATGGACGGCGCGTACTTCGTGGGGAGGGGAGAGATCCTCAGCTGGATCAATGCCACCCTCCAGCTCTCCCTCGCCAAGGTCGAGGAGGTCGCACCCCAAATCTTATCCCCGTTTATTTCCCCGCATTCGATTCCTGGGGTGAAGGTTTAGGGTTTTGATCTCTTTGCGCGTTAGGAGTGCGTGTGTGTGGACATTTTCGGGAGTGTGGCTTGGTCCGAAATTTTGTGTTAATTTTGAGACTTCGCTCTGGTTCCCCTGCAGGCGGCGTCGGGGGCGGTGCAGTGCCAGTTGATGGATATGGTTCACCCTGGAGTGGTGCCGATGCACAAGGTTAAGAGGCTTCTGCTGCCTTCTTGTTCGTTTGGATTTTTGATTGATCTGTTTTATGGGGTTTAGATGATTGTGATGTTTATTTTGGGGATCTGCAGGTGAATTTTGATGCGAAGACCGAGTATGACATGATCCAGAATTACAAGATTCTTCAGGATGTGTTCAACAAGCTACGGATAAGCAAGGTACTGGCTCTCGGCCTTGCGATTGTGTGCTTGATACATTTTGATCCATGGATTTGTTCATGACCTTGTGTTGCATTTCTCATGTGCGAAAGGAAGGTCTGTCTGTTCAATAATTAGGTTTCTGTGGTATCTTGAGATTCAATGTGGAACAGATGTCTGCAAGTGATGTTACACAGTGGTATACTATAAAAACGATTTGACACTGGACAAAGTTTGCTATGCAATATTCTGTTGTATTGAAGTTATGCTCATTGTTGTGCACAACGAGGAGTGGAAATGAAATCTATATTTGTGCTTTTGTGTACAATTATGGAGGCTATATCACAAAGATCGGTTGCCTGTGGGAAGGGTGCAAAGTAGTGTCTTGCTTGTGTATGATGACACTGGCCATTTCTTCGTTTATGTACTATGTGGCACAAGGCAGAGTTGAGTGTTCTGTGACTGTTTATGCTTAGGACTTGATACTGTGATTAGGCTATGCTAGCTAGATAGAATGGTGATGGTTGTTTTCATGATTAGTTTCATATGTCACCATAAGTGTACTTTTGAACATGTACTGTTCTATTTACGTTGTACTTCCACACAACGTAACAAGATCAGAGTTGTGCTATCGGGATCTTAGCTGGTTTTGTGGCCTGTGTTCTAACAGACTGAGCTAAGAGTGCTTCATCTGTGTCCTTCTGCTACCATTTCTAGGTGATTTGCAGCATACAAGTTCTTTGTTGTGCTAATCAATGAGTGGATGCTCCTTGCAGAATATTGAGGTCAACAAGCTTGTTAAAGGACGCCCATTGGACAACTTGGAGTTTCTGCAATGGTTGAAAAGATATTGCGATTCTGTGAATGGTGGAATCTTGAATGAGTATGTGCCTTCGCCGCTAAATGTAAAAATAAAGTGCAGTTTGTCACTAACTATGGAATTGAAAAGACTATGTTCTTGTTTCAGAAACTACAATCCTGTAGAAAGGAGGTCTAAGGGTTGCAAAGAGCGCAACCTCAAGGGTTCCAACAAGTCATCCAAATCACTTCAAGCAAATAGATTGTCTAGTGCTAATTCAGCAGATGAAGGTACCCTGAATTTATCTGATATTTGTTTAAGTACTTGACTACTCGAGTTTAACTAAATAATGAGACTGCAATTGTCTTTCTTTTTTATTTATATAAGAGTAGTTTGCTCCCATACTATTCTGAATAAAATGATGATAATCCTCAATGCAGTTATGATTAAATCAACATAAGGCCTTAGTTGAAGCCGGTGCCATCAGTCCCTAGTTTATGCTCATTTTCTTGTGACTTCATTTAGTAACTCTATGATAACCCGATTACGCAGGTCCAGGAATTGGAAAAGTCTGTAACACTGTCACCAAGGAGTATTACATAGAACAGATTCAACAATTATCTGAGAAGGTATGGACTGTGTAATTCAAGTTGCTGTTTCATTTTATAATGTATTCCATCTGTTTAGTGTCTTTTACTGTGGAAAACCCCTGTAACTATTCTATAGACTGTTATGTGACTGTCCAATTTTATTTCATACATACATTGTTTTGTAGTTGTTTGTGTTGATAGCCGCAACCTTTAATCTACATTCCGATCATCCTAGCGGTAAAACATGTGAAGTTCATATTTTGCATCTATGATGCTGGGCAAATTGCATACTTGAGTTTTTTTATGATACAACTAGTTGTTGTTGTTACTATCTCTACTGGATTGCAGATTGCGGATCTGAAGATTTCTGTGGACAGTACTGAGAAAGAAAGAGACTTCTACTTCTCGAAGTTGCATGACATTGAGATACTGTGTCAAAGACCTGAGTTGGAGCATCTACCGGTAAAACAAATTTCTGTTACAGATCTTCTAGTCTTACACACGTTTGCTAATTTTAGAGTACTGAGCTGCATTCAATAGCAATAGTTTCTGAATTCCTATTCATTTGTACAATAAGCTTATCAGGGACCCCCTCCAAATTCCATCTGGTGTGGTTAATTCCCAATCAATGCCACCTACTGTTATGTTTCTCTGTGTAAATTAGCATGTTCCTTTGGATTGTACCACTCATTGGTACTTCAATTGCAGTAAATTGTTGACCAAAGATTGTGCCCTTTTAGAATGTCTCACAGCTTAAGCAAAAACATAATGTGTTAGTACAACAGTGACATGATGTTATCCACATGTAGTCTGCCACTACTACAATCCTTAAGTGGCTTTGCAATTTCTTCTGCTGGATCCACATGCTTGTACGTGTATGGCTATTATCTGACATTCTGATTTGCAGCTCACATATGATTCAGAAACAGAATAATTGGGGATAGCCAATTGGTTCTTTTGACTTTTGAGTTGTGGAATGATGTGGTATTCTAGTTCATGCTTTTCTCTCTCTTTGGTTTACTACTGACCTGAGCATTATTATTTTTAATAGATGACTAAAGCCATTCGGAAGATACTTTACGCAGCTGATGCAAGGGATTCACCGTTACCTGAGGCTAATGAAATAATCACCAATTCACCAGGCTTGTTCTCGGATGAAGCAGAGTGAGATGTGCCGCCACATGCTTCATGCACTCAAGTTATAGATGATAATGATTTTGTGGTTATCCTCTATTATCAACCAGCGTAGTTCTGAACCTGTAAATGAGTTAATAACATTTGACATGCTCATTTCGGCTTGAGCTTCTGGCTTATTTTTCACTATTTCTAAATTTCGTCTTTTTTGGTTTTTTTGCCTTTTTTTGAGCTTTTTTGCCGGTTCTTTTTTCCTATATTCGTTTGCATTGTCCGTAATTGGCTAATATTTTTTTCTATTTTAAATTTTTTTAAATTTAATTATGCCAAATAAGCAACAATCAGTTACAATATAATTTCAGCCAGCTACAGTGCAATTTCAGTCATAAGCTAGCTTACTTCAGCTAAATTGAGCAACACCTTAAGAACTTGCCAGTAGTTGTGTTCCCGTACCTGTTCCTGTATGTTTTTCTGTACTAGCTAAATGCCTGTGTGTTGCTACGAATTTTAAAATTTTATCATACTACATGATCCGAAACTAACAGGTGGTAAAATTTTTATCACATGCATACAAATATGTTCTATTTTTTTAAAATCCATTGCAACGCACAGGCATGCAGCTTTGATCAATGTAGTTACGACCCCTGTAGCTATGACCACTATGCTACGATCATTGTAGCTAAGACCACTGGCTACGATCACTGGTTTCGACCACTGGCTACGACTACAGTCTTTGACTACGCCTTGTTGACCACTTCACCGACCAGGGCTTGTCGACCACAGTACTTCGACTGCATCTTTGATCACATAGGTCTTCCAGCATCGATAGTCGATTGTAGCTATAACCATCGACTACTGTAGCTACGACCATCGACTATTGGCCACTGTAGCTATGACTACCGACCATCAATCACTGTAGTTACGATTGTTGACATCAACCACTAGCTATGACTATTGACATCGATCACTGTAGCTACGACTATCGACCATCGATCTCAACACACTTTGTCTAACGACTGTGATAGTACTCTTCTGAATACCGTCTGAGTCATTGTGGCTTCGACCACTCCTTCCACCATGGCATTGATCACGGTTTCAACCATGCCTTCAACCATGACATCGACTACGGCTTGTCGACCACACATTCGACCGGTCTGGAGTCTCCGACCGCTTCGACTCCATGTCTTTAACTCTTACACATACTCGGACACACCAACTACACAGTACTCGAATATACCGAGTACTCGACTATGACCATGCAGTACTCGAACACATCGAGTATTCGACAACGACCATGCAGTACTTGAACACACTGAGTACTCGACTACGACCACGCTCAACAACAAGATTATATCCAACACTATCGAGCAAATGGCAAGCTATCCAGTCACATAAATACGAAACAACATATTTAAAAGCTACACCTCGAATTGACCTATTCATTTGTTGGCCCAAAAAATCTTGAAGAAATCTGTAGCAAGCAAAAACAAAGACAATAATAGAGGGGAGGCATGGAAATACCACGGCCATCGACCACTGTAGCTATGACTATCGACCATCGATCATAGCACAATTTAACTAACGACTGTGACAGTACTCCTCTAAGTACCGACTGAGTCACTGTGGCTTCGACCACTCCTTCAACCATGGCATCGATGGCAGTTCAACCACGGCTTGTCGACTACGGCTTATCGACCACGCCTTCGACCGATCCGGAGTCTCCAACCGCTCTCCGACTCTAGGTCTTCAACTCCTACACATACTCAGACACACCGACTACGCAATACTCGAACACATCGAGTACTCGACTATGAAACGCAGCACTCGAGCACACTGAGTCTCGACTATGAAACGTAGTACTCGAACACACTAAGTACTCAACTACGAAATACAGTAATCGAACACACCGAGTACTCGACTACGACCACACAATACTCGAACACACCGATGTAAGATCGAGGAGGCCGACTAGAGGGGGGTGAATAGGCGGTCAAAAAGTTCTCTTCAAATTAATACTAACAATTTACGACCTTTTCTATTTGCCTAAACCACGTAAACAATGCAGAAGCTAAATTCAGGTTGGTTTAGTACAAATAGCGTCTAGAACAAATGAATTTGTCTAATGCACTAATAATTCTACTCTAGGTCAATGTTTGCAATTCTAGGTTGATAAGCAATCAAATTAATTCTAAGTAAATTGCTTGAAAGTAAATTAAGCATAAGAAAACAAACCACAATAGACACGGTCTCTTTTTACCGTGGTGTTTGGAGACTTGCCGGTCTCCCCTAGTCCACGTTGAGGTAAGCCCGAACTAATCTGGCTGGCTCTACGAATTAAGCCTTCCACCTCAATTCCACTAGTGGTAACTCTTTTCCACTCCGGGTAGGTGAGCTCCAACCTTCACAACTTCGCCGGATCTTCTCACAAGCTTCTTTGAGAATATCACCACGCACGACGCCTCCAACGCCATCTAGGAGTTGGCAAACTCCAAGAGTAACAAGTCAAGTCTCTCACTTGACTGTCACCACGTGCAACTAATGCACTAGTTCAATTTGAACACAAAGTCCACCTCTAGATGCAACACATGCACTCTAAAACCTCTCTCCTCCCTCACAAAGTGCAACACATGCACAATTGAGTGGAGAGTCTCACACTAGCTCAAGGACACATGAATAAGTGAAGCAACAACATCTTCAACAGGCCACAAGAGGGTATTTATACCCCACACAAGAAAAATAACCGTTGGAGCCAAACCCCTGAAAAATCAGGGAAATCGGAAGTATCGTCGGTCAGAGGCCGATACTTTCGCTCATCTCGCCAACGGTCAGAAAAATAACCATTGCGGAGGAAACCCCGGTCAGATCGCCCACACAGGACCGGTCAGACCACCGTGTTCGGTCGATCACCACACAGGCCGGTCGACCGCCAGTCGATCGATCACACACACACCGGTTAGACCGCTCTCAGAAAAATAAGCGCAGTCGCTCTCTACAAAAAAGGTTCCGCGCGAAGGAATGGAAGTCCCGCGAGCCAACTAGACCGCTCTTACCATGCCGGTCAGACCGCTCTCACCATGCCGGTCAGACCGCCGGTCACTTTCCGGTCTGACCTCCAAGCTTGAGCAGGTTTGACCGCTCCTCGATCAGACTACTCTTTTGGCCCAGTCAGAATTGATTAGGCCAGTCAGACCGCATACACAATGCTGGTCAGACCGCCAGGTCGGTAGTACCGCTCACACAGAGCTGGTACTTTCGACCTCCGGTAGTACCGCTACGCACACAGGGGTAGTTCCGATTTTTCCTGAGAGGTGCAGATATCTCAATAGATTTTGCAAAACACATTTGCAAACTACAATATCATCCACACAAGGATCATACATGATTTCTGATAAGTTGCAAAACACATTTGCACACTTTTAAAATCATGACACAAAAAATTGGTAGATGAACTTATCACATTTGCAAAACACATTCGCAAACCTAAGTCATATGCCACAAGGAATATATATATAGGAAAAATACATTCTACACCCGGGTGTAGTTACACCCACCTCTAATATACCACTTGCAAAACACAATTGCAAATATAAGCCTCATATCACAAAGAATAGAAACATGGACTTCAAGCATTTGCAAAACACATTTACAATGCATAGTCTCATGTTATAAGAATTCAACACATAAACTTCAATCATTTGCAAAAACACATTCGCAAAAGCAAGTCTTAAATCAAGATGAGCTAGACGACATGAGGATGAGCCATCAACACATGATGAGACTCAAACTATTAGACATGATCTCTCTTAATAGTACGACAACATATACTAACAATTCGGTCTTCCAACCAAATACTAAGACCCGTAAAAGACTAGGAACAATGACTTATTGCGGCCACACCGACACAAGCCTGAAAAGATATAGTTTTGTATGGAGACAACGAGGGGGGAGGGGGTGTGGATGCGGTTACCATGACTTTGGAAGCCAACTTTATAGCATCTTTAGCTATCCCGCAAACCCCCGTTGACAATGCTATGGCTTCAACATGCTACAAAAATTAAAAAACACACACACATTAAGGTCTTCTTTAAGAGCGTGGTGAGTGGTTCTCCTTCTTTGCTAAACATTTTGCCCTTGCAAATGTAACCATTAATTCAACCGTGCTAAACATTCACCATCCTTAGCTGATCTTAATTAGGACGGTCTTACAGAAGGATAGTGCAGCTTGTTAAGGATAAGAATTTTAAAATTTAATTCTTGAAGTGTAACCATTTTGCCCTTACAAATGTAACCATTTTGTTAACTCAAAATGTAACCATTAATTCAGCTTGTTAACTCAAAAAATTATAAAATTTTACGTGCAGCCTCATCATACAACGTATTTAGTTGTGTATTTTTTTTATAATTTTATCCAGTGTGAATGTTGCTCAAAAACTCATAAGATTATGCTATTTTTTGGAGTTGTTACATATAGCAAATGAGCTCCAAAAATTACGAAATTTTATGTGCAGCCTTCTGACACAGTCAACCTAATTGTTTAATTTTTTGGAAATTTTATGTGCTATGAATTTACCAAACCCAGTGCGCTAACACTACAAATTAAGGACTTGTTGTCGATGCGTGGCACCGTAGGCGAGGGGGACGATATGAAAATAGTAACAAATGTGCACAAGAGGGAGCAGACGAGGGGGGACGGCACGGCCAGAGGGACAAATGTGCGCACAAGGGAGAGGCGAGGGAGAAGACACAGACAGAGTGACAAGAGTGCTCGCGAGAGAGCGAGCGAGGGGGAATGACACAAACAGAGCGATAAATGTGCGCGCGAGAGAGCGGGCGAGGGGGAAGCCACAGACATAGTGACAAATGTGCACGCGAGGGAGCGTGTGCGGGGGCGGCATGGACTTGCAAAGCGTACACTGTGTAGGCTTAGCCTATAAGTACTACCCCTTCGGCATCGTGTTTCCTGCACCACGGCTAAAACATCACATTGGTACCATGGAAAAGCAATGGAAGGAGATCGCCTGAATAGCAAGGGTTGCAGCAGCCCGAGACGAACAAGCGGCCCGTGCCAAGATGCCACCTCCTACAAACGAAGCCCCCATACCTCCAAGCCCAACACATTCTTGAATGTTTCCACCGAGCGTTCGCTGTATGACCTGCCTATGGGGAGACGCCCCTTTCTGCTAGTGCAGAGACATATGCAAGTTCTTCAAGTACAATGATCAGTTGAGCTTGGGCATGTGTTGTTGGGATTGTGGTAACTACGCATGGGACTATCCTGACCGGCGTTGGGACACCGCATGTTACCGACAGCCAGTAAGGACGGGTTACAGCGTATTCTCGTACCAGTTCTCTTGTATAGCACGCATTAACAAGCTTTCCCCTCTTTCCGTAGTCTCTGGATCCGTTATGTGCATACCATAAATAGATCGATCGGGAGATCCACTCACACAACCAGTGGCAGCATAGATGGCATGTCAGATGATAGAGGAGCGGCGACGCGCTGAAGATCGAAGCGAGCATATCCGACGGGAGACGGAAGCTCATCTAGAGTCATGCAGGCGCAAAGAGCATGAGGCTCGCAAGGCGGAGCGCAAGAGAAAGCGCGAACTAGCGACCAAGGCCAGCGTGGTCGGCGAGGACTACGACGCCGACCTCGCAAGGAAGGACAATGCCGCCTGGTGACCGGGCGGTAGAAATATCATTTTTGTTATTTTCGTACATATACAACTATTTCTATAAATATAGATTCAAAACATGATAAAAGTGCTAAAAATTTTATGATTAGCCACCTGCACACAGTGGCTGCTCCTAGGCCTGCGGCAAAAAGGTTAGGAAGGAGGAGCAGCGATTGTAGCTTAACGCCCAAGAAAAGAAAGCGACAAGGGTACCACAGGGTGTCTGCGACTACTGCCATCATATGGGTCCGGACCCACATGTGTAGGGAGCAAGTAGTACCAGTACAATACCGCGCGCTCTCGGTTCTCCATGGTCAAGGGGACTCCAGTGGCTGCAGCTTTGTCTAAATACAAACAAAATTTAAACTTCAAAAGCTACTCTACTTTAGTTTTGTGCTTGGGGTTTTGAGGAGACAGATTGCTCTGCTCATCGATCCAACCGGTGGTGTGGGGCGTTATCGTCAGTGAAAGATTTAGTGCTCGTGGTATGGACAAGTCCTTTACAAATGGTTTGCATGTTCCAGAAACTTGTCAGTATAACCGAGAGATGTGCCCACCAACTCCCTGTAAAACAGGATAATCTCGCAGCTAGCAAGACCAGTGCACCGGGAGCACCATACACCGATCTACGCACCAACCGTATGTGTATACGTATGCGGTATGCCTGCTATATAAAGAGGCATCCCCCACTTCCCCATGGCAAGTCACGCCTCCATCCTCCCCTTCTCCACCGCCGCCTTTCCATGCTCCGCTGTGACAGTACTTCTGCTCACCGGAGCGCCACCCCACCGTGGCATGTTGACGCTAGCGGCGCCTGAGGGCATGCTCTCCTGTGACCGCGGGCTTGCACTGCTAGCCGTGGCCGCTCCGGGGAAGAGGGCGGCGTCGGAGTCCGCCGCTCGTCTTGCTGTGGTGTGCTTTCAGATGGACGGCCCACCCTCCGACGACGACCACGTGAAGGTATGGTTGCCCGCCTCCTCACTATCTCGTTCTTGCATGGATCTCTGCTTCGGTGGTAGTTGCATGGATCTGTGGTCTTCGTCTGTTCCTTCCTCATGTGATTTGGAGTTGGGCCGGGTAGAAGGTTTCTTTCACATTTGGTTTGGGCTTGGACCGAGTAGAAGGTTTCTTTCTCGTTTGATTTGGACTTGGAACGGCTATAGTGCATGTTCTTTTTGGCTACGGCTTTTGGCTGTGGCTTGTGACTTTTGGGCTGTTTATACGAGAGATTACAGAGTAACACAAATTCATGTGCGGTTTTTGCCGATATAAATGAAGTCAGTAAAGTATGTACTACAATTAACTAGTAGACCATATCTTAAAAAAATACTCTATTTAGAAGCTAGTTATTGTAGAAAAGCCGAAAAACAGCTTTTAGAAGCTGAAAAGAACATGACCATAATACCTACACAAGGGCTCTAGGATCTGACCGTGCTGATTGATCATATGGGTCTAATCTTGGTCCTCTTTTTTCTCGTCTTGGGCTGCGTCCGTGCTGTGTTGTTGTTCCTCTTTTGCTTGCCTTATTTCTTTTCGTTTTTCACTTCGCCTTTCTTCCATTTGTTTAATTTTTAATTTTTTGTTTTTATTGGAATGTTTTTTAGGTATTTTACATGAACAGGTAGAAATGGATTTATCCTCTCTTTTTCTCTTTTTTCCTTTTCCTTTTTAGATAAAAAATGGCGGAACTGTTCCTTTCCCCCCATTTCTTCCTCTGTTTCTTGTTCACTCCTTTGTTCCTCTGTTGTTCAATCTTTTTTGGTTTCTTTCTTTTCTTTTGTATTGTTTTTAAGGACGATTGTTTTGTGACTTTTTATGTTTTTATAAAAAACTGGATAATTTCTCACATGTTCTTGTTCTAGTTTTTTGATTGCAGTTTCTGTTCTCTTTTGTTTTCTTTCTCCTTGTGCGCGTGCTTCCTTCCATCCCACTCGTGTAGTGGCCTCAATTCGATCGTCATGCGTTTTCGATTTCTTGCTTTCTTTTCTGGAAAGATCAGATCGAAGAAGTTTATATTTAAGCCGCTTCATTGTCTCATTTTTCTGAAAATATGCATAAATATACTATTGCACTAAGTTATTTTGCTTTCCGAGCTAGTTTGTATGTACTAATAGGTGATCGATCTTTGCTGGTTTGTTAAGGTGCAATGTAGTAATTCATGCACGTGATTTATCAATCAGCACAACTAAGCACACATCTTATTTCGGTTCCGGTTCTGCTTCATTCTAGTGCGGTGATGCGTTTCGAGTGGCTATGGAGAAGTTTCGGTTGTCCCACAGGCTGCTTGCCCTACTAGGCAACAAGTGGATGCTGGATGAGGCGATTCAGACCGCTGAGCTCTGCAGTCTCCTTCCGGAGAAGGTGGTGTTAGTTACGAGCACAGGCAACGCTCGACTCTGACTTAATCTTAAGCGAAATCAACATCGCATTTTCATTTACAAGGATTTGTTGTTGAATTTGCTGTTGTTGCAGGACATGGTACGTGTGGGCAAGGGCTTCCTTAGGGTTGCGGGTCAGGGCCGCAAGGGCTACGTTAGGGCCGATGCGCTGGTGGAGGCCATGGATGGCCTGATGCTCATGTCGGTCGTCTTCATCAAGAGCCCGGGACCCCTCCCACCGTACGCCGACACGGGCCCACTCTCCAGCCTGGATGTTGACAAGGAGGTTTACTTCGGGGAGCTCATTCGGGCTTACACTATCCTCTACCACGCTTTGTTCTGGCAGTTCTACAACGCTTTTCCTTGAACTTTTAGACATTCAGTGCATGGAGCAGCAGTATGCAAGTATACTATAGGCAGGCCATGTCAGTAGTGGTATGCTCTAGGCTATATCAGCAGTAGTAAGCAAGTATCTTCAATAGTAGTAAACAAGTCTGCTCTATAAGCTAGCTCTGGCGGCAATGGCGGATTTAGGATTTTATGAATGAGTATTCATAAATTACATTGTATTGCATTTTTAATATATACTTATATTGGTTTATAAAAACTAAAGATAAAAGTCACATTTCTAAGTCTATTGAAAGTCAATAACACAAAAAAATTTAAAATAATAAACTAATACTAACACTTTATTTGGTGGTAGCATTATTACAACTTTAGTTGACAACACAAGTTTGCACTTTGTTTTAAAATAGATAATAACTTTAACCCACTTCTCTTTTCTTATTTTCTGTGTTAGCATATTAAATGGTATTTTTTCACACACATAGAAAAAGAAGTAGAACATATTTTTGCTTTTGGCATATGTTGTCTTTATTTATGATTTACCTCTCTCTAAGAATAACAATTAACGTGGACACTTTGACGAACATATTGCTTCCAAAAAATAAAATATAAATATTTATAAACCAAAACTAACTCTCCCAAATGATGTATATTTTGGATTGAAAGGATTATATAAACTCCTCTGACCACTAGATTTATGACAATTGTCAGCATCAAATTCCTTTGAATAAAACATCTAAAATATCTAGATATTTCTAGGAAACTATCTAGATATTTCTAGGAAACTATCTAGATATTTCTAGGAAACTATCTAGATTTAAGAAATATTTTCAAATATTTTAATTGGACCCTTTTGAGGAAAAATAAATCTATCATTTATGATAAAGTAGTTGAGTGCATGTGCTTAATAAAGTAAACTAGTATTGCACTTTGATAATCACATTTTGTCTGAATTGAGTATTAACTAAATAAATAATTTCTTCAGTCACAAATACACGTCTTTTTGAGATGTTTGTAGTCAAACTTTTGAAACTTTAACTATCGATATATTTTTATAAATTTACATTTAATACAAGAAAATCATATGTATAGATTTGTCTTGAAATGTACTTTCATAATATTATAATTTATTGGGTTTTACAAACATATTAGAATACAAATTAGTGGTCACATTTTGGAGACCACATCGATGTCCAAAATGGTAGGTATTTGTAAGTGGAGGGAGTATATTTTGAGAGATACATCTTAAGACATTTGATCCTTATCGCAAATCTCGTCTCCATGATCTCTCTTGGAGGCTGCGCAACTCGTAGTTTAAATCATTTCGCTGATCATCCGATTGGCTACCAATTAGCGTTTCCCCAGGTCATCTTCAGATCGGGTTTTCTCTACTTTTTCCGATCATAGATCGGTTTACGTCGCCCTACCACTCGTCAATGTTCCTTAGCTCTGGACTTCACCGACTTGGCTTCGACCTCTCCGGCACCTCCTTTCCTCCGATGACGTCGTGGCATGACATGGCGCGCTCATCGACACGACCCTTCTTCCGAGCGCCCTGTCTACCGTCGTCATCACGTCGGATCATCATCGTCGGCCCGTCGTTCGCGAGAACGAGCCGTCGCACCACTGAGAGCGCGTGGTCACCATTGCCATTATCTATTTCCTTAATTCCAAAGCATGCATGGTTTAGTACTATATTTCTAAGGCAAGATGAGGAAGACCGATTTATAAGGTGGAGTCCTCACTACTTTTTGAATATGGATAGAGATGGTATGAGGAGGGTTCTGTCTAGTCACACACTCACACACACGCGTGCGCGTATTTTTGCGTGAGAATCGCGTGACTTATGACTTGTGACTTGCGACACGCAACCGTGCCGTGACGTGGCGCACCACTTGGCACACCAAGTCTATCTCTATTTTGCTAAACTTTGCATCACTCTCTCTGTGTTTGAATGAGATTCAAACGTTTGAATTTGAGGCATTATTGGGGTTTTGATGACAGGCAGTTACCAGTGGCTAAATGGCTGTTTTAATCATGTCAGTTATCAGTCTGTCTATTTATATGCCTCGAGATGTCAAAAGTATGTGTGAGAATCTCACTGCCTCCATTTTCTTCTTCTCTGCGATTTTGTGCTCTGATACTATGCTGTTTGAACTTTGCCAACCTTCTTCCCGGCGTGCACCTGGAAGGAGGGAGAGCGGCTATCTCTGAACCGTTGCCGCAGAGAGGACCTGCACGGGGCGGCAATAAGGTTTCTGGGCAGTACATCTGCGTGACCGCTCACTGCACTGCGTCATCTACGCACTGCACTGCGTCATCTACGCACTGCACTGCGTCATCTACGTTCTGCACTACGTCAAGCCTACGCCGCTTCCTGTTCTTCAACAAACCCAATTATAACTCGTTCACGCGTTCGTTCGACTTTGTTAATATAATTTTCTTGTGTATTTTCTGAAGTATGGTGAGTAGTCTGTTGTTAGTTGCGAGTTTTGTATCACTAGTTTATTGTTTTTGCCTCCTAGTAAAATTTGAAATTAAAATATTGCTCACGTTTCCAACATTCCAGAAACCTTATTGCGAATTTTGTTGCAATACAACAATGGCTAGTGCTTTTGATGCGATGAAACCTGAGAGGTTTTCTGGTCGGAACTTTCGTAGATGGCAGACTAGAGCCAAGTTTTGGCTCATGTCTTTAGGGCTGTGGTGGGTTATCCACCCGCAGTATCCATTTACGATTGAGCAGTTCATGCAGTTTGAAAATGCGAACAATAGTGCTCTTGGCTGCATTCTAACTGTTCTGGCATATCAGCTCTATGATGTGTACATGGACTTCAAGTCCGCCACAGAGTTGTGGGATGCACTAGAGCACAAATATGCAGAGGCAGAGGCGGGTCGCTGGCTCTACATGTGTAAGTAATTTTTCGACTTTAGCATGGATGGAGCTAAATCCATAGTTGGACAAGCTCATGATCTCCATCTACTAGTCGGTGAGATTGCGCACCTGGACTGTATGTTGCTTTCAAAGTTTGTGGCTGTGGACATTGTTGCTAAACTCCCTACCTCTTGGCAGGATTTTGCTACTAGATTGAAACATAAGAGGGAAGAGATTTCTGTTGAGGATCTCATTGTAGCCCTCGATGTGGAAGAAAAAGCAATAGCAAAAGATGCACCTAGCACATCTGGCCGGAACAATGCAAATGTCATACAGAAAAAGACTGTTGTAAAGAAGTACAAATCCAACAAACCGAACAAGACAACTAGCTTTAAGAAGAAAATAGAGAAAAAGGATTTGACGGACATCACCTGCTTTGTGTGCGGAAAAGACGGTCATATGGCGATGGACTGTCGCTTCCGCAAGATCAGAGATGGTGAACAACCAAAGAAGAAGGCTATCAACGTGATTATAGGCGAGGCCTCGACTTCAGGAGGGTATGGTAATCCACCTGTTGTCTTTTCAGCATGTCAATCTACTGAGTGGTGGGTTGATACTGGTGCTAATGTTCACGTATGTTCCGATATTTCCTTGTTTTCTTCTTACTAGGCAGCAGGGGCTTCCTCCATCCTAATGGGAAACGGGTCGCATGCTTCTATTCTTGGTGTTGACACGGTGGATCTGAAGCTTACTTCAGGGAAGACTATCCACTTGAAGAACATGCAACATGCTTCTACAACAAACAAGAATCTCGCTAGAGCTTACTTCAGGGAAGACTATCCACTTGAAGAACATGCAACATGCTTCTACAACAAACAAGAATCTCGCTAGTGGTTCTCTCTTATGCATGGATGATTATAAACTAATTTTTGAGTCAAATAAAATTGTAATGTCTAAGTTCAAAAATTTGTTGGTAAAAGCTATGAGAGCGGAGGCTTGTTCCGCTAAGTATTTTAGAGTCTTATTATAATCTGAATGTTGCAACTGGTTTAAATAAATATGAGGCAAATATTTGGTATTCTCGTTTCTGTCATATTGGTTTTGATAGTATTGCTAGAATGTCCAGATTAGATTTAATTCTAAAATATGAAATTATCAAAGGATTAAAGTGTCAATCATATGTGCAAACAAAACAACCTCGAAAACCCTAAAATGCTCATTGCTACTGGCCACACACGAAACAGGTGGGACTTGACTCTGCTGTCCGATCGACGATGAACATTGCGGCTATTTTTTTTGTTCACGATTTATGGTTTGATCTGCATCGTAAAACTCGCTTGCGGCGGATCTCGGTCAAAACCCCACGGTTAAACATTTAAGTCACCAGACGTCGCTAACTTGTACCGAGTAGACCTATAAAATTTCACGATTAGAAATTCGACTCACCGGATCGGATATGCACTGTCACGCTGGC
Source organism: Bonia amplexicaulis (assembly GCA_036346245.1). NCBI lineage: Eukaryota > Viridiplantae > Streptophyta > Magnoliopsida > Poales > Poaceae > Bonia > Bonia amplexicaulis. The sequence continues at coordinate 18,347,094 of CM070746.1, forward strand.
TTTCAAAGAGATAAGCCGTGTGCCTGCCTCTTTGCACAATATCAGCCTGTACCTGACTATCCCTCGCTCTTTCTCACGCACGGATTAACTTCGATTAGTTTTTCATTAATTTTGAATGTATAGTTTAAGAGATTTTTATGTTCCGATAAATATTTGTAACTATATTTGTTTCGATTCATATTCACTCTGTATCTTTATTTAATATTATTTGTATTTATATTTGTATTTGTATCCAAAAAATATGAAAATAAATATGATAAAAATATTATTCGTTCGTATTTGATCCATTTGCATCCCTGTTTGCAAGGCAGTGACGGACGCGATCCATGATATCTACGCTCAAGACATGGCAAACATCAATTTTGGGGAACTGTACAGGTTAATTGTCTTCCTCCCCCATCCGTTCTAATTCTTTCGTCCGGTCTTTTCTGCTAATTCGATAGTATTTGTCGTACCAGGCTTGCTTACAGTGTGGTCGAACTGTACTCCGCGGTGGAGACAACCATGGCTTCGGAAGTGCAAGGCCTCGGCAGGTCGCTCGACGCCGCTCCGGACGGCGCGTTGTCCGGCCACCCAGAAGACGCCCGTCCACTAGCTGGGCCTCAGCCTGTGGCGCGACGACGTGGTCCGCTCCGGCAAGGTCCAGCCGAGGCTGGTCGAGGCGGTGAGGCGAGAGCGGGCAGGCGAGGGCGCTGCCGCCGTGCCCGGCGACCTGATGGCCGGTGCGAGCAAGATGTTGACGGAGCTTGGCGATGAGGTGTACCACGAAATCATGGACGCGCCGTCGACTCTTGACGAGTAACCGTGTCGGGTGTCAGTAGGACTGTTTCAAACGATCGTTTTAAGACTACACTTTCATACTTAACCTGTTTCAAATAATCGTTTTTACGACTGTACGTAGCTAGTAAGTTCCTGCTTGTTTGATCAGAAAATAATGCAATTATACTACTCTACTTGTGCAATTCATCCATGAATGTGATGTGTTCGTTTGCTGGTTGATTGAAATGAATTGTTACATGGTGTAAGAAATATTTGCTGCACGCGTGTCTGTGTGCTCAGAAGCTGTTGCTGCTTGCTAGACAGGGGGAGAGTATTTATGGCTTGTACATTTCAGCTTCAGGCAACTGTCTGCGTAAAAGATGGATCTGGCCATAAGTTCAAGGCCTCTGCCTTCAGTTATGCCATCCAGCAAATACTCTGATGAGTTAAAACTGTTTTATAGTACATGGATCTTGCTCGGACGTGTGAAAGACGGACAAAACACGCTCGATCTGATAGCACAAGCGTAGCTTTTATCTGCGAAGGAGGAAAAAACCTCCTAGTAGCCTTCTGTACACATGAACCGGAACAAGGTGAATCCGACACTTCATCCTGAATTTGGTGGTTGGCAGTAATGGCCTAGAAGGTAAAACATCACACACTTCCCAAATTAATTCCAAATGAGAAAATTTTACTGTAAATCTGTCAAATTTAGTTCAGAAATGCATTTTCTTGCAAGATGCCTCAAGATGAATGAGTCACACTAATAGCAAAGAAGATCATACAGTTCAGCAGCATACAGCAAAGGAAAGAGAATATGAACAACCATCAATAGAGAGACATGAAGTTATACCTTGTTCTGTCAAAAAGTTTGCCACTCTGCAAAGCAACAGTCAGTCAGAAGTTGAAGATGCGATTGCAACGTTTGGTAGGAAAAACATATTTCATTTCATGGGGTCATTTCTGATTTCTGAACACTGCAATAGACCAATTAACAGTTGATGTGCTCGCCAGGAGATTTATATGTACTTATGTAACCATGAAGGTAGAGGCGTCACATTGCCGCTGTCCAGATAGGAGTGCAGATTCCAACATCAACACCAACAGTCTTTTTTCTGAGTGGTGCCATGCAGTTTTTATGTAGTTATGTCTGATCACATGTACTTATATCATGGTGCAAGTTCCTTGCTTTCGTCCTACTCATTCCCAGTCTTAAAGAACGGAAAAGTAGAGAAATTAACGCTAAGAGTTGATCGATCGAATAAAGTTGCAAATTTCTTGATAGTTCTACATATGACAGGAGTGACTAGGGATGGCAATCGGGTGCGGCGGGTACGAGTAGTGTTCATCCATACCCGTACCCACAACCCTGATTTACGCCCACAGATATATCCGCGAAAGACGACGAATGAAAAACCTCGTTTATACCCATCGACTTTTTGCGTCGTCAAAACCCGCAAGTGTCAACCATATGTCATGCTCTGATTCCTGTGAATATCTCCAAGTACATAGTGATTTGGGATGTAAAATAATATAAAATTCTACTTCCCATCTAAAAATAACCAACACTAGAATTAGGAAAATGCCATAATCAAATAAAAAGCAAACCTGATCTACACATCTATCCTTTTACACTGCATTGTCTGTTTGGAATACGGAAATTCTGTACTCTCTTTGGATTTTCCTTAGCACGAACTCCTTTATATGATCTACTCTTGTCACAATAGATAAATCGCGACATGTTTATTAACAAAAGTTTAACATTTATAATGTATCCATCTCTTGCAAAGTCCAAATATAAAGGTTTTTTTAAACAAGCGAAATATAAAGGTCAAACAATACACACCGCAAGGCAAAAACTCCCTGAAGAAAAATGGTAATAAAACATAACCCGAGCTTGAGGAGCCATTTGACCCGCTCGTTTTAGCTTCTAGTTCTTAACTTTTAATTTATTATTTATTTATTTTGTTTTTTGTTTTTTAATTTTTTTCTGTATTTCTTCGTATTATTTGTAATGGACTAACATATTTTTCTTTCTAATTTTAACTTTTTTAAATTTAATTATCACTATAATTATAATAAAAATAAATCAGTTATAATAAAAAATTGTAAGTCAGCGCTAAACTAAACACTCCGGGAGCACCCGGATATCCGTCAAAACCAAAACCCAAAAAAGAAACACCACTCTCTTCCTCTCCTCCCATTGCTTTGGCACCCTCGCCGCCTCGCGTCCATCACCTCGCCGGAACCCTGGGGATCGCCGGGCACGGCGGCGTCGTACGGGGCGGCAGAGATGAGTCAGCAGAAGAAGCGCGTCCCCAGGATCGAGCCCTTCAAGCACCGGGTGGAGGTGGACCCCAAGTTCTTCGACAAGTCGTGGAAGAAGCTCGATGACGCCATCCGCGAGATTTACAACCACAACGCGAGCGGCCTCTCCTTCGAGGAGCTCTACAGGTTGACAGCTCTACGCCGCATCCCCTACTCTTTTTTTTTCATTTTTTGGAGGGTGATTTTAGGGTTAATTTTGGTGTAGCATATCGTGTGTGTGTGTGTGAGTCGGGGGCGTACTGTATTTGAGTTTGTTATGGTCGGGCTCTATTGCTAGATTTGGCTTTCTCATACTATCCTTCAAGGGAGTGCACATTGTTTCTGTTTTTCTTAGGTTTTGTTGCGTGATTGTGAGTTGGATGCGGGGATATCCGAAAATTTTAAACGTTTTTGATCGATGGAGGATATGCGTGCCTATTAGGCTATTCTATGTGTAGATATTTAAGATTTGTAGTCCGTTGTTCGGAAATTTGGGTTGTATTGCTCTGATTGTAGTTTTAGAGTTGTGGAAGTAGCGCTTCATTTTGGCAGAAATTAGTTGCATTGATTTTCCCCGCGCCGGTGTGGCCGTTGTGTTGTGTGAGGATTAATTGATTTTAATTATGCTGTAATTAATTTATGCTTGTAGAATTATAAGGCTTATACCATCAAAATGTTCTAAATTTTGCCCCGTTGATGTGTGGTGTAATTGCAAGGTTGGATGTAAACTGGAACATATTTAAGATGCTATTGTTGTTGCATGGGTGATAGTTTGCGGCCCATCTAGTCTTTGCAAAGTTAAATTTTGCTCAAAATTTGTCGTTAGTGCTGTACTTATCACCATAGTTTCATGAGAAAAAGTCCATGTAACACCCCAAACTTTACTTACAAGTCCGTTTAGTACCCGAACTATGAAACCAGACATCAGACCCCTCGAACTTTGTAATCTAGTTCAAATAACACCTTGACCCAGTTTCACATGGTGATATTGCCCGCATGCCGTGATGAGTGGGCTGTTTTGCCATGTTGAATGACATGTTGATCAAGTTTAGGTGAATGACAAGTGTGGCCCACAAGGGAGGGCATGGAAGGTGGGGAGAAGCTCCTGTGGGCCTTACCTATCGTTGACCCAACTTAGCCAGCGTGTCATCCTATATAGCAAAATTGTCTACTCATCACGTCACGCGAGCAATACCACCCTGCGAAACCAGGTCAAGATGTTATTTGAACCGGATTGCGGAGTTTGGGGATCAGATATATAGTTTCATAGTTCAGGGTGCTGGACGGACTTTCGAACAATGTTCGGAGTGTTATATGGACTTCTTCCTAGTTTCATGACTTTGTTCCCAATGTTACACAGAAAAAATATTTGGTCACTTGTCTATGAACGATCATATTAGTCCTCTCTATGGTAGGGCCTGTTCTTTTTGGCTGAGGCTTTTGGCTGCGGTTTGTGGCTTTTGGGCTGTTCGTGCGAGAGATTACAGAGTAACAGAAACTCACGTGCAATTTTTGCCGATATAAATGAAGTCGGTACAGTATGTACTACAATTAACTAGTAGACCATATCTTGAAAAGACAATTCGTTTAAAAGCTAGTTGTTGTAGATAAGTAAAAAACAGAAGCCAAAAACTGAAAAAGAACAGACACATAGTAGTTTCTTCCCAAATTCCCATGTTGCTTCACCTCCTGCACTTCCCTAGTAAGGGCCTGTTTGGATGTTACAGCATTTACGAACCACAGTATTTGAAAACAACAATTTTCAATTTCCCATCTATAAGATACTACAGTTTATGAATACCACAGCTTTTTGTACTTTTTAATGCAGTATTGCTTTGGAGGGATAGTGAGAATTATTAAATTTAGATCAAACTTTCAAAAATGCAAGGGGAATTTAATAACTCGATTGCTTCAAATGAAAATTTGTTTTTTTTTTAATTTCAACAAATTACAAAAAAACTGAGATATGTAGATTCTAATCTAAAATTAATAATATTGATTTTGAAATCTGGAATCTGGAATCATGTTTATAAGATCGAACAACACTCATGTAATGTTTCTTCATTGTATCAAGTTTCATTAGCTTAGTAGAAAAGAAACGAAAGAATAAAGTACAATATATGTGAGTACATAGCATAATACAAGGAAAAGATCACATATTCTTGGATGGCCTGATTGTGCATGGTTTTAATTTACACAGTTAACGTTTGTTCAGGTGGTAGTTTTGTTGATGTTTAATTAAAGGAATTGCTTCGCAAGACCAGCGGCAAAAGTTGGAGTTGGTAGTATTACAGAGTAGGTGGTAGCACTTTGGGCTCAGGGAGGGGCCGGTGTGTTACAATGTCATGGCTGGTTTTCATTAGTGTGTTGTAGGAATTATGTGTGATGATATGATGTGGTAAACTCAGAAGAGCATTACCCACTGTTTACAATTCTGACTGCAGTTCAGGAAACTAGTGTGGTCCTGCAATCCTTTGTTCTTGCGTGTTGTTCTTGTCTATTGAATGACTTGCTTTATTATCTGAATATTCATTTCAGGCCATATATTGCTGGTTGGTCATGTTGCTTTTGGCTCTTAATTCAGATACATGCTTTCTTTTTTATGGTCCATAACATATTGTTTCCCTTGGTTCTTAGTTCAAATACATATATTTTTTCTAATTCCATAACATAATGCTCTCTTTCTGTTGGTCAGGACTGCTTATAACTTGGTTCTTCACAAGCATGGTCCAAAGCTCTACGATAAACTGACAGAGAACTTGAAAGGACACCTGAAAGAAATGTGCAGATCAGTAGAGGCTGCCCAAGGTGGTTTGTTCTTGGAGGAGCTGCAGAGAAGATGGGCTGATCATAACAAGGCATTACAAATGATCAGAGATATACTCATGTATATGGATAGGACATTTATTCCAACTCATAAAAGGGAGCTGTCTTTGACCTTGGTCTAGAATTATGGAGAGATATCATTGTCCGCCTCCCAAAATTCATGGGAGATTGCTTGACACAATTCTTGAACTCATTCATAGAGAGAGGATGGGTGAAGTGATAAACAGAGGTTTGATGAGGAGTACAACTAAAATGTTGATGGATCTAGGGTCTTCTGTCTATCAGGACGACTTTGAGAGGCCATTCCTTGAGGTATCTGCAAGTTTCTATAGTGGTGAGTCGCAACAGTTCATTGAGTGCTGCGATTGTGGTGAGTATCTCAAGAAGGCTGAGAGGCGGCTTGCTGAGGAATTGGAACGTGTTACACAGTATATGGATGCCAAAACTGCAGACAAAATAATTAGTGTTGTCGATAGAGAGACGCTCTCAAATCACATGCAGAGGTTGATTCATATGGAGAACTCTGGTCTTGTGAATATGCTCATTGATGACAAACACGATGATCTGACCAGGATGTACGACTTGTTTAAACGTGTTCCTGATGGACATTCAACAATTAGATCTGTGATGACTTCTCATGTTAAGCAAACTGGAAAGACTTTGGTGACTGACCCAGAGAGATTAAAGGACCCTGTTGATTTTGTCCAGCGTCTTCTAAATGAGAAGGACAAGTATGATGAGATTATCAGTGTTTCATTCAGCAATGACAAGTCTTTCCAAAATGCTTTGAATTCCTCCTTTGAGAATTTCATCAACTTAAACAACCGATCTCCTGAATTCATATCACTGTATGTTGATGACAAACTTCGGAAAGGAGTGAAAGGGGCCAACGAAGAGGATGTTGAGACTGTACTGGACAAGGTGATGATGCTCTTCAGGTACTTGCAGGAGAAAGATGTTTTTGAGAAGTATTACAAGCAACACTTGGCAAAACGTCTTCTATCGGGAAAACTACTTCTGATGAAGCTGAGAGGAGTATGCTCGTGAAGCTGAAGACGGAATGTGGCTATCAGTTTACATCAAAATTGGAAGGCATGTTCACTGATTTGAAGACATCCCAGGACACCATGCAAAGTTTCTATGCCAGTCTCTCTGCTGATATTGCTGGCCCAGCAATATCTGTCCAGATACTTACCACTGGATCTTGGCCAACACAACCATGTGCCACCTGCAACCTTCCACCTGAGATCCTCGGTATATGTGAGAGGTTCCGGGCATACTACCTTGGCACTCACAACGGCAGGAGATTAACATGGCAAACAAATATGGGGAATGCAGACATTAAAGCAACGTTTGGAGGCCGCAAACATGAGCTGAATGTCTCAACTTACCAGATGTGTGTCTTAATGCTGTTTAACTCAGCGGATGGTTTGACTTACAGTGAAATCGAGCAGGCCACAGCTATACCACATGTTGACCTGAAGCGCAGCCTCCAGTCTCTTGCTTGTGTTAAGGGTAAGAATGTGCTGCGGAAGGAACCCATGAGCAAGGATATATCTGAGGGCGACACTTTCTACTATAATGACAAGTTCACCAGCAAGTTGGTCAAGGTGAAGATTGGCACTATAGTTGCACAGAAGGAGACAGAACCAGAAAAGCTGGAGACTCGCCAGAGAGTTGAAGAAGACAGAAAACCTCAGATTGAGGCCGCTATTGTGAGAATCATGAAATCCAGAAGAGTCCTGGAGCACAATAGCATAGTCACGGAGGTGACGAAGCAGCTCCAATCACGCTTCTTGCCGAATCCTGTTGTGATAAAGAAAAGGATTGAGTCCCTCATCGAGCGTGAGTTCTTGGAGAGGGACAAGGTAGATAGGAAGCTTTATCGTTATCTCGCGTAGATGCCCTTGTCGCCGAACATTAGACTGTCCATGAACGGATCGCAACTTATGTACCTATGTTTGAATGGGATGGGAGTTCCTTCCATCCATTTTCGCTGTAGTTCTGCTGCTGAGTCCAGGTGGCTTACTAACTTTAGGTCTGCCATCTTTGGTACACATATAGAGAACCGGCTTATATCGTAACAGCAATATCCGTTCCGAATCCGATACGTCTTCGAGTTTGATTTCAGGTTAGTGCTACTATTTAACATTTCATTTTCTTTTGCAATGGTAAAATAAAACCTTCCATATCAGCTATTAAGTAGTAACATCAAGTTCTTGACAGTATGTCTTTCTACTCCATTTGTTGTACTGCATGTATTCCTTACAAACAAGTAGGGGTGCAAACGGCTCGGGTTAATCCCGACCGATCTGGCACCGAATCCGATTGGTACCGAATCCAATTGGTACTGAATCCGAAAAAAAATATAAGTTAGAATATGGTAACAACAATATTCATCCGAATTCAATCCGTTTGCACCCTACGAACGGACCACACATTTTCGCTTATACTGCGGTTGGCTCGTGACGTCGTGATTTGACGCCCTAATAATACAGTACACCGCCCCCGGCGCGGTGACGTGTCCCGATCCAACTCACGAATTAGGAATTGGGAGACACAACGATTCCGATCAAAACTCAGATCGAACCCACACCTCGCCCGCGATCCCCTTCCTCCTCCCCGTCTCCTCCTCAGATCTCCGACCACCCCGACTCCTCGGCGAATCGTCGGCGGCGGCGCGATGTCGGGGCAGAGCCAGCGCCTGACCGTGGTGCCGACGGTGACGATGCTGGGCGTCATGAAGGCGCGGCTCGTCGGCGCCACCCGCGGCCACGCGCTCCTTAAGAAGAAGTCGGACGCGCTCACCGTCCAGTTCCGCGCCATCCTCAAGAAGATCGTCGCCGCCAAGGAGTCCATGGGCGAGGCCATGCGCGCCTCCTCCTTCTCCCTCGCCGAGGCCAAGTACGTCGCCGGCGACGGCGTCCGCCACGTCGTCCTCCAGTCCGTCCGCTCCGCATCCCTCCGCGTCCGCTCCCACCAGGAGAACGTCGCCGGGGTCAAGCTCCCCAAATTCACCCACTTCGTCGACCCCGCCGCCGCCTCCACGGGCCCCTCCAACGCGTCCCCGAGCCTCACCGGGCTCGCCCGCGGAGGCCAGCAGGTCGCCGCCTGCCGCACCGCGCACGTCAAGGCCATCGAGGTGCTCGTGGAGCTCGCCTCGCTCCAGACCTCCTTCCTCACGCTCGACGAGGCCATCAAGACCACCAATCGCCGCGTCAACGCGCTGGAGAACGTCGTGAAGCCGAGGCTGGAGAACACCATCAGCTACATCAAGGGGAGCTGGACGAGCTCGAGCGCGAGGACTTCTTCAGGCTCAAGAAGATCCAGGGCTACAAGAAGAGGGAGATCGAGCGGCAGATGGCCGCGTCCAAGCAATTCGCGGAGGAACAGCTTGCGGAGGAGGTCGCGCTCAAGAGGGGCATCTCGGTGGGGCCGCGACCAACCTGCTGGTTGCCGGCGGCGAGAAGGACGACGACATCATCTTCTGATCATCTTTGGTCGTGCAGTCATTCAGTAGGTGCGTTGCGTTAATTCCTTGTGCTGTTATTATCAATCTGAGATGTGTTCGCTTTCGCTGAGATGGTTTCTTCCATATAGACTGCTGCTTTAGTTCATTTTGTTGCAGTATCGATCAAGTATTGCGTCTTTTGTGAACACTTGTTCGTAGGTGGACGCAGATTAGGTCGCGTGTAAAGGATGTTGACAAATGTTCCTGCGTGTGATACTTGATAATTGATATGAACTATAGAGTAGCTGTTGATTCACTTAAGCAAAATATGGGAATCACAAGTGCATGATTGGGTATTTTCTCTTGTTACATGATTACAATTCACCTTCGCACTATTTACAAAGAAATTTTCCAAACTGAAAATTTATGCTTAGGAGCTTAGTTAAACAATTCTTTACTCCAAGGTTCTAGTGTGCCAACAAGATTTGATGAGCTTTATGATTTTTTCATATCATGTAGCTGTGTGATTAACTATGCAAGGAAGATAAGGATACAACTAGTTTCACTGGCAAATAAATCACACAGGACGTATTGATATACATGTTGTTGAATCAATGTGTGATAAGATGTTCGAAACAAATTAGCATAAGTACAAATCAGCTGCGTTACTTGGATATGGACATAAGTATTGGACACCAACACAGACCCAAGTGTATATCACATGTTAGAAAATAGAAGAGACACAATGCTTATGTACAATTTAATATTAGATAAAATTATGGAAACATTGTGATTTACTGCTTATACTCCACAAGTATGATTCTGTAGTTTCTTTTTGAATAATGTTATGCTTCTTGGGGGGGATTGCTTAATTTGCTCTTAGTTGTTAGACACTATTGATTTTCTCCATGATACATGCAGAACTACAAATTTAGGGTAAACACTGCCACAGCTTAGGGAAGGCTGCCGTCTCAGAGATATATAGGAGGGCGGGCGGGTGGGCTGGGAAGGGTAGCACAAGCATCACTTGCAAGTTACAAATAGCTTTACCTTCTGTAAAAATCCTGACGATGTGGTAGTACATGAGCTTATAGGTAACAGTGCAGCTTGGCCCTTGACCATTCAAGGCTAGCTGAATTTAGCTCTCTGAATTTCAATTTACCCCTTGTTGAGTTTACTGGTCATGGGTCTTTTTCATTATACGTAGCTGCAGTTGGATTTTTGCAAAGCAAACTAATGGATTTAATCTTAATTGGTCATCTAGAAGAGTTGTGCAGAATTTAATATAAAAGCCTTGAATGTATCGCAATGAAGACCATTTTCATTTCAACAAATTAAGAATAAGAGCAATTCCACTCTAGTTGAGAATCTTGAGTTTGCCTTGCTTGCTACTAGGAAATAGCACTAGCTGGTTAGTAAGATCTAAGGCACTAGCATTCAAGCTTATTAAGGCGTTGCGCCCACGGTGGGCAAGGCGTCGCCACCACCTTGCCCTGCGCATGTATGGCGTCCGCCTCAGCACCAAGGCGTCGCTGAGGTGACGATTAGGCGGCGTATGGCGTCGGGAAGGCTCAAGGCGACGCCATACACATGGAGGTGACGGCCGCGCCCAAATAAAGAAATGAACCCGAGCGAACCCTAGGCGGTGGGCCGGTGGCTAAACCAGAGAAGAGAAAGAAGAGAACTCAAGAAAGAAACCTTAGGCGCGAAGTACCTGGAACCTTGGCAGCATCAGCGGCGCCTCCATCTCGCCGCTCCGGTCTCTCAGCGGTGCCTCCATCTCGCCGCTTCGGTCTCTCAGCGGCGCCTCCATTTCGCAGACCCCATCTCGTGGCGCCTCCTCCCGTCGCCCAAAGAAGGTACTTCCTCCTCCTCCTCCTCCTCCTCCTCCCTCTCTCTCTCAATCGCCCCAGCAGCTGCGGCGCCGAGAGGCACGGATCTGGTCCGCGTCTCTTCGTCGCCGCCACCGCTGCTTGGTTGGGAGGGATGGGAGAGGAGGGAAGGGTCGCTGACGCCGCTGCTTGGTTGGGAGGGAGAGGAGGGGAGGGTTGCCAACGTTGCTGAGGACGTCTCCGCCGCCGCTGCATATGCTCAGAGGGAGGGGGAGCGAGCGAGCGAGGCTTGGAGTTGGAGGCGGAGCGAGCGAACGAGTGGAGGCAGAGTGACCGAGCGAGCGAATGCGGTAGTGCGCGTTGATTTTTTATTCCACGTCGTTGTCGGCTGTCGCTGCTCGCTTCGCTGTCACTGGTTGATGCTCGCTCTGTGTTGTTCGCTGGCTCACAAATAAGAGAAGAGCAATTGAAATGTGATGGATGCTACATGGGAGAAGAGTAATTGGAATAGGAGATTAAACATGGGCTCAAAAATTGACAACAACAAGTTACATATGTGCTGCTAAAATACTTATTTTATTTGCTGCCCGTTAACGCCTTAGGATGTATAAGGCGTCACCTCGCCTCGCGCCTTACCGCTTAAAAGGTGTGAGGGAGGTGGGTCGCTTTGCCTTGTCTTACCGCCTTAATAACCTTGCTAGCATTAGGTGGTTAGCATGACTATGTTCGTATTGGCTTCTAAAAACTGCTTTTCTATAGTAATTGGCTTTTCTACAGTAACTGACTTTCAAACGGAGTGTCTTTTCAAGACGGGGTCTACTAGTCGATCGTAGTACACATTGTAGTGACTTCATTTATATCAGCCAAAATCGTACACGAGTGTCCCTCTCGACAAGCTGTTACTATTCATAAGCCAAAAGCTAATATGAACGGACCGGAAGTACCTCAAATGCAGCAACTAGAAACATCAGTTTGTGTTGGTATAGGTGCAGTCTTCTGCATGTTGACAGCGCTAGCTACTGTGGTGAGATTTTTCTCCTGATTACGTGTGACAGAAATTTGCTATCAAATGTATCACTATAGTCTTCTCATGCGGAATTAGCCTATTTCACTTCCAAAAATTTACACTGTTGCTTCTCCTTGCAGTGGTGGAAGCAATAAGTTCTGATGCTGGAGCTCCAGAATTGCATTTGTTATTGAGTGATGGAGGTTTTGTTTCAGGCGCGGTAGTCTGAGAGTCTGGTCATCCAAGACCCCAAATAATCTGTAGTTGGAAACCAAACATTGCCAAGGAATTTTAGCACGGAGTGTTTATGTGCAGCTCTCATAGTAAATTCATTCAATTGGACCGTATTTCCCTGCATGTTCGTTTTAGTTATATATTTATTCACAAAGGGGTGTGCGTATCGGCGTACTACACTGAAGTTGCAGGCTTGATGTATTTCTTTCTGGATGTGTATTTTTTAGCAGATCGTTTTCCTTTATAAAAACTCCGTGGATGAATAGTTGGCATTACCTGTTACTGTTAGGGAACTGAAATGGGAAAAAGAGCCTGCATATCTGCCTGTTTCTTTTTTAGCTTAAAGCCACTGAAAAAATCCCTCAAAATCGGGATGTGGTTAATGTGGGAGTCTATGCGCTGTTGTATTGAAGAGTTGAAGCCTCTTACCACCGCTTCTTAAAGCTGTGATCGTTTCGGTTTCGGTTTCAGCTTCTGGCTTCTAGCTTATTTTTCACTATTTATAAATTTATCTTTTTCTGAACTTTTGGTTTTTTTTGAGCTTTTTTTGCCCGTTCTTTTTTTCCCGTATTTGTTTGCGTTGTCTGTGATGGGTTAACATATTTTTTATATTTTTTAATTTTTTTAAATTTAATTATGTTAAATAAGCCTCTGTCAGCTATAGTGTTTTTTCAGCCAGCTACAGTGCTTTTCAACCATAAGCCACAAAAAATAAGCCCAAATGATCTTCACCCTCTGGTCTCCTCCGATGTAATTTAGAGCTTCACGCCTGAAGCTACCGATGATGGGCTGATGGCTAAGCAGTACTGTGCACGCTTGTGCCCCTGAAATCTAACACAGTCCCTCGCAGTTGAGCAGATATAAGATCAGCCATCTGTAGACGACGGGATGCCACACGAAATCCTGAGCAGCTCGTACCATTATCGATCAAATATCTATACTACTTAATAAAACATTTTAGTGATTGTACCGTTCTTTCTCATCTCTTCGCAGTCCGATCCAATTATAAGATGGAATCTGGTCCATCCATGTCACGCCCCTTCCGTCGTCTCTCTCTACGGATCCTCTGTGGAAAACGAGTACCGACGAGTGGGCCATGTTGTCAACTGCCTTTCTTCCTCCGCGCTCCAATTACTCGCGCGCCTCGTGCCCTCGCCGTCATCCTCAACCGCCCCTTGCATTGAGTGCTAAACTGCCTTCTTTAACTGGTCCGGCAAGGGCGCATCGGCCACCTCCCATCCCCAGCGCTGCCTTCTCGTGCATCGTTGTTGTCCCCGTCGGTGGATATGCGCATGGCCACCTTCTCTTGCCCTCCACCTCCGCCTCCTCCCCGCCGCACCACACATTCTCTCCCCTCCACGTGCCTCCGCCGCCGATGAAGAGTAGGGTGGCCCAATCGAGGTAGGGGCAGAGTTATGGCATCGGCGATGGACGAGAGCGAGCAGGAGGGAGTGGGCACGGTCGTTGAGCTAGAGCGGCGATGGTGAAGAGTGGAAAGAGCCGCGAGGCTCCTCCCAGGCCCATCAATGGCGCGCCCCATCTCGCCTCCTCCATGGCAGCTCGCAGGAGGCGCCTACGGAAACCAACCATGCACCACTACCTTCACAGCTCACTTCTAGCATCCTTGCTCTCCAGGTGTTTGACTAATTGATTAGGCCTAACTCTTTTACTGATTTGTGCTTCATAGTTGGTCAACCTACAACCATTTCAAATTTCTAGAGAGTTCAGGATGCTCCATAGTTGGTCCACCGCTACATTTGTGCCCAAGTATATAATCAGTAGTAAATTTTTGAAACAAATATGTGTCTAGCCAACTGGTCATCAAAACTTTTTTCTTTCTAAGCTCATTTTTTCGGGCTCATGGTGTTGATGTGACTTCTATTTCAGAATTAAGATTCTTTTGTAGCTATATATGTTTATGCTAAAGCTAATCCATCTCTAATTTGTTTGGGCTTGTCTAAAGCAACCGTATCGACAAGGGCATAAGGGATAAAAGGATGCTACTAGCTTTCTTTACCTAAATCTCAGTTCACATTCAGATTCATGTACAGTTCAAGAGTACCAGAAACTCCCTAGGTTTTGTTGATGCAGAAAACCTGGCCTAAAATACTGTAACTCCATGATAAACCTGGCCTAATAGGTTTTGTTCTAAGGCTTTCATCTGCATGGCCTAGGTTGAAGCCAGGGGTCACTTACCCTTTCCCTGTCCAACATTTTTCTTTCAAATCTCTGTCGTTTTTCTTGCACATGAAACAGTGGTGCTTCGCCATATTCATCTATTCCTTCCACTCATTACACAACTCAGTTGCCAATGTGGTTAGCAGCAAATTTGTACTGTACCAGTTCTCTCTAGTTTGAGTGGTGTGCGGAAATATTTGCATCCGGGATGAAAGTTAGCTGGCTTTGAGAGGAGATTACACTGTAAAGTTAATGAGCCTTCTTAGCAAGGTTTTGTCTGGAAATTTCATTGAACTCTGTGGTCAATGTTCTGGCCTCAATCAATAAGCATGTACAAGGACCAATAGACATATGTTGTAGGCCAATCCTGAATACAATGCTTAGTCGAATTTGTCGCTTCATTCGTCGTATTTAACGATTCTATTGGAGATTTGCGTACCGAGAGTGTGTGGTTGGGGTATTCCCCATCTTCATGATGTGTGTTGAGGGTACGTCGAGGTTAGTTTGATCACTGGTTTTTTTATGATCAAGCATTTGAACCCAAACATCTTTTTGTTCTACTGTAAGCACAGTAGAAACAAGGAATTGTCAGAAATCTGATGCAAGTCAGAATAACACTGGATCGTACTTTTTTTTAGACCAAGGGAGCTCTTTTATTAGCTTTGAGCAAGAATGTAAGATTACTGTTGGGAGAGGTCTCTGCGCTACCCGGGCTTACGACCACCTCGGAGTAATGGCATCTGTTGGAAGATTTACTCTGAGCCAAATTTACAAGTCAGCCTCAGTGAGATTCACGAGACCAACCTCGAAGGGGGCTAGGGTCAACCTCGGGGGGAGTTCAAAGTCAGCCATGAACTAACCCCGAAGTCTTGGACGTGACGGGACCCATGCGAGGCAAAGGACGTAGATACCCTAGAACTAAGTTAGGCTCCGAAATCAAACTTATAACTTCACTCGCCTCTCTCTCCCTTTTTATAAATAGGATCTTTTGTAATGGGAGATGGAGAGGTCATTTGGTAACCATAGACATTCATATTGAATACATTTAGTCATTTGTGTGCTTCTTCTATCCTCGACAGTATCCGCATCTGATCAGAAATACTTCTAAATTTATTGTCCGATCTCGTATCGCTGACAATTACAATCTCATAGCAAAGCCTCTTTTCATGAAGTCGGGTACCTCAAGCCACCTACATCGACTTAAACTACTACACTGGATCCTACGTTGAGCAAGATAAAAGAATGGTGGAAAAAGTGCTTCCTTTTTTGTTGTTACTTGCTAGGTTGGAGCCAGTAATTAAAAGTTCAAAACAAGTGAAGCAGAAAAAATCAATGAAGAATCAAAAGTTCAATTCCATTGCCGGGATTTGAACCCGGGTCGCCTGGGTGAAAGCCAGGTATCCTAACCGGACTAGACGACAATGGATCTATGTTTGTGATACCTTTGGTATTATTTAAAACTCTGATCTGACTGGCTCATATTTCGTAGCACAGCAGTAGCACGTGGTATTTCAAAGCTCCACGGCGACAATTTTCAAAGCTAGATTGCGTAATGGTTGATGTGGATGACACCCTCGGTTCTTGTTCAGAGGCATAGGGAAGGGGCTCCCCCCAACATGCAAAATTTTCTTTTACCCTCTGATTTTAATTCTCAAAAAGGACGCGCTGCTATTGTACGGTCCGCTCCAAAGAACCAGCAAGTAGCATAAATGCCATTCGTCTCAGTATCTGCATATTCTTTTCACTAGATCCTACTGACCATTTTTTTACATACAACACAGACCAACAACGGACCTAGGATTTTCAGAATATATATTTAGAGTTAATATAAAATATTATTAATAGAAATGTAATACCACAAAGATGCAGAGAGGGAGAATAAAGGAAAGAGAGGAGAGTTTTGCCGTCGGACCCATCGGCTATTTGAATGCCGATTAAAAGTAACGCTCATAGAGGTTCCCAGACTACCCAGTGGACGGTCGGCACCGATTAGAGAGCGACTAAGTAGCGCCTCGAGGTTCCCAGATCGTCGAGGGGCGGTCGGCCGCCCGTCGGCGACTAGGTAGCGCCTCGAGGTTTCCGCACCGTCCGTGGTTTGTCGGCACCGCCTCGCGTTACGGGTTTTCGTCATTCGGCAGTAATTCTATTCTTACCTGTACCGATCAACCTGCCACGGTAGAAGAGCACCATATAGTGTAGGGGCTACTGTTGGACCAAAAGCCCTCGTGGCCTTAGTCACCAAGGCAAAAGGAGGGTAGAAGTGGCTTTTCGATAGAGTGTGATAGCTATGCTTCTTGAAGAGACAAGACTTCACACCCCCTTACCGCCCACTTTTTCTCGCCACACCAGAAGCCTCATCATTTCTTTTCCCCAACCGAGAGCACAGCCAGAGCCAGCCTAGCTCCACCTCACTTTTCTTCCCCCAGCCGAAAGGAAGAGAGCAAGGCAGAGAGGAGGTAGAGGAAGCTCGAAAAAGGGAAGAAGGACCCCAGGAGCTCGGAGGCCGAGGGTGAAGGCTTCATCGTCGACGGCAGGGACGACGTCAACCACGACCTCCGACGCCAAGCCAACCCATTGAGTACCTCCCTCCACAACCCCATAGCACCGCACAATAGCATGCAAATGATAGAAGTGCACAGAGAGTGAGTGAAGCAAGCAAACCGACGATTTGTAGATTGGGAGGTGGTCGGGTCTTGGGCTCCCGTCGGTACAAGCCGTGGCCGGCGAGCTCAAGTCGAGGCCGAGGAGCCGAGGGAGGCGCGGAGGCGGGGGCCATGGCGGAGCAGGGCGGCGCCCACCATCGCCTGTGTCCGCCGCGCCACCGGAGTCGGCCGGATCTGCCGTGGCCGGCCGGATCCGGGAGGGAGGGGAAAGGGAAGGTGAAGGTGGGCGGGCACGGTGGTGGAGCCGCCGCGCGGGCCACGGGCAAGAACACCGAGCCGGGCCGCACGCCGCCACGCCGCTGGGAGGTGCGCCGAGCGTAGCCACCGCAAGGGAGAGAGAGGGGGGAGAGGAGAAGGCGGGGAGGCGGTGGAGAGGCCCACGGCCATGCGTCGTCAGCGCCCTCGGGCGGACTCGGCGAGGGGAGCGAGGCCGTTCGGTAGAGTGGATGGAAAGGAGAGAGAGATGAGAGGAAGGAGGGGTTGAGGCGGTTCGGTAGAACCAAGTAAAGGAAGGGCCGTAGGGTAAAAAAAAAAAGAGAAAGAGAAAGAAAGGAAAGAAGAAAAGAAAAGAAAGAAAAGAGAAAGAAAGAAAAGAGGAAAAAATGGGTTGGTACCGCAAGGCTCGGTCCTTAAACCCGGATATTTTGCCCGAGTCCGTCAGCGCTTAGAATCGCCGATATTTGTTTAAGTCCTGGTTTTGTTACGATATGTTGAATCAGATTAATTGCTTGTCCAGGTGGAGGTCCTGAGTCGACGCCGTCCAAGACGCTATTTCGCTCGCTTGGTTAACGAGCAAGTGCATGGTAGAGCGGTAGATCGAAAAGTTTATGAAAATATGTGCTGCTTACATGGCATGATGATGTTCATGTGGAAGTGTGATGTTTATATGACAAGATGTTGCATGGTAAATGATGGTAATGATGGTGGAGTAAGGTGGGCAATGATGCTTACCTGCTAATGATGTTAATGATGAATGTGATTATGACCATGAGCATCTGCATTTGCATTATGTGCACTCAAGAGTTAGGGCGGTGAGAAAGTCCCTAGCTACGAGTATAGCTAACGGACTAATCCGGAGTGCTCTTGAGTAAGACCTACTTCAGTAGGCCTCCACGGGAGTGGAGAGACCCCCGTGCCGTAATGGGCGGGCCCAAGATTATGGGTGAACATCGACGGGTGTTCACTCGGCAATACCGGTATTCGCAATGTGATGAGCAAATGTGCATGTAGAGCAGGGATGAATTGCATTGCATTGCATTGATGTTTTGGCAATGTGGAACCTTGAAAATGATGATACGAGCATGGCTATGTATGCAGAGTATGCTATGGCTGGATTAAATTGTGTTCATGTTTGGATATCATTTATTGCCCTATTATGTATTTGCCGAGTCTTCGACTCACCCTTGCTTTGTCGTTGTTTTTAGGTGACCGTTGAGAACGACATGCATGGGCGGGAGTAGCACATGAATGTTCTTCACGAACCAACATCACTTTTTGCACCACCTTTTGTCAGTCTATACTAGTCTCCACTAGGCTGCTAGAGTATGGGCTAAAAGAAGAACCTTGTTGTAACTATTCGCTGCTACCTAAATATTTTGTGTGGACTTTCTGGTAATTGAAGGTAAAAATTTGCAATGGTGGTAGCATTCTGGCCCAGAGGGTGGGCGGGGTGTTACAGTTGGTATCAGAGCGGGCGTTAGGTCCGTGGTAAAGAAATTTGACAGTTTAGGTTAATTATTCAACTAAAATTTGACTTAGGCCTAATGATAAAATTTGACACACTGGTGCACCATAGGATGGGGAATGGGTCCTACATTGCATTTACGCTTTCGTTAGCTTTGTTGTTGATTTGTGCCACCGAAATGATTGTTCGTGGGCTAGTTGTGTGATTGGCTATCTGTCTTGAACAGAGATGCCGAGAGCAAGAGGTCGTGGGCGTGGCAGTGGAGGTCGCGGCCGTGGTCGTGGTCGTGCCCAAGTGGAGCCACCGCTGAGGTTCAAAGCAGAGGCACCCGACGCAGAGGTTGCTTCAGCTGAACAGTCTGTAGCTAGAGTTCCAGCGAGGTCTTCTGCCTTGCTGCAAGAGTTCTTAGAGGAGGTTCGTGAGCTTCGTCGTCAAGAGCCGACACCGCCGCTGCACGCACTTTTCTGCTGCTCTGTTCGCTCCCGGTCGTCTGGAGGCAAGGATGGGCCTCGAGTGGTTGGCCTTGCGATTAGATAGCTTCGATGGATCGTGCACACCACCCAGTCGCGGATTGGCTGCGCTACATGGAGAGGCACCGAGCCCTTGAGATGAGTTCTCACCGGCTCGCTTTGTGGCTTTCCAATTGAAGGGTCGCGGATATCTCGGTGGGAAGGGTTCTTTACGCCAGACCCCCGCCTGTGGTCCCGCTACAGGAAGTCTTCGCGAGCGCTTCAAGGCAAAGTATTACCCAGATTCTTTTGTGGAGAGTATGGAGGTCGCCCTGTCGACCTTCGTACAGGGAAAGATGTCCGTGGCTGAGTACGAGGCGGCATTCAATAATCTAATCCGCTTCGTGCCATCGGTTGCGACCAATGACCTTGAGAAGGCCAAAAGGTTCCGCCGAGGGCTCAACTCCGAGTTCCGGCATATCATGGGAGCTACTGCACCGCGTGACTTTAGGTCCGTGGTGGAACAGGCTAGAGGGATGGAGATGGAGATGCAGCTCACTAAAGGGCTGCAACCCTCTGGTGGTCTGAGTGCTTCTGGTGGTGACCAGAAAAGAAGCTTCACTGAAGGGGGTGGGTCATCTCAGCGGCCCGCTCCCAAGAAGTCTAAGTGGGGCCAGCGTCCCCCACCGTCATCCAAGACCAAGTCTTCAAGGACGTTTTCCTCGCCCCGTTCTTCATCCATGACCCCAACCTATCGTCTGTCCCGTGACGGGCATGATTTGTTTCAAGTGTGGGGTGGGCACCGTCTTCTGCCGAGTGCTCTGGACCGGGAGTGTCGACATTGCGGCAGATCAGGCCACATGGAGCGGGTTTGTCGTCAGAACCCCTCCAGCATCATCAAGTGGGAGCCGGTATCTTCATCTTCATCCAATGCTACCCTCGGGTCGGTCCGATGATGGCGGCGCCGCGCTGCGCCTCCACTCTCTGGGCTCCACCTGCGGTATTATCGGCATCCCGCAGAACTCCTTCATTCCAAGATGCTACACCGCCTCCCCGTCCGTTGTTCGCCACAAAGAGCGCGTCGGGGCTCTCGCCGCCCCGACACCACCTGGAGTCTACACCCTACCTGCTGCTGAGTTCGCGGGTCGACCTGACGTGGTGACAGGTACCTTGTTAGTGGACTCATGTGAAGCTCTTGTTCTTTTCGACTCTGGTGCTACCTATTCTTTTGTGTCCTGGGAGTTTGCTAGGAAGTCCAAGCTGAGTGTTCAGCAAATTTCCCAATCGGTTATGGTTAGTACCCCAAGGGGTATCATTGCTAGCTCCACAGTATGCCCCGGCTGTGTGGTTGCAATAGATGGTGAGGGATTTATTGCCAACCTCATGGTTATTCAGTTGAAACCTTTCGATGTTATCCTTGGCATGGACTGGTTGCATCGTTACCAAGCCGTGATTTCCTGCTTCTGGAGGACAGTTACCTTGCAAGCACCTTCAGGGAAGGAGATAATCTTTCAAGGGAATGCACCCACGTGTTCCCTCCTTGTGTTGGCCAGCTTATTCCCTGGTCGACGAACATTGAAGTCTGGGTTACTTCTAGCAATTGCGGAGAAGCCAAGTGCATCTTTGCATATTGAGGATATTCCTGTGGTGCGTGAGTATCTTGATGTGTTTCCTGAAGAGCTTCCGGGTATGCCACCCAAGCGTGATGTGGAGTTCAGAATTGATCTTGTTCCTGGTACGAGACCTATCTCTATGTCCCCCTACCGTTTGGCACGACCCTTGCAAGAGGAGTTGAAGAAGCAATTGGACGAGTTGTTGTCCAAGGGCTTGATTCGTCGTAGTGTGTCACCTTGGGGAGCCCCTGTCCTATTCACTGAGAAAAAAGATGGGAGTTGGCGCATGTGTATAGATTACCGTGCTCTAAATCAAGTGACCATCAAGAATAAATACCCTTTGCCTCGCATCGAAGATTTGTTTGATCAACCGAAGGAGCCAAGGTGTTCTCAAAATTGATCTACATGCAGGTATAATCGATCCGAGTGGGGAGCAAGACATTGAGAAGACAGCTTTTTCAACAAGATATGGGCACTATGAGTTTACAGTTATGTCCTTTGGACTGACTAATGCCCCTGCTGTTTTCATGGAAACGATGAACAGTATGCTACACAAGTACCTGGATGACTTTGTAGTGGTGTTCATCGATGATATCCTGATTTATTCCAAGACGAATGAAGAGCATGAGAAGCATCTGAGGTTCGTGCTTGAGACTCTGAGGAATAATCAATTCTTTGCCAAGCTGAAGAAGTGCGAGTTCTGGATTTCTGAAGTGAGCTCGGGTCATGTAATTAACCGTGAAGGCATTTCGAGATCCAAGCAAGATTTCCACCGTCATGGATTGGGAGAGGCCATCTAATGTTAAAGAAGTCAGGAGTTTTCTTGGCCTAGCTGGTTATTATCGGCGCTTCGTGAAAGACTTCTCCATTATTGCCAAGCCAATGTCTCAGCTCACACGGAAGAATGTGAAATTCCAAGGACCGATGAATGTGAGCACGCTTTAATACTACGAAGAGAAGTTAGTAATCGCCTGCTCTCACTCTTCCCGAGCTGTGGAAGCGTTTCACGGTCTACTCGGATGCGTCTCAAGTAGGTCTAGGTTGTGTGCTCATGCAAGATAACAAAGTGATCGCGTATGCCTCGCGACAGTTGAAGAAACATGAGCAGAACTACCCTACTCACGATTTAGAGCTTGCCGCAGTGGTTTTTGCTCTAAAAATTTGGAGGCATTATTTGTATGGGGAATCTTGTGACATCTTCACTGACCACAAAAGCCTCAAATACATTTTCACTCAGAAGGAGTTGAATTTGAGGCAACGGAGGTGGTTGGAGCTTATTAAAGACTATGATCTCACTCTTCAATACCATCCGGGCAAGGCAAATGTGGTTGCTGATGCCCTTAGTCGCAAGACGACACCCTCTGCTCTAGGTTGTCTCGTTGCTGACTTTGAACGGATGGGAATTTCCTATTGTTTTGTTTGATACAGTAGCAGTCGAGATGAAGTTCTTTGTTGGAATCGAAATTCCAAAGCGAGTAAAGGAGGCACAACAAAGATGATCGGTTGCTTGACAAGTGAGAAGCGACTTGATGAAGGAAAACCGGGATTTCAGCCTTGATGAGTCGTGCACATTGCGGTTTAAAGGACGCTGTGCGTGCGCAAAGGCTCAAGTCAAGGGTGATATTTTGAGAGAAGCTCATCGAACCCCGTACACGGTGCATCCTGGTGAGACCAAGATGTATCGTGATCTCAAGAAGAGCTTCTGGTGGAAGAGGATGAAAGTGGATATTGCTAAGTACGTGGCATCTTGCGGGGTTTGCCAGCAAGTAAAGGCTGAGCATAAGCGTCCTGCTGGGCTATTGCAGCCTTTGGAAGTTCCTCAGTGGCCTTGGGATGATATTACCATGGATTTCGTAGTTGGTTTACCTCGTACCCAGCGAGGTAAGGATGCGATTTGGGTAGTGGTGGACCGATTTAGTAAGTCCGCGCACTTCATCCCCATTCGCACAACGAACTCGGCAAGTGAGTTGGCGCCCATCTATGTGCGAGAAATTGTGAGATTGCATGGTGTTCCCAAGTCGATAGTTTCGGACAGAGACGCTAAGTTTGTCTCCAAGTTTTGGGAGAGCTTGCAGGGCGCTCTGGGCACGAAACTCCAGTTTAGTACTGCTTTCCACCCGCAGACGGATGGACAGTCCGAACGCACCATTCAGACACTAGAGGACATGTTGAGGTCCTGTGTTTTGTCCTGGAGGGGTAGCTGGGAGGATCATTTAGCACTTGCAGAGTTTGCCTATAACAACAGCTACCACTCCAGTGTTCGAGCAGCGCCATTCGAGGTTCTGTATGGGAGAAAGTGTAGATCGCCACTTTGTTGGGATGCCGTGGGCGAGAAGTCTATTCTAGGCCCGGATTGGGTGCAGCAAACAGTGGAACGAGTGGCGGAAATTAGACAAAATCTGCTAGCTGCCCAGAGTAGGCAGAAGAGCTACGCCGATGTCAGGAGGCGAGAGCTAGAGTTCGAAGTGGGGGATCATGTGCTCCTGAGAGTGTCTCCCACTAAAGGCATAGTGCGATTTGGTACCAAAGGGAAGCTTAGCCCGAGGTACATTGGGCCATTTCCACCGCACGAATTGAAAGTTGGCATATCGCTTGGACCTCCCTGAGTCCATGCGAGGGGTGCATAATGTGTTCCATGTTTCGATGTTAAGGAAATACTTGCGAGATCCAGAGCACGAGATTGTGTTAGAACCGGTGTCTTTAAAGCAAGACCTCACCTTCGAGTCCCGTCCAGTTCGGATTCTGGAGGAATCAGAGAAGGTGTTGAGGCATAAAACGATAAAGTATGTTAAAGTGCTTTGGGCACATCAGTCTGAGCGAGAAGCGACATGGGAGTTGGAATCTCGCATGCGCGAGAAGTACCCGGACTTGTTCTCCAAGGGTATGAGTTAATGTTATGTTATGTGCAATTAGTTTATTTTTGTCCTTCCGTGCGAATTGTTGAGCGCGCACAATTCGGGGTCGAATTCTGTTAAGGGGGGTAGAATGTAATACCACAAAGATGCAGAGAGGGAGAATAAAGGAAAGAGAGGAGAGTTTTGCCGTCGGACCCATCGGCTATTTGAATGCCGATTAAAAGTAACGCTCATAGAGGTTCCCAGACTACCCAGGGACGGTCGGCACCGATTAGAGAGCGACTAAGTAGCGCTCTCAGAGGTTCCCAGATCGTCCGTGGCGGTCGGCACCGCCCGTAGCGACTAGGTAGCGCCTCGAGGTTTCCGCACCGTCCGTGGTTTGTCGGCACCGCTCGCGTTACGGGTTTTCGTCATTCGGCGAGAATTCTATTCTTACATTACCGATCAACCCGCCACGGTGAAGAGCACCATATAGTGTAGGGGCTACTGTTGGACCAAAAAGCCCTCAGGGCCTTAGTCAGCCAAGGCAAAAAGGGAGGGGTAGAAGTGGCTTTTCGCATAGAGTGTGATAGCTATGCTTCTTGAAGAGACAAGACTTCACACGCCCTTACCACCCACTTTTTCCGCCACACCATAAGCCTCATCATTTCTTTTCCCCAACCGAGAGCACACCAGAGCCGCCTAGCTCCACCTCACTTTTCTTCCCCACCGAAAGGAAGAGAGCAAGGCGAGAGGAGGTAGAGGAAGCTCGAAAAGGGAAGAAGGACCCGGGAGCTCGAGGCCGAGGGTGAAGGCTTCATCGTCGACGGCAGGGACGACGTCAACCACGACCTCCGACGCCAAGCCAACCCATTGAGTACCTCCCTCCACAACCCCATAGCACCGCACAATAGCATGCAAATGATAGAAGTGCACAGAGAGTAGTGAAGTGAAGCAAACCGACGATTTGTAGATTGGGGAGGTGGCCGGGTGCTGGGCTCCCGGTCGGCTGCAAGCCGTGGCCGGCGAGCTCGAAGTCGAGGCCGAGGAGCCGAGGGAGGCGCGGAGGCGGGGGCCATGGCGGAGCAAGGCGGCGGCGCCCACCATCGCCTGTGCCGCCGCGCGCCACCGGAGTCCGCGGATCTGGCCGTGGCCACCGGATCCGGGAGGGAGGGGGAAAGGGGAAGGTGAAGGCGGGCACGGTGGTGGAGCCGCCGGCGTCGGGCTACGGGCCGGCAACACCGAGCCGGGCCGCACGCCGCCACGCCGCTGGGAGGTGCGCCGAGCGTAGCAGCCGCGCAAGGGAGAGAGAGGGGTGGGAGAGGAGAAGGCAGGGGAGGCGGTGGAGAGGGCCGCCGGCCATGCGTCGTCGCGCCGCCCTGGGCGGACTCGGCGAGGGGAGCGAGGCCGTTCGGCAGAGTGGATGGAAAGGGAGAGAGATGAGAGGAAGGAGGGGTTGAGGCGGTTCGGAAACCAAGTAAAGGAAGGGCCGTACGGTAAAAAAAAAAAGAGAAAAGAGAAAGAAAGGAAAGAAGAAAAGAAAAGAAAGAAAAAGAGAAAGAAAAGAAAAGAGGAAAAAAAAATGGGGTTGGTACCGGTGCGTCTGGTCCTTAAACCCCGGATATTTTGCCCGAGTCTGGTCAGGCGCTTAGAATCGTCGATATTTGTTTAAGTCCTGGTTTTGTTACGATATGTTGAATCAGATTAATTGCTTGTCCAGGTGGAGGTCCCGAGTCGACGCCGTCAAGACGCTATTTCGCTCCGCTTGGTTAACGTGCAAGTGCATGGTAGAGCGGTAGATCGAAAAGTTTATGAAAATATGTGCCGCTACATGGCATGATGATGTTCATGTGGAAGTGTGATGTTTATATGACAAGATGTTGCATGGTAAATGATGGTAATGATGGTGGAGTAAGGTGGGCAATGATGCTTACCTGCTAATGATGTTAATGATGAATGTGATTATGACCATGAGCATCTGCATTTGCATTATGTGCACTCAAGAGTTAGGGCGGTGAGAAAGTCCCTAGCTACGAGTATAGCTAACGGACTAATCCGGAGTGCTCTTGAGTAAGACCTACTTCGGTAGGCCTCCACGGGAGTGGAGAGACCCCGTCTTAGTAATGGGCGGGCCCAAGATTATGGGTGAACATCGACGGTGTTCACTCGGCAATACCCAGATTCGCAATGTGATGAGCAAATGTGCATGTAGAGCGTGGATGAATTGCATTGCATTGCATTGATGTTTTGGCAATGTGGAACCTTGAAAATGATGATACGAGCATGGCTATGTATGCAGAGTATGCTATGGCTGGATTAAATTGTGTTCATGTTTGGATATCATTTATTGCCCTATTATGTATTTGCTGAGTCTTTCGACTCACCCTTGCTTTGCTGTTGTTTTTAGGTGACCGTTGAGAACGACATGCATGGGCGGGAGTAGCACATGAATGTTCTTCACGAACCAACATCACTTTTTGCACCACCTTTTGTCAGTCTATACTAGTCTCCACTAGGCTGCTAGAGTATGGGCTAAAAGAAGAACCTTGTTGTAACTATTCGCTGCTACCTAAATATTTTGTGTGGACTTTCTGGTAATTGAAGGTAAAAATTTGCAATGGTGGTAGCATTCTGGCCCAGAGGGTGGGCGGGGTGTTACAAGAAAAGTAGAGGTCTATAATAGCAAATATCAAAGTATGAATTATATATTCATAGTAGAGACAACATTTCAAATAATTTAGAAAAGTTACAAAATAATTAAGAAAAATTGTTGAATTGAAAATATGAGATTTGGAACCAAGAAATAGGGATGCACTTGTGCTGTAGTTGACATGCGCGACCTACCTTGTTGGCCCCGGTGGCCCAAACACCGTCGCACACTCCTCCCGGGACCCGGTTGTAGACCATCTGGCTAGAGCCGATCTGACTAAGCCACACTTGGCGCTCACTGCCGTTTGCTTGCTATCTTGAATTTAAATTATGTATAAAACTCGATTTGACCAAAAGGATTTTAAACTGTTTATTCACCCGCCCCCTCTAGTCAGTCTTCTTGAACCTTTAGCTGGGTTGTAGTTTCGAGACGAATTGGGGAGGGGAAGGTGTGGGAGTAGATTGAAATCTATTAGGGTTATAAATATGAAGTATTTGGGCCAATTATCAATATATATGCTAAATATACCTACTAAATATAGAGTATTTGGCCAAAAAATTAGGTGTTTCGCTGAACACCCATGAACTTTGTTGGGTCCGCCCATGACACCACCTCACAACTGGTGGCATTCACTGACGAGTCGAGTGGCGGTGTTGAGGATCGGACGAGGGTCTGCCCCAAATCCAAATCCACCAAGGTAAAGAACGAGGGTCACATGTTCAAGAAGTATGATGAGGAGATGCTCACTAATGGGCCATTGCCCAAGTTGAGGAAGGACCTGGCAACTAAGTGGCTGGGAGGTGAGTTGGGCTGTCAGCCTGTTACAATTTATGTTACACAGAATGATGTGTTCTGAGAGCTGGACAGGAAGATTGTTGTTAGAGGTTTATGATCATCGTGACTGACTGAAATGATGATGTGCTGATGTTTCTCAAGGCAAACAACCTTGTCTTGAAGGGGAGTTTTAATCATAAATTTTACATTGAAGTGAAATGAACTCATTGATAGTGGTAGTTATCATATTCTTACTGGGTTGCTCTCTGAGGAAACTATGGAAGGATATGAAGGATATCACATGTCATGACTAAAGCTTATTATAGCAGCATGCCATGCATAGAATATTTGTTAATTGTTCATACAAATTACAGGTAAATGTACTCAACACTTGTTCTGGTATTGCAGTGAAGTTTCTAGTGAGAGTAAATGTTCTAGTGTATAGTTTATGCATAACTGAAATCTCATGTGAGAGTAAGTTGGGAGTAAATGTTGCATCTCTTAGTTTTGGCGTATACTAGAAAAACACCTTAAGCTTTTCTATAGTTTTCTTTCAAGTCTCAACTGACTGTAAGTTAACCAAGTTTGTTGTATTGACTGGGGGTAGAACAGTCAGCTTCTGGTTCGATGTTGTGATCTGTGTTCCCTGTAGAAATGGCTTAATCATACTGAGAAGCAGATCTCAATCCAGTGCATTCTCCTACTTGGCCATCTTTTCTTCCTGAATCCATTGCACCATGGACTCATTATCTCTGGCCTCTGAATTTAGTTGTATATGGCCAAAACTCAAAATCTTAAAAACTTGCGCTGCACCCAGTTTTCTCAGGGTCACTGTTACCAGTTTCATACTGTTTAGGGTTTAGCAAACAAAAAACCATGTTGAACTTGCCTGGAACTTGGCCAAATCGGCTAGGTTGCAGCAAGAGGTATCCAAATTACAGTATTAGGTTGAGCATTTGAAATTTTATGTGTACCTTAAAACCAAGTTCGAACTTTGTTGGAATTGGTGATAATATGTTATAACTTGTAACTGGGTGTAACTGTCACAGCTTGAGGGAATTTTGCCTCAAATTAGGTGAAACTGGTCCCGAGGGGATCCGGATACCAGCGGTTGCCTCCTAGGGATTTTCTCGGCACGGGCAAATGTTGTATAATGGCACAGACTAATATTCGATGTGAACAGAGGAAAATATTGTGAAGGGAATTAGAGATAGAATAGAAATTGTATTATTTCTTTCCTTATATGCCTCGTTTTCTTTATCCATATATGACATATTCTTCTATAATATCCCTTTGTACTCCCTATATATATTGCCCAACGACCGGCGCTCTGTCGGCCGCCGCTCCGCCGGCCATCCTCTCCGTCGTCCGCCCGCTCGTCGCTTTGGCGATGGCCGAGCGAGTCGGCCGTCTGTTTCGGCCAAAGTGAAGAAGCGAGCGACTGAGACCGTTGTTTTGTAGTTTTGTAAAAAAAAGAATATGAATTTTCTTTTGTATGGTAGCAGCCAGCGCTCTACTCTCTGAGCCACATGCAGATCTTAGAAGTCGTTATGATGCCGCCACTTCTCTAGCCACCGCCACACGTCTTCTGCACCTTGTGCACTACGTCACCGCCGTCTTGGGCTTCAATCTGCGCCAACATGCTTCTATCTATTTCTCTTCGGCTTGATTTGACAGTGTATTCAAAAGCTGCACGCAACGACGATATTATCAAGATTTGAACTTCGAATTTTTCTTGTTTTAGTGTTAACACTTTTCAAATGCAATGCTATTGCATACGTCTTGCATTTAAGAGGTGTTAAGGGTATTAGAGATGGAATAAGAATTGTATTATTCACTTCCTTATATGCCTCGCTTTCCTTATCGATATATGGCATATTCTGCTGTAATATTCCTTTGTACTCCCTATATATTTTGCCCACTAGATATTTTTAATATACATGTAATATTCATAACAAATATCAACTAAGTTCCGAAGCAGGAGTCCTTATGGATCCATATACCATCATTTGCTCGAACATATTTGTTGTTCATGGCTTCATGGTTAATTATCAAGGTAGCCAGTTTGACCTTGTAGCTGGTACCAGAACCTATTATTCCCAGCCAAAAATTGTACGGAACCACAGATGTAAGGGTCAAGACTGTAAAAGTAAGCATTGTCCACGTGATTTGGGTGTAAATTACTAATGTCACATGGATTACACAAGTACCACTGACTTTTTATTCAGTACGATGCAGATCGTGTAAGTTATCAAGATACCCTGCACTAATTTTTATCTTGAGCTCTGGCATTTCACCGAGACAAAGCATTGATTTTTAATCGTTTCTGTCATACTACAGTAGATGACACAAGTCATCTAGAGACAACTTTTTTTTTTTAAAAAAAAAAAGGGACGGCGGAAATGCTTCTCTCGATGTGCATTCTGCTATAGCATTAGATCAACTGACCACTTTACGTGTGAGTGTTCTTTGACTAATTATGGGTTGTCCCTTAGGGTAAATCGAAATATCTCCCAGTAAATTTATCATCATGATTGGAGTTTTGGTGATGGCGTGAGAATTGAATACTCACTAAGGGATATATATATATATATGCGGAGCGGCGCTTATTTGGGCTGTCTGGATTGACATGAACGTTGCTGTCACTTTCAGAATTCAAGCAATTTATCACTTGAATCAATCGGGTTGTATTTTTATGTAGAATTCTTTATATAATCTTAGGCGACTATCAAATGCAGGGAGCAGAAATAAGCTGCTGGCGCTTGGGTGAGGGACATCAACAGATCTACTGAAAGTGGCCAGATCATGACTGCGCAAGGAGGGTACTGGACACTGATAATTCCCGGTGCTGGAGTCGCCGAAAGTTGATGGAGCAGCAACCTATAAGATAAAAAAAAGGGTTATTAGATATTTGCAACTTTCTAGTAGTATATCTTAAAACCGAAAACTCTATGGTGGCACATGTCTAGCTAAATAACCCAAGATAAAAATAAGCATGTTGAAGTTGCGAATAGTGCTTCTGTACTTCACTCTGTAGTAAGAGCGGCACTAATTTCAAAACATATAATCCAAAAGTATAGAAGCATTTCCTGGATACACCTTTAATCCAAAAGAGAATTATCTATCGATATTATAATCATTGCGCAGACATGGAACGGTAGCTATGTATGATCATGTTGGAGCTGTGACATTGATTTGTCATAATTAAGAGTTAGATCTGTAGACAGGCGATCGGCCATGTGCCACAGGCGTACATTCGTTCACCGGTCCAGTCCATGCGTCGCCGTGTTGGTTATCCATGCATGTGAGACTGGTACCCGACAGCCTCACCAGAATGCATGGCTATTCCTGCTGAGCTCCCACGGCCACGAGCACGCATGGCTTGTCCAGTTTCTTCTGGAGTTCCCAGGCATGTACATGTCTGCGGACGCGTATACGGCCAGCAGCCACGCTGTCTGCCTGTCTCCGTTGGTATCATCATCTCTCTCTTGGCCGGGTACAACGACTTGCCATGCACGTACGTACGAAGTCAGCAGCATCGATCGATCGATCGCGAGTTAGTTGTCGCACCTGGAAAATTCCACTCGTCGATCAGGTCAGGAGGCTGCGGGGGGCGTGATTGGAGTGGAGCCGTACGTGCGCGCCTTCCGTATCGGCCGATCGATCGGTCCAGCAGGGACGGGGCCGTGCGTATGGAGCAGCGCAGTAATGGCGCCACGCCGCGGGCTGGGGACATGTCGGCGACAGACGAGCCCCGCGGGTCGCTGCAGATTGCAACCACAGTGCGGCGTGCAGCGGACGGGTACCGCGGTCGTGCGCCAGCGTTGCCCGCGCGCGACAGGACGGCGTGCGCCAGCGCTGGGCGAGCCGTGAGGAAAGCGCCACGCGACCGTCGGTCGTCAGTGCATGGAGCCGCGCGCGGAAAATGAACGCACGCACGCGCGTAGCCGTCGCGGGGGAAAAGGACAGGGAAAATAGCCCGTACGTACGTGCTCCAGCCCTTGTTGTCGTATCAGGATTTGGATCCGCATCTAGACATCGATCCCGTACGTGCTGCCTAGATGCACGGTCGGTTGCATGGATTCTGCGCCGTCAGATCATGCAATGGACGGGTGCTGCAGCCCGGGATGCCAGATGATCATCGGCAGCAGCCTTTCGTGGCAGAGTGTCTCTAGAGTCTAGACGTAGGGCCATGCATGCCATATTCAGCCAGGCAACCGGGTATTACACGTGAAAGTCCGCGTCGACACCGAACGGTGTCCAGCCGGCGCGGCCCTGCGCCCCCGACACGTCGTAACGCCCGCACTTTTTGGCGGTCGGCGGGGCAACAGAGGTGGTGGCGACGCTGCCGGCCGGCCGGGCGGTCGAAAGGGGCTTCTCCTGCAGCTGACGTGCAGCTAGCCGCCGGCCGGCCAGCACATCCATGGCCAGCGATAAGCTCCGTGTATCTGTCGCCGTGGGTTTGTTGCATCGTGCACGTCGGCGTCGTGACAGGAGCAGCTTATGGCTTCGAACGCTCCCGAGTGTGGCTAGACGTACTCCCGCCGGTCACTGAACGGCAGGTGTTTTCAGCGACGGGGACCCGTGGAGAGGGATTGTTACGTTGTGATCGATCACACACAGCACAGTCGCGGTTCTGATTTGATTGCGTGAGCCGACACGATATGATCCGACCATGAAAGAAGACGGTGACGTGTTATACGTACGTACCCTGCCGGAAACAAACAACTGGGCTCCTCAAGTTGACGATTTAGCCGCTTCATTAATTAAATCCATGCGCGGCTCCTTGGCTCGTGTCACGTTTTTGTCAACTGTAGAATGGGCGAAAAAGATGGGAAACGCCGGAACGCTAAGCATCACCCGATTGATTTCTCACCAAAAACAGCTAGATTTTTCAGCTCCCGAATCTTTGTCGAGATTATAATCTGTACTCTGGAAATTATTGCGGCAAGATTTTGGTACTCCGCATTAAATTTCTCTCAGTGGTCGGCGGCAATTCAGCGACAAAGATAACGAGGATGTACACCGAGTTTGGTTTTAGAGGGGCAGCGTGCCACCGGAGCTGGTAGAGCAACGGGGCGTTTGCGTCAAAGTGATCTTACGGTCCAAATTAAATTCGGTCATTTTAGAAAAACAACAGAAAGGTGCCCTCTTTCTTGCTTTCTTCTTTCCTTGTGCTACTAGCTGCGTTGCACGATCGACCGGGTATGGGAGCTTACTAAAGGTCGCGTGGAAAGGTGCCCTCTTCCTGCTACACGAGACCCGGCTGTGTCTGTATTAGGGCATGTTCGGGACTGTTATTTTAATCTAGGTTTACTAGTCTAATAAATATTTATTACTAAGAGAAGCCAAAAACCATTGAAAAGCTAAAAAGAACAGGGATATTGGCTGCGGCTGATGACTTTTGGCTGAAAATAAATCGTAGTATCTGATAAAGAAAGTAAGCAAGAGTTGCATGCATGAGATGGGAGCGAGAGAAATGAATTGTATGATATGCGTCGTGACCCACTGTCTTATCCCTGAAGAGACGGAGCAAAACCAGTGGAGAAGTTACTTCGAAAAGCCTAGTGTTTATATTGGTTCCTAGCTTTTTTAAGTAGAAGGCAATATAAAAAGACCCTTATAATGATCTTTAGGTGGAACAATATTAATGAGCGTATTTATAGTTTGGATGACTTTTGATATTGGAGTAGTAGTAACCCTACGTACGTACGCCGACATATCGAAGGGCATTCCATAGCTTCCTGTCGCTGACCATAAACGTATGCTGCACATGGTTTAATTTATGTACAAATGGTAGTAATTCACTAGCTATAGGCCCTGTTCTTTTCAGCTTCTAAAAGCTGTTTTTCGGCTTTTCTACAGTAACTAGCTTCTAAATAGAGTATTTGTTTCAAGATAGGGTCTACTAGTTAATTGTAGTACACACTTTACTGATTTCATTTATATCAGCAAAAATCGCACGTGAATTTTTGTTACTCTGTAATCTTTCATACAAACAGTCTAAAAGTCATAAGCCGCAGCCAAAAGCCACAAGCCGCAGCCAAAAAGAACAGGCCCATAATTTCCCGTGTGTGTCTACAATCTCACAACATGCACATACATGCATGGTTCACTTCAACGCCCATGCGTGCGGCTCAGTCTCAGATCATGAGATCATATACATATGTATGCATGCATGTATGGTCAGGTGAAAGAATCATGCTAGCTTCATCTCAGTTACACGGTAATCTCACGCGTGCCGTGCATATGGGTGCATGCCTAGGCTTTGAACAGCATCTGCTCAAAGGCGCCGTCGAGATCTTCCGCTTGGGGACATACGCCTCCTCGGCTATGGTTGCGACTATGGTGTTTAATCTTAGTATAATTGTTTATACAAACGAATCGAATACCGATAAACCGTTTTGAAAAGACTGTTCCAATAAACTGTTTCAAAACAATAGCGAAAATATCGTTCCGTATGTTTTTTCGAAAGAAACCGTAAGGCTCCGCTTCAAAACAGATTCTGCTGCTATCTTATGGTTTTTCGTCTTTTTTAGTTTTTTTGGACTTTTTCTTTTTCCGTTTATTCCTTTATATTGTCTGTACTGATATATATTTTATTTTTCTATTTAATTACACAAAATAAGTTAATAATAAATACAATTAAAAACTATAAATTTCGACTTATAAACCACCCGAAACCATAAATGTGTCTACACATATGTGTCCTTGGCCAAGTTCCAGCGTGCCCAAACTCCCACGCCCACCTCCCAATTATCTGGGCATCGACTCTCCTCCTAGCCTCTGCCACAACTAGTTTTACACCATTACCAATTAACCGTGTTTAAAATAAGTAAATAACACCATCATATCATCGTGCACATCTTGATACTACTACTTGTGGTTAACTGACACTGCTGGGAGGGGACAGGGTTATTGACTTGTGGTTAACTGACACTGCTGGGAGGGGACAGGGTTCTTGTTCATGTCAAAAGCAGGCAAGTGCTACTGTGCTAGCACAAACAGGCAAGCTATAGGCCGGTACAGGTCGGGACTAACATATTCTCCATGCATGTGTTGTGCATTTGACCTCAAAAGAATAATACTATCTCAGATCTTTTCCAGCCACAGGAGGATCTAACGTGCACATTGTTCTATTGCTTTTGATGTATGCAGATGCAGGTAGGGTTTAGTTAGTTTTTAATCGGTAGGTTAGTGGTGGAAATCCTTGTATGCATGCTCTTGCCCAAGAGACACGGCGTTGTGCCGGTTTTGATGGATAGCCACAAGATCAGATGGTACATGGCATGTTTGCTGTATCAACGGCATTGACTCGGTTGGAAATCGGGAACTTTGCCTTGGGAACGAACTCGTTCAGACTTACGTACATTTGTTCACATTTTTTTGGTTAGTCCTCTTGAGTACGATGCCGTACCACGATAGCAATGTTGTTGCAGTTTATGTAGACACATGTACACAGTATTGTCGATCACGGGGGCAATGCATAGAGAATTATACGGCATACTTAGGACTAGTACTCGATCAGCAGTACACAAAACCTTACAACGCGCGCGGGAACCGGTGTATCTAACTTATCTGGTTCAATTACTTATAAAATTAGTTTAGATTTAGTAATAATATGCATGATAAGCTCTAATGCTTCAATTTTGATCAAGAATTCAACTATTTAATGATTTTCATATGTTACATGACTATATTACACTACTACCTGCATCATACCTTTTAGAAGTTGTCAAACTCAAAAGGGAATCGATCTAGTTCTAGTGTAGATTTCAACAGCCAATGGTATCTGGCTGTTAGTGCTAACCTAAAGGAGTCATTTTTTAAGTATAGGAACAAATATTTTTAATTTAGACAGTCGTTTGATAAAATCAATCAAGTCTCACCTTTTCAGTTCAAATAGAGAATCTAGAGCAAAAGTGAACCCTGGCCTTTCTCAGGGAATTAAGCTAAGCCACAAATTTTTTGGAAAGAAAAGCCAAAAGTTAAAAGATAATTAAATTGAGCAGTAGCACTTGACTTCTCCTGAATCCAATTATTAACAGATCATAATCCAACCATACTTGCCACACCTGGTAATTAAGGCTCAGAAGCTACAGGGGAGTTTAAAACAGTAATAAGGGCAATCCTGGTATTATAACTGAGGTCAGGACATGCACAAAGGTAAATTAAACAGGGGCCAAGCTTTGGGGAACATCCTTCCTTAAAAAGTGACAGCCCAACCAAAACTGAAGATACAGAGCTGGATTAAAGAATTACCACACCAAGCTGGCATTCCTAATTGTTTTTTAAGCTGTCCTTAATTTGGTAGCTGGACACGTCAGTATGGTGGGGTAATGGATCAGGGAGACCACTGCCTGTGTATAAATACAAGCCCCTGAGGCCAGTTCGTCTTAGGCTTGCATCCATTCTCTAGTTTGGTGGTATCCTTAATTCTGCTCTACTTCTCATATATATAGTACACCATTGCATCTGCTTAATTCCAGGACCCGGCTCGTTTGGATAGTCACACAGATGAGGACTTCTTTGCTGGTCTTGGCCTCTCTTCTCCTACTTCTGGCTACAAGGGCAGATGGTATGCTTCACGCATGGCTACTCATCTCGATCCTGAAATATTAGTGGGTCTTTGGGGTATATCTATACTGGGGTGATCATTAAAACTCCTTTCTTCTGAATGCAGGGATTAGGCTGGACAGGCAGTTACATGAAGCAATCAACAACAAGGTCAGTATATATATGAGTGAGATCCAGGTAGATAGTTCTTCCTGCCTGAAGCAAGATGTGCAAAGTTTGCTCATTTATTTGAGTTGTTTGTGTATCCAGAAGGAGCTGGGCGACTCAAAGGCCGGGCCGCCATCCAATAGTACAGCTCCTCGATGAACATGCACTGCACACCTGACGGGCATTGCTCAGGTACAACGGAGCAGACGACTCCTACTACTGTTGTTGTGAGGGATAGAGAAGTGGCCAGTTCGTATGCGCGGCCAGTAAGGTTCCATGAAGATTAGTACGGGCCAAGCGGCCATGAACCTAATCACCACTAGGCACAGCTGCATCGATCTACCGTTTCCCCCATAGCAGGCTAGATGTAGCAGCTTACT
This sequence comes from Bonia amplexicaulis, assembly GCA_036346245.1. Lineage (NCBI taxonomy): Eukaryota > Viridiplantae > Streptophyta > Magnoliopsida > Poales > Poaceae > Bonia > Bonia amplexicaulis. The sequence continues at coordinate 18,383,458 of CM070746.1, forward strand.
GTCTTCGCAGTTTTTCCTCTCTTAATGCTGCGTCCTGGTTAATTGGAACAACGTAAAGGGGGAAGTATTATGCAGTTCTTCTCCAACTCGTTATGATTAGTAGTACTCCTGTGTGCTTGAGGTTTTAGCTCTACGCCCAGTTTTCACCTCCTGCTCTCCTGTTCCTCTCTCTGAATGCATGCATTGACTTACGTGCGTGGCCCATAGTTCCACTCTGGGCAGTAACGATACTACTAGGCTACTAGCACAGATGTCAGGACAGCGCAGAATAGAAAACTCCGCACTCCAGTCGCCGGGCATGCATTTACATTTGGGGTCTTGTACACGGCTGTAAATCGTAGCAACAAGTTGAAGCACCTATCTTGCAGCTTTTCCCGTCTTTTACCTTCCTCTACCAGCATAATCCAACTGGTTTCTCTGCAATCTTTGATGCAGGAAAGGCGAAGAAGCCGCTGACGCACGCTACATCGGGCGCAGCGAAGCAGCAGGTCAGTACATGCATTTTCAGGCCTTGAGGTTCCGCCACCAACTGAACATTCTCATCATGCACGGTATTTATTTACTGCGACGCGAATATTTACAGAGCTCGAAGACGAACGATGACACGACGTCGCGGAGCCGGCCCGAGGCGGAGGCGACGAGCCACGGCGGTGGACAGGAGGAGGCGGCCGTCGTCCGCGGCGCGGCCCCGCGCGTGGCGCGGCAACCGCCGCAGACCGCATACCCCGACATGCTCGACATCGCCGGAATGGACTACTCGCCCGCCACGAGAAAGCCTCCCATCCACAACTGAGCGACTGGCGCTCGCTTGCTGCGCCTTCGATTAGCACGCGCGTGCGGTACTACTAGTAGTGCGCGACTGGCCTATTAGCGTTAGTTTAGCTAGCTATAGCTGTTAGTAGCTAGTGCGTACTCCGATGGCCTGAGCCTAGCCGATGGAATAGAATAGCGACCGATACTGGACAGCATCGCAGGAAATGCTGCACCTTTTGTGAAGATTGTGAAGATGATACTACAAAACCTCGCGTCTCTCTCTCGAGTGTCCAGCGGATGTAACATGCGCGTGTGTAACAGCGCCCTTTTGACCGCTTCCCCGGTCGATTAACTTGACACTCTGTTCTGTTGCTAACTCACCACCGCGATTACATTTTCAAGTGAGCTGTGGCACGTTAAGATGCTAGATTAATGTGTACGTACGTAGCTCCTCCAATTAAGAGATGGGTTGGTGAGAGAGATGACAAGGAGAGATTTGTCACATGCAGCTGATTACTTCATTGCGGCTTGGTTAATTACTTGATTGTGACGTGTGGGCGCTTAATTAATTAGGCGGCCCGGTTGGGGCGGATGCGGGGCAGACATGTACATGTGGGCCTGTCCGCGGTCCGTCCGCAAAGGCCCGCATCAGGAGCAACAGGACGGTTTGCGGGCCTCACGGCACTATACGGTTTGGCGGGCTTCACGGGTTGTCGCTGGCCACACGCACAAAGAGCAAAAAAAAAAAAAAAGGTCCAGAAACATAAAAAAAAAAATCTCGTCCGTAGCAGCAGCGGCAACGTCACCGTAGAGGTTGCTCGTCTCGTCTGTTGGGTCGTGGAAGACACCCAAGAAATCTCTACACGCCGTGGCTTCCATAGCACCACCAAGAATCACACCTCGTCCACAAATTGTTCAGACACAAATGCATTTATATGTTCCAAGCAAGAAGCTCCAAAACAATGAACAATTCATACTGAAAATCAAAGAAAATGGGGGAGAATAACTAGAACTCCCAATAAGGTATCCTCAAAGAAAATAACTAAACCACCTATGGTAAATTATTTCAAAAATTAACAAAGAATTTACAGGAAAGCCGGTGATGGCGAGAATCATGAGCACACTCTACACATGAAGAGTGTGGACGGACTCATCGGTGCTGGGGATTAGAGAGCCCTCGTTTGCGAGACTGTCGCATAATTTGGTGGACCATGCGGGTGAGCCCACTTGAGTTAGTAGTTGACATGCACCCACGTAATCCATCCTGTGGGGCGGGTTTAGTGAGTTCGTGAACGGCCCGCGTCACTTACATCCTTGCTACGCGAGCCGCTCCGCCGATGGCGACGTGGGCTACGGCGTGTTGGCGTCGGAGGGTGCAATCCTTGGCGTGGTAGACCAGCTCGTGCGACGCGAAAGCCGGGCAAGAAAGCGCGAGGCGCCGGCCGTGTACTGTCCCGACGTGGACTTGCCGCGCGCTCCAACAATTAATACTACGCCTTATTAAATTGTTTTGTACTTGACCAAGGCACCGTTGCGATGTTGTCAAATGCCAACTTTTCTCGTGCATATCAGCATATGTACCAGTCTGTGGATGCATGCATGTATGGTACGTAGTCTACCATTGGAACTTGGAAGCTAGCTAAGGGCAGCGATATATATATATAATATATATACAGGGTTGAAGTAAATGGCACAGAGCACGTACTATATAATTCTGTCACTTCTACTGTAAGTTTCTGATGTGTTCTTACTCTCGATCGCCTTGCAACGCAACAGGGAGTAATTAGGTCTTCGCTACTCTTCTGTCGCACATGCACGCAGGCTTTGGAATGTGTACTGTTATAGCAGATGTAGGAATGCATGCACTTATAGTAGCTATCTACCTATTCAGTTCTGACGGGACCTTTTGTTTAGTGTTTTATGTGCTTGCGTTTCTGTATGGCTCCATGCTGACAGCCACCTGACACTTTTGATGATTGCCCGCGTGCCGTGCTGATCGGAAACGAAAATATAACAAGTCACATGAAACAAGACGGATGTATGTTTTCAGTGCACGCCCATCCTGTCCTGAATGTAGTGTACTCCCGACAAAACTGAAATCCAAACTGTTTCCTGAATATATTGAGCTGGATTTCAGCGGCGGACGCACATCTTGACTTGTGCGGTCTATACTCAGTTTTTTTCCTGTGAGATTTCTACAATGAATCGGAATAAATTGTAAGAAAATTCATTAAGATTTGACTAACATATTTTTTGGTTTATAATTATAATCGAAATCCTGGTTGACGGGTCCCATGAGACCTGGCTAAATGGACTGTCCAACAAGGCATGACACGGTCCGAATAGGCTACGATCCGATTAGACACGGTACGGTTGAATAAGTTACCGTGTCGTGACATACGACCCATGTATCTACCCTTTGACCTAGGCATGGTACGAAGAGAGATTGGACTGTGTTGGGTTGGGTCGGCCTAGGGACACTTAGCCAAACGGGTTACCCATGGCTTATTGATTTTACTGTCATTAGTAATTAATTTTATTGCCAGTCACAAGTAATTTTAAGTCGTTGAGTTCAAAGTATTTTTACTGCTATTCACAAGTAATTTTACTACTAAGTCATACATCCGCACTCAGAAAGAATGTAGTAACCATAACACAGGTAATTTTACTCCTAACTGTAAGCAATTTCACTGTACTATAACAGAAAAATTATTGTGTGTCGTGCCGAGCTATCGGCCCAAGTACGTCACACTAGATCGGACTGGGCCGACATGGCTCATTTACTATTCATGATATGCCGCGTCTAAGCTAGGCTAATAGTATCGTGTCTCGGACGAGCATGATTGACTCGGCCTATTTAGCAAGATCTAGCTCCACCACTACTGGATTGGCCGGTTGAGTCAGACCAAAGACCTTTTTTTTTTTTGAGAGGAGACAATCCTTGGTAACATTGGTGCACTGGCCGGTCCGCCCAATCGGACCGTGACCCCGAGTTACCTAAATGCGGGTTCAAGGCGGCCCATAAGCACCTATGAATAAAGGATCAGAATTACAGGTGGGCTGATTGGGCCGTATGACATGCATGTGTGTTGTCCTGTCCAGAGACTGGGAGTGACAAACGCTTGGTGTTGCTATTTAGGGCATGGCGGCTTTGGAGGGTGCAAACAGCAGGCCAGTAGCCTCCGCCCTTCGCCATTACCAAACTCCCAAAAAGCAGCAGTAATGGGAGCAAGTACAGGAAAAGGCAGAGGGGAGAAAGGGAGAATGCCCAAGGGGGAGGAGATCGATACGATGTGAGTTCCGATCGAGGAAGAAGGAAAAGGGAGCAGCGCATTACGAGTTCGATCGATCCAGGTGGTTTCCTGCAAAGATTTTGTCCCGTTCAGTCGGATTCCTGAGTTGATTGGACGAGAAGAGGAGGAGTTGAGCTTGTATACACATTGCTCTTGGAAAGCATAGCGCCGCTGGCCTCCTCTCACTACAACAATTTAGTAGTAGTTCAAGTTACTTGCTTTCAATGAACAAAAGGTGGTTCCTACTGATATGCTATGTGACCGTTGATACTACATAATTAATGATGACACATTGTTCCGTCATTAAAGAATTAACGACCGAAAGTTATATGTGGTCGTTAATACTATTAACGACTGAGCCTTTAACGACGACTAATGGCCACAATTTTGTGGTCATTAATGACTTTTAACGACCACATCTGGACTTTTAACGACCACATGTCATGTCGTTAATAATGGTTTTCCTAGCAGTGTCTTCGTCTGTAGTCAGCGTCGCCTATGTTGTTCTGCTCTTGTTCCTTGCCGATGTCCCCATTTCACATGCTAATTTGGAGGGCAGGCGTGCTTTATCAGGTGCACGCCGTATCCATGCTAATAGTTATGGCTATTGTGAGACTATGTGGAGGCCACTCTGTGATTGTGATGAGTAATTGATTTTTAGGTCAGAGAGTTTGCAGAGTTTGAATTTAGTTTTTGGAAGGTTGAAAAGTTAAGTGTGCAATTTAGGAAAGCGTTGAGCAATTGGTAGTAAAGTGGTTAGATCGGTAAAGGGGTGGCGGTCTGACTGATATGACCAAGCGGTCAGACCAACCTTTTTGTCAGTAGTCTGACCAGTTGGTTGGATCGGTCAGACCACCAGCAGTGGCAGTAGTCTGATTGTCTGTTGAGGTTTCAGCTCGGGTGGTTTTGAGTTTTGGGATTTTTGAGTCGCGAGATGAGTGTGGCCTGACCTAAAACATTGTATGCGTGCATAGAGGTTTTATATTTAGTCCTAGGCTTAGGATAAATGGTTTGGTTGTATATATTTTGCATTATGTATTGTGTGGATTAATTATGCCAATTGATGGCTTTGTGTATTATGCGGTGCTACGTGATGATTTGCTCATTGTTGTTGGTTGTAGGATTTAGAGTTAGATCATGGTGAGGCATAGGTGAACCAGGATTAGGCACATGGTGGTGCTAAGGTCTAGAACGGCCAGGGAGATGCCAAAAATGACCAAGGATTGCGGGGTGGTTACAAGCCGGGACGACGAGGAACCAGAGTGGGAGCTGCCAGTGGTGAACATGATGGACAACAACAAGGTGGACCGGGACTAGGCTCAGGGAGAAACCGAGGTCCTGCGCGGTCAAGGAAGCTATGTGCCCTTATGCGTGAGGAGAAGGATATGGTACGCCAAGTGATTTGGTTCATTTGCAAGCGAGGACGGTTCGGTGGAATCCAAACGTGTGAGAGGCTTGGAGGTAAGTCATTGGGGCCACGTGGAAGATGGTAAAGTATGGACAATGTTTCATGGCAAAGAAAATGGGAAATTTCGTGGAAGACAGTAGTGGGACATTTTGGTAAATTGCTCAATATCGAAAAAGTGGCAGTGTGCAAAATCACGGCATTGGCCTAAGTGGTTTAAGTTTTGTATGTACTAAAAATGTGAAGTGAATCAAGTGTTGATTCACTAATGGATTAATGGTTGTAAGCCACTTTGAGAAGCGTACATGAGATAATAAAACTCGGTGTTATGTGGGATTAACGGGTTATCCCTGGTTTGTCCTAAAGGGTGGATTCATTAGGTTTTGGTTCAGTTGTGAGGTTATATAAGGGGAGGAGAGGCTAAGGCTAGGGTCTGAGGATTTTGGTTAAGTTTTTGTGGCGGCTAACCCTTCCTCCCTCCCACGGGTGGTAAATTTGAGATATTAGGGTTATGTTTTTCTTGTGTTAGAGTATTGTGTGTACTCTAGTCTTAGAGCTCTGTTATCCTGAGGGATTGACTGTAAACCATACATCTCCAGGTGAAATGAACATCTAATCTTTGCCCAAGTGAGCTGTGACGTGAATCCCCTCATGTGCTTTTGATTTTCTTAGCTTTCTTGTTTGGATTTCTCTTCTCTTGAGATTTTCTGATGCCAAGGATGTATAAGAGATGGAGATAATATCAGAAAATCTATCTTCAACCATCTAGGCTTTTTGGTAGCAAGGTCATCAAGAAACTCTATTTTTGCACGTTTTTGATCTGTTAGGCGATTTCTTGATCTGGGGGTTTTTGGTTTGATTTCGATGGTGTTCTAATTTGTTATGACATGTGAGAATACATCTAGAACTATCTTGGCCATCATCTACCCACGAGCAAGTCGTATTCACCGATTTAGGTTTTTGATCCGTTTTGGTGCAATCTGTCTTAAAATTGAAAAGGGTCTCAACTTTGATAATGTTTTTCATGATCGTTTATTGAAATAGGTTCGTGATATCTTAGAGAAGATTTCTGTAAATTTTCATGTCATTTGGATCTAGAATCAAAAGTTATATGGATTTTTCATTTGTGAAACATAGCTAAAATTTATGTTCATCCCCCAATTTTACTGGTCGTCGATCATATTGGTCATATTTCAACTTGGTTCGACCGCTTTGGTTTTCGACACTCACTAATCATTGACCACTCGAATCGTGTTGCGATCACTCACTAGTTGTCGACCATACTAGTCGTATTTTCACTCGGGTTTTCGACCACACGTTGTTTTTTCGACCACGTTGGTTTTCGACCACTCATTGGTATTCAACCACATTGTTTTTTCGACCACTCACTGATTATCGACCACGTTGGTTTTTCAACCACATTGATTTTTCGACCACTCATTGGTCATCTATCACGTTGGTTTCGACCATGTTGGTTTTTCGATGACTCGCTGATTATCGACTACGTTGGTTTTCGACCGCTCACTAGTCATCGACCACTCGAGTCGTATTCCGACCACATTGACTTTCGATCGGTCGCGGAAGTACCGCAACTACAACGGTGGTAATACCGCACCTACTGATTCTTCACAGTTGTTCAGTTCCTTGATTCTCTAGGTCTTTAGTAGGGTTCTTATCTTAATCTTTATAGCTTTGTAGTTATCGGAGCAAAAGATAAGTGAGTTATTGGAGAAATTTTAAGACACCATTTACCCCACTCTGTTGTCTGTCCAGTCCTACAGCTATTTATACTATCCAGTTCATAATTCTGTTCGTGTTGAAGTTCATATCATGTCTTGGCATACTGGTGATCGCTGGAAGGATCGTTCTCGCCGCAACAATCATGATGTCTGCTGTTTTCCTCCTTTTGCGCAAGTAAGCGCCGGCCAGAGCTCACATACATACGTTTCTGAACATGCAGTAAGCGTCGTTCAGGCACTGACAGAATTGCGCCGTACGTGACAGCGTCGTCGCCGACACGTGCGTGGCCATGGACGACTGGGTGATCCACCCTCAGGCGCACACGCCGCTAGACGACATCCTCCCCTGCGTCGACGTCGCGACGGCCAACGAGTCCATGTACCGGAGCCAGGAGGTCACCGGGCAGCTGGTGGCGCTCGTCAACAACGTCATCGTCAACATCTCGAACAAGGAGTTCCCGCCCAGTCTCAAACTTCAACCAGTCCGGCCCCTTGATGCCCATGCTCTGCACCCCGTTCAACCCCGACATGAGCATCCGCACCTGCGCCCCCGGCGAGGCCAACTTCGACAACGCACCACAGGTGAGTACTGCTACCATGTCGCAACTGACAATGCGACTAGATCGATGGCTCAATCAGATAACGAGTTGGCAATGTCTGAATTGTGTTATTGTGAATTCGGGAGTGGAAGAAGTTCGAGTGCCAGACGACAGGCGCACCCGGGTCGGAGGTGTGCACGACGGAGGGGCGGGTGACGCCGGCGGCGTACAACCAGATGGCTGTTGGAACAGAGATTGATAAAACTCTCACACACAGGTGGAAGAATACAAAGAACAAAACAGTTTTGTGGTGCTGAACAACCTCGCACCTTTTCTCTGTATTCTCTTGATAATGGACAGGCTACAGTTCTCTACTACACACCTACGAAGAGACTCAAAACTACTGCTAATCAACCCAATCTTCGTGCCAACTGAAAACTACCGAAAAACAAGCAAATAACACACAAGACTCGGCCACGTCCCTAACAATTCGGATCGTGGACCAGACTAACAAACTGCAACTGATAACTCGGTAACTGAAGACTAAACTTCAGAGAGTTTTGCCGCCGACTGAAAACAGACACAGACTGAAAACTGACGTGCTGAGTCTCTCGGCTGTGAGCTTTCTTCAGCACCTTTTATTCAGAACATCAAACAGAGACTCTGAACTGAATTTGAACAAGCAAGATAACAAGATTAACTTCATCAATGGCGGCGGCGACGAGCATCAGCCAGGGGCTGTACAGTACGGCCCGTTCCCGATGCTGCTCCAGGATTGCACCTTCGTGCGGGAGACGTTCACGGCGATCAGCGACAACTGCCCCGGCCTGGAGCTGTACAGCAGGCACGTCTACATCGGCCTGCTCATCATCTCCGCCGCCGTGACGCTGTCCATCGTCTTCTGGATGGTGCACACGCGGCAGCGACGGCGGTGAGCGCGCAGCAAGCAGTTCTAACCGATGGATCGACCGAGCATCAAATGACATTGTTCGCACTGACAACCGCGGCTACGTGCATGAGGCCTCGTCGATCTGATCATCTGATTTGAGCTGTATACGAACGTATGTTAACATCGTGTACCTGAAAGCGAAAACTAACGCGTAGTTGCTCTCTTGCGTGTTTCTGCTTGGTGGCATCTCCTCTCTCCTGCTGGTCTGTTGTTCTTTCTGAGCATCTTCTCCAATCGGGATATGGCGTGACAAAGAGGGAACTAATAATTAGCAAACAGGTTTGCATCAGTGCACAACTGCACAGGGAAAGAAGAACAAATCATGGAGTTTCAATTCGGACGCTTGCTGACCCGTGAGCTTGGTAGCACAGGCGTCGTCAAAGCCTACTCTGAGTAAGGACAATAAATCAATAATCCATGGGACCCTGTTTTGGTTCATTCTAGAGTCCTCTATGCTATAACAACCGGAATACTCCATTTTCATGCCACGGCTTATTCATTCTATCCATACGTAACGTTTGCAATTTGCAAGGGCTAGTGTGGAGATTAATACTGATGGTTTTAGATGCTTAGATGAGTGAGGTCGTGGGAGGCTGGGAGCTAGAATCCACATGCCTGACAATATGGGTAGGTGTGATTGTGATTGTTGGTTTAACTGTCTGCTCCACCCTATTTTTACTTTATTTTTAGAAAGTAATTCAGTAATACTTTTCTTCCAACTGACGTGTCAGCAGGTCTATACCAATATGGCATTCAAATTTGACCAATACCGTCCATTCTGGTGCCACGTCAATGCCACTAGCCCTATAGTATAGACCCAATAGTATATACCCAAGAGTATAAAGGAATGTATCAATGTATCTCTACCTTTTGTAATTATTAAGGTGTATGATGAAAAATAACTCATGTATATAAACCCCCAAGAGAGGTATGAAGGGGTCAAAGCCACTCATTTCTCACTAGCTCACTCTCTCTCCGTCGATCGGCTCCTTAGCTCTTAATCCATATCCCCTCAAAGGGGAAAGGGGTACCCAGTACCCCCTATTGTGCTCATACGACAAGGGACAGAGCGTGCGACATCTACGACCACGTCGTGGTCATGTCTTCACCGACAGCTACGACCACCTCGTGGTCGAGTCTCTGTCGACGCCAGTCCAAAGCGTGGGGATAGAGCGCGCGCACTTCAAGACTTCGTCCCACCGTTGACTTCGTCGATGCTAGCCCGAAGGGTGGAAGACGGAGCGCACGCGTGTAGGTCTTCGCCTCACCTCCGACTACGTCGATGCCCACGACCACGTCACAAGTGACGTGGTTGTGAGGCCTTCTACGACCACCCCATGGTCGTAGCCTTGTCGACCTCATGGTCAAGTGTTCGTCGACGTCTACGACCACATCATGGTTGAGGACTTTGTCGATACATGCGACGACCTCGTGGTTGCATCTTTGTCGGCGCCAGTCCGAGCAATGGAGGGACGACGCATGTGCTGCAAGTTTTCGTCCCACCGCCGACTTCGTCGATACTTGTCCGAAGGGTGGGAGACGGAGCGCGCGCAGAAGTCTTCACCCCTCCACCGACAACATCGACGCCCACAACCACGCCAGGAGCGACGGGATCGTGAGGCCTTCTACGACAACCCCGTGGTCATAGCTTCGTCGCCCTCATGGTCGAGTCTTTGTCGATGCCCATGACCACATCTCGATAGGCATCGTCGTGAGGCACCCTACGACCACACGGTCGTGAGGCATTCTCTGACCACTTCGTCGATGCCAGTTCGAAGTGTGGGGATGGAGCACGCGCATAAGTCTTCACCCTGCCACTGACTATGTCGACACCCATGACCACGTCAAGAGCGACGTGGTCGTGAGGCCTTCTACGACCGCCTCGTGGTCGCAACTTCATCGAGATCTCGTTTACACGATTCCGGCTGCGCTCGAAGATTTTGACTCTGCCTGCGGTCGAAGATGTCAACTTCAGTAGTGGTCGAAGATGTTGACTTTGGCAGCGATCGAAGACGTCAACTCCGGCTGCGGTCGAAGATCTACGACTCCGCTAATGATCGAGGATGTTGACTTCGATAGCGGTCGAAGATCTCAACTTCATTCCGGTCGAAGACGTCGACTTCAACAATAGTGGTGCTGTCCGTGGGGATCGCACACGAGGCCACGCGAGGAAGACCCAACCAACCGACTGCGTGACCTCGTGGTCAAGACTTCGTCGGCACTAGTCCAAAGCTTGGGGACAGAGCACACACGTTTCAAGACTTCGTCCCACTGTCTTCTTCGTCGACCGCCAGTCCGAAGGGTGGGGGATGGAGCATGCGCACAAATCTTCGCCCCACCACCATCTTCATCAATGCCCACGACCACGTCTTCATCGACATAGTCGTGGGCCACTTCTACGACCACCTTGTGGTCGCATCTTCATCGACGCCTGTGAAGCGCTTCAGAGCCTTCGTCCCGCCGCCGACTTCGTCGACGCCCGTGACCACGTCTTCATCGACGTTGTCATGAGCCACTTCTACGACCATCTTGTGGTCGCATCTTCATCGACGCCTGCGACCGCTTTGTGGACATAGCTTTGTTGACGCTTACGCATCGCCCAAGTCCGTGGCACGACCTCCACACACCGGCTTAGCCTCTGCCAGGAGATTCCGCGACCATGTCAAGATCAATCAAACAACCTTGCTCCGGGAGGTTGTCAGCGTCCACACCCCTGAGTGCTAGGGCTGCCAGGTGCATCAGCTCGCCCATCGGCACCTGCGTGCGTGCTGCCAGGGGACAGACGGCTGGGCCAATTGGTCACATCAGCTCGCCCTCAGGACCTCAACGCTTGCTGTCGAGGGAGTACTGTTGTGGGGGTGGCCCAGCCCCAAACGACTAGGCGTTGCAGCAGACCCAGTAGTACAGGCCCAAGGGTATAAAAGAATGTGCTAATGTACCTCTACCTTTTGTAATTATTAAGGGGTAGAATGAGAATTTATCATCCTACCTCACTTATATATATAAACCCCTAAGAGGGGTATGAGGAGGCCAAGGCCACTCATTTCTCACTAGCTCACTCTCTCTCCGTCGGTCGGATCCTCAGCTCTTAGTTCATATCTTCTAAGGGAAAGAGGTACCCAGTACCCCTGTTATGCACATACGACAACAGCCACGTTATCGAAAACCACTGTGGTTTATGGTGAGAGTGTGTTTTAGACAGTTTTAAGAATTCAAAGCCGTAAAATGAACGATCCTATAGTTTACGGTTGAAAATCGAACCGATACTAGAATTCAGGGCCGAAAAAGTGGACTTTTCCCTTGAGAAAATGTTCACAGTTCACCTGTTGCCTTGAGAATTAATATGACAGGAGACAAATATAGAGATCTAGTAGCAGTAGTTAGTAGTAGTTACTACTCACCACAGTTTGTCGCGCAGAGGGAAAGCTCTGTTCCTGCTAGTCATTACTGCATTAGCATGTGTTGATAAGCGAGTACGTGACAAAAGTCACGAGAACCAACTGTGCCATGCCGTAGTGCCGTCCGGCTGGGAGGAACGGACGGCCGAGATCACCCGCCGCTTCCATCCCTTCCCGGCACTCGCAACGTGCGGACGTGGTACAATTATTTACTCTGCCCGTCCGGCCGTGCCGTTAGCCACCGTTACCACGTACTCACATTAACTTCCGAGAAGTAGACTTCAACTGTTACTTATCACACCACCGATCGCTCGCTCGCTGGCTCGCCAGAGCCCGGAGAGGCAGAGCTTAGCCAAAGAAAACCACCAAAAACATACTAGCAGCACCACGTAATCGGCGGCGGCGCGCGCACGATGGGCGGCAATGGCATGGACTGGCACGCGTGGCTGTCGGCGACGCGGTTGGAGCCGGCGCTGGTGTACGAGTACGCGCTGGTGTTCGCGCGCAACGAGCTGGAGGCCGACGACGTCGCCTACTTCGACCACGAGTTCCTCCACAGCATGGGCGTCTCCGTCGCCAAGCACCGCCTCGAAATCCTCAAGCTCGCGCGGCTCGGCCGCAGCCGCAGCCGCGGGCGTTTCCCGCTTCATCATCCCCGCCTCGCTCTCCCGGCTCCTGGCCGCCGTCGACCGCGTCGCCAGGTACGTGCTCTCGCTCGTGCACCGCGAGGAGTCCTCGGCGCTCGTGCTCGTCCCGAGCCAGCAGCAGCCCGACGTCCCGTGCCCCAACTCCAAGCGCGGTGGCAACAACAAGGCGCTGAAGAGGACCAGGTCCAAGCCCAAGGGCGCGGCGGCCGCCGCGCCGAAAGCCACGCGGCCGGCCGTGCTGGCCATCGGCGGCAGGGGGCCGCGACGGTGCACGCCATAAAGGACGTCGAGAAAGGCGGCGGCGAGGAGATGGTCAGGTGGGACCGCTTGTTCCAGGATCTCAAGCCCAACTGATCAAATGCGCGCCGTGATCGAGTGGTGATGCATGGATGCACGCGGCGGCGTTAATGTTAGTGTGTTTTGCTCTTTTGCTTGATAATGGTGGACTACTCTTCTCTACTCCAAGTGCAGTACTTCGGTGCCATCGATCGTGTTGCAACATCTGGAGGATTTTCGAGTCATTGCAGGCTGCTTGTGTTGTCCGCAGGTAGACTCAGACTCGCGGTGAGGTTGTTTGCTGTACAATAAATGCTCTCTGGCTATTAACTTGTGATGAATCGCGCCAATTAAATAACGCCTTGTAAGCACGTAATTTCAGCTTGTGTGCTCTGCAATTCCAGTCGTAATGGAGGTGACTGCAAATTTTTTTTTTGCTTCTTTTCGTGGTTGTGTGTAGCCGTTAGAAGCTTGTTTATTCACACTTCGATTGATCGTATCTGGCGTCTTTAAGCTTCATAAGCAGATGGTTTTTGTCGAATAATTAAGTGGAGGTTGTTCACTGGCTCTCGTGCAGCGGTTACTCACAATCGTAGTTAGGTGCGGCGTTTAGTTGCATCAGGACGTACGTACGTACCACCTTGCCTGATTGGTACACATTGAGCAACCTGGTATACAGGTGTGTACAACATGGTAGAAGCTAGAAACAAAGCTGACCAAAAGCAATAGATTGAGATTCTGTTGGCACCACATATTGCAATTTTACATCCGTTGGACAAAGCTGATCATGGCCTTGGAAGTGTTCGGTTCAGTGCTCTGCCTCACAGGAGAAAGGCTCCTCTCGGCAACGTAGTAGCTTCCAAAGAATATTACTTGCTCAGTAATCCGTACTGTTGTACGAGAAATTACTGCAGAGAAGCTTTTGTAAAGACGATCCAACCAACACCGTACGTCAAATCATATCCTTTAAGGAAAGATAGTACCAACACTATTGCAGTGTAATTTTTTGGCCCATATGAAATCCTGCGAGGCTGTGATGTATAGCAGATTCAATGGAGTAATAATAATTTGGAGCAGATCATGTCCGACAGTGAGAAATCTCAGAGACTACCGCTGAACTGAAGAATTAACTGGAGTACAACATAAAACCTGAAACATTTGGTCATGATCTACTCCACAAATTATTATTACTCCAGTAGATCATGAACAGATTTGTGGTCTCCAGAGCCCAGCCATCATACAAGAGATCGGCTCAACGAAGGAATTATCAACTGCTATTGTTTCCCTTTCCAAGGCGAGCTCCACACTGAGGCCAATACAGTATACTAGTGCACTCTACACCGAAGTCAATGAAAATGTAAGGGATTGGCAGTATTGATATAACCGATTCCCAACATGAAACAAGACTAGATAATATGCTTGGCCGGCTATGTTAAAACAGCTGCACATGCTTGGCAGCAAATCAAATTTTTTATGATAAAACTACAAAACTGGAAAGGTCGGCTATGTTAAAACAGCATGCTTGGCGAAAATTTTTATGATAAACTACAAAACTGGAAAGGTACTACTTACGTAGTGATGATTGAATCACCTCGTTGAAAGGCGTTTCTCCTGTCTCTTTTGGGCAGACAGTACGCCCCATCCTTCTCTTCTTCATTTCGTGGTCCTCATGCTCTCTCATATGATGTCCTCCATTCCGCTAACTTTCTTGTCACAACCACAAACCTTATTATTGACATCACTGTTAAGCTTGGGTTATGACCCTTGTTAGGTCAGTAACAACAAACGTTCCAACAAGTATGACAATAGCAGCTAAAAGATCCAAATACAAACCTTTGTTCCCCTGCTCATGCAGTGTAATCTAAACCAAAGCATGTTAGGGACAGCTATCGCGTATGATCTAATAACACCTCCACTATCCTAATTAATAATGAACCAGTGACTTAGATTATTACGCTTTTTATCATAGCAGGGGATGGGAAGATACAGCTAACTCAGAATGACAACAGTGATAGTAGACAAGTCTCTACTCTCACTGCACTACAATGCTTACAGCCATTGCTAGAATACACCCATCAGCTGATCTGCAATAATTTTACTGTGCAACTTGCTCATTATCCTTGAAAAAAATGTATTCATGCTTAGTGTAATTTAGGAGCATTGTAGGTTAGTTAGATACTTAGATTAATCTTTTCAATGCAGAGACAACATATGCAAATTTTAGCCTGTCTCAGACACTAACTAATTCTCTGGACTCCAACTCTCTTCAGATTTTTTCGGTCAGCAAGTTTAGCTCGATATGACCTTGTCCACACGAATTTGGTAAGGAACCATGTGCAATTTTAAGCCACTGAACGTAAAATTATAAAAAAAGACATGTCAAATAGCTTCTCCAAGATGAGACTATCACTATTGTTGTTGCGAATGTTGGTTCACAATGGGATAACTAGCGTGCTGAAGATGGCCAGACGTCATGGCTTGAAGAGGATTAGGGTATTAGATGGGGTAGATAGACATAGATTTGGGATGAGAGAACTAGAAGGGTTGAGAGATAGCAAATACCAAATAGAGAATATTTCTTCTTGCTTGATTTCAATAGAGTACACGACACGACCCTCCCTTTGGTAGGACAAAACTGGACCTGGCTGATTGGCCTCTACTAACAAGAATTCTATCTGGACTCTTAACTGATTACTTTCCTAACAAATCTAATTTTTCCTCCTGGACTCTTATCTCGAACATGACTTGCTATCCTTCCCCTTATGGATTCGGACTCCCTACTGTTTGTGAACGTTATGGGCCACATGCTGCTGCACGTCCTCGCCGAGGACTCCTGCAGCCGTGTGGGCTGCTCATCTTGGTCTTCATTGCCGAGCGTATTCAGCTCTACTTCTTGCTGCTGCGTACCACTGCTACAGCTGACCCTTGTCCACAAGCAGTTGCTTTCATTGGAAGCTTAATGGGAAAGGAAGACGAGGTGATATCTGATACTACTAAGAAACTAAGAACTAGCCAGTGCGGGAGACTAATTTGCTTGGAGTGTGTCATGGGCCCTTCAGTGTGTGACTTTGGGGCTGGTTTGTGCCATGGGCAGTGACAGGCACTGGGCTGGGTCGTGGGCTTGTGGCCCATGCAGGAGTAGAAGGACCAGCTTATCGGATGGAGGGATCGAACAGATGAGCTTGAAGACAGCAGCTTCCTGGCATCCCCTAGCTCCCTATTTTCCTCCCTCTTGGACTCCACATCTCCTTCCCCAAATCCATCCTTATCTTCTCAATCACAAGTGGTATGTAACAGAGAGTATATGTGTTGTATTGAATTGAAGAAAAGCAGAAATTTTGATCTCACAAGCTATAAATCAAAGCTTTAATAGTAAGGAAAGTTTCAGCATGATGATAAACAAGGAACGAAGGGTATCAAGATGACTTCGACAAAATCAGCAAAAATGTAAGAACATGGAGTTCAACAGCAGAATTAAACTGGAAAGGCAAATGAAAAGACAGTGAAAAGGTACAACTTAAGGCAAATGAAAAGACAGTGAAAAGGCACAACTTAAACCATACTTCATCAGACTTCGCGGACATTTTTTTTTGAAAGTGATAAGAAACAAAGGAAGCAAAAATATATTCCCAACACGAGTGTTGAGCTATTTCAAATGACTACAAAAACATCCCCACTAGAAAGTATGTAAATCATGTCTAACTAGTAGATTGAAGGCTTGAAGCAAATGGTGACATGGTAGAGCAGAACAAAAGATGTCATGTGATTTTGTGAGACTAATAACATCAGGCATGTCATGGCTATGCTACACTAAAAGTTAGAGGTTAACCAGTGAAATAAGTTAACAAGAATATAGCATTAGATAGAAGCAGCTCCGGTCGAAGCTTAGAATTAGTTACGTAAGCATTCCACATGATGCTGGGGGATTACAGACTAATATGTACATTAGGCAAAACTGTGGAGAGCACACGAATTGCTCACTGGTTACGGCTTACCAAGCTTAGGTGTGCAGCAAGAACATCTCGGATCCTCTCCCCTTCCTTGTCCTTCCCTCCCTCGAAGTCCCCAAACAAATCCGCATTGGCGTCCCCGTGAACCTCCTCAGGCACCAGCTCGCCGCACTTGATGAGAAAATTGTGGAGCAGACAACCAGCAACCACGACGTACGGCAACGCCTCTTGGCATTCGCCCTTCCAGCATTCCCCTAGAAGCTGCCACCTTGCCCGCACATGGCCGAAGGCCTTCCTGACCAGCTGCATTCCGTGCGAGTGCACATGGTTAAAGATGCTCTCTTTGGACAGGTCATCCCTGGCATCCATATCCTTGTACGGTGTCACAAGCCAGGGGAGCAGCGGGCAGCATGCAGGCCCCAAGAAGTAGCGCGGCACTGAGCCACCGATGAGCTCGCCTTGAGGAGCATTGGCGAGCACCAGCGATTGCGAGCCGTACAGCTTCGTCCGTGGGAGGATCTCCGCCGGCGCCATCGACGGGTCCCACCCGACGGAGACGTCAAGAAAGCGGCCGTCGGCATCTACCAGCGCCTGCGCGGTAACGGCGTCCCCGAACCGCGCGTAGCCGAGCGCGCCGCAGCAGTTGGGCAGCGAGAGCGCGCAGAATCCCGGGACGGCGCGGGCGATGCGGTCGGGCGAGGCGAGGTCGAGCAGGACGGCGAGGCGGTCGGCGATCGCGCGGCAGACCTCGTAGAAGGCGCGGGCGGCGACTGCGGGGACGGAGGCCGAATCGGCGCGCCACGGCGCGGGCGGGCGCGGCGTGGGCGAGGCGGAAGAGCGCGGCGCCGAGCTTGTGATCCGGCGGCAACGCGAGGGAGGAGGAGGATGCTGCGGCGGGGTCGGAGAGCGCGAGGGAGTGGAGGAGCTGGAAGAAGGCGGGCTTGGACATGCGGAAGGCGTCCCGCCAGGCGGAGTCTGGGAGGGAGGGGGAGGAGGAGAGGAGGCGGAGGAACCAGGAGGATGGGAGCGGCGGCGACGGGGTGGGCGGGGAGAGCGAGAGGGAGGTGAGGGTGAGGGTCTGGAGGTGGAGAGGGAGGAGCGCGAGGAGGCGGGAGACGGCGCGCGCGGCGGAGAGGAGAAGCGGGTCGAGCGCGAGCGTCTGGGAGGGAGCAGGAGGAGGTCGCGGTCGGACGCGAAGCGGAGCGCGAGGGAGACGGACGAGGCGAGCAGCGCCAGCAGCGACGTCAGCTGCGGCGGAGACGGGGAGGCGGCGGCGGAGTCGGCGCGGGCGCGGGCGCGGGCGCGTGGCGGGAGCGCTTGCGGCCGGCGGCGACCATCCTCGGGACGCGCGCGGAGTGGGGAGGTGGTCGTGGGGTTTTGCAGGTTTTGGGGGTGCGGCAGTAGTGATGGCGACGGGAGGTGGGAATGGGAGCAGTGGACCGCGTGTGTGTCTCTGCTGGGTCAATATGGGCTCTCCGTCTCCTCGGGCTTGACGACGACATGGGCTTTTTTGCAGTTTCGGTGGTGCTTGCGGTGCGGGCACGGCAGTCGGCAGTGGGATGGGCGGTGCGTCTCCTTTCATCGGGACGCGGGATCGTTGCTGCCACCTTGTCGTGTAGTATGTCACGTTGTCAGAGCGCAGTAAATTTAGCCAGACCGACCGGGTCGGGTTGCAGGCGGGCTGTTTCAATTTGGGCGCACAGCAGCAGCGCATTTCCGCTCAAATTAAAACTCTGGGTTTTTTTTTTGCTACCGTCGATGGCGGACGATTTTTTTATTTTAGTATATGTGTTGGAGTGGATCAATTGAATGTCGTTTTAAAATTTTATTTTAATAAACTATTTTAAAAGATAATAAAAATTATATTATTTATTTATTTAGTAAAAACAGTAAACTAAAAAGAAGGATCAAAGTATATGTGCTTGACACGTTAGGGCACTGATCTAGAATAAATACTAATCGCATACTTCTCCTTGTCACATGACACGACCATATGGATATAATAAAGCTTATTAACGAAGAAACAAGTAATTCCTAGCACTTTAGTGAAAAGAGAAAGCATCCTTAGAAAATTAGTGCGCGGTCTGAAAGAGAAACCCTTTTCAATCTCCTACTTTAAAAAGGCACAAAAACACTTGTTTCTGACTAACAACGTAGAAAACAACTTAGGACAGAAATTAGAAAGTTGTTGGCTGACATTCGATACCATCAAAGTCTTCTCTTCATAAACAACCTCGGCAATTCGTCCGTAGATAACATTGTATGGTTTTTGGGAAGGGTCATGAGGTCATCGTATTGTTGAAATCGCAAAAGGACAACATAGGAAAGATATCGGATGCCAAGGAATCCAAGTCAATATACAATCTTGGTTTCAAAAAATATACAATATACAATCTTCAGTAGTGTTTCTTCTGCACCGCAATCTTTATTGCGCTTCTTGAGCGCTGCGCCGCCGTCGTCTTAGGCTTCGATTTATGCCGCTATGCTTCTATCTCTCTTTTCGGTTTGATTTGACAGCTCTCTCTACTTGTGTCACCTTCCACACCCTCTTCATCGTGTTACACATCTAACATTTCACATTTCCACTCTTCCTCACCTTGTAACACAAACTATATCAGTTCAATTCAAATACACATTTATTTCATAATAATGTTATTGAGCAAATGTTAGTGATATAATGGTAGTAAAATTCATTTTGTTTGCACATAACTATCGTTGGTCAAATCTCAATAGCATTTTACAGCAGCTACAATCATTTTTCCCTCAATTTTTTAATGTTGTTTTTAATGTCACGTGGTAAAATCATTGTTCATGTGCATTGTTCACACGTGTGAACAGTACCGTGTACTATAGCAGCATGCATGGCAGGATTAGATTGATTAGGATAGAGATAAGAATAGTTAGTTTCCTTGTTAGATGAGTTTACTACTTTATAGATATATTCTATTTATTAGAGATATATTTTTTAGAGATAGAGATTATTTTTTGAAGGTCAAGTCAGTTACTACTATAAAGAGGCTAGCATGTATCTATTATCATCAAGCAATGAATAATGAAAAAATATTCCAAGTCCCCAATTCCTAGCTCTGGTCTTCTCTCCCCTGGACCGATTACTCTAAATCTGTTCCTATCCCTCAATTGGTGCTCTTTTTCGTCTAGCGCCGTTTTACCTCAAGTCGTCGTCGTCTGACCTCCCTCCGATGAATGTTTATCCCGTTATGAACTAAGATTTATGACATTTGATATCAGAGCAATCGATCCCTTCTTACGACTTCTGCTTACCATGAAGCGTGCAACTGCTGTTCCACATTGGCTACCCTCGTCGCTGGCAACTTCCTCGACATCGAGCAACACTAAGGCCCTCGCCATTAATCGTCATCAACATACTGTTGATCTCCCATACGAGACATCGCAATTACTCGCTATATTGGGTCTACCAAAGGCTGCAACCATGGCCGCCACCACAGCTCGAGGACGAGCTGTTGCTGAAGGGGGAGAAGTTGTCACGAGCTAAAATTACTATTTATACGCACTGTTCACGCGTGTGAACAGTACCATGTACTGTAGCAGCGTGCATGGCAGACTTAGATTGATTAGGATAGAGATAAGAATAGTTAGTTTTCTTATTAGATAGTTTTACTATCTTATAGATATGTTCTATTTATTAGAGTGGTTTTCTTAGAGATAGAGATTATTTCTTGGAGATCAAGTCGAGTTACTCCTATAAAAGGGATAGCATGTATCTATTATTATTATCAAGCAATGAATAATAAAGTATTCCAAGTCCCTAATTTTTAGCTCTGGTCTCTCCCCTAGACCGGCTACTCTAGATCCGTTCCTCTCGCTCAATCAGTGCCTTCTTTCGTCTAGCGTTGTTGTACTTCAAGTCGTCGTCGTCCGATTTCCCTCCGACAAATGTTTATCTCGTTATGAACTAAGGTTCATGACATTAACCACTGTAAAACACCTTAGTTTTTGCCATGTAGTTCATGTTTCATTTAATCTAATGTAACATTTTCTGTGAACCAACCTTAGAAGACTAGATTTGTTTATATAGTTTTAGGACACTTATTTTATTCCTGGCAGCCCACACATTATCTTCTAGAGATGTTCTTCAGTTTTTCTGTGGTTGTCTTGCGTATGTCTTATTGGAATCCTTGTATCACAATTCATGAGGAAAAGACCAGTCTTATTACACTTAATAGTGCTCTATTCTGATTCTGAATATCAGGCGTACCATCTCGAAATGCTCAAAAGTTATTCGTTATGGCCTTTTTGGGCATAACGCTTTTGTGATCTGAGTGAATCGGTGAAATGAAGGGACAAAATGTATATCGACTACCCAGTTGCACCTTGGAGTATAGATGTTGAGTACTGATTTTGCATTACCACATATTTATGTTGCTGTACTTCCTGTTTGTAACCGATCAGTTGTTTAAAATTTTAAGGTTTGAGAAGCATGTCGCTGCAGAAGCACTCCGCATAAATGAAAATGATGCTGACAAAGCATTAGATCTCTTGACAAATCCGGAGCAAAACTGTATCCTACAAGTATGCCTTCTTTGCCTTTTTTTTTTCGTCCTCCTACTAGGATGCTCTGCAGTTGATGACTATGATATTGATGTTAGCAACGAAGGGCAGGCTATAGCAGAGTACTTGAGCTTACCGGAGCCTGCCTGCTACTAGGTCTTGACGTGCAAAGATATTACTCTCGTAGGTAGGCATCTCAGGAAGGGAAAATATGGGTCTGTTCTTTTTGACTACGGCTTGTGGTTTTTAGCTGCGGTTTGTGACTTTTGAGCTGTTTATACGAGAGATTACAGAGTAACAGAAATTCACGTGCGGTTTTTGCCGATATAAATGAAGTCAGTAAAGTATGTACTATAATTAACTAGTATGCCCTATCTTGAAAAAATACTCTATTTAGAAGTTAGTTACTGTAGAAAAACCGAAAAACAGCTTTTAGAAGCTGAAAAGAACAGGGCCTATATCTAGCATCAGCTTGAGAGTTTACTTGGTAGGGTCGATTTATACATGATGCTACCTTTATGACACATAGAAACTTACTACTGTTGCGCCGAAGTAACTTCTCTCATGGATCGCAAGCTTTACCTAAATTATGAGTTTGTCCTGTGTATACTAAATCCTTTGTACTAATTGATCGAAAAATTCAGGGATAAATTGCATGGGATGGCTCACTGACATGCAGGTTTGGGACTCGTCGAGACGATAAACCATAAGCAACATTGCAAACAAGAATTACATTCGGAAAATACTTTCGTGCAGATACAAAGCGTACAGTGACAACTTCAGGAGGCACTACGTACTCCATGTACAAAACACGCAACAAGAATAGCAAACCGAATAATGACTGTACTAATTGAACAACCCGGAAGCGAGTGGCTTCACCACCCAATCGATCGAACAACCTTCCAAGCTTTTGTACTCAGGATGGAATGGAAGACCTTGTGGCTCATGCATTGCACAAATCGAATCGAATCCATTAAGCGCAGGTGTAGCCCGGCGGGACGGCGCAGCCGCAGTTGACGAGCAGCTTGAGCGCGATGGGCACGTAGATGGTGAGGTCGAGCAGCTTGGCCTTGATGGTTGTGCACAGGCACGCGGCCGCGGACAAGCCGGCGACGCCCTTCACGAGCGGGCAGCACTGTACGTTGGCGTCGCCGATGTGCACCTCGTTGCCGAGGAGGTCCACGCACGCGCCGAGCTTGAGCTGGTCGATGGGGCAGGTGTCCGAGGACGGCGAGGGCGGTGAGGGCGTGGGCGTCGGGGGTGACGGCGGAGGCGGGCACGCCTTCCTGCCGCCGTGGCCGTGGCGCACCGGCGGGTGGACCCGCCGCCGATAACAGGTGGGACGCTGATCGGCGGGAGGGTAACCGGAGGCATGGTCACCGGGCTGCCGCCTCCGAGGACCGGCGGGAGGCTGATAGGCGGGTTGGAGACGATCGGCGGCACGGTGATCACGGGCGTGCCGGTCGAGGGGGTGCTGTGACTGCACGAGTTGCACGCAAGGGCGAGAGGAGAGGAGGAGAGCGCGAGCATGGCGAGGACGAGCAGCGCGGAGAGCCTGGTGGACTCCATTGCCGCGAGCGAGCTAGTGAGCTACGTGAAGCTAGCTAGCGCGTACTGTGGCGGGAGGCGTTTGAGCTTGTTTTTATAGGCGGGTGGCGGTGGCGAGATGCGGCTGGGAATTCCATTATTGCGCGCGCGCCATTGGTGTGGTGGCGTGCAGCAGAACCGGTCACGTGAAGCCAGTGGGATCGCCAGTGTTGGGTGCCTTGGCTCGTTGCCAAGCCGCCAAAATAGGCGCAGCGGCGTGTGACTCGCGCTTGTTTGCGTCCATGCGCATGATTGCAACGCACCTCCTTCCTTTCCTTTGCTCGGCTCTTGCTTACGTACATGCATCGGCGTTCGTCGTCGTCGCTGGGTTCAGCTACCCTACCCTTTCCGGAAAAACAAGGGTGAAAGTTTCTGTATTCATCCTTCTGATCATTTTTGCGTGTGGTCTATGCGCTCCGTTCTGAGTTATCAGTGATATGCCCTACTCTTCAGTTCAGAGTTCTATACATGTACAGTTGGCCAGTTGGGCGTCCATGTCTGGTTCAGAAAGGCTATGAGTGTTCAACATGCGTACAAATGTCCAATCATCTCTCCAACTGATGAGGATGAGAAGGTAGGGAGTTAACATCTCGTGAGAAGCTCCGAATGCCTCAAAGCCCCCAATTGCTAATTCTTACCTTAATCCTATGTTCTGGTTTCCGATTAAAACTACCAGCGACCACGTCGCCTCTGTGCAATTGGAACGCGGGAATTTTTCTTGATTTCTGCAGGAATTTTTCTTGATTTCCAACTGATTTTCTGGAAATTCTTTTGTTCCACCGGGCCTAAAAACGAAAGCAACTTAATTATCCTGTAGCCACTCTCTGAAGGATAGTCGGGCACTGCTGCAAGGTCCGGCAACTTGTCATGAGCGGCATCAAGTATGGCAAGTTTTTTTAGAACACGTAAAAGATTTACGTGTCATTTTCATTAAGATAAAAAACAAAAGTTTTACACGCAAGGTCCGGCAACCAAATCGACTACTACAGGAGAAAAACCAAAAAGAAAAAAAAGAAGAACAAAGGGAATGTATCAGCGGCTTATTCTCGGCGAGTCATCAAAGGCCAAAATCACTTTCCCTAATATAGTTTGCATTATCTTGGACGCGGTTTATCGAGAACTGTCTGTGATGTAATTGTTACAGATGATTTTACAAATATAACCGTGAACCGTCTATGATGCTGAACTATCACAGACAGTTTTTCTTAATAACCGTGTGTGATATTTCATATACGGTTATTAATATGAATCGTCTGTGATAAAAGCAGATGTCACAGACGGTTTTTAATTAGAACTGTATATGATAGTTTACTAACGGTTATTAATCCAAACCGTCTGTGATAATAGCAGATATCACATACGGTTATTAAAACACACCATCTATGATAGTTTAGCATCACAGACGGCTTATGGTTGGAACCGTCTGTGATATTTCTTCGTCTCCCCGAAGCATGCCTTTTGATCGATCGTTTCGGCTCTGCGTCTCTTCGTCTCACCGAATGTATTCCTTGTTGTATAAAAGTGATTGTTCGCCACAGGAGATTAATACCCACAACACTGATATATCCTGTATGAGCAACTCGTCGGCCGGCTTTCTTCCTTGTTTTTCTTGTCTCTCAAGTACAAATAAATTACTCACTTCTCTTTCTTGTCACCGGCATTGATGGCCAACCTGGCCATCCTGCACAAGCACCTCACCGGTTGTACAATGGCGGATGCTACGGAAGGGTACTGTGCCATCAGTGTCCTCCCTCCTATGTCCGAGAATTTGCCAAAGCAATTGAAGGCCACATTTCGCCGTCTTGACATCCTCCTCCGCCGCGTCTTTCGGTTGGTCTCTCGCTTTCGGAGAGCTAACCTCGCCATCGATGTGGTCCTCCACAACGATATTGCATGTATCCAGGAGGCTTGCCATCTCTTGGAGTGCTTAGTCGACGCAGCGGGCGACCGAGTCAACCTTGTCGAGACCCCTCAAGAAAGGGAGGAGAGCATATGGGCTCAATTCGGCTTGATTGTTCAGTCGGAGGGTGTTCGGGAGACACTCGAACGACCGCGTCAGTGGGTGGACGCATTTCGAGCTTCGATCGCTGATGATCCCGAACCATCGGATGCTGACCATGTTGCCTATGAAGTTTTGAAGACGAAGATTACATGCTACCTCCGCCACTAGAAAAAACTTTGAAATAGTTAGATTTCTACTTTTTTGTTATTTTGTGTAAGAAACGACTATCCGTGGTTTGGGTGCCAAATATATGTAAAATCAAGCAGTTGAATTTGTATTTACTCTCTTTTATATATGTAAACGGTCTCGGTATAACAACATGACGGCGTGACTGACCGGTAAAAAGCAACTACGTAATACATATTTACTCCTGAGTTATTACTGAATTTGCATTTATATATATGAGAATGAATTTAGATTTGAGAACCGTATTTATCACAGACGATTCTACTTTAGAACTATCTGCGATATTTTTTCACAAACGGTTATTAATATGAACTGTCTGTGATAAGTAATTATCATAAATATGTTGTAATAATAACTGTATGTGAAATACCACTGGTACCACAACGTGAATGCTAAACTCAAACAGCCCTGCTCATTCAGCTTAGCCCGCCGGCTTTGCTAGCATGCATTGCATGTGTGAGCGAGCGAGCTAGCCAGATCTGGTTTTTGCTGACCTGAAGCAATCACGTAACACTTTTTATCGATCTGACTCGACGAAATGTTCCCTGACGTCTAGTCATGCGACCCTCATCCTAACGAGCGAATCTGCAGCACATAGTAATTAGTAGCCCCTCCTGACGAGCTATACGTGGTTTTATTGATCGAACAAAAGCCGGGCCGGTTAAGCGCGATGGGACGTCGCGTGCATTACGATTCCATCAGAGTACGTGGTGCCAGAATCCGATGCCTTCAGATCTCTGTTGCAACTAAACTCGCCATTAATTCTAGCCTCTCTATCCTCACAATTTTTACAAATTATTTTCCAGATTCTGAGCATAGTTGACAGCAAGTGATCGATGACCTCTTCAAATTCAGCAAACAACTAATTAAATTAACGTCGATTCATAATTCATGATGAACACTTGTGAAACAACTAAATTAACGTCGATTCGTAGTTCTTGAAAACACTTGTGGAATAGAAGTGGACTGCAATTATTATTTTTTAATTGCGTCAATCAGGTCTTGAACTCGGGATCTCTTGGCTCTGATACCATATTGAGTTGCATACACCAACCAGTTCACCTAAAAACTTAAGCTGATGAGGAAAGATGACAATTCACTTATACTTCAACAGTTTACAAAGCCATTAAAGAAAATAAATTTTCACTTGGACAACTAGCCACAGCACGCGCTTGTAATCATCGATCACACATGTACACTTGAACCCGTCGGGGAGCTCCTTCTTGCAGGTGCTGGCGAGGAGCCCGACGCCGACGGTCCACTCCATGGGGATGCCCAGCACGCTCTCCTTGATGGTGGTGCAGAAGCACGCGGCCGCGGTGAGCCCGCCCACGAGCTCGCGGCACTTGCTCCCGAGCTGCCCGCCAGTCTGCGCGCTCACGGCGCCGAGCACGAGGACGCAGGCGCCAAACTTGATGGCGTCCCAAGGGCAGAACGTACGGGTTGGCCGGGGAGTCCTTCCACAACCCCTTGCGCGGCCCGGTGGTCAGCACGGGCGCTGCGGCGGATAGGGGGGCGGCCGTGATCGAGGAGGAGCGCGAGGGTGAGGGCGGTGATCAATTGGTGTGCTAATGGGTGGCGCCGCAGCTGTTGCCACTAGCGTTACATACTTTTTTGTACTGCCTCTTGGCCCCTTGCCATTGTAGATGTTTTTGGCATATATAACACTATTTGCAACTATATTTACGAAAAT
This sequence comes from Bonia amplexicaulis, assembly GCA_036346245.1. NCBI lineage: Eukaryota > Viridiplantae > Streptophyta > Magnoliopsida > Poales > Poaceae > Bonia > Bonia amplexicaulis. Next base: position 18,410,405 of record CM070746.1, read on the forward strand.
TACAGTACGCCGATCGTATTTACAAAAATAGCATTTTTGTCGTCCTGTGATCGGACAGCCACGCCGCAAAGCTGACACGTGGGTGGGCCACCGGTGGTAGGCAGCCTGCCGCCCCACCATCAGATGGCAGGGGGCTATCACCCCATAGGTAGACGACATGTAATTAAGCCAGTTTAATTACCCACCTTAATTTTTTGTATATTATTTATTTTAATTTTTAAATATACAAAATAAGCTTAGAAAATTACAAAATTTTATGTACAACCTCTTGACACAATGTACTTAACTATATAATTTTTTAGTAATTTTTTCCACTGTGAATATTGCTAAAAAATTTGTAATATTGCTCAAAAATTTGTACGATTGCTAAGTAATGTTCAAAATTTTAAATATAGCAAATGAGCTCAAAAAATTACAAAATTTTATGTGTAGTCTCTCACTACAACCTTCTTAGATGTGTAATTTTTTTTGATAATTTTATCCATTGTAAATATTTTTCAAAAATTCGTAGAGTTACCAGATAATTAGCAAGTGCGGCAGAGGTGGGTCATTTTATTTTCTTTGTCTTGTTTAATATGCATTTTTGTTTTTTTTTGCTTTATTTAATAAGCATGTGAACAAAGCGCAGTGGGCCGTTGACATTTGACTCAAATAAAAATGAGCACTCATGCAGGAAATAGATCACTGAAAGTGACACTTTCATCACGTCTATCCCCCCACGCGTAGTTCAGTCCCGTCATGATCGGCATGTCATTAGTGTGCGCTTTACTATCGCTCTCACTATAAATTTCAAGATGAGCATACTCATATTCTTTCAGTCTCTTTGCTGACACTCCTCGCCTCACAACCTCTTCACTCACACTCCTCACCTGCGCTCTTCGTCCATTTTTTCACAATCGATTAAATATTATTTAGTGCCATTATTTGCAGTCATATTAACATGTAATTTTTTATTGTATGAATTGTCTTTATTAAATATGTACGTAATTAGTTGCAATTGTGTAGTGCCGATTAAGTATATGTTGTTTAATTGTATATTTTTATATGCTTTTGTGTTGACTGTATTAGGCATTAAAATCGTAACTACTAAGTATAACAGTTAATTAAACTGTGATGATAGCGGAAAGATTATATTAGAAACATAAAAAAAAGAATCTCTAGCAAACTTCCTGTTGTATTATGCATGTTGCATACTATTATACTGAGTAGTGCTACTCCTAGCTCGTATAGTATAAAAAAGCTATGTTTATTATCATATTATCTTCGGACTGTTCACATACGTATTAAAAAACAAAGAAAATCAAAATGCAGGTTAAACAAGGCAAAGAAAATAAAATGACACACCTCTGCCACACCTACTAATCATCTGGTAATTGTATAAATTTTTTAGCAATATATACAGCTGATAAAATTGTGAAAAAATTACATAGTCAAGTACGTTATCACGAGAGGCTGCACATAAATTTTATAATTTTTTGAGCTCATTTGATATATTTAAAAATTCTAACATTACCTGGTAATTGTATGAATTTTTGAGCAATATTCACAGTTGATAAAATTGCGAAAAAATTTGCATAGTTAAGTACGTTTTGTCGGAAGCCTGCATATAAAATTTTATAATTTTATAAGCTTATTTGTTATATCTAAAATTTGAAACAAATAATGTACAAAAAAAATTAAGCAGATAACTACCGTCTGCCCATGGGGTGGTAGGCCCCTGCTGTCTGGTGGCAAGGCGGCAGGCTGCCTACCGCCGGTGATCTGTCCATACGTCAGCTTTGCGGTATGGCCGTCCAGCCATCGAACGATAAAAATGTTATTTATATATTTATAAATACGGATGTAAACAGTGTTATATACATTAAAAACTGAGCCATGTATCGCGCGGTGTACGTATGCTGCAAAAGACGTGCTGTGGAAAAAGATATTTTCAGATGAGATGCACGTGCTTTTACATAGTAGCAGTGGTAGTTTATGCCTTGAGAGAATCTAGTAGAAGACGATATGTGATCGACAGTACGTTATGCTGCCTTCTGTTGGACTTTAACTTATTATTTTTTATTATAGTAATTAATTTTTAAATAATATATTTTTTAAGACGAAATCTATAGATATATTATAGTAGACAGTGTACCGAGTTCAGTTATACCGATCAAAATCACATACACTGTTTCCCTCTGCGCGTTATCTCTCGTGAATAGACAGAATTTAAAAATCATGAGTTAAAAGTGAAAGACACTGTCCAAAAGAATTCATTCTATATGATTGATACCGGCCACATAATGACGGGAAAGATCATCATGACACGGAACGACTGCGAATGAGGTGGTCCATGGTCGCGTCGCCATACTGCGTGAGCCAGCGTATGGTGTATGGCGTCCTGCTGAATGAGTGCATTCCTCTGAGCTCATGTGACGAGGGAGTGGCTTCATGGATGGAACAAAGCAGGGACAGGGAGACGATGGGGGCAGCATGTTGTGGATGGGATGGCGACACAAGCGCCAGATTGTCTCGCTTGTTGTTCCGGCATCTCATCCACACAGATTTAACCCTTTTTCTTCCAGGGGCACTAATCTGTTCATGGCGATGTGGTAGCAGCATGGGCAGCGCATGCAAGCCCATGACGGAATCAACCGAAGCTAACTGCTAGCTCCGGCCAACCACGCGACTTGAGCCTTGGGGAGGTCCACATTTCACAACACGCGCACTGGCACTCCATCGCCTTTACGCCTCCTCCGGCTCACCAATGCGGCACAAGGCCAGGCCGGCAGGACAATCCGCCGCGTCTATGAATCCGCCGTTAACGGCCTGTTTGGTAACAGCTGCGGCTTATAGTTTTTAGTTAATTTTTTTTAATTTTAGCTGTTTACGGTATAGATTACGGAGAGATAAATACCCACTTGCGATTTTAGATGGTACAGATGTTGGGCTTTTAACGTGTATATCATTTAACTTGTAGACCCCGTTTTGAGAAAAAATACTCCGTTTGAAAGTTAGGTACTGTAACAAAAGCCAAAAGTCGCCAGCTTCAGAGGAAAAGAACAGACCCAATTTTCAGTCTGCAGCTTTTCCCAATAAACAAACAGGTGTTTTTTTGTTGTCTTTTTCAAATGGCTTATCTAGATAGTCTTTTTAAAACTATTTATTAATATTTGATTTGTTTCACATAAACACTCATGTTAGGATAAAAAATTACCTGCCGCAATTATAAGCCATCAGCGGTAGAAAAAAGCCCTATGCTGGTGGTTCGCGCGTGCGTCGGACGCGGAGCAGGCCGTGCCGGGTTCTGGGGTGGTTAGGACCAATATGGTTATGTGTGGACCGACCGTGGACGTGTATCCTCTGTGCTTGTGTTTCGGCCGCGCGCCGTGCCGATGGAGAGCATCATCGGTGCCAACTTCCATGTATTACGACATGCAGTTGGACGTAGGCTAATCCTTCTGCCACTGGCGATCCTCGTCTTGCCTGGAGTGAGCTTCACAGCGCGTCCTTTATTAGCAAATGTGGCAGAAATGATGTTGCTGTCACTGTCGAGTCGAGTAAATGATAGTAAAATTGGTGAAATGGAGATCCCGTTGTACCTATAGTACTCGTGGTATCAAAACAGGTTGTACCTATAGTACTCGTGATATAAAAATAGATATATGAAGGATTATACGAGAAATTTCAGAGTTTTGTTGTGATGAATTATTGCTATTTTGGATAAGTGAAAATTTAGAATTGATAAATTTACAGATTTTTTTAGACACCTTACAAAATAGATGATTTTGCGAAATTCGAGTTATTACATTATTTGGTTTGACTTAGGTCAATGCATATATGTTACATGATGCATGTTACAACTAAAGTGTGTCAAGTTGTAAAGAATTTATACCTGGAAATGATTTCTTGGTCTTTGGATATGCAGGTCGCTTGGAGTCAACCATGTTCAACGGCGAGGATCGGGATTACGCTTATGGAGAAGTTGAGCCTCAGAACTATCAAGCATGCCGTGCGAAATAGTTGAACTCAAGTATGGCACAAGGAATGCGAAAAATATTGAAGAGAAGTTTGAGTGACAGGTTACATCATATGGCTTGGTCGGTCCAAGTGAGGCGTAGTCCGGTAAAAGTGGAATGCAAGACACCTGTCAACGTGAGACAAACTAATGGTGCATCTATGGGCCTGTTCTTTTTGGCTGCAGCTTGTGGCTTTTGGCTGCGGCTTGTGGCTTTTGGCTGCGGCTTGTGGATTTTGGGCTGTTTGTATGAGAGATTACAGACTAACTGAAACTCACATGTAGTTTTTGCCAATATAAATGAAGTCAGTATAATATGTACTACAATTAACTAATAGACCATATCTTAAAAAGACACTCCGTTTAAAAGCTAGTTACTGTAGAAAAACCAAAACCTGAAAAAGAACAGGCCCTATATGTGGCAAGCGTGACGATTGCTTGCAATGAAAGATGAAGACTGAATAAAAAAAGGGTATTTTGGTAATTTGATCAAAATACCGAAAACTATTTTAGATCAAAACCGCGGCGCATGAGCGGCGCTTGTTAGATGGTTTATGTTAAAGAGAAACTAAGAAGATGAAAACTAAAGACTTAGTGGATTTGAGCTTATACACTTTGAAAGACATACGTAAGTGTAGTGTACAAGTTAAAACCCGTGTGTGGGGGTTATCGAGTTTCCCCCATATGTGCTAAGCGGATAGTATCCGTGGGGTTGGCTATCCCATCTATTTAACTAGTTGCGATGGAGACTTATAGTTAACTATCCAACCATCTTCTCGTTATGACCAAGTGTTCTTAGATTACGGTTAGGGTTTAAGAGAAGTTGAGTAGTGTAATGTGCTCTGTTGCCCTTCAAGTAAAATGGTTGTAAAACCTCTATCCTTAAGTAACAATACATTAATCTTTATTCATCTCCATGTATCTCTTTTATGTTGATTGGTTGATTTTTGCTCCTTTCTCCCTTTCTTAATCTTGGTGTGTTAAGGACGTGTAACAGATAGAGACAATCTCTAAACATCGATCTCCACCCATCTAGATACTTGGTTGACAAGTTCATGAAGAAACTAGGTTTTACGTGGATTTTACCCCCACGAGTTGTTTTTGATTTGATTTCTTTAGTGTTCTTGCTTACTATGACATATGAGAATATATCTAAAACTATCTTGGTCATCATTCACCCATGAGTAAGTCATATTCACGGTTTTTTTTGCTTTTGCCCTTTTTTGTGCAATCTTCTTTCAAACGAAAAAATGTCAGAATTTTAGCAACAATTTTTTGATCGTTAATTGGAATAGGTTTATGACATTCTAGAGAATATGCATACTAAATTTCAAGTGACTTGGATATTTGGTTTGAGCATTAGCTCAATTTTAAGTTTTAACCCGGTTTTGGTGCAGCACAGCTTCGCGAAACAAAATATCCTCATTCTCTTAAGTTCTTTCAATATTTTTGGTTGTGATATGTTCTTACAATCATGATCTAGACTTGTTCAAATCTTAAGTTTTTTATATCTCTATGGATCAAAAGTTTTATGATTTTTGATTTGAAATAGTGATTTTTTTATTATTCATAGGCTGAAATTACTGTAGCACAAAGATTTTTTGAAATTTTGGATTCTTGATCTTTATAGTTTTTCATAGCTATTCAAGTGAAGAATTGGTGAATACTTAAGAAAAAAAATTGAAAGCATCATTTACACTCCTTTGTCGCCATACCTGTCCTACAATATCACATATTCCCTACATACAAGTATATATACACACACTGCACAGTTATAGAGCAACGTAACAACTAAGTGACCAAATCTTGTGGTTAACTATAGGAGCAAGCAACAAAATGATAGGTTTTTAAAATCAAGAGAAACTCAACTATGATCACTACTATAACTTCCTGAATCCTTCACTTCCACCCTGACTTGCGCATGCCATGCTTCTGCAATGTGCAGTAGTGAAACACTGAAGAAAGTGGCAGCCGCGACCAAACTCCAAGCACTTCGACGTACTGAAATCAGACAAGGGGACGCTGTAAAGCCTCGGCGGTGTGGCAATTGACATGCTATAGAGACATCGGCTGACCTATCTTTTACGTGTACCTGTACGATGGTCTTGTCGACTTTTACAGGAAGGATGTTAGGGCCGTCACAACCTTCTCTGGCCTGCATAACGTGCGAGATGCGTGAAGGATCAGCGGAAGCATATGACGTACAAGATCTAAAGGTTAGCAGGTGTGCACATAGTGTCAAGAACCTATCTATCGTGATTCGCGAAACTGTGTAGTGTACATGCATGAATAATAAGGTGCAGGACACAAATAAACTGAATTTACTATGAAACTCAAAACAATTACCAGTCCTCTTGCGGCATATGACCAGCTCCTTCTATTGGCTCCAATTTTACCACATCGGGATTACCTTTCTTGAATTCCTCAGCTATCGAGAGCGGTAAGTACTTATCAGATATTCCCCATGCAAGCAATACTGGTTTTTCCCAGCTGCAGGAAAACCAAAAAGATGTTTCAGCACAGGAAAACACTTATGGTCACTGATTTACCTGTCTAATATTGATTGCTTGTATTAGGAAAAAAGAACCTTTTGACACCGCTGAGTGATATTAGAGCTTAGCACGTCTTACCAACATAGCCTGTCTGTTTTAATTAGCACAGAGGCTATGGCGTGTAAAAAACATGGGTGCTTGATTGTTTGGATAATTTTACCTGTTGGATGAAAATCCAGCCGAAACTCTACTTAATACATCTTGAAAGTTGGCTTTCCTGGCAGCTTCAAGCAGAGCTACGAAAAAAGAAAAGAAAAAAAGAAATACAAGAAAGTCGGATGTTAAGGTGCCAAACAATAAGATTTAGTAACTAGAAATTCTGCAGATAGATAATTACGTTTATTTCAGAAAATATTATGTTTATAGACGAGAAACATACCAAATAATTCTGAACATTAAGCACATAAAGAAGTGCAGCATGAAATCTAACAAAAGTTGCAGTACCTGTAAACTAATAGATGTTCGATGCTATTTACATATGGTATAGTCCAATTGAACGAAAATAACATGTTCTATAGATGATGTAACACTTGACGTCTTACAGACTTAAACCAATGGCTTAAAATGAGTGATTCTCATTGGCGGTCACCAGTAATTTATTCAGACTAATGTTAACATATACGTTGGTGACACAAACATGCAAGCACATACTCTATAATAAGCTAACTGAAACATCATAATTTAGTGAATTTCAGATTTTGTAACCTGTTGGGTTCTATTAGTTGTAGTTTTACCAAAGAAGGTTAAGGCACCATTCATTAGATGCTTTATTGAAAACGCATATGCAAATAGGAAACTTGGTATCCAAAAGAAAAGGTGCGATAACCATTGCTAGGATAAGATAACTTTCAAAATAGCAGTGTAATGAGGTTGTCAGGTGGGGTCGTACATATTATCGCTGTCCAGCTGCAGGGAGGAAACTGGAAGCTGCTCAGGTTAATCAGGATGATGTTGCCGAGTTGGTTACTGCTACGTAACCGAGTAGGATGGGACTAGAAAAGGAGTTGTAAAAGGTATTTTGAGTAGTTTCCTTTATGACTTACGTAAGATCAGATGAGGGTTAGTCCTATATAATGAGAGTCTTTGTAATCAGAGGAATAAGCAGAGAATACTCTTGTCCCAACTTCGTTCTTCTTTCACCTCTGTTTTCGTATTGCCTCTCCTATTGTGTTTCTCTTATCTGAGACGCCACGGGGCCTGCCGGCTCTAATTCCGCTGGCGTTCCTGGCACAACTCCGGCGCGCGGGTACAATCTTCGACCACACAATCGTGCCCGCGACAGAGGTCAATATGCATGAATATAAACTTCCGAAGAAAATTTCCCAAGGGAATAAAGCTATGAAAATTTCCCAAGGGTGAGCTGGTGAGGTATATATAATATAGCCATGTCAATGCATGGCTTCAAGTGATTAAAAATTACTACAACTTGGTTAAATAATGTGTGTCTGCCCTGGTAGAATTTGCATTCCCTTTATTAGGAAAAATGGATTCTCTAATTTGATAAGACTTAGTCATATAGCTGGAAAATCATTCAAGTCCATTCCATGGCTGGATACAATACAAACTGAATGTAAACAAACAAATATATATGACATAATGAAAACATGTGATTAGGGGGCAAGGACTAACCAAATCCAGAGGCACCACTAGATAGATACGGTAATCTGTATACATCGGCCTTCTCCAGCTTCAGCACGTAACTGTCAAACAAGAGGACAATATTTCCAAATGAAAATTTTGGTTCAATACGCAAATTAAGTAGTGTGCTGCATAGATGCTGACAGGACTAGTATAGAATAACATCATATGGAGAATGAACAAAACTTTTATCTTCTTTCAAGCAGCATGCACTTCAGCAAGAAGCAAAGAGGCATAGTGATAATAGAATTGGCATGGCATAATGAACAGAGTTTCTGCGACAAGGATACATACGGGCTACCTGCTTCAATGAATCTTTCAGCCAAAACAGCATTTTGGCAAGTAAATTCACCAAAAAGTGGCAACCTGCATTGAAAGATTCGCTCAGTTTGCATACAAAAGCAGAAATACTGACTGCAAAAATGCAAGAACATCAACTACGACACAAGTGAAAAACATTGATTAGAAAACAATGTAACAATACACAGTCCATTTGTACTTGTATCAATTATTCACTTTATAACACAATCGGCTTGCATAAACTATATCTTGGGTGAAAAATCAAACTATACAGGAAAAGATGAACATAATTACACTGGTAAAGTAAATAAAGCAGATAACATAGCCATCCTCAAGGCATTTTATACAGAGTACAATAATGCAATCATAAACACCCAAAACAAGAAATACAAAATAAAATGAAGCACATATGTGAACTTAAGTTGAATTTAGTTGCAAGGTTCATAGGATTATATGCTTGAATTCACAACAATTCAGAAGTCAGAAACAGAAATAGCAGACCTTAGCTGATTAAACAATCCAGGCACAGGAGAAGAAGCAGTAAGTGGACTGTTAAGAATTGCTATTTTAAGAACTTTGCTTGAGTTCTTCAATGCCCATGTTAGCCCATACGAGCCTACAAGAAATCCCTACAATGAAATGGAAGAAAAGATTCATACAATCCATATGAGAAGTTCTATGAACAAGGATTTTCCTTAAAGTTCCAAGTATGTACCTGGACAACTAAGAAGAATGGTTTAGTGATATTTAAAGTACCAAGAAGTTCATCAAATGAATTGTGGAACTCCTCTTCTGCAAATGATACAACTTACATGAGTCCTTAGCAAACTATAAGGTTATAGACATTTTCCTGACCTGTGTAGTCGAATCCATATCCAGGCTGTGGCTTATCACTGAACCCAAATCCTATCCAGTCAGGAGCAAAGCAGTGATAGCCAGCATCTGCCATCTAGTAAGTTCAATAGCTGCTTAGGGGATAGAATGATTGATAGAAACAAAAGTGGCAGTGTGATTAGTAAGTTTATATTGAACACAATGTTCAAAAGTAAACCCCTGTTTTTCTTCAATAGCTTATGTAAGGTCAGCCATTTGGCTCTCAAAAACAAAACCAAAAAGACATGTTGCGGTTGTTAGACTGTCGCAAGGCACTATGTAAATCATGTATGGCTCTAAAATTTCTAATGAAAAACGATAATCTAGATAAAAGAACCACATACAAACTACATAAGGCTATGGAAAAGAATACTACATCATAGATATCTTTCTAATTAAACAATTCAAACTACCAAAACAAGTAATATTTTGTTGTTGAGCAATGCAAATTAAGTTGCTCAATAAGTTAGGTTTAGTCCAATGGACTACAAGGTCAATGAAGCTAACCTGAGACATAACCACGCGATAGCTAAATGACTGAGTTGGAGCACCATGAATAAACATAATAGTCCCACGCCGTGCATCAGAACCTACAATTGTATCACCATAAATATGAAACCAAAAATTGAACTTTTTTTGCAGACAATTGCATGAGGATTGTGTTTACAGAACATGGAAAATATATTCCGATGATCCTTTGGTTCATTTTGTTCAGCAATGCAACTAGTGAAGAGCTTGATACAGTACATACAAACACAACTAAAACAACAATTATATAGCGGCAGCAACAAAGCACATAGGAACAAGTTTTGTTTTCACTTTTCATGTGACAGCTTTGCAGAAGATGAGGGATCACATTAGACAAAATCAGTACATTCAATTCCACAAAGGTCTGAGACAATCCATCATCTTCATAAACATGACATCTGGTTTTACTCTTCAAAGCCAATTGGCATTCACGCAGTGCAATACTACCTTGTCCATCGGTCACCATGTCAATGTGTATCCAACGTTGTACTTACCGACTTACGCTCATCGTTTTTTCCCAATAACGTCATCTCACCAGCACAAAGATGAACAAATAGTACCTGTTTCCCTCACAAACCATCTCTGCTTCCTGATTTCACAGTCGAACCGTACTCCCTTCCTTGGTCCTCGATCCTCTGGACGCAACAAGGTTAGTCGTCAGTTAAAATGCATATCAAGAAGGATCAAACAAGAGGAGGCAGAAGGAAGGGAGGTTAGCGTTACGTAGAGCATCTGGCCGACATTGCCGTCCTCGGCGGGCGACTCCGGCAGCTGGATGGCGCTGCGGCTCGAGGGTTGTCCGTCACGAACCCGAACGGGTTAAACGCCGGGTCGTCCTCCTTCTTTTCCCCTCCACCGTCTCGTCCTTGCTACTGCTCGCAGCGACTATCACAGGCCCACCCTCCTCTCGCTCCTCCTCTTCGTAGCCTCCCAGCAGCGTTTGCGCCACCGCATGAGGAGGAGAAGGCGACGCTGCCGCTGCCTCTGGAAGCGGTGGAAGCGGAGGGCAGGAGGAACAGAGGAGAGGAGGTGGTGGTGCAGGGGTAGCAAGACATGGCGGCGGGCGGCGGGCGCTGGATTGGTCGGGTTGGTGTCCGGCCAAATGTGGCCGCGAAATACTTCGGTTGGTGCAGCGGCGTCGATCCACGGGTCGGAAGATTCTGTGGATTGGTGTGGGCCCGACCGGCTCCTCCCCCCTGTGGCTCGGGTGCACAGCCGCAGGCGCGTCCCGTCCCGAAACACATGTACTTTTTTTTACATACTACCTCCGATCCTCTGCTCAAGTAGGCTTTCAGAAAAAGAAAAGAAGAAAGAATCTCTACTCTAGTACTAGTCCAGTGGACACAATTGAATTAAATTATCCGAAACCCATACTAAAAACAAGTTTCATTAATCGACAGATCCAAAACATATAACAGTGAATAAGCAATGCAGGATGGCAATGTGCAGCACACAATTATTATGAGTTGTGCTTATCGGTAAACTCGCCATCAGGGCAGCATCAACTAGAACAACATGGACTCATATGCATGGATCTCAAGTAAACTAAACCATAGGATTTTTGTTTTGCAGAAATTTGGAGGAACCATTTACAAAAGAAAAAAAAGGTTCTATACCAAGTTGTCTAGCATGTAATAGCGAACAAAATCAATCTGAGACAATCATCCAAAACTGGGGTGATGACCTGATATGTTGTGAGAGCCTGCCAGAGACACCGTCTGATCTTTCAGAACCATAGTGATGGCATTCCAGCCTTGGATGCAGGCAGCAACGTTGGACGCCACGCGCCGGGGGGAGCAAGCAAGACTGCTATATGGCCTTATGTGTCCTGAAGTTGCAGGGGCATTGCTAATATCAGGGCGTTGGCCAAAATACGATGTTGCTGATCAGGAGTACCATTGTTGTTTTCCATGATCCCTTGAGGAGCTGAAAAATCCTGGCGTAAGTACAGGAGGAGGATGCCGAGGAATGAAGCCTTGATACGATAGAACAGGAGGATGCCGAGGATATAAGCCTTTATCTGCCAGTGCAGGAGGATGATGGCGAGGAAATAAGCCTTGCTCTGCTGGTACAGGAGGACGATGCCGAGGAAATGGGACTTGATCTCTCAGTGAGTTCAAACATCTAGGAGGCATGTGTGGATTGAAACAACCCGAAAATTTCAAAATATCGTTGAGATTTGATTTCATTTGGTTCTTCACCCAAACCATCACCCTTCTCCACCGTTCGCACCCCTTTTTCCCCGCCGCAACAACCTCCCCATCCACCTGTGCACGGCTCGGTCAATCATCACTGTTCATCATCTGGCAAATTGCTGAGAGATGACAATGCCGTAAAGATCTTGGTCAGCCGCTGTCCTCTTGGTTAAAAGGCCGTACTCCTCGAGGATAGCACCCCTGACATTCCTTAACACCTCTGACAGCTGTCGGTATGCCAAGACGGATTTTGCCACCGCTGCCTCTCCTCTCTCTCGCGGCCGACCACCCCAAGCCACAACAATTGACCACCGCCTTGCATCACCCAAAAATCTCAATGCACGAAGTGCCAGCTCACCTGTCGACCTCCCCGCTGCCTAACCGAGCCGCCCTAAAGCCTCCCGTGCCCTCCCTCCTGTCCATGCGCCAAAGCCCGAGCGAAGGACACCACTGTGCCGAACTGCCATAGAATGGCTATAAAAACCCGAGACCACCTCCTAGACACAACATTGATGTCCAGTAAGCCACCTACACCCCCAATTGTTCAGTCGACCGGAGCATCATCGGTGATCACCGAAAGACCCCGAAGTAAGCCAATTTTCAATTCTAGCTATCCAATCCATACTTTTTTCAATTACCTGCACCTGTAGCTTTCTCTCACCCCTACTAACACCACTGAAGCATGGCCCTAGCTTCCTGTGCCCCCTACTGTACCGGTGACTATTACTGCCGCCCGACCATGAGGCCTCGCCGTGGACAGAACATAGAGCCATCCCCAACCCAAAACACCACTTCCCCAAGCTTCACCTACTCCCAGTGACGCTTAAATGCTAATGCTATTGCCTTTTTAACCCAGCCATAGCTCCTGTGCCATTCAAATTTTCCGAGGGGGAGAACCCTTGCCGCCGGCCATTGCCTGTTTTCTAGCCGTTCTTGAGCCCAAAAATGGAACCCTTGTAGCACCAGGAACCCGTCCATAGTTTTTGATCCCGTTGCAACCCATCATAGCACCACTAGTCACCATCGCTTTTCTGCCCCCGCTCTCGGTCACTACAGTGTCGACTGGAGGAAGGAGATGAACAGTGGCACTTTGAGCCAGAAGAGTAAAATGTCCAGTATTGTGGTAAAACGGAGCAGCCTTTCCACTGTGTAGTATTGTAGCGATCCCACCTGGTATGAACAGTAGAAGATTTGTGATGAATAGTAGAAACCCGCGATGAACAGCAACCATACCTATTACTGTTCACAAAACCCTAAAACACACATATACCCATTTTGATCATCTTGAGCCCGTCTACACCATTCCCAAACCCTATTTTGTCATCCTAGACTCTGATAAAACTCTAAGCCATCCAGACGATATTTCAACTCCAAACCCAATACCATAGCCATTTACAGAAAACCATCCAACACCTATATACTTCTTCAACCATCTCGGAACCACCTAGCCCAATCCTAACTCCGTTCAACTAAATCAAGAACCACCTAAACCCCGACCATCCAAACCTATTTTCTTTATGTATTTTAGTTATTTTATTGTGTTTTGTTCCCAGCTTGCATTCTACAAAGCAGGAACTCATTTGCATTCGTTTTCCGCACTAGTATACAGACCCAGCGAGTGGGTCAATAGAAAAACTAAAGTAGCAATTAAAGAAGTCGATATCTTATGGGCAAAGAGGTAAGTCACATGTTTTTTGTCATATTGAATCTACATTCCTTTAATTATTTAATTATCAGTATTTTCATTATACTATTGATGCACTGTTATTTTATGTACTATAAATGTTTAGAATGACATAATATTTAGTTATGCCCTACCACCTGAAAAAGCCTAGTTTAATTTGATAGGTATATTCACCTTGATAAGATCTAGTAATACTAAAACTATTATCTAAATAATCATGGTAGTTCAGGAACTCAACTGTTTTACACTATTAAGAAACTTGGCACTTGCCGGTAGAATTTGAAAAGTGGTTATAGGGTAAGGAGACATCATGTGAAGCCACTAGATGAAAGAGTTTATGACCTTATCCTAGGGTGGAGGCTTGGACCGAAGAGGTGTTAGTGCGGATGGGCACTGAAACAAGAGTTTGTGGATAGAAGTTGCCTCGGTGAAAATATAAGGACTAGAACCTTATGCCAAGTAAAGAATATAGTGATTGTTTAACCACAAGTGTTGATTCGTCAAATTTGGTCTAGTAACTGCTCAAATCGATTGAATATTTATAAATGGTGGAGGGAGAATACGGGAGTTTGTGGTATGGAAATAGTAAAATAATACTTAACAACAGTAGATCCGCTTCAAATCGTGCGGGGTCACGTGCCATCAGAGTTTGTTGGGAAACAGAACTTACTGGGTAGAGGCTATATAAAGAGATGAGCAGTGAAAAGTCTTGTTTTCTTAACTCTGTCGTGGGAGTTAATAAATTTGTGAGTAAAGCTGGGCAGCTCTGCAGAGTCATAATGAATGATATTCAAATATGCTGTGTTTTTGATAAATGTAGTTATGTTTAATGCGTGATTTCCAGTTTATATTGTTAAACCCACCGAACCACCACCAGTCCCCTGCTCGTGTAACTGTGTGTGGCGGCATCGGCACGGTGGAGGTGGAGCGAAGCGGACGGGACGATGGCTCCCAGGGACCAGAAGGTCAACGGAGGCGGGGTGGATCCGGAGGGTGACATCGAGGCCCCGCTCCTCCCCTCCGGCTCGTCGTTCTTCCAGGACGCGGCCTGCGAGGACGGCTTCGGCGAGGGCGACGAGGAGCAGCGCCGGCGCCGGCGGCGGTTCCTCCTCGGCGGCCGCTCGCAGTCAAACACCACCTCCCAGGTCGCGCTCGTCGGCGCCGACGTCTGCCCCATCGAGAGCCTCGACTACGAGTACGGCTCCACACCCCAATCTGAGGCGTCGCCTGCTTGCTTGCTTGATTCCATCGATGTGGGATGGGCGTGCAGGTTGATCGAGAACGACGTGTTCAAGCAGGACTGGAGGGCGCGGGGGCGGGCAAACATCCTGCGCTACGTGGCGCTCAAATGGGCCCTCTGCTTCCTCGTCGGGGCCCTCGCCGCCGGTTCCGGCTTCGTCGCCAACCTCGGCGTCGAGAACGTGGCCGGCGCCAAGTTCGTCGTCACGTCCAACCTCATGCTCGCTGGCAAGTAAGCAGCAGTTCAGAGGTTTCTAATACCGAATCGACTGGAATTTAGGTGTGGGATGTGGACAGTTGTATCGACTCAAAATTGATTTGGTCAGGTACGGGTCAGCGTTTGCGGTGTTCCTGGTGTCAAATTTTGGGCTTACGATGTTCGCGGCGGTGCTGACGGTGTACGTGGCGCCGGCGGCGGCCGGGTCCGGCATCCCGGAGGTGAAGGCCTACTTGAACGGTGTGGATGCACCCAACATATTCTCTCTCAAGACTCTGGTGGTGAAGGTAGAGTAGTTCCTAGCACTTTCATTCGTGTTGTTTCATGGCATAAAAATATCCTTTAGTGACACCTTGTGTTGATGATGGCTGACAGTAGTTGGCTCTTTGCTTAGCTTAAAGTAATAAACTGATTGATTTCTTGGCCTGTCCTTTGAGGGTAGTACTGTAGCAGAGAGATTTCTAACCTGCTTGTTCGGCAGTTTTATGGGATTTGCTGCAGTGCTGTTAAAGTGTAATTCAAGATCACGTGAGAGATGATTTACTTACACATGATCAGGTCTGTATGGGCTAGGAAATTATGTCCATAGAAATATGGTATAGTATTGAATTATCCATGGAAGAGTTGGGCCATGTAATCAACTGTATGGGACCCTGCGAGGACATCCATGTCTGTCTATCCTGGAACTTGTTTGATGTTCATCTTGGAACCGCTCTGTTGGACATGTATAGGCTTGTAGCTTCAAGTTAATGTACAGTTATCTGCCTGCCTGTAACTGTAGGTTCATTTCCAAAGCCAAGTTTAAAGTCTGGCAATTGGTACTGAGTTCTGTGGCATCCAAAGGTTTTGTTTCTGTTTTTACCTTTAATTATTAGCTACCTCAGTGAAGCTCTTCGATGGTCTTTACGGAATAAAGAAGCAATCTGGGAAATTGTGGTTTTGTGATATGATAGTATGGTTTTCAGTGTAATTTTGACACATTCAAGTGTGGACACGAGCATTCTCCATTTTGATATGTCTACCTTATTCCACTTGAATTTGGGTACAAGTAAGAGATGCTGAAAAGGCTCTGCATGATATAATTGACTCCTGCAACTTTAATGAAAAGTGAACATGGCTGCAGAGCCATCGGAGAGCTGTTATAGCTAGAAAATATGTTGTCTGCCTTGGAGAGAAGTGATAAATTGTCATCTGAGAAGGACACCATAGGCCTTTCCTATTAATCCGGTAACTCAATTTTGATGGAAAATGGTTTGGAGCACCAAGAATACAAGTGCTACGATTTCAAAAGTAGACATCGTTTTGCAACATCTTTGAAGTTTGGATGGAATTGCCACATCATTTGGTTGACTAGGCTGGCACTGTCTTAATTTGTTAAAAAAAGATATTTTTTTAGTTCAACTTATTTATTGGCACTGTATAACATAGTATACCCTTCCTCTTCTGTTAATATATCCGAATTTCGTATTTTATGGTTTTGAACAGGTTGTGGGCTGCATTGCTGCAGTATCATCATCACTGCATGTTGGAAAAGCTGGTCCTCTGGTACACACAGGTGCATGCATTGCATCAATACTTGGGCAAGGTGGGTCACGTAAATATCACATGACATGTACATGGCTAAGATGCTTCAAGAATGATAGGGATCGGAGGGACCTTGTTACTTGTGGTGCTGGTGCTGGTATTGCTGCTGCTTTCCGGGCACCAGTTGGTGGAGTCCTTTTTGCCCTGGAAATAGTGTCTACATGGTAAAAAACTTTGAAAATGCATGCGATGACTCCTTTTTGTTATTCTCTTTCTATTATTAATGTGGAGCATTTAACTAACGGTGAAGGCTTCCATTATTTGAAGTATTGGTACTTATGTCCATGAATTGCCTTATTTGTTGATTAAGATATTAATGTCCCCACGAGCTGAGAAATGTAGAACCATGGAACTTACTTTGCCAACTTATAGTGAACTACAGGTTCTATGCTTAAGGGGGCACATTCAATGCACCATTGCGTTCCTCAAGTTAACGACTTTGTAGGGTTTTTTTGTTTAAGTAAGGAGAAGAGTGCTCCATTCAGTGGCAAAATTTTAAATTCACTGCACAATAGAGGATATTAGGCAATTCCATAATAAATAATGGTTCTTACCATTGGTACCTTTTTTTAAAACAAATTGTATTTTTTCACCACTTTTCATTTAAGTTGTGATTAAGACTGAAATTATGAACCACCACTCTTCTTATTTGATCTGTTCTTGTGAGAATTTCTGGAATTTATTAAAGCAAGGGGTGCATTGATGCATTGAAAAGGTAGAATTTACTATAGATGTGCCCCTGATGCATATCCCTTAAAAGGAACAAAATATTTAAAAGCTTCTGCAAAAATGGCCCTTCATTACAAAGTTTTTGCGTAAAATACCATTAGAACATCTTTTTGTTGCCTTTGCAGGTGGAGGAGTGCCTTACTCTGGCGAGCATTTTTCACAGCAGCAATGGTTGCTGTTGTCCTTAGGGCATTGATAGACTTCTGTAAAAGTGGCAGGTGTGGCTTGTTTGGGAAAGGCGGCCTTATAATGTTTGATGTGACTTCAGATTACATCACCTACCATTTGGTCGATTTACCTCCGGTAATCACTCTAGGAGTTCTTGGAGGAATACTGGGGAGTTTGTACAACTTTTTCCTGGACAAGGTTCTTCGTCTCTACAATCTTATCAACGAGTATGTACTGATGTTGGTTTAATGTTAATGATCTTCACCTCTGTAATTTTAACTGTAGGCATTCCATTTAGTAAAGCTTTCCCTGAATACATCACTTCCCTGTACTGTAATCTCCTATAAATGTTGAGAATCAATAATTAAACTATTCATAAAAATGGCAATGTGCACCTACTGGGCCATTTATAGATACTTAATTGCAGTTGTCAATTAGACTCATTACTTAATTGCAGTTGTCAATTAGACTCATTTACCCATTTGAACTGAAAACATTTTCCCCAACGTAACTTCTTGTCTATTCTCTTCAACTTACTTTCAGGAAAGGGCAAACTTACAAACTGCTCCTGGCTGCCACAGTCACCATCTGCACATCCTGTTGCCTCTTTGGCTTGCCATGGATTGCTTCTTGCAAACGTTGTCCGACTGACACAGAAGAAGCTTGTCCATCAATAGGGAGATCTGGTAATTTCAAGAAGTTCCAGTGTGCAATGAATGAATACAATGACTTGGCTAGCCTGTTCTTCAACACCAATGATGACACTATCAGAAACCTCTACAGTGCTGGCACTAATGATGAGTTCCATATATCCTCGATCCTTGTGTTCTTTATTGCATCGTATTTTCTGGGCATTTTCAGTTATGGCCTTGCTTTACCATCTGGCCTTTTTGTGCCAGTTATTTTAACCGGTGCAGCATACGGTCGTCTGGTTGGCATGTTCATTGGATCACAATCAACTTTAGATCATGGTCTTTTTGCAGTTCTTGGCTCTGCTGCCCTTCTAGGTGGATCAATGAGGATGACTGTCTCGGTTTGTGTTATCATCCTAGAACTGACTAATAATCTGCTTATGCTTCCTCTGGTTATGCTGGTCCTTCTCATATCAAAGACCGTGGCAGATGCTTTTAATGCAAATGTTTATGATTTGCTTGTTAGATTGAAAGGTTTTCCTTATCTTGAAGGGTATGCTGAACCCTATATGAGGCAATTGTCGGTTAGTGATGTTGTAACTGGTCCTCTACAGATATTCAGTGGCATAGAGAAGGTTGGCCATATAGTGCATGTCTTAAAGACAACCGGTCATAATGGTTTCCCTGTGGTTGATGAGCCACCATTTTCAGATACTCCTGTGTTATATGGTCTAGTTCTTCGAGTCCACCTGCTTGTTCTATTGAGAAGGAAAGATTTTGTCTGTAGTTGCACTGCTGCAACATTAGGTGCTTCAAAGCATTTCTCACCTGAAGATTTTGCTAAACGAGGTTCAGGAAAACATGACAGAATTGAGGACATTGAATTAACCACAGAAGAAATGGAAATGTTTGTAGACTTGCATCCATTCACAAACACATCTCCTTACACTGTGATTGAGACTATGTCTTTGGCTAAGGCTCTTATACTTTTCCGTGAAGTTGGATTGAGGCACCTTTTGGTTCTTCCAAAATCCTCCAAGGTTAGTGATGGTGTTAGCACATATATTATTTTGCTGTTTCAATGACTATTTCTTAAATCTAGTTTCATGCGTGTATTAGTAAGTCTGCCTGCTTCACAATCTTTGTGGCAAATGTGGTTGCTAACCTTGATCACTACTGAGACTAACAATGATGGTTAGTGACACAAGTCACTCAATGTGCATATGTATTTCTTCACTAGTAGCATAATCTTTTACAGTACATGTATCACTATTCGAGATTATACTTATCTTTTGCGATTAACTTATAAATTGTTGACTGCTAAATTTCTATCAATTCAGAGGGCACCTGTTGTTGGCATATTGACTAGGCACGATTTCATGCCTGAGCACATATTGGGCCTGCATCCTTTCCTTTTCAAGAACAGATGGAAGAAGGTCCGATTTGGCAAGTCAGCGTTCACCAACTTCTTTTGATACTTGCAAGTATCTGATGATTCGCACAAGCAATACAAGGATCATTGAATCAACATAGCACCAAGGAGAGGAAAAATACTTCTATGCACAAAATAATCATCCAAGAGGCTCATGTAGAATTTCCATGAACAGTAGTGAAGTACTGTGGTTACTGGTAACAAGAAGATAGAAGTAGAACATGAGTGGGGTGGTAGTTTCCCCAACCGCAGGAATCCAGCTAATTGTGTTTCATTCGCAGTAGTTTTTTTCATTGTACACTTCAGAATGTAGCGACACACCAGATGCCCGACGAGAGGCTCCCAGTTCGAAAATTTTTACGTGTAATTTGGGCTATGAATCACGTCACTAAAATAATACCAAACTACCGATCATAAGTTCATCTTTTGTACTAATCACATCTAGCGTAGACTACGCTAGGAGAAATATTGGTTCTTCTTTTTTAGCTTTTGGTTTCTGTTTTTACAGTAACTAACTTTTAAACAGAGTGTTTTTTGAAGATGGGGTCTAGTTAATTGTAGTACATACTGTACCGACTTTATTTATATCGGTAAAAATCATACGTGAGTTTCTGTTACTCTGTAATCTCTTGCATGAACAGCTTAAAAGTCACAAGTCGTAGTCAAAAACTATAAGTCTCAGCCAAAAACAACAGGCCTACTATCTTCCATCAAAATTAGATCACTATCTCTTCTTGGTGGACCAATGAGAATGATATTAATAACCTCGAGTTTACTGAAACAACATGGAAATCCAAAATGAATCTGAATTTGTTTTTGATTTGGTTTTTACCCAATTCAGTAACTCATAGCCAAAGCCGCCTTTCCTTTCTTGGCTTTGTGCCTTGGCTAGCTGAAGGTGCCTTTTCACTCCCTGTTTCTTCCCCTGTTTCTCCATCCCACCTAGTCACAGCTCACTTGCCACCGCCATGACTTTGCCCACCTTGCTCACCACTGCCAGCATTGCCAGCCGTCGTACCTCGCCCTAACACCCTTTTAAATGCTACATCCTGCCTAGTCGCGCGCTGTAGCTGCTTTACCCTTCGCCGCCACCTCTGCTCCCTCAACCTTCTCTGCGCTCTCCCAGCTGACCTGACAGCACCGCATTTTCGGAGCGGGGACGCCACTGCTCCACACCGCCTCGAACTGACTATAAAAGGCCGTGAGCCATCTCCACAACCTGCATCGACGTCCAAGCAGCCTCCCAAACTTCCCCACACCTCACACTGGTTGGAAGACCAACATCACTGCCGTAATTTCTCGGTGAGCCTCAAACCTCAATCTCGGTTCTTGCCTTCACCATTCTTCAATTACCTCTGTCCTTAGTTTCTTTGTGACCCTACAAACCATCCCGTAGCTTTGCCCTAGCTTGTCTGAGCCCATGCTTCACCGGCGGCCATCTTCTCCGCATAGCCGCACCCTTCGCCGTGGGTAGCACACCACAGACCTCCATAGCCCGAGCCAACCCCACCAAGAGGTTCCTTATGCCCCCATGATGCTCACCGAGCCTTGCCTTCGCCGATTAACCGTCAGTTAGCTCCTATGCCATGGTCGACCCCCGTAGAAACCCCTCGCTGTCGATCGTCGGTGGTGCTCCACACCTGTCGCCAAGCCCTAAAATGGGCTGGCCTCCTCTCCAGGAACCCATCCATGCCCCTAGGTTCCCTCGGAAGCCATCACACATGTCACAATTTCTCACCGTCGCCAATTCTCTGTTCAGGGCACTGTAACGTCGTCAGGAGAAAGGAGACGGCCAAACAGTAACAGCCCGATTCGATTACTGTGTCAACCTGACCCACTACTGTTAGCATCTGTTATTGTTCTGGAACCGACCTGTAGTGTGCCAAACCTATTACTATTCATCGACAAGCTCAATAACATATTTATATCTGTTTTGACCATTTTGACCCCATGAAGCCCAATCTTAAATTCGTTTAGTCTAAATAGATTCCGATAAAACCCTAGCCAAGCCCAAAAATTAGGAAAAACCAAAATAAATAGACAAAAACCCAATTAGCATGCCTACAACTGTTTTGACAGTCTCGACCTCCTGAAGACCATGCTCAGTTCCATTTCATCAAGCCAAACTCTGATAAAACCTAAACCAGGCTGAGTTTGAAATGGTAACCTAACCCTGTTCACAGCTAGAGCCAATATTATTCCAATCTGAAACCGGTATTATCCTAGACCTATCACTATTCACAGAAACCCATTTAACCTAAATATAGCCATTTTGACCGTCTCGAGCCCACCTAACTCATTTCTAACTCCGTTTAACCAAACCATGCATCGCTTAAATCTTAATCGTCGAAACTCATTTTCTTTATGTCTTTTGTTCCTAACTTGCATTCTGCAAAGTATGAACTTATTTACATTCTTTTTTGCGCTAGTTTTCGGACTCAGCAAATTGGTCAATAGAAAAACTACAGGAGCAATTAAAGTAATTGAGAACAAGCCTGAAGCCTACATAGAAAAGATCGAAGATATCGAAAAAGAATGCAAGTCGCTATATTGATCATGTTGAACCTAGTTTTCAAATGCAATATTTTACTTTCAAATACAAATACATGCTTACTATTATTGTGTATGTAGATTGCCTAACTATACCATACAATTGATACCCTTTATATCCCTTTCTTGAGAATACTTTTTCCTTGTCACCATATGATACTTATAATGGTAATAATGCTAGATCATGGCTGTGCTTAGATATGCTTTAGAGGTAATAGTAAATACGACACAAACATTGCCAACATTATGAAATAATCATATCTTATAGGTAAAGTTGTTATAATCTATTTGAATAGTCGTGCCCTCGGTCATAGGCCAAGTGTGAAAACACCACAATATGTAGTTTTCATAAAATGGTTACTCGTATGTTGGTATGGTAAAGGATATGGACTGAGATATATGGACTGGACATGATAAGTAACTGAGAGGAGAGTTGCTCCCACACAGTCAATTGAAATTGAACATTTTGATTCAAGTTAAAAATGATACGTCATAGGTTTGGAAACCAACTATGATATGATATTGATAAGTTGGCTTCATGCAGAAGAGACAATGATATCATTTGATTAAGCCTTGCATATAGATAATAACCCTATAGATGTATTATGTTATAGAGACTTGTTGAGTACTTAGTGTATTCAATCTTACTTATTTTCATCAGAACGGGCGCCAGAAGGATAAAGAATGCTTCAAACTTACGTGTTAGGGTTACGACCGCACTCAAGCGTTCATATGGGGATTTTCTTCGGTTTTTCTAAATGTCGGTTAAGTTTTGGGCTTGGACACACGTTAAATTTCTAAAGTTGACTGTTAGGTCATATTTTAATCAAGTTAACCTTTTTTAATATTCGTGAGTAGGTATGATGCGTTTTTTATCCGCAACTGAACTCTTGGACTGTTGTGAAAAGTATGACGCCCTGTTCCGAAAAATAGGGTTGTTACATTTACCGCATCCAAGGAAGGCGTGGAGTGCAAACGTTGGCTGTCTCCACAGGGACAAACAGATCGCCGCGTCGGCGGGGGAGCACCACAGAGAGGAGGCCATGGTCGCGGATGAAGCCATAGTTAAGGGTTTTCGCCATTGTTACACCAGTGTGATGTTAGCTACTAGTTTATTATCGTCGACATCAAGTTTTAACGTGGTTTCATGTTAAGAACATTCAATTATCTCCTAAACTTGTCAACAAAAATACTTGTATATTGACATTTACTTGCGTGCTGCTTTGGGATTCTTGATAAAAATGGGAATTCTTGCACGTCTATTAGACACAAATAGCCAAGTGTACTGGCGAGAGGCTTTAGAGGCCCGGAGACGGTGCTCAAGTAGACAAACTTTGCATTCTGCAGGCTCACACCCCACGTTTCCTTTGGATGTGACCTTGAGCAGGCAAGTCTCCTGTAACAAACCGAGAAGTTTCTTCAAGAATCCAAGCCATTGCTTTCTTGCAAAACTACACTTACGTGACGTCCAGTGAGGAATTCGTCGAAGTAGACGACATTTTCACCATCCTCAGTAACACCGCATTCTCTGAACATGATACGCATTTTCACACACGAGAAAAGTGAATCCACATCCCAATTGGACATAAATATCTACCGGGCATTCTCCAAGCTAATAATTAATCTCCCCGAATATTCTACTCAATTCTACCACCACCACCACCAAATTGCATCATTAGACAAGACGCTCCGAATTGCGAAAGGACTCAGCGGAAACTTGACGTGCGTGGAATTCAGTAATGTTCAGGTTGCCAAAAGAAAGAAACTTGGAAGCTTCACAAATGGCGCCTCGGTCCGGCCGATCGAACAGCTCCGGCCTGGCCATGAGTGAGCCATCTGGCTGGACCAGCCTCACGCCAGCCATCTGGCCTCCAGACCTCACATACCGACTCACCACACAGCTGTGTCCCAAACCTGCCCTGCCTTGTCCCATACCCTGACTGACCATTCGGCTCCGGGCTTCTCTACCGACCGTCGAATTATGTGCACGGTACTTGTCTTGCTCGTCTTTGGTGTAACTTGTGCACCGCCCATCAACCAGCTATATGGCATATTGTTTTTTTGTTTGCTGGGGCTTATCGTTGTAGTTTATGGCTTCTTGATTGTTTATGAGAGGAAATACGAAATAAGAGAAACCTGCATATGGTTTTAACCGATATAAATGAAGTTATTACAGTATGTACTACAATCAATTTATAGATTCCGTCTTAAAAGATATCTCGTATGAAAACTAGTTACTGTACAAAAACCGTAAAGCAACTTTTAAAAGATGAAAAGAAGAAGGTCATAGTCCAACTGGTGAGAAACCCGGTTGTTTCGAAGATGGTGTTTTTTTTTCTTGTAATAATGCATTGTACATAGGGATCTACTCAACCTAGGCCTTTGATTAACCGGATGATGTAAAAAAGCTACATGTGTGTACGAATAAAAGATGTGAATGGTTTTCAAAACATTTTTCTTCTAAAGTATTCAAAATCATCTCTCAAGTGACCATGATAGTCACCAAATTCAAAACGCACCAACACAACAATGCAAACTCAAGTTAGCAACAAGAACCAACAGAAACAGCAGCCTTCTACACAGACTGTTCAGACCGTCGTTGATGGCCTAATCTGATCGCCAGCTTGAGCCTAGTCACACTGGCAAGCCAGTTTGACCGCATGTCTGGAGCCAATCTGACCGGTCCTCTGTTTTCATATCTAAAAACCTCTCTTAACAACAGCTCAAATATCAAAAACTTATTCAAATATCATCCAAACACTTTCACAATTTACATGAGACTTGTTCAAGACAATAGAAATCTAAACCAATCAAGAATAACAATATTTTTAGTCTTGAGTTCACCAAATTGAAGAGTTGAATCTAAGTTATAAGAACACCAAAAACCATAATTTTTATATTACTTCTTGCTTATGAGGATCTAAGATATGAGGTGTTTTTCAGATCTAAGATATGAGGTGTTTTTCAGATCTAAGATATGAGGTGTTTTTCAGATCCATTTTCGCATATCTTAACAAGGTAATTCAAGCTAGAGATTATGTTAGAACTTCCATAAACTCGAAATCACAAATAAATATCAAGAACAAGAGAAGCCAAGCAAGAATATGATTGGGATAAATCTTTGATATATTGTGGTGAGGGGAGGTCCACATAATTATGAATGATTACAATGTGCAACTAAAACACCATCCTTTTCTCTCTCAAGATCTCTCACTCAACCATGAAAGCAGACAAGGTAATAGAAATAAAACTAAAACCTAGAATCATTGAGTTCTCTATCTCCTCTCCTCCATTTAAATAACCAGCAATACCTCTTAATGGATCCAATCCATTAAGCATATTGGGGAAACCCGTTGACCCCATTAACACAGGTTTTACTTACACACGCTTCTCAAACTGCTTACAAGGATCAAGCCACCAACACACTAGTGTTTGATCTACTCCACACAATCGACTCTATCCTAATCCTAAATCACCTCCTTTGTGCCTCCCCGCGCTGTTGTTATGGTGTAGGCCTCAAGTTCAATTTGGGCATTTTCCCAAAACGCCCCCGACGAAGCTTCTAGGCATTTTCTGATGACTCCGTCTTCATCTTCACTCCAAAGCATTCCCACATGGTTTGACACACAACTCGTAGTGCCCAATGACTACCCGTCACATCTTCACACATTCAGACTCTCCTAAATTGTCTCTACATACATCGACCTCATCACTTGGTGCACCATATATACCAACTCACTTCTCCATGATCCTTGACTTCTCTATGCTCCTGTTTGAGTCACGTAGTCTCATCCAGATTTACATGACCGTTTTGGACCTTAGCACCCCCGCTTAGTCCCGGTCTATTACCGCCGACCACCATACCCTCTAAGTCACCTGCACATCCAAAAATCAAGCAAGAATATCAAGCACAAGTTTCATACACTTGCTTCACGTTAGTCAAACACATGCATCATGCAATGTAACACAAACCCGCATGGCTCCCAAGCTTACATAGCAACCGTAAATTAAAATCGGTTATACCGCCTCTACAGTCTGACAGCCCCAAACTTCGGTCACACTGGACCACCGGTCCAACCGCTATTTACAGGACGGTCCAGCCACTTCCTCCCAACGATCCATCCGTCAGCACAGACAATAAATCTAAATTTTTTAATGCTATTATAAAATTCAATTCAACTTAACTAAAATATCAATTATTTACCATAAATATATCTTATACACGGTACATGTTCAGTCGACATGTCATTCGGAAGTGTCCTGTACTATGGCCCTATTTTTTTCGGCTTCTAAAAGCTGCTTTTCAGCTTTTCTACATTAACTAGTTTTTAAACAAAATATCTTTTTAAGATAAGGTCTACTAGTTAATTGTAGTACATACTGTACGGATTTTATTTATATCGGCAAAAACCACACGTGAGTTTCTGTTACTCTGTAATCTCTCGCGCAAATAGCCCAAAAGCCACAAGTCGCAACCAAAAAGAACAGACCCTATGTCCTACCCGGGTTAGGCCCCCATGCCTGTGACTGAAAACGTGGGCCCGCGCGTCAGACGCTATCGGTGGGGTGGGGGCGAGACGGGAGGCCAGGATCGCACGAAATCCGCGGGTTCGTTCAGCGCCCACGCAGGCCTCACATCTTTTATATCATCTCCTCCTCACGCCCCTCTCGCAGGCTCCCTCCCAGACCTTGCTCTGCCGCTGCTTCCTCCTCTGTGTCTTGCTTGCACCTTAAACCCCCTCCGGCACCTACCAGGCGACCACTCCATTTGCGTTTCTCGGTCTCTGTTGGACTCGAGGGAGCGAGGCAATGGCCCCCAAGGCCGGCCGAGGCAAGGGCAGGGGCGGCGGCGGCAAAGGCGACAAGAAGAAGAAGGAAGAGAAAGGTACGCGTGTACGGACGAAGCCTCTTAGGCTAATAGCTCTGCGTGCCTGTAGCAGCGTCGTGCAGAGTTGTGCCAAGAATTCTCGCCGTTGTTGAGTTTGTTCTTGGTTCTTACGAGCATTGAATTGATGATGTTGTAGACTCGTAGCATGGTTCGAGTTTCACTTCTTAGCATGTGTAAAGGCCAAAAGATGTGTTCTTATTAGTAGTAATCTTTTCTTTATTCCTTCTTCTTTTGCTTTCCCTTCCTTTTTTTCTTGGTTATGTTTTGTGCTGAATTAGAAGATTTGTCCTTGTTTAACCAACCCCCTTTTTTACCGGCTTCCTGATGCGTGCTTATGATTAGTTTTTGCTCCTCTTGTTTGTTTCTTTCCTTAATTTTCTCTCTTATCTTTTGCTTCGAATTGCTAACAATTAGCTGGTTCTTTTTTCTGGGTGTAACGCACCTACCCCGTGCGGTTGAGTCATGCGGTTTGCGAGCGCCAAGTGAATCGCATGCGCGGCCGTGCAAACTCTGTTCACCTTAATTTCCTCCTCCACCTCATCATTTCTATTGAGTTGCATGCACCAACCAGTTCACCCAAAAGCTTAAGCTGATGAGGAAAGGTGGACAATTCACTTATACTTCAACACTCCCCCTCACGTGTAGGCTCCTTAGACCTGTACGTGGAATAGAAGTGGACTGCAATTATTTTTTAATTGCGTCGGTAGGTCTTGAACTCGAGACCTCTTGGCTCTGATACCATATTGAGTTGCATGCACCAACCAGTTCACCCAAAAGCTTAAGCTGATGAGGAAAGGTGGACAATTCACTTATACTTCAACAATTTCAAGTGATGCTGTTACTGCTGTGCTGTTGCGATGTGTAATAAAAAGTAGTTTCTTTGTTTTGCAGTCGTGCCGAGTGTGATAGACGCCATTGTTGTCACTCCCTATGAATCCCAGGTTACACTCAAGGTATGTATGGCTCCATTAGCTGGCTTCTCCCACCCACGAGCACAAAGTCCCTGAAAGGACGAGGAACAGGACAAACAAAAGCTGAATAGTAGCTGAGATATCTTTGGGAAAGTGGAGCTTATACTGAAAACTGAGAAGTACTAGTTTGTTGCAATCTGCAGACAAAGCTGCTCTCATTTGTTTTTCAGTGCTTCCAAGACAGCGAAACAATGAACTAGAGAAGCACGATTTCTTTTCTGGTGTGCTTTACAATTTGTTTTAATTCTCTGTTGTTTCGCTGATGTTTAGGGGATATCTACGGATCGTGTGCTGGACGTGAGGAAGCTGCTGGGATCAAACGTGGAGACGTGTCACCTGACAAACTATTCACTCTCGCATGTGGTAATGTTTTGCCTCCCTTGTGCTAACTGGACGCTCCATATTCAATGGCAGTACTAACAGCTACAACTACTGCAACTGGTCTTCGCTAAAAAGTTTTTCTGATTACCTGCAGTTTCTGGCTAGTAGTTTCTTTCGTTGTGTTTACCTGGGATTAATTTTAATTTGAGGATGGTAGTTTTGTGTGGTGAACTGCAAGTGATGATTGAATTCACGGATGGTGCGGTGCGTGTGTTGCATGACAGGCGCGCGGGCAGCGGCTCGACGACGGCGTGGAAATCTTGGCGCTGAAACCCTGCGCTCTCAGGATTGTGGAAGGTAGGTGGGGAAAGAATCTGCACGTTCTTGGTTTCTTGGTCTTTCATTCTTTCGCTTCTATTGAGTTACATGTACCAATCAATTTATCTAAAAATTTAAGTTAATACAAAAAAATAGATAATTCACTTATATTTTAACATCTTTCTTTTTTTCATTTTGCGTCGTTAAAGGTTCACATGAAAATTTAAGTTAATACAAAAAGATAGATAATTTATTCATACTTCAACACCTTTCTTTTTATTTCATTTTGCGTCATTGAGGGTTCACATGGATTTGCACTTCACCTTTCGTGTCCAAACATGACTAAATGAGGAGGTAGCTGGCATTAGAACGCAGAATAAGTGAATGCTTCAGTAGAGCAAGCAACGTACAAGAGGGACATAACAGATGTACTGCACTTGCCGTCTATGCACATGTGCGCCTTCTGTTAGTCTGTTATAGCTAGCCCAGTTGGCCATCAACGGGCAAGTTTTTTCCTAGGCGAGGGTAGATACACGAGGAGCACAAGTTTCTGAACATTGGTTTTCTCGATCGTGTAGATCGAGTGACTTGCCAGTGTATCAAACCTAACCTCACATTCCATCAGAAGGTCCGTGCACAGCATTGTTGAATAATCCAAGAGCATGGACTGCCGGCCTTTAATTTCTGCTGAATACAGCGAAAGGGAAGCACGCACAACACAAACACGGCCAGATGCAGCGTTCGCAGGACGCATTTTTAAATGCAGTCATGCGCCTCCATCACGTTCCAACGCTGTCGGCGATGGCACCCATACAGTAGTTGATAGATTGCCGTATCGCCCGGCATACTTGGACGGCTCACTAGCTAGCTCATTCGTTCAATCATGCTCGTCAGTAGACAGTGGCAAGATAGATATTAGATAGATAGCTTTGCATGGTGCGTCTAGCTAGTGACACTAGCCAAGTTTCAGTGCCCACTTAGAGTCTGCAGATCGTGCCCGTGACGTCTGCCTCTCAACTCCAACCGGGAGCTGAGTTCATATATTGCTGCGTGCGCCTGCTGGTTGGGGCGGCTATGGTGGCTAGCATTTTTTTCCAAACCAATCCATCCGTTTCCTCGCCAATGTCGCTGTCAGTCGCGCGTGATCGCACGGGCGTTTGATGTTTTCGAACGTACTGTGGCCAGTAAGGTAGGTTTCAACGGGAACGCGGCCGCGGCAGTCGTATCATGTGTGTCTGACTACATAGTAGTTAACGTTTGATTAGAACCACAGGGAGGGCGGTTGGTCTGACAGTTCTTGTGTTCAAATGCACCTCCTTCAATGGAGTACATATATACTTTAGCTCGTCGACGAGGACGAGCGACCTGTGATGTCAAGTGCTAAGTAGCATTTGGACGCACCGGAAGGGCGTTTCCACCTGCTGCCTCAAGCCAAGTCCAGCTTTTGCGTCTTCACTTCACCCTGCATGTTTAACTTCTTAACCAAATTGAACATAGTGCTTTGTGAACTGTTCACATAAATAGCATCGTAGCTATTTTTTCTTTAAATTTTCCCTCCAGATGTCAGCTTTCATAAATCTAATCTAGTCCCTAGTTCGATATCCATGATAGATAACATGTGTCGTCTGCCGCGTTACAATAATTGGGTATGTCATGACAAAGTGGCAGGTGGCGGCATGATTGGTACTAATATATATGGTTACATTAAATAAATATCATTAACACTAATTAATTATTAATTGAATCACCGTGCGGCGTCCTATTGAGCTCCCCTAGCTTGGTGGTACCTACAAGGAGAGGGCTAGATTTACGAAAATGGTTGTCTAGAGATCAAATTTGAAAAAATAGATATATGCTATTTGTGTGATCAGTTAGTGCTTTGTTCAGGTGTGACTGACTGCGGATTGCTGTCCTATGTGATATACCAAAAATGAATGGCATATGCTAACACTAATAGTATAATGCAACTTTATAGTAGCTGTTTGTTCTTCCAACTCCCAAATTAAAGCTGCTGTTTGTTCTTCCAACTCCCAAATTAAAGTTGCTGTTTGTTCTTCCAACTCCCAAAGTTAATTGTTGTCCTGCGCTGCTGCTATGGGACAAAGGGCGTTTCTTGGAATCGGCGGTGGGTGTGTTAGCCTGTTAGGTCGAGGGGCCACTCGCAGAGTCTAATTGTGTTGGCACACTCCTCATGTCTGGACGGGTTTAATACGCCGAGTATTTTAGGTGTTCCGTAGCATACTTGCTACTCCTCTTGGTACTGCTGTGCACTTGTCCAAATCACGTTAGCGACGTGTTTCTAACTTGTTGACTCAACTGGGAACGTGCGTGGCGTGATGGGTGTTGACGGAAAATGACACACACACACGCATTGTGCTGTGCAATGTACAAGTGATAAAAACAAAACAAAAGTTACTTCTGCTAAGCCAAGGTCGGTTACCGTTTGCATCTGTTGATGAACACCAATCCCAAACCCAACCTATGTATGAACAATACCGATCTTTTTTTTTTACAAATTTGAGTTTGACGCATTTTTATCTGGCATATTTTTCTATGAATTTTGCTTATTCTAGTGCACTAGACGTCCTCAATTAGCAACCCCTTAACTTTCCCAAAAAAATATTCTTTTTTTAGAGGCCCAAACTTGTTCTAGCCGAAAAACGGATCGTCCTACCCTCTAGCATTGGGTTCGAAGTAACAGTCCAGAAACCCGGCCCAGATAATCATACTATTAGGCCTGGATTCTTTGCATTACTAATTGAGCCCATTTTTTTTTGTGCAGAGGAGTACGCGACGGAGGCGGCGGCGGTGGCGCACGTCCGCCGGCTGCTGGACATCGTCGCCTGCACCACCGCATTCGCCAAGCCCCGTGACGGCGCCAAGCACAAGTCGTCCAAGCACGCGCGCCCCGTTACACCGCCGTCTCCCCGAAATCGCCTCCCCCGGGGTCCATGGCGGCGGCGAGGCGCCGGCGATATCGGAGGCGTATGACATGGCGGCCATCGGGCCGCCGCCGAAGCTGAGCGAGTTCTACGACTTCTTCTCCTTCGCCCACCTCACCGCGCCCGTCCACTGTAAGACGCATTTCGTTTGCGCTTCCCCACGCGAAGCTGCAACCACTTTTTTTTTTTAAAAAAAATAGCTTCCGGAGTCCGGACACGCAGCAGTGGCGTATTGCCTGTCGCGCTAACCTAGCTCGGCATGTGCTTATCAAGCTAAGGGAGCTCGGCAGTATGACGTGCCGAGCAAGCCGGCCGGGGCAAAGTGTTATCATTCAATATGATAATTAATTATATAATAATTAATTAGTGTTAATCGTGCTTAAATTAATTGGCTACCGAGCTGTGGTTGCTCGGCACGTCCTGTCATGTGGGGCCGTGTGTATGGCCGGCGCCACAAGGCCAAGGACCAGCCGGCCCTAGAGGCGGCAAATTAGGAATCCATTGTTTCTAATTAGTCAGTTTGCAATTTGGAAGGTTTAGATATACCTTTTCTTAGATAAGATCCTTAAGATCAGATTTGATTGGATCTTTAAGATCCTTTCCTTTTAATTAGATTTGATATGTTATGCCTTCTCTATTTAAGGGAGAAGATGTCGCATGAATAAAGCAAGCAAAGGATTAGGTGACTAACTTGATCCCTTGCGCCTCCTTCACCTCCCACCTCTCATCTGGTGCGGCTGGGGTTCCTTCCCTGGCTGCGCATTCACCACGGCGCCTAAGCGCAACCCACATTCCCCCGCTTATCCTTCCGTACCGTCTTCGCTCCCAACGCCCATCACCTGACACGTCCTCCTTCCGAGCTCTGGTTGCTCGCTAGGTGCTACCGAGCTAGGTAGCGCGGTAGACAATATGTGTCGCCTGCCGCGGCTGCCGACCTCAGGGAGGGGTCTAGATTTGCAAAATCGGACGTTCGGAGGCCAATTTATTTTTTTAAAAAAATGGCTATAGTGCCAGATATGCGAAGGGTTCCGTGAAGTGTGTGGGGCGGATTAACTGACGCGTGCTTCGGGTGTGCAGTTATCAGGAGGAAGGAGAGGAATGGCGCTTCTCAGGAAGGCGATTACTTTGAAATCGAGGTGTGATCTCTCCTCCCTCTCTCAAAACAGCAGAACTCGTTTGATTGCGCTGTAGCCATTGCAACTTTGCAAAGCTGCAATAGACAGCTCTACTGTGACCATACACCTCACTGAAGAAGATGATATGTGCCCAGGTGAAGGTTTTCAACGGGAAGCTCGTGCACATAGTTGCTTCGGTCAAGGGTTTCTACTTGGTGGGTAAGCCACACACCGTAAGCCACTCCCTGGTGGACCTGCTGCAGCAGCTCAGCAGTGCATTTGCCAATGTTAGTAACAGTGAATGCTACACGTTCATTATCTTGACTTGCTCGCTTTCCATTATGCTCTTATCTGTTTTTGTTGAACATACAACTGCTCCACTTATCATAAGTTTTATGAGGGAATTGTATCTGATAGTGATAGCTATTGTTCATTTCGCACAGGCATACGAGGCACTGATGAAAGCCTTTGTGGATCACAACAAGGTGATGATAGTAAATATTCTTTCCTTTTGCTTTCTTATACTGAAAATTGAATAAAATGCTGAAATTTACCGAAATTTTGATGAGGACACATTTCTTGCTTCCTCAGTTTGGGAATCCACCGTATGGATTTCGTGCAAACACATGGCTTGTTCCTCCTATGTATGATGACTCTGCTACAAAGTGCCCAGCATTGCCAGTTGAGGATGAGAATTGGGAGGAAATGGAGGTGGCAGCGGACGAAATGGAAAATATGACCGGAGGCGGTGGGCAAAAGAATTTTCAATTTTGGCTAAAATGCCATGCAAATCTGAGGAAGAGAGGGTGATCAGAGACCGGAAGGCTTTCCTTTTACACAATCTGTTTGTAGATACATCAATTTTTAGAGCTGCATCAACAATACGGCGACTCATTGATTTGCCTATGAACTCAACTAGTCCACAAACTGGTCCAGATGATTCATTTGTACTTGAGGAACGTATCGGGGACTTGCATATAACCGTAAAGAAGGATGATGCTGATGCTAATTTTAAGTTAGAGGACAAAGTTGATGGAGTTGCTGTCTACCGAATGGGTGCTATGAAGATATCACAAAGAAATCTTCTCAAAGGTTTAACTTCTGATGAAAGCATCGTTGTTAAGGTGATAGCCTGGTACCTTCATCTTTTATCCCATTGTTTTTGTCTTTTAATATTAATGGCTAAGTTCTATCAACATGATCCCTATGCAGGACTCTTCCACTCTAGGAGTGGTGATTGTTAAGCATTGTGGATATACGGCAACAGTGAAGGTTTCAGGATGCACAAAGGACAGTAATGATGGCAAACAAACCAGTGATATCTCTGATCATCTTGATGGAACCCTGAATATTGATGTAGATGATCATCCGGATGGAGGTTCTAATGCCTTGAATGTTAACAGGTTTGATATATATTCTCATGTAAATATATTATATACTTTCTAAGCTATTACTAGGCGATGATGTTCCATTAACCTCTCTCTTTTTTTCTCAGTCTAAGAATACCACTGCTGAAAAGTATCAACCCAGAAATCGCTGCCAGTAACCAGCACCTTACCCCAAAGTCCCATGTTGATAATCATGCAAGGAAACTAGCACGTACAGTACTTGAAGACAGCTTGGTAAAGCTGGAGAACATGCACAGCAAAAATCCTAGAATTATCAGATGGGAACTTGGGTCCTCCTGGCTGCAACACTTGCAGAAAAAGGATTCTCCAGTGTCTGAGGATACTAAGAAGAATGCAAAAATGTTGAAAAGAGCCAGCTGTCAAAGGTCTTGGCAAGCATTTTGAACAATTAAGGAAAATTAAAAAGAAAGAATGCAATACTGAAGGTGCTATGTCTGAGAAGGAAGAATCTAACAGTAACTGCTTGCTGATAAATGGTATTGAAGAATCAGATAATTTAGCATTTAGCGAAACCAATAAGGAGGCTGATATAAGGAAGCTTATGTCAGAGGATGCTTTCCGTCGCTTGAAGAGTTTGGGAGCCGGCCTTCATCAAAAGGTGATTTAACTATACAAGTTCACAGAGTTACTTTAGAATTTCCAAGTGCCATCAATTGATATGTTCCGTCTTAAGGAATTTAACTTATGTCCTGATGAGCTTCTCCATGCTATTTCACTTGGGATCAACATAGCAAGCAATTAGTTCTACATATGCCAATTTTTTGCCAGTAGCCTTGTATTAAGTTGTGCCTGTGATGTAGGCGCAGAAGCGCACTCCAGTAATCAGGAATGTTTTGGTGAAACTTTGTTGCTTTATTAGCTAACTTCATTATTTATTGATCCAGTCCCTTGAAGAGCTCACAAAGATGGCCCATAAGTTCTATGATGATACCGCACTTCCAAAGCTAGTAAGTCTTATTTAAAATTCCAACTCATATTTTTATTAACATTCTCTACTCTGAGAACAAGTTGTTTATTTTGCTGGATGTTGCTACCATCTCTTGTCCTAATAAGTAGTTTAATTATCTCACCAAGAATTCTTGTTATCATACTATAGGTTGAGTTCATTGATACTTGTGAAGTAGTCAATCACCTGACCTGCATTAACATTGTGCACCACAAGGTCCACAAGAACTAGAATACTTTTTTTGTGTGTGTTAATGTAGAGAGGACAAAACAGTTTTTAGGATCAACGCTATGTTGTCTTGAAACTTTCTTAAATATCGTTTGATGCCCATAATGGGTAATTAATTCTCTTTGGGACCAATTTGCACAGGTGGCTGATTTTGCTTCCCTTGAACTTTCACCAGTGGATGGAAGAACCATGACTGATTTCATGCATACAAGGGGACTTAATATGTGCTCCTTAGGCCGTGTGGTGGGTGTAAATTTTATGCTTAATTGCTTTTGCTTCTATGCTTAATTACCAGAATAACCTGACTTTTTTCTTTAAAAATCAGGTAGAGCTAGCAGAGAAGCTCCCACACATCCAGTCAATATGCATCCATGAAATGGTCATTAGATCCTTTAAGCACATCATTCGAGCTGTTATTGCAGCTGTTGATGACATGGAAAATATGTCTGCAGCTATAGCTGAGACTTTGAACATTTTACTAGGATCTCCAAGACTAGAAAACGATGCCGACATAAATGCTCGTAGTGAACATAATTTGCGATTGAAATGGGTAGAGAGCTTCCTTTCTAAACGATACTGTTGGAAATTGGAAGATGAATTTGCACACTTGCGGAAGTTTATCATTCTGAGAGGGCTTTGCAGCAAGGTACGGGTAGTAAAGTGAGATTTTAAAACATTCATAGTATCCATTTTCTAAACAGGCGTACTGATATGTTTGTTGCTCAGGTTGGACTGGAGTTGGTTGCAAGAGATTATGATATGAATAGCCCCAACCCGTTCGACAAATCTGATATTGTCAGCATTGTTCCTGTATGCAAGGTAGCACATTTCTGAAAGTTGAAGCACTATTGCTTTCCCATTGCTTGGATGAATTATTGATTAGGTTTGCTTTGGCATTGTGTTCTCTTCTAGCATGTGGTCTACTCATCTATTGATGGTCGAAACTTACTAGAATCATCAAAGATGGCTTTGGATAAAGGAAAGCTTGATGATGCTGTCAACTATGGAACAAAGGTATGCAGTGGTCAGCCTTTTTGTGTCTTTTCTGTACTTTATTTAACTGCTGTGCTAAAATTCTTCCTGAATTGGCTTAGTGAAGTTACTGTCTACCTTCTTTATTTACTAATATACTTTTTTTTGTTGAAGGCTTTGTCCAAAATGATAGCAGTTTGCGGTCCATACCATCGGCTGACTGCTAATGCGTACAGTCTTCTTGCTGTAGTTCTTTACCATACTGGAGATTTTAATCAGGTACTTCAATGAATTTGGTGTAGGTTTGCTGTATTCGATCTGTTGGATGCTCTAGTTCACATAAATCTGTTTTGCTCAAAAACCATATTAATATTATCTTCGCAGTAAGCTGCAACGTTTGTTTTGATAGCAGCTCCTGCAAGCAAAGGAGAGATTGCTTTGTTCACAACATTGTGACCTGTGTAGTTGCGAGATGTGGGAATATTGGAAATTGCATTTTTCACTAGACTTTTATTCTTTCTATGTAGGCAACTATATATCAGCAGAAGGCACTTGATATCAATGAAAGGGAGCTAGGTCTTGACCATCCGGAAACTATGAAGAGTTATGGGGATTTGTCTGTCTTCTACTACCGTCTCCAACACATTGAAATGGCCCTGAAGTAAGTGTTGTTATAGGTGTTTCTTTGTGTAAACATGAAAGCTAGCTTCATGACTTTGGCTCATAACCAGTCTACTGAGATCCACAATGGCATTGTGCTGGTTTATTTCTAGCCATCATACGCATCAACCATTTATATTGCAAGTAGAATGGCCACTGCAGCATTTGTACTGCTGCACTTGCCAGTGCAGTGTATGCTGTTTTGTCTAATGGCCTGTGACTTGTACATGTGTTTACACATGACAAACTTGCTATGGGCACCTGTTTGCTAGATAAAATCAACTGCCACACTTATGATCCAACTTTTGTCATTTATGTTCTCTATTTTGAATAATTGTATTCCTAATCGCATCTTCCTCTTGAAGGTATGTCAACCGTGCACTTTATCTACTCCAATTTTCTTGTGGGCTTTCACATCCAAATTCAGCTGCCACCTACATAAATGTGGCTATGATGGAAGAAGGTATGGGAAATGTTCATGTTGCTCTTAGGTACTTGCATGAAGCGCTGAAGTGCAACAAGAGATTGCTAGGAGCTGATCACATACAGGTGAAAGAAACTACATTTTTTTCTTACCATGTTTTCATAAGTTCATCTTAAGGTTATTAACTCTTAAAACAATAATGTAAGTGGGTTTTTTTTCTTGGAATCGATTGATCTACATCAAGTTACAATCTTTATGAGATTAATTCCATACATATAGTTATATTTGTCTAACCCAAACTACATTCTTAGAATCTCTCACTTGCACCAATGTTTCTTTAGAATGGCATAACAGTACTGGAATGCTTATCTTGTAACAATAATGATATAAGACACCTCTGGTATATTAGACATGTCCCATTAAACTATGACAGTGCATGTCCAAACCAACTTGTGATGTAGCTCTAAGCCCTCCCTCAAAGGCCATGCCTTAATGTTCATGTTTGTCTCAATAAAACTCTTCAATATGTGTTCCAAGTTTCAAAACTACATTTTTT
This sequence comes from Bonia amplexicaulis, assembly GCA_036346245.1. Taxonomy (NCBI): domain Eukaryota; kingdom Viridiplantae; phylum Streptophyta; class Magnoliopsida; order Poales; family Poaceae; genus Bonia; species Bonia amplexicaulis. The sequence goes on from CM070746.1 coordinate 18,448,473, forward strand.
TTTACATTTTTGAAAACAACCTCTTTTTTACATAGTATCATATCACCATGTCATTCTTTGTTTCAGAAAAGGTTTGTATTCGTTGTATCTCTGTGACACCTTTTCATAGAACTATAAAAGTGACACATTTTTTTAGTATATACTTCAATTTGTTTGACATGCATATAAATTTGAATTATTTCAAGGAAGTATATGATATGCACAAGATCCTGTGACTAAATTACCATGAATTAATGAGGCACTTTTTTAACCAATCAGACTGCTGCAAGCTATCATGCCATAGCCATAGCCCTCTCAATGATGGACGCATACTCCCTAAGCGTGCAACATGAACAAACCACCTTACAGATACTTCAGGAGAAACTAGGACAAGATGACCTTCGAACTCAGGTTCTTCTCTAAATATACAAAATGAAGGCCAAATATTCCAATGTTTTCTTTCATTGTTAAGCGTTATTTTCTTGCTGCAGGATGCTTCTGCATGGCTAGAGTATTTTGAGTCAAAAGCATTCGAACAACAAGAGGCCGCTCGAAGAGGCATCCCAAAACCTGATTCATCTATTGCAAGCAAAGGACATCTTAGGTATGAATAAATTGTGCATTGTCAATTGTAAACTGTTGTGATCTAGATTGAAACATCTATCTTTCCAGCATATCAGATCTACTTGACTACATAAGCCCGGACCAGGAAAAAAAGAGAGGGTTATGCAAAAGAAGTGCAGGCGTGCAAAGGTGATTATAATATATGTCTACTTTTCATTATTATCATTGTTAAAAATAGTTAGAAGAGATATTAGTAAGTTGGGTACTAGCCAGAAGTCACTGTTGGAACACAAACTCTAAAAGATATACCTATTATATTTTGGTAAACAATTCTTATGGATATATAGTTTATTGGAATTTATTTAGATAAGACACCTAGTCGATTAGTACTAGGCATCTACCTGGAAAGGTTCCAGACCCATCCATTAACGAACCAATTTTCTTTCAGCGCAAGAAGATGATGTTGGCTGCCCAAGTAACTTCAATGCCAATTTTCTCAAATCTGGGGCACATTTACCATAAATTCCTCACCATTGCTTTGGTTCTAGATGAGCTCTATCCTCAATTGAGTCAAAGGAATTAAATCCACTTCCAAACAAAGATAAATCTGCAAATTGTTGTTTGATATATTGCAACTCATCACCAACAAAAAACCTCCTAAAGCATTTATTCCTCATGTCCGAAATTTCAATGTCCATATGAGGAGCTTGGCGATTTAGAACTTCACCAAGCCAAGTTTCACTATAATACCTAAAAAGAGCGCAAAGAACATGAGATTTGGAACACTGCATATGCTAAGGTTAGTATCTTAAAATTGAAATCTAAAGGCAAGCAATAAAATTTTAAAAGGCAAAGGGCTTTACTTGGGATTTAGTGAGTGTGTCAAGCAATGCAAGGGGGTATTACTTTTTGCCCATCGAGAAACCAATATCTCTTGCACAATATTATAAAAAGTAGACTCATTATGGGATTCTTTCCTTTCATGGCGATAAATTGTAGCCTTCACCTTCTCAATCATTGTATCCCACATCTCATAGATCAAATGAAGGCATGGTTTGTCGGTGTCAACTGCTCGTATCATAGAATAAATAGGCTCAGTGAAATCAAGGATGTATTGCACCTTATCCCACCACACATCATTCAGAATTTTATCTTTGATAAATTGTGCTTGCCCCACATTGTCATCCGGTACTCCACTTTTCACTCACTACCATCAACACAAGATTTTCTTTGATCAAACAAAACCTTTTGAGCATCACAGTAGTAGAAGCAAATCTCGTATCAGCAATGGCAAGGAATTTCAACTTACTGAACTCATTGAACATAGACAACCTCATGGAATGATTCATGATGAAATTCTTTATAATATTAGCATCTGTTGCAACCTCACTAATCCAATGGCAATCTTCATAAGCCTCATCATCAATTTCCCTGGGAGCACATATGTTCTTTAAGCCAAGGTTCAAAGTATGGACAACGCATGGGGTCCAGAAAATATAGGGGTACTTTTGCTCAACAATTAACCCCGCGGCTTTGCAGTTGGCTGCATTATCAGTGATCACTTGGACAACATTCTGCGGTCCAACCTCCTCAATTATAGCTATCATCTTCTCGGCGATGAACTCCTTTTTCTTAATTTCGCCTTCAGTGTTCATTGCTCTTAAAAACATTGGTCCATCTTTTGTTACGGCCAAGAAATTTAAGAGTGGACGCCTTTGAGCATCGGACCACCCATTTGATACAACATTCACACATTTTGAGCTCCACGTTGACTTGATGGGCTGCAACATTCGCTCAACATGTGTCTTCTCTTGCACAAGAAGAGTTGTCCTCAACTTGTTGTAACTTGGAGGGGCATAGCCACCCAAGTTGTGGTTGGCAGTATAGGTAAATGCTTTCCTGAAATAAGGATTTCTTGCTATTGAAAGGTATGCCTACAAATGAACAAAGGGTCCAAATTAATTTCTAAATGTAATTAACAATCTATCCTTGTAAGATAAGGATATTAGTTAGTGCAGAAAGATATTAACCTGCGGTAAAGAACATCCTAGCAATCAAAGTGTCAAGCTGGCTACGACCTTCATGATGGAAGCTTGATTCAATATCTAAAACCCCCTTTCTCTTCGTCACATTCAACCCTTCCGTAGGCAGTGGAACTTCCCTTGGCAAGCTTCTCGCAATCATTGCCTCGGCTTTAGCAATTTCGTCATGAAGTTGAGCGAGCACATCGACTGTAACTTTTGGACAAAACTTCACACCATAATTTCCTATCTTCACGAAATGTGCTTTAACTCTTGAGTAGCTCCCATGGATAATATGATCACAGAGCCTACATCTAGATCGTGCATTCTCTCCTGCACCATTCCCAGTCTTCTGTAGCAACTCAACATACCTCCAAAGTTGCTTCTTTTCATTGTCAGTTGGAGGTACCACACGAGCAGCATTTAGGATGCTCCTAGCCAAGGCGGCTCCACTGGATGAGCCAGGACACGCACTAGTACCAATGCTACACGACGCACTTGAGCCTCCAAATCCACCACCATCAGATGCCATAATCTGATCTGAATAGCATGACAACAAATAGCAAATAAACAAGCTAATGACAACAAACAACCTGATCATTGCCCCTACTGAATCATCCAATACATACATTCAGTCAACAAATAGCAACTAAATAGCACTAGCGATGGCGGACCATCTTGAAGCGGTCGAGCCCACTGGGCGGCGGCGGCCGAGGTGCCGAAGTGAGGCGGCGGAGGGCGGGCGGTCGGCGGGTGTTGAGGCGACGGATGGAGGCGGCGGGCGGGCGGTTGGCGGAGACCACAGACGGAGGCGACGGACCGAGGCTAGGGGCGGAGGAGACGGGCTAAGCGCGGCGGCGGGCGGCGACAAGAAGGCAACGACCGGAGGCGACGGGCAAGGCAACGGGCGAGGTGGTGGGTGTTAAGGGTATTAGAGATAGAATAGGAATCGACATATTCCCCTGTAACATCCCTTTGTGCTCCCTATATATATTGCTCATTGGGCCTCTTCAATATACACACAATATTCATAATATGGTATCAGAGCTTAGGTTAAAACTCTAACCTCAATCTACTTCCGCTCCGGTCGCTGCCGCTGTCGTCGCCCCCGGTCACCGCTGGCCGCCGCTGTTGCCGCCCTCGGGAGGAATGTGCTCTACTCCCGGGGGCGGCCACCTCCTTCCGGTCTGACGCCGTCGTCGTTGGTGCCCGCACCCGTGTTCCGCCGTTGGTATCAGAGCTTAGGTTAAAACCCTAACCTCGATCTTCTTCCCGCACCGCCTCCTCATCGGATCCGTCAGATTCGGTTGCCTCCACGCCGGATCCGGCCGCCACGCCACGCCGGGCACTTTGCCTCTGGTCGTCGTCGCCGTGCCCGCCAAAGACCTCCGCGTCGTTGCTTGCGCCGGCTCCTACGCCGATGGATCTTGGGCCGCCAGATCTCGCCGCAGTCGTCGTCGTCTGGCCGCCTCCTCCAAGAAGGCCTCCTCCGCATCGCTGGATCCCGGTGAGCCGCCGCGGCCGACCATCTCTTGGAACGCCGCCGCCGCTCGCCTCTTCCGGATCTGGCCACCACCGGCGTCACCAAGCCTGGATCCAGCCATCTTCACCACCGCCGACGCCATCAAGTTTGGATCCGGCCGCCCCCGGGCCGGATCCGGACGTCTTCACCGCCGCCGAGCTCGAATCTGGCCTCGCCCGCCTGGATCCGGCCGTCTTCACGCTGGATCCGGCCGCCGCACCACTTGGCTCGGAATCGGCATATTCCCCTGTAATATCCCTTTGTATTCCCTATATATATTGTCCATTGGACCTCTTCAATATACACACAATATTCATAACGGCGGCGAGGAGGCGATGGGCAAGGCGAGGCGGCGGTCGTGGAGGCGGCCGAGGCGTCGTGGAGGTTTTGCGTGGAGGCGGCGGGGTGACGACGAATAGATTGGATCTGGCCGTTGTGGGGGTGGGGGTGGGGGGTATTATGTTAAAAGTATCGGAGAAGTATCGGGAATTATTTTGTTTTTTTGAATAATCATTAAATTAGGATACATATCGACGCATATCGGGGCCGTATCTGTATCCTGTACAGTATCCGATACCGGTACGTGACTTTTGTGAAGTATCTATGCAACATAGATTATCTGTCCATGTTCTTAAATAGGAATTGAACTTCCCTATATATCGACATACACTTAATTCTTTATTGTCTTATATGATTCATGAATTGGGGTCGCTTTTTTGTTTTTGTGTAAACTCTTGCTTAAAGGTGCCGCTGCTGCCGCCTTAAGCATTACATAGGCCTTTTATTTTGCCCCTATTACCTCTTATTTTCCTTTTCACCACATATAGTATTAAATGCAGAATAATATCAGAGCCCATCAAGCTGAATCAGTTGAAGAAAAGGAGAATTTCCAGCATGACTCAGGATCTCCTCTTGAAGCAGACAAAAAGGATTTTCAAGAAGCAAAACTGGAAGCGCGCCCTCCTGTGGTAGTACAAGAAACTTATGCTGTCCATGATGAGCTGAAGCAAGTAGATACTTTATCGCCTGAAGAATATTCTGATGAAGGTTGGCAAGCAGCTAATTTGAGAGGGAGATCTGCAAATGTACGAAAGAAAAGCAGTCGCAGAAGGCCAGCTCTCACTAAACTAATGGTTGATCGAATAGAAGATGGTCACACAGGTTCTGCTTATAGGACTGGTGTACAACCACAGACAAAAGGAGATAAGGAGGAGGCTATAAACTCCTCCAGCCAACTCTCCTTTGGCTGCTTTTTCAAAACTGACAAGTTGAATGGGGATCCCAGCATTATTGAAGATAAGTTTTCCAATGCTATGTCTAAACAAGAACGGGGCACAAAACCTACAAGAATTTACAGGCCTACTAGCATAGCTTCCAAATTAGTATCATACAAGGATGTGGCAGTGTCGGCCCCTGGCACAGTTTTGAAACCAAATTTGGAACAGGAGGAAGCAAAGGAGAAGGATAATGGACAAGATACTGATCTAATACTGTCATCCGAGGAAGAAGATAGGAAGCTTACAGAAGAAGAGAAGGAAAAGCCAAGTAACGAGAGCAGCAAAGAGGTTCTTTCAAGTGAGCCAGAGGGAGTCAGTCATGCAGAGAAAGCTCCTGACAGCAACAGCGATGAAAGCCCATCTGCACCTAAGAAAACAACTGGAAGCAAACTTTCAGCTTCAGCGCCTCCATTCAATCCTGGATCTCTCTTATCGATGTCCCATCCTTACAACACAGTCGGAATATATGATGCTAGTGTTGTTCTTCAGCCAACTCCAAGTCAAGCAGTGGAGATTATCCCTCATACCATTGATACTAGAGTACCCCGTGGTCCTCGGTCCACCCTGTACTATCGTACTGGGCATGCTTTCCAAAGGAAACAGGGTTACACACACAGCCAGAGCACTATTCTGAGGGGTAGCCACTCCCCCACAACCATGAATCCCCATGCAGCCGAGTTTGTGCCTGGAAAAACTTTGCAACAATCTGATGTGGCTAACGGAGAACCTGCTAATTCTGTCAATGATTCGGCAGATCAGCAGTTGGCATCACAGGCCTCAGATGAAGCGAAGGTTGATATGCCTGCTGCAGAAAAGGCAGGTCAAGTTGAGAAAACAACTCCAGGTAAAGGGCAGGAAAGCAGAGGAAAGATGCGATGAAAAATTCATACAAAACAGAGCTGGCAAGGCAGATTTTGCTCAGTTTCATTGTCAGGTCAGTGCATGATAGTTTAGGTTCGACTGGAGCTGACTCGGACAGAAAGCCAAGTGGATCAGATGAAGCTAGTAATAAACAGAGCAGCAACATAACCAAGAACGCCTCAGGTTGCAATGAGTTTGATAAACAAATGAAGGCCACCGAGGATCCTAGAAGTGAGAAGGATACAGAGGGATTTACAGTCGTTCCAAAACGTAGAAGAAGCAAGCACTTTGTGAATCCCATAAACGGTCTCTATTCTCAGCAGTCAATTTGCACTTCTGTCAGCTAAGGTTACTGCACTTTTAGACCTGCAATATTTTGGAAGATGGTATCGCTTGCTTTGCTTAGACGCTTGGTAGAAGAGTTTTGCCCTATCCCTATCCAGATGAGCAAGCATGTAGTCAAACTGTACAAAGTTTTCCGCAATGCCGTTTTGTAATAAAATTTTGTAATTTGGGGTAGCAGTAATGCTGAATAAAATGTTTTTTCTTATACATGTTATGTATGAATCATAGGATATAGTAGCATATATTTATTATTTAGTTCATCCAACATTCCAATGGAGCTCCTCATTATGCTTGGTGATATGCACTTGTCAAATTGTCGTAAGGATTTATGACTGCAAATGCTGTTGGAGCACACTAGACTGAATCTGTCAAAAAAAATTCTGGGAATCAAGAGCTCAAAGCTTACTCATGTGAGCTAGGCATATTTTTCACGACTTTTCTGCTCAAACTAAATTCAGCTCAATGTAGTCTTCGTATGCCTTATGAGCAACACATTTTCTTGAGTTTTACAGTTAAGCTGTTGCAAAATGCAGACCAGACCAGACCAGACATGAATTGGTTTACAGTTAAGCTGTTGCAGGCTTGCAGCTGTAGCACCTGTACTACCTCCACATCCTTAGCATCTACATCTACGCTGTGCCCATTCTTTTACTCCTCCTTACGAGGTCAACTCAGCTCGATGGCAGCATGCATTCACCTCCTGGCCAATAGCTAGCTGCTGCGCCTGTACATGCGTATAAGGCCCATGCCATGCATGCGACGCATTGATAACCTCCCGTCTTGCTTGCTTACTTCCTCTGATCTGAACTCTGAACCAGCTGTTCGATACCCCTGCTTTTGCCTGGCTCCTGCTATACATGTATGCGTATGCATGCTGTTCTATGCTATGCCATGCTAGCTGCTGCACCGTTTGCTTCTTATTTATTACTAGCAAGTCCATATTTATTTGGGGCCAGGTCGATCAGCAGGTCAGAGACCAGCATGGCATGGCAGCATATCTGAACTCTTAATTAATACTCTCTCCGTCCAAATTTATACCACGGATTCCTTTTTATCATATAGACTGAAGAGACCATAGAAATGCGTATAGATCACTCCTAACTATTATCTCTACTACGCATTATATTCAAAGCATACATATAGAAAATAGTAAATAAAGCAGCATATTTATTAAGGATATAAAAAAATATTTTACTAATATTATATTAGAATATAAAATACGTCGTATATCTTTATATAAACTTCTGACAGAGGAGAGAGTAGTATTCCGGAGGAGTAATTGTGCTGAGAGCTAGTCACGGGAATCCGGTTGAGAGCTAGCGAGGCTCTGTACTGTGAAGGACCCGTCAGATTGTGAAAAGAAACGCAGAATTTATTGCAGGTTGCTTTGCTTTGCTTGCCTCCTATGCCTCAGCGTGCGCACGCGTGGGCTGGATCTTATGCCTGCGAACGTGCGCGAGATTGGGATCTCATTTATGCAAACTGGGGACGCGCTTCTGTATATGCCCACCCAAAATAAGCGTGCAAACCAGCATGTGTTCTTCATGCATGGTTTGGCGCAGGCCGGTTCGTAACTGCTTGTACTATTTTTGGATCAATATAAGCTTTCTTTAGGACAAGTGTTGGTATAATCTACGGATTCTAGACTCTAGGAAATTGTAATTAGTCTCAATACTAAACTCGGTAATTTTGTTGACTTCCATCTCTGTCAGTGAGCCATGTGTTCCAATCTGATGAAAGTATATTCACTGTTTGTCACATGCGTGTACAAACCCTAATCGACGCATCATGCACGCATCCGAATCAGGTCTTGTTCTTTACGGCTTTTAAAAATGGCTTTTAATTTTTGTTACAGTACCTAACTTTCAAACGAGATATTTTCTTAAGACTGAGTCTACAAGTTAATTATAGTACACGTTAAAAACCCAATATCTATATCAACTAAAATCGTAAACGAGATCTCTCTCTATAATATCTGCCGCAAACAGCCGTATCAAACAGGCCTCATAACTGCATGAATAGTTCATCTGCAGTGCGGCGGCATGGTGCCGTGGCTACTACAAATCTTTGGGGCGGCTTTGCATACAGCACTACATATATTATTCCTTGGTGTATAATTTGATGGGTCCCCACATGCTAGTGACTCCAAGGTACGTACAGATGTTGCTCCTCTCACTGGGGCGAATAAACTTGACGTTGGCATCCGATTCCTATCCAACTTTTGTGACCAAAACATGATCGCAAGATCAGTTTTGGGAGATATGTTCGAAACTTAGGAGAACCGAGTAGCTCGGGTGCCTAGCGCTGTTACAGTGCACACAGTCCGTCTAGGTTTGATGCCTGAGATCAAACTTGATGTGTCTCATCTATATAATTAGAATAAAGTTACATATGCATGTACGATTTAGTGAAATAGCGTGTATATCCACGCTCCAAAAGATTTTGATAACTTAGCTTATGTTCGAGATCGTGCACGTGTGTGTTCGTGAGGTGCTGTGTGTTGTGTGTAGGCTTCTGCCACTCTAAGAAAAGAAACTTTCGAGAACCTGCTTTGAAAGAACGTACGCACCTTTCTCGCAAATACTACGACCATTTTTTATAGCCTTCCAGAAGTTGACTCGGTACATGACAAGATCATGGAAACCTAGCCACTACGTACTGCTTGTGCGTGCACAAATTAAGAATAGCTTGCATGAGTAGATAAAGATTCACTAGATTGAAATGTAGAGAGTGTTAAGTGACCAAAACCTAATCAAGAACTACTAACAAGGGTTGCATGCATGGATCATCTAATGCAAATAGGTGGTACAGAGAATTAAGCGTAGCATCGCCGGAATTAATGGAGGCGGCTCAGTAACGGCTGATTAATTAAGAGCCGAAGGAGGAGCTCCCGGGGGAGTGGACGGGGAACAACGGCAGTAGCTTCGGCCTCTCTTCGTCGCCGCCGCTCCTCGGCGACGAGTGCAGGTAGAACCCCTTGGAGGCGATGGCCTTCTCCTCCCTCTCCTCCTCCTCCTTGCTTATCACCACCCCGCACGACGACGACGAGGGCGGCGACGGCGAAAGCGATGACGAAGACGACCGCGACGAGGAGGAAGCCAGCACGTAGGCGTCCATGGGCGAGACCGGCGAGTGCATGAGGCCGTGGTGGAGGTGGTGGTAGTAGAACGACTGCGGCCGTGCGAGCTCCAGCCTGGTCGGCGCCGCGTGCCGCCTCTCCTGCAGCTTCGGCCTCCTCGGCGGCGCAGGCGGCGCCTGCGCGACGGAGACCTGCTTCTCTGCCGACGGCGCGCCCGTCAGCTTCTGCACGAGGGCGCGGAACGTCGTCGGGTCGGCCTGCACGAACGTCGTGTTCGTCTCCATGCAGCTCGTGGCAGAAGAGCTCATGATCCCCGGCGCATGAGATGGTATGAGCTATCTATGGAGATCGATGACGGCGCAGATAAAGGAGATAGCTGAGGAAGAAGAAGAAAGAAAGGAGGGGTGGTGTTCATGTGATGGGGTGAAGAGGAGAGTGGAAACTAGAGCAAGCGAGAGAGTTTTTAAGGGACAAAAAGGCTGCATTAAAGGGTGTAGTAGGGATCGATCGATCGATCGTTGCAGGACAGGAGTCTTTTCTGCTTCAAACCTTTGCCTCTCTTTATTGCTGCGTACATGCTACGACGACTACTCGACTTGCCATCCATCCACCCCCAGTGTAGCTGTGTATGTAGTAGGTGCATGTGCCGCATGCATGCATGATGCATGGCCCATGTGGCTTAGCACTTTTGTCGTGGGTCTCCTCTTTTCGGTTTTTAAATATTGTTTTCTAGCTTTTTTTTTACCGACTAGCTCTACATGCTCTTTTAAGTTCCTGTTTCTGACTTTTAGCTTTTTAATTTCGTCTATTTTTAGTTTTTTATTATTATTATTAGGGTAATTTAGAAGAACAGCACATATGCCGAGAAAGAAGAGATTGATAAGAGGTGTACACCACGGAGCGCCTTTCTTTGGGGGCCTTTCCTATCCACCCTTGATCAAGGCGGATCAACGGTTGATAGGGCCCTCCTCTGTACACCTGTTTTCCGTAGACCACGGCGTGCGTGCGCGCGCGCGCGAGGCAGTACACTGATGGGCCGGTCGCTCAGCTTAAATGGTGTGCTCAGCAGGTACTGCACGAAGTGCGAGTCGTCAATAAGTAGCCCCCGGCTGCCTGCACAAGGATAGGTTCATTGCATATTACTACCGTTTGTTACTCCGTTAATATCGATGAGCAAGCGTATAATACCGGCATAGCGCGTGCTGAGTGTACGCTATATATATAACCATCACAAGCACCGTTCAATGTAAGCAAACAATTTTTCCTCCCCCCCGCACTTAAGGAGAACGTGCGGCGGGTGTTGATGCTGTGCGCGGGCGCAGAAGATCCGGACGGGGTCAGTAAAGCAGGCTGTGTTTGCGTGGGGGAAAGGAGGAGGTGTCTGCGTGCCTGGGGCGCGGATCAGCTGCGCCGTACCAAACGCGAGACGGTTTGTCCGGGACGCCTGAGGCCGATGGCTCCCGCCACGTGGAGCGCTCCCTGCTGGCCGCTGCCCCTGTGTCGTGTTCCGTGCGCTCGAACACGATCGTGCATGGGAGCTGACCTGTCAGGACGGACGTCGCTGCTCGCCTCCCCGTCGAATGGGGTCCAGCTGTCACGTAACGTCCGTTCACGGGGACTGCCTTGTCGGCCAACCCATGTGTCGACCATGCCATGCATGCCGCCCTCGAGCTTCAGCTCAGATCGTTCTCGGCCATTTTTTTTTTCTTTGCTAGCTAGCTCATTATTGTCGCATGGTCAACTGGCTAGATTACGACCTGGGTTACGTCGCATGTGAGCTGTAGCAGCTGTTTAATCGCTCAGGTTGTCTGCGGCTGTTTTCTTGCTGTATTTTGTCCGGTGAAATTACTACACCGCTGCGGTTAATATCCGCTTCAGGCTTCACGTACTGCCTACTGATTGACTGCTAGAGGGAGCCGTCCACGACTTCTCCCAGGAAGCAACGTCAGAGAATCAACGCAGGCAGGCAGGCAGACGCGGTCCTGTCCGGTCTTGCGACGGGCCCCTGACCCTGCTGGGGCTGTGCCTGTGCGCACATGTTGGCTACTGCCCAAATCAGCAGCACTGAAGTCTGAAGTAGCATCAGTACTAAGCACCCATAAGAAACAAAACCCGCGCACCGATTCCATTACGTCAACGGGTTGGGCAAATAAAAGTTTTAAATTCTTTGCGAATCCAAGCATTCGAATTTTAGGATGATACACGCATCTCTCAGATACGAAGTCGGGAACTTGGTCGAGCCCTTCAGCCTTGCTCTCCCAGTTCAACGACGGCGCCATAAGAGGCGAGAACGTGAGCAGCGTTGTTAGAGGCCCTTGGGCAATGCATGCATCACCCTGGAAATACGCAGTGATCGAGGTTTAGGGGCTGTTTGGATTGTTCCCCTACGTTACCATGCAAGATCTGGGCGCACAAAACGTAATTGGTATATGCGTTTCCTTCGTTTAGGCCTTCAGGGGTGCGGCTGGGCCGAGCCGGGACACGAGACCCGCTATGGCCTGGCCTGCAAACCGTTCGGCCAACAAGCCCATGTTTCCGGCCTAGTATTGCGCAAGCGCGAGCATCTACGGACCGACCGAACCCAACGAAGAGGCCGCGGCGCCATGGGCTGCCCACCCAACGTTTCCGGCAGCCGGCAGGCGCATCCCGCAGCCTCGGCGCGGTGCAACGCAACGTTCGGTCACGTCATGTCATCCGGGACGCGGCATGACAACTGTAATCTTTTTCTTATAAAAAACTAGTCTCCAAAGTTTTTGTAAATCTAGTCTTCACAGGTACCTATAGTCTATAGAGCAAGAAGAGCTCGGAAGGTACTACCGGGCTTGGGATCTCGGTAGGAAGTTGTCGGCCGCAAAGCATTTGATTAGTGATTAATTAGTGTTAGTGATGCTTAATTAATACTAATCATATAGCCGCCTACCGTTTTGTCTGGGCTCGGCAGGACGCTGTCGAGCCACAATTGCTTGGTAGGTGGCTACCGTGGTCTGGTGACTCGGCAGGTCCTGCCGAGCTATTGTAGTAGCCCGACACGCAACACGTGTAGCCTATTGCGGCTACCGAGTTCGGAAAGAGGGTTAGATTTGTAAAAATATATATCTGGAGGCTAAATTTGAAAATTGTCTATAATGCTATATGCGTGAACAATCTCGTGGCATGCCGCCTCCTCCAGTGGGAAACCGTGCGCATGGACAGTATAGGGCTGCGCACAGGGCGATCGAACGGCAACCGCGGGCCAGTGTTTGGCCTGCTTCCTTTCAGTCGTTTCTACCTTTTTGCCATCGAACCTTACCCGCCGGAAGTTCCGATTTGTCCTCAGATGTAGGGCTGCTAATGGGCTTAGGCCTATCTAGGCTTTTGGACTCTTCTTTAGATCAAATTTGGACTCTTCTTTATTGGGCCAGATTTGGGCTGGATTGGACCAGACATTGAGCTCATATTTTTGTGCTAATTACTAAAAGTAGAGGAGAACTAATCCTAGTTAGACAACTAAGAAGGTAAAGGTGCTTGGTCCAACTAAGGTCTAGATCTGTTTTGGGTTGGATCAAGCTTAGACTTACATAATTTGGGTCAGACTTCGACTAGATCTTTCTCAATTTTATTTGAATTTGGATTAGATTTGGACCAGATTTCGGCGCATTAGCAGCCCTACTCAGATGTCAACATTTTCCTTTGTCAAATTTTGTGATTCCTATTTGTCATAGGGACAGGGACCACGGCCGAGGGCCCAAGCGTGAGATTAAGGCCCCGTTCATTTCGGCTTAGGCTTCTGACTTATTTTTCATTATTCCTAAATTTCGTTTTTTCTGGCTTTTTGCTCTTTTTTGAGACTTTTTGTCAGTTCTTTTTTCTCATATTTGTTTGTATTTTCCGTGATGAGCTAACATGTTTTTCTATTTTTAAATTTTTAAATTTTAATTATGCCAAATAAACTACAATCAGCTATAGTATAATTTTAGCTATTAGTCAGCTTATTTTAGCTCAACCAAGCGGCACCTAATGCATTGCGGGAATGTTGCTCACAGTTTGATCGGTCAATGGGTGTCCGATTGGCCACATATGGCTTCATGAGTGTGTGATTGGAGGAAGCTGTCCTAGTTTTCCCATTTTGCCGAGGTCATAGTATTTTGAAGAAGCTAGCGCGGTCAAGCGGCCCAAGGATTGATTCTGAAGAGAAGAGTGGACCAATAGCAGGAAATGAAACTAAGGAATAGATTCGTTCGGTTGGGCATGGAATTATCAAATTGCAATGCGACTTCATGGGGCGGATCCAAAGAGCAACCATGGGGCGCACAGGACACTAACCCATGTAAGTTTAGTGTGAACCCTCCCGTCTAAGGGTGTGTTCTTTGCGGTTTCTAAAAGCGGCTTTTAATTTTTGCTATAGTACCTAACTTTTAAACGGAATATTTTCTCAAGACCGGATTCACAAGTTAATTATAGTACACGTTAAAAGCCTAACACTTGTACCAGCCAAAATCGCAAGCGAGTATCTCTTTCTCCATAATATTTGTCGTAAACAGAAAAAAATCAAAATTTTCAGCCAAAAGTCAAAGCTACAGCCATAAAGAACATGCCCTAAATCGAATGACACCTAACATACTCAAAGATTGAAGCCTCGGCCTCCTGACTCCTGCTACTCCACTTAGTGCTCCTACAGCTGGACCCAAGACGACATCAATCAAGCATAGGACACACAACCTAGCATAAGCAAGTGCAGTTTAGTTGATATAAGCATGGCCCAAGACGCTCCCCCAACCAAGCCACTCTACAAAGGGAAGGTAGCAGGTAGAGATTGCACTGCACGGGCATCGTATTGCCCCAGTCACTCATGTCTCGTTCCCTTACTCCCTCCGTCCCGCCTCGTGTAAAAGCAAAATCCACCCTCTCGCTTAGTCGCAGGATCACAACCACCGGTTGCCAGAGCCCGGAGGCTAGGCTGCAACCCGGCCCCGCCACATCTCCTAGTTGTCATCACCCGTCAATCGTCTCGTCGAACACTTTGTGGCGTAGATTAAGTACTGAATCGATATAAGTTATTGCTAAATTTCTTTTGATTTTTTTCAATTTCTTTGAGGAAATAGGCTGAATTTATAAGTTATGGTTTAAATATTATGATTATTAGTTGATTTTTTTTGTCAAATTGTAGGGTTCGGAATTAGAGTTTTAATTTAGCTTTTTGAAAATTAGAATATCATATAATTCGTTACAATTCGAAAGTAAAATTATATATATAATTATATAATGATGAAGTAGTTAACTCCGATTATTTTCTTTCCTATCATCAGCCAAAGTTGCGTTGCAATATGCCCCTCGCCAGCTAGCATGGATGGAGATAGCCAAGCGGCCGGCCAAATCAAATAGATAAGCCATGCCAAGCAGGCAGGGGGCCACGCACGCCACTGAATGGACGTGCTGCACGTAGCCGTGGGCGGGCACACCCTGACCGTGGTTGAACGCGACGACACGCACGACCCGCCACGGGCGCGCGCTCACCGGCTCCTGGCTCTGGGACTCCTCCCTCGTCCTCGCCTCTCACCTCGCGTCCGCCCACCTCCAGCTCCAGCTCCGGGGCGCCACCGTCCTGGAGCTTGGAGCCGGCACGGGCCTCCCGGGCATCGCCGCCGTCGCCTGCCTCGGCGCCGCGCGCTGCGTGCTCACGGACGTCAAGCCACTCCTGCCGGGACTCAGGGCCAACGCGGAGGCCAACGGGCTCACCGCAGCGCAGGCGGACGTGCGAGAGCTCCGCTGGGGCGACCAGCTCGAGTCCGAGCTCCAGGTGGACGTGGTGCTCATGTCGGACGTGTTCTACGACCCGGAGGACATGCCGGCGATGGCGGCCACGCTGCGGGTGTGTGGCGGGACGGGGACGGCGGCTCGGTGGGGTGGGCGGCGAGCGAGGTGCGGGGCGGCGTGCAGTACTGCATGGACGTGCTGTCGGAGGAAGGCTTCAAGGTGACCGAGGTCGACAGGCTCACCCGGCCGCTGCTGCGCGACCCGGCGCAGACCGCCGCCTTCGCCGTCTATCGCGTCGAACGCCGACAACCACAGGAGGGTTGACTTCACATCGTTACGCTAAGCTTCTAACAGAACGACCATCAACTTTGACCTTTCCTTTTCGTAAGCTACTTTCCACCTCCTTCCAAACTGCAAATTCAGCTCGGTTCCGTCCAACTATTGTACAACATGTAAATGGATTTGCGACGGAGAAGAATCCATGCACGAAAGACCGTAATATGCCGCCGAAAATTACAGTGCTATACATTGACAAGCATTTTGCAGCAAGATAATTTACAGTTTCCAACAAGATAATTTACAGTTTCCAAGGATTGCTACAACGATGTTTCTTGATGTGCTAGCTTTCACTCTTTCTATTTCATCACAACAAAATTCTCAATTATTGTGTAAAAAGGAACTACAGTAGCATTTCCTCATCCTTACAAAGCAGAATACCAGTTGTATTTGTCTACCCAACCCAAACTTCCAGATGTACACTCGATAACTAACCGATCCAACCTTCCGGGTGTACACCCTAATAAAACCTGGTTGATTTCATGAGACTACAGCCCTAGAAAACATGAAAAGCGATCTGCAAGGTTTGCAATAACAAACCCAGAAAATACCTGCAAAAGCACAAGTAGACAGGGTAAACCAAATGACAAATGTGAAGTGATCTGGAACAGATAAGAGGTTCACAGAATTGAACATAGAGTTGCCACTAATTAGTCCAATTTTAAAATTAATAAAACAAGGTTTTGCACCACTCTTAGTGCAGCAAAAATGTTTACAATGATAGCTTTTTGACATAATCTCAAAGAAACAAATCCTGAGCTGCAAGACATCGGTTACCTGGACAGAACCAAGAATATAGACTGCTGAATAATGTCGACCATGGATGACCATATCAGCAACCATCGCTAGTGGAATTGTGAGCGACATGCCTAAGGTGGCCACCAAGGGAGTAGTCCAAACAACAGAAAGAGCCCTGCGCGGAAGTTCCATTGTCACAACTACCACAATTATGCAATATTATATATAAAAAATTGGCCTGCTTTTAGTGCATACCAGAAGTAGTCGGATAGTACACTTCCAATAAGGCCATTTGCCAGCACCACTTCATCCACTTTAGCTGAGTGGGGCATTGTAAACTTTGGCTCAATGCCTAGTGCGGTTAATGGCCAGACTGAAATAAAAAATAAAGACCAACTTTACTATATTTGCATATTTAGACCAAAGAAGCATCCATGAAATACATGAATGGTTTATGTGGTTAAACCAAACTACAAAAGAACCTAGACACAAAGGCTATGGCCGACAAATTAAACTAGAATACCAAATAAAATGCATTAGTGACATGCACAATGTTGCATAGAGAATATTTTGGATCATGAATAACAGCCACGGGTCCTGTAGCTTTAGATGAGAAAGATTCTCATACAATGCCGTGTGTCCACAGCAGTTTCCATTTTATAAATGCTATTTGCCTATTTATATCAATTGCTGTTTGAAATTTGAATATTCCAGTTAAATCAATTTGGAAAAGTTAACAAGAAAAATCTTACCAAGCCACCAGAGAAGAAAAAGACTGAAAAGTCCAAGATAGCCAAACAATTTTTGGACATCAACCCTTTCTCCTTCCTCTCCAGCAAACTTTTTGAGAAGCACTGAAATGATGTTGAAAGTTTAAACAGTTAACCATTGAATTAAGAAATATCAACTACAGATAAAACAGAGAAGTAAAACAACCAACCAGTAAATAGACCATATGACATAGCTGACAGAAGACCAAACATATCACCTAGAAGAGTCCTCTGTGTGGCCCTGCATTTGTAAAGCTTACAAATCAGAGGCAAATTTTATGGTTAACAAAGCGATGAGTTCTGTCTCAAAGTAACCAACTCATTTGAAACGTGATCATCAATTTCATGCAATGTGCCACATAAAATTGGGATACACAATGTTTTCTTAGATTATCTTTTATAAGAAAGGCAAGTTGACTGCAGCAAACCAACTTACTACAAAGCAAGAAAGCAAGTCCAAGGGCTTGATAACCACAGTAAACTAAGCATGGACAATATATAGGTCATGACTCATGAGGCACCAATGCACAACTGAGAAGCTTAATTTTAAGGGTAAAAGTTAAAACTCACTCACCCAGAATTGCTTACTTCTGATTCATCCGATGCCCAAGTCTGGCCCATAGTTGTCATTACCACACCAGCCATGCTAACAAAAACAGCAATAACTTTTGCAGCATTTATGGAATCTTGGCCAAGGAGCACACCAATGAAAAGAGTGAAGAGTCCCGAAGTTGAAGATAGTACAGTAGTACTAGCAACACTAGTTCTTGCAAGCGCTGCATTTGATAAATACTGCATCCATTGAGCATAAGAGAAAATGAGTAGTCTTTACCGATCAAAGTACTTGTTGTATGGTTGAAAACGAATGATCCCATTAATTATAAAGAACATGCAAATAATTGGAGAGTTACCTCGGTCATAAACCATATGGGACAAAGATACAATCCATACATTGCAATCTCCTTAGTGGAAAGTTCCTGCTCCTTCAGAACATCATCATCACATTCATTAATTCCACAAATAAGTGGTTTTGTCTCTTCTAGTACAGGATGATTCACGTCAGTGTAATTTATCACCGCAGTTTTCTGTGATTCCATTTCCAACATCTTCTGAAATTCACCATTCTTCAAAGGGGCGCTACCGCCGAAGGAAGATTTGGCCATGACTTTTGAAGCTCTACTGCTTCCAGAATTCCTTCTCAACAAATTGCATATAAAATCCTTTAGAAATGACAAAGGTATATAAATGACCATAAGGAGACCCCAAGTAAGTAATTGCAAATGGTTGCTTGTAGTTGGTGAATATCCCCTGCACACAGAAGTTTAGTTCAGATACTAATACGAAAACTCAATTCATCACATCAAATTTATCGAAACTCTAAGAAACAAAAACATATTTTTAACTGTAAAAGGCACACGGTGTCATGGTGGACAATCCTTGTTGCTTTTGAGACTATAATGCCAAAACTAAAGTAAGGCTCCTCATCTAATATGTAATCGTGCATTCTAGGTGAGCGAGAATATCACAATTCACAACCACCTCCAATCAGGCAAGCATTGATGATGCAAACAGTCACAACCAAGCCAAGCAAATTAGGATTTGACATTAAGTTACATGAGGAAAACATGCCGATGACAGGAAATTGATGACAGGTGCACACTTATAGAGCATTTACAGCATTTTTACAGAAATCCATACGCACAGACACATGCAATTTGTTTTTAGAAGAACCCCACACATATGAAAAGTTCCACCCAGTGGCAAGAGCACCAAGCTCGTAAGGAAAAATAACTGAAGAAATAAAAAAAAATCAACATGCAGCCTCGGTCAGATTCTAAATGCTGCCTTACATCCCCCTAATGAATTTTCAATTACAGGCAAACCTGCGCGCAACATTTAACAGTTCAGATGCAGACCAATGTCCCAAAGAGGCCTAATCAGTCTCGCTCGTTTCGGCTTCAGCTTCTGGCTTATTTTTCACTATTCATAAATTTCGTCTTTTTCTGTACTTTTGATGTTTTTTTGAGCTTTTTGCTGGTTCTTTTTTTTCGTATTCATTTGTGTTGTCCGTGATGAGCTAGTATATTTTTTTCTATTTTTAAATTTTTTAAAATTTAATTATACCAAATAAGTCATCTTCAGCATGAACACGTAAACAAAGGAACACCCCAGCATGCGAAGAAAAAAAATCTCTATACCTGCGTGACCTCCGCGGAGGTGACCCATATCAGCACCACTGCCACAATCAGGACCAGCCCAGCTCTGTACTTCAGATTGGAACCCATATCGCCGCAACTCTATCTCTCTCTACCTCTAATCTCCTCGGCTTCACCTCTTGTGCAGCGCGCGAGGAGGCGAGCAATTTAACCGCGGCTACCTCACCTGCCCGGCTGCCCGAGAGGCCACAATGCTTGCGGTGGACTCGGTGGTGGGTGAGCTCCGCGGCGCCCCTCGCCTCATCGTCCGCCTCTCTTCCCTCCCCACAAAAAGAGAGAGGGGAAGAGGAGGAGAACAGTTTTGGGGGCGGAGGTGGGTGGGGTAAAGCGGGGGTGACCTACCAGCGGAAGTTTCTATTTTTTGCTCATACCGAGGAGGAGAAGACGGTGCTTCGGGTGGATTCGGAGTCAAGCGACGGGAAGCGGAGCGAGCGACGGCGGCGCGGGCGCGGCACGGTGGGGACGACCAGTTTTGGCTCGCAAGCAGGTGGCCGCGGGTGGTATCCGCCGCCGTTGCGAGAATATCGGGTCTCTTCTTTATCAGTTTCTAAAAATATTTTTAAATTTTTACTACACTACTAAAATTTTAAACACAGTATTTTCTTAAGATAGAATATATAAGTTAATTATGGTATACATTAAAAGCTTAACATCTGTATCAACTAAAATCGAAACTGAGTATCTCTTTCTCCAAAATCTCTATCGCTAAAATTCAAAAATTTCAGTCAAAATCTATAAGCTGCAGCCATATCAAACAGGTGCATTATGTCTTAGAAAAAAGAGAGTTTGCAGCGTGCTACCGGACGTACTATGCACGGTCCTGAAAATTGCTGGGTTGGGCTGTTGGCAATATAATTATTATTAACGCTCCACTCATTTTAGCTTGAGCTTCTAGCTTCTGCTTTATTTTTCACTATTCATAAAATTCGTGTTTTCCTGAACTTTTAGATTTTTTAAGCTTTTTTATCGGTTCATTTTTTCGTATTCGTTTGCATTGTCTGTGATGATCTAACATATTTTTCTATTTTTAAAATCTTTTAAATTTAATTACACCAAATAAATCAACTTCAGCTACAGTGTAATTTTAGCTAGCTACAATACAATTTCAGCCATAAGCTATTATTTTTTAGCCCAACCGAGCAGACCCTTAAAGTAAGTCAGTTGTTCATCAGCTAGAAATCAATGACTAATTGGATTACTCTAGCACATCTGTTTTCCACGGTAAGACGGGATGTTTAACAAAGAAGTTTGCCTTTCACTCGAAGTACGCAGACATATGAACAAACGTTATTTGGGCATCAGGCATGTGATGTTGCCTTTCAATCGATGATGTTTGAAAGAATTGAGAAAAAAAATAACTTGTTAACAACTTGAGGACTTTTCTGGTCATTTTACATGGAGAAGTATAGTATACGTACGTCCTCGGCGTAACTTGCGTGAGGGTTAGTCAGTCTAGGAACCTTAACTTCCAAGGCTTGCAAAGATGATCAACATTTCGAGGAAAATTGACAAACAAACGTCCAGAATCTACTGAACCCCGTCTAGTAACTTCATGCTGAGCTGTTATCTTCGTAAATGAAGTTATGGTGATAAAAAAAAAAACTGGAAGGCCGTGAAATTTCGAACCTGACCATTACGTTTTCCTTCGGTTCCCAGAAACAACAGGGCATATTTGCAACTTTGATAATTTTCTCATCAATAGAATAACATTATTCGCTCATGGACGTTTGTTTTCTACTGCAATTCGAAACAAATGGGAAGAACAATCCTTGCCTGCCTCTGCTTTCCTGCTTTGTAACCAACTTCACAAATAGGTACTGCAAAACAAACGGATGGCCTACCATAGCTCGGGCAGAATAAAGCCATGTTCTAAACAGATCCTGTATTTTTAGTTCTTAAAAGTTGGTTTTTGGATAGAGTGGGATTCTAAGGTTGTTTCTTTAAGTTATTTGCAGAGTAACTGTAAGAGCCGTTTTAAACAGAGTGACTTCTCAATATAAGTATCTCTTACACCATCAATCTTTGTTACGATCGGTCAAAAAATTACAACCAAAAGCAACAGCACTCACCTTTGAACAGGGTACAAACAATACGCGAAATGAAATAAGATTGGCGCATTATTGGCCGGACGAAGTTTGTTACAACATTAGCTGTGTGCGCCCTTGTGGTTGGAATGGGACGGTTTTCTTAGTACTTTTTCACTAGACCAACGTATGCTTCATGACGCAATTGACAGCAACAAGACCTCTCCAATGTTCTCCAAATGGACGCCCTTCTCCCGCACAGTTTGTTCCATAATAATTGAAAAACGGTTCAGGTACGACGGACTTGTCAGCATATTACATCAAGATATGATGCTGCGTCCCGTATCCAATCAAACATAAATAGGAAGATAGGGAGTTATCTGGCAAAGTCCTTTTCAGAAAATGATGCATATACAACTGCCTGATCCAAAGAGAGAGAAGCTCACCGGAGTGATACTGAGAAAGTTTTGGAGAGATGAACAATGTTTTTTCCTGATTTACTACATGCATGTATGTACTATCATGGTATCATGCAGCAGAAGCATGAGAGCTGACAGATAGCACACTGTTTGCGTGCACACAAGGAATGTACGCAAAGTATAGTTGAGAAATGTTATGCAGGAGTACGCAAATAAACGATCTACGCAATTACTAGGTCTTCGTGTGCACCCCTCAATATATATATTTAGTCTAGTCGTGCCGGTTACGTGAGATTTGGGGGAACACACTTGATTCTGGAAGAATGAATACCTATGCACACCCACACCATGAAGCTGACGGGCTTGCCCCCATATTTCGGGTTCTTTCTGCCCAATGCAATGACCAAGCGTCTCATAGCGGCGAGCCGGCCGGCCAGGTCACACAAGTTCATCGAATCTGATCTTGGAGCCTTTGCGTTTAGGCGGCACTTGTTTCTCCGTGAAGTGTTAAAGCTGACCAGGAATTAGCACGGTCTTCTCCCTTCCAATCTCTTGGCAAAGCCACCTTGCTCTCCTCTCCGTACTGAAACGATTGCATTATTTGACAAGACTTGCGTCTTTGGATGGGTATTCTCTCGGTACATGAACTGGCTATTATACTCTTTGGCTACACTGCTACATTTTTGCCATTGCGTTTTTACCCGTTCTTCCAATGCTAGGTTATATTCGAAGCCTCATTCTATCAGTTAAGGGAGAACAAATAAAATCCAGGGAGAGCTGTTGAGGGAGACTATTGAACGATCGGTATCAGTAAGAATACCTTTAGTAGAGATGGCATTCAATTACTGAAAGGAACACATCAAAAATGGTTCCCTTTTGTCTCACTTCTACATATTCCACTCCTTTCCTTGCTCGATCCAATCTTAAATACCAGCATGATTAGTTAGAGCACCCTCACCACCAACGGTATCAAACAATGAAGTGCTTTCAGTTTTATGAAAATTGCCAACAAGAAATCCATTAGTCAGGATAATAAGATAATTCAACACATAAATTCGACCATCTTCCTTTTGGGTGGCTGGCTGTTGCGAAAATTGCCGAAAAACCCTCCGATTGAATCTATATGACAATGAGAATGCAAAACTTTGACCGCAATCTCACTTGGTGGCTGTGCAGTGAAAACACCATACATTTTTCTCTGGATGAAACTATGTTGTATCTGATGATGACTATATTCCCTGGTGGTACAGAATAGTGCCATCAATGTCTGCTCCAAATCAGACTGCAGCTGCTCTTTCACAAGCTTTGTAGTAAATCGTCTTCTGCACATAGAAGAGCATGTAAGCCTGAGACGTTCTGACAGTATGCTCCTCAACTCTGGTTACCCAAGCATCATCACATTTGTACCAGTGATTGTTTAACCTGAGATATGTCACATAGTGGCCAGCATCTAGTTTACCACTATGCGTGATCACCGCAAATATTTCAAATTCTGATGAAAATTCAGTAACTGCATCTGAATCACTTGCTTCAGATGGAAATATGCGGTTTCCATATCTACTTCTGAGAATAGAGGATGACAGGTGAGGGGCCATATCAAGAGAAAAAGGAAACTGCAAAGAGTGATCAACCTTCCTTGACATCTTCTTAACTGATGAATGCTCAAATCTCTTAATGTGAAAGCAAGAAACTAATGGAAGCCTTCGAATGGACATTTGCTTCAGGGACTCTTGCCTCTCCTTGCAACGTTCACAGAAGAACTTTTGCTCAGCATCAAGCCTCTCAGCCCTTGTAAACCGCTCCAAACATCTCATGAGTGTTGATGCCTTGGAATTCATGCCAGCTAAGTTTCTCTCTCCATTGCGCACATGCAACTTTGGGTTTGCAACACTAAGAGAATTGTTATATCCAGCATCCAAGTCTAAGGAGATGTCCATACAGGGTTCAAAAGTTGTGGATGTGAACCCACAATGTGTGCAGGTGACATCCGACCTCAAGATACCAGAAAACACCCGGTGTGCAATGCAACAGTCTCCATGTCCTATTATTGACAAAAATTACAAATCAAGGTTAGAACCAGAACATTACCAGAATATTTTTCTCAAGACAAATCATAGTCCAGCATATCAAAAGCAAGACAAGTAAAGTTATTCTCCATTGCCTCCAAAAACATTGGCCCCATTTGTTCTCCAATATCCAAACAGTACAGGAGACTATTCTTTTACCCTACTTTTCCTGTTTGCCTTTTTGGGTGGAGAGCCTGCTGTAGGGCTGTGCTCCAAAGAAATGTAGGACAGACAGGTAAAAACAGTACTAAAGCATCCACAAATTCTACTAGGTATGCACCGAGATACTAATAAGTAGAAACAGATGGATCTGGATGCACTGTTCAATGTCTCACTCAGAAAGGATGCTCCCAATTATCGCATACAGTGTATACACAACATGTGATTATCTTAGTTTGGCCAAAATATAGCTGAAGAGTGCACCATCTCACAATGTTGAATAAAAAACTGATCTTTAGCTGTTTAGTTCGCACCTGAATTCAGTGCAATACATGCAAAAGTCTTTAATTCAAATAGTAGCAAGAGAAAAGCTAGCTACCTTGGGCATGTGATTTGTGTTGATCATCCTTTATATTTTCATGGATATGGTCAAGGATGGAGATAAAAAATTCATGTGCATCCTGTTGCTCGTAGCTTGCAAGGTTTGATGCATGCTGCCACCAACTAACAAACCATAACGATAATAATCAGAAGAACATAAAGTACTTTCATTCATAAACCAGAAGAAACAAGTACAGCATATCTGCTGTGCAAGCCCATGCTCATCAAACCATATGGGCAGCGAAAAAGACCTCACACAGCTTAAACTTTACAAACATAATCTGAAGTTTGAAAATTATCACTTCAGCTTAGAACTGGTGTCTGGGTTGCACTATTTCCCACTATGATGACTATAGTTCTTTAAATAACCATAGGACACATAATGCATATTGTGAGCAGTTAAGGGCATCAACATTATGTCCCTAAGGAAAATGAAAATCTTTTGATAGGCCCTGCAGAAGTATCAGCAAGACTAGGAATAACTCCGGTACCTCGACAGATGATACATACTTGCATACTACCCTTTGAAGCAGCAAGACGTACTGCCATGGCACAACATTGAACTTAAATCATGCAATTCATATGACTCAGCTATATACCCAAGCAGAGGAAAATTCACCAGAATCCAACAATAGAGCAAATGCTCATGAAACCTTCACATGCACCTGTCAAACAGGTGACCTGAGAGGAATTAACAGTTACTCATGCATTTGATCACTTGTACTTGATCTATAATCACAGTTCAACGAATGCTAGACATGCCAAATGTACTTATGAGCATATGACAACAAAATAACTTGATGCTATATGTTCTATATATAGAAGGCATTTCATCAAACAGGTCATATGCACCCAAATGTGCAACCATTTTCCTATCTAGCATTAAACACTAAGCAGATCTTGCACTTTGGTTACATATGTTGCTCACATCATTCCATTTCATATTAAGCACTTGCACTTGCAAACTGCATGATCATGATCTAACGTCAAACAGTTTCAACCATTAAGACATAACATGCAAACAATACTCTCATTTGCAAGAGACCAATACAATCCAATATTTCAAACAACACTCCCTCCCCACAGTTACAATACATCACACCCCATTTTAATTAACGGCTTATCATAACTTACCAAATACGCAACGAACCCGGCGTTAAAAACCAGCACGTTGCTAACAACACACCACGACATCAACCAACGCGAACAGAGCGAGAGATCCAGACCTATAGAGGAACTTGGTGGGGCTGTAGGGCGTGCGCTCCCCGGAGAAGGTGGCGGAGTAGATCTCGTCGAGATCGCACGCGAGGCACGCGGCCTTGTCATTGGCCTCGGATGCACGATGTCTCATGGGCGTGCGGCGCGGGCAGAGGAAGCGGTTGTGCCGATCGCCAAGGAAGTAATTCCGGAGCGGCGGCGCGTGGAGTAGAGCCTGGAGCACGGAGTTCATGAAGCAGGTGTTGCCGAGGTTGTTGAGCCCGCGCAGCCCTGCCGGCGCGGCAGCGGATGCGGAGGTAGCGGGATCGGCGGAGCTCATGAGCGCGAATTCGGCCGGATCTGGGGCCCAGGCGCGGTAGTCTACGCGGCGGCGCTTGCGGGGTGCAGGGGAGGCTGAGGCGGGTGCGGAGAGGGGTGGTAGGGAGGAGGATTGGGCGAGGAAAACGGCGTGGTCGAAGTCGGGGTCGTAGACCTGGTCGCCGCAGGCGGCGCAGAAGAGCTCCGCGCGGTCGACGTCTACGGCGATCTGGTGGCCGGAGGCGGAGGCATGTGAGGCCGCGTGGGAGGGGCAGAAGACGGCGGCACAGGAGAGGCAGGCGTAGAGGCGGGAAGGGAGGGGCGGGCAAGGCACGCAGCGGGAAGCTCGCGCGGGTCGCGGCGGATCTCGGGCGGCCGAGCGGGCGGACGCGGAGGCAGCGGCGGAGGAAACGGAGCGGGCGCGAGGTGAGGCGGTGCGCGGCCAGGTGCGGGCAGGGCGGCGGCGCGGATGGGGTGGACATCGGGGATGGGAAGAAGCGCGGGAGTGGCGGCGGTAGGGCGTGGGGTGGAGTGGCAGCAGGTGGTGCGGGGAGGGGAGGTGGTGATCGTGGCGGTGGTGGAGATGGATGGCTATTGGGTCATGGAGTTGTGCACGGCGAGATCAGGATCTGGCCGGACGATCGGGCGGGTTCTCGCCGATGGAGCACTGTAGCAGCGGGGGAAGGCATCGAATTCCGGCATTCCGCATGTAACGAATCACTCGGTCATGTTTCATGATCAGAAATTCTGCACTACTCACTGAGGCAGATTAGCTTTCTAAATAAATAAATAAGATAATTTTTTATTGTTTTTTTAAAAACAGTTTATCAAAGTAGTTTTTTAAAAATAACTTATCAGTATTATTTTACCAAAAATCATCAGTTACAGCTATAAATCTTCAGTCGCAGCAAATATAAACCCACCTACATCCTATCTCTCCTTTTTGTCTTATTCGATTCTTATTTTGGCTTCAAACAACTTCTTTCGTGTTAGCAACTTCTCAAAGTTGCAACCACATAAGGTGGTGATTTCTCCCCTGCAAGGAATGCCAGGTACTCCTGTTCGGTTAGATTTGAGGTAAGTTGGATACCAGAGATCACTTTTTATTCTCTAAAAAAATATTTTGTTGTTAACACATTTGATAAGTCTATTCTTTTGGTGACCCCACCCCCCACACCTGCCTTCTAGCGCGGTGAAAATTGAGAGCAGAGGGAAGGAGTGGAGACGGTGATGAGGTGGCACTGGTGGTTGGCGGCGGCTTTGGTGCGGAGCCGTGGGGAAGATGTGGTGGCGAGGTTAGAGCTAAGGGAGTAGGGATGGCAATGGAGTCTGCCACCTTGTAATTCATATGGAATTTCTCTACTAAAAAAAGGTAGATTTTATTTTGTAATTCATAGGGAATTTCTCTATTAGAAAATAGGTATGAGGGAGATTTTATCTTCGCTAAGTTATATGGGAATAGGAATGGGAATGCCTCCCCATCCCTGATCTTCGCTATTATCCAATATATATTCTCATATACACGTAGATTGATACGTCTATATGTCTAAAATATATGTGTTTTTGTCTCGAGCCTAATATATTTTTGGTATAATATCTAATATACAACCATCTAGTATTTTTGGTATAATATCTGGTATAACCTCCCGACCACCCCCACCTCCATGCCGCCTCCCTCCGGCGACCCCTCGCCTCCTCCTCCCCAGTGCCCGGCTCCCCTCCTCCCAAACCCCTCCCTCCCGTATCCGCTTCCCTTTGGGGTCGGCGATGAGCACGCCGCCTTCTTCGCCTCGCTTGCCTTGACGCCGCACCGCTCCCTCCTACATGGCATGGCATGCTAATTAATGCTATAGATATTACTTACGTAGGATCATTGGGAGTACCCTAAACACCACAGTGGTCACACCTATCAAGATACTAGAGCCAGTACATTTGAGATACCCATCTTTTCAACTTAAAACTATTTTGAATAAACAAATAAGATAATTTTTATTGTCTTTTCAAAAAGTTTATCAAAGTAGCTTTTAAAATAATTTATTAATATTACTTTACCAAAACCATCGATTCTGATTATAAATCTTCATCATAACAAATATAAACCCACCTACATCCTATCTCTCCTTTTTATCTCATTCCGTTCTTATTTTGGCTTCAAACAACTTCTTTCGTGTTTGCAACTTCTCAAAGTTGCAACCACATAAGGTGGTGATTTCTCCCCTGCAAGGAATGCCAGGTACACCTGTTCGGTTAGATTTGAGGTAAGGTGGATACCAGAGATCACTTTTTATTCTCTAAAAAAATATTTTGTTGTTAACACATTTGATAAGTCTATTCTTTTGGTGACCCCACCCCACACCGCCTTCTAGCGGTGAAAATTGAGAGCAGAGGAAGGAGTGGAGACGGTGATGAGGTGGCACCGGTGGTTGGCGGGCTTTGGTGCGGAGCCGTGGGGAAGATGTGGTGGCGAGGTTAGAGCTAAGGGAGTAGGGATGGCAATGGATCCGCACCATGTAATTCATATGGAATTTCTCTACTAAAAAAGGTAGATTTTATTTTGTAATTCATAGGAATTTATCTATTAGAAAATAGGTATGAGAGAGATTTTATCTTCGCTAAGTTATATGGGAATAGGAATGGAATGCCTCCCATCCCCGATCTTCGCTATTATCCAATATATATACTCATATACGTAGATTGATACGTCTATATGTCTAAAATATATGTGTTTTGTCTCGAGCCTAATATATTTTTGGTATAATATCTAATATACAACCATCTAGTATTTTGGTATAATATCCGTATAACCTCCCGACCACCCCCACCTCCCCCCGCCGCCTCCCTCGCCCCCCTCCTCCCTCCTCCCCCCAGCGACCCCTCACCTCCCCTCCTCCCAAACCCTCCCTCCCGTATCCGCTTCCCTTGGGGTCGGCGATGAGCACGCTCGCCGCCTTCTTCGCCTCGCCGCCTTGGCGCGCACCGTCTCCCTCCTACATGGCATGACATGCTAATTAATGCTATAGACATTACTTACGTGGGATCATTGGGAGTACCCTAAATACCACAGTGGTCACACCTCTCAAGATACTAGAGCCAAGACATTTGAGATACCCATCTTTTCAACTTAAAACTATTTTTGAATAAACAAATAAGATAATTTTTTATTGTCTTTTCAAAAAAGTTTATCAAAGTAGCTTTTTAAAAATAATTTATTAATATTACTTTACCAAAAACCATCAGTTACAGTTATAAATCTTCGGTCGCAACAAATATAAACCCACCTACATCCTATCTCTCCTTTTTATCTCATTCCGTTCTTATTTTGGCTTCAAACAACTTCTTTCGTGTTTGCAACTTCTCAAAGTTGCAACCACATAAGGTGGTGATTTCTCCCCTGCAAGGAATGCCAGGTACACCTGTTCGGTTAGATTTGAGGTAAGGTGGATACCAGAGATCACTTTTTATTCTCTAAAAAAATATTTTGTTGTTAACACATTTGATAAGTCTATTCTTTTGGTGACCCCACCCCCCACACCTGCCTTCTAGCGCGGTGAAAATTGAGAGCAGAGGGAAGGAGTGGAGACGGTGATGAGGTGGCACTGGTGGTTGGCGGCGGCTTTGGTGCGGAACCGTGGGGGAAGATGTGGTGGCGAGGTTAGAGCTAAGGGAGTAGGGATGGCAATGGGATCTGGCACCATGTAATTCGTAGGGAATTTCTCTACTAAAAAAAGGTAGATTTTATTTTGTAATTCATAGGGAATTTATCTATTAGAAAATAGGTATGAGAGAGATTTTATCTTCGCTAAGTTATATGGGAATAGGAATGGGAATGCCTCCCCATCCCCGATCTTCGCTATTATCCAATATATATATACTCATATACACGTAGATTGATACGTCTATATGTCTAAAATATATGTGTTTTGTCTCGAGCCTAATATATTTTTGGTATAATATCGATATACAACCATCTAGTATTTTGGTATAATATCCGTATAACCTCCCGACCACCCCACCTCCCTCCCATGACCCTCGCCTCCCTCCTCCCCAGTACCCCAGCCCCCCTCACCTCCCTCCTCCCAAACCCTCCCTCCCGTATCCGCTTCCCTCCGGGGGTCGGCGATGAGCGCGCTCGCCGCCTTCTTCGCCTCAGCTGCCTTGGCACGCACCGTCTCCCTCCTACATGGCATGACATGCTAATTAATGCTATAGACATTACTTACGTAGGATCATTGGGAGTACCCTAAATACCACAGTGGTCACACCTCTCATCCTTCTCAAGTACTCCTGCAGTGTGTGTTTTGCAGCCCTAGAACGTGCATAGGAGGAAAAAGAACTTATTCTACGATGAGCTCCTACTTTCCACAGGGATCCTTATTTTGGGACCCTATGCGAATTGTTGGCCATATCTTGCACGCTCAATGGCTGTTTCGAGGAGGAGAGGATTGCTGTATTGGCTAGAGGGTGATGACTGCTGCTCTTGGGACGGCGTCCCATGCAACAGCAGCACACAACGCATATCCCATCTCTGCCTCTCCTTCCTCAATGGCGACGTCACACCTACAATTGGATGTCGGATGAACTTGAATTCGACAGCCTTAACTTTCGACGTTCCCTGAGCTTCAGCTCCTCGATTTCTCTATGAACTATGGCAGCTTTCAAAGTTGGGATGGTGTGTACTAGTTCCATTATATACATGCAAACACTTTTTTTCTTTTACATGAATATTAGGAGAGACTTGAGTTCCAATCAATTCCAAGGAAGCCTCCCACCATGCTTATTTACACTTCCTGATATCGAACACTAGATCTCTTACGAAATCTCTTTGTAGGAAGTATTCCTATGAGCTGGTCTTAGAATCTCTCTTCGTCACTTAAGGCCCAGAACTTTTCCGTGAACAGTTTAAGTGGTAAATTGTCACTCTTCTGGCTGAGAAATCTCACCAGTCTCGAGAAGATAGATCTGTCAAGAAACACTAATTTGGATGTTGACGTTAATTTCCCTGGTTGACAGTGATGGAGCTAGTATTTAGTTACGCCCCGGGCTCAGTGATAAAATGATCTAGGCTATCTAGTCTGGACCATAAAAATATTATCTAGTCTAAACTGAATTTATTCAGATTGTACATTAGATATTTTTTTTACACTTTAGATTGAAACCTACCATATTCAGGGTGTTGCTCCGCCCTGCTGGTTGGGCTCCTTCATTCCAATTGGAAGAGCTAGTGCTCTCTGGTTGTGACCTTGACAGGAGCATTATTGCAGAACCACATTTTCTACGCACAAAACATCAATTAGAGGCGCTTGATTTGCCCAACAACAGCTTGTATGGGAGTATGCCCAATTGGTTGTTTACAGAGGGAACAGCATTACTTTGCCTTAACCTTGGAGATAACTTGCTTACCGGATCATTATTTGACTCAGTAAGTATGGTACGCCCAAACGAATAAACAAGCTATCAAACTGGTAGCTGGCTCTGCCAAATAGGCCGAGTCCAGCACACATCCTGACCCATTTAAGCCCATTAATGCTTTCTCCCTCCTCGAAGGCTCAAGGCGGCCCAGCCGGCCGGCCCCAACAAACCCTAGCCCGCCGTCTTCACAGCTTCACGCGTCCACGGGCGCAAGGGAGGAACTGAGGGAGTCGGCCAGGGCCGAGGTTGGGCGCGCCGGTAAGGAGGCAGGTAGCGGCGGCGGCGTCTCGTTCCCAAATCCCATAGAGAGGTCAGTGTGCTTCTCGTCCCCAACTCCCAATTTTTTTTTCCTTTTTGAAGGCTAGGTGTTCGATGAAATGCTTCTGTGATGAATATATGCAACGACTGCTTGTGGTATCCCCTTACAGATCAGACTAACTACAACTAGGAGAGTAGACCACTATTGAGAGAGATTAGGAGGAAAGTTGTTATGTTTACTTGTGTAATTTCACAATCGTTTTGCTAGCTTTCTTGTCACTTTACATGCTTAGTCAATCTAGGCTTGTCTTGCGTAGCAGCTTCACTGTGCTTTTTTACTGCCGTGTGTGAGCAGAAATGAAGGGCTAATAGCCTTTACTTTCATCCTGCTGCAGGTTAATTTAGTGTCAAACCACAAAAAAGGAGGTTGCTATAGCAGCAAGCGGGATGAAGTTCAGAGTTGTTTGCAGGAAGGTGTATGACTACGTGAGATACGATCTCAAGGAGATCGCGTTTCCGTCTTCTCTGCCAGACCCTCCGCACATCAAGAAGCGGCCTAAGCTCAGCTGGAAAGACAAGTGGTGCATTCTGAAGGAGGCAACCAGGCTCTATGGGGCTTCCTGGGTCAGAAACATCGGCCCTGAGCTCAGACCAAACGACTACAAGAAAGCCGAAGAGGAATCCGGCTCCAACGCTGGGAGGCGACAAGTGAGCCTACCGTGCTTGAGGACCTCGCGGCCGCCGCAAGGGGTGGGGCTGAGACCCTGAAGCCCGCATTGCGGCGCATTTACATGACCCGCGCCTCGACTTACACAAATGCGCTGAAGAACTATGTAGAGACCTATCAAGAAGGGCTCAAGGGATTATTGGAGGAGAAGGCTGCTGCCAAAGGTCCACAACAAGGCAATGAGGCAACGAAATCACCACCACCACCATCGGCAGCATCGTCGTGATTGTTCTTTTGAGTATCTCAGCAAACGATGACAGTAAAGAGTTGCAGCGTATCGTTCGTATGGTAATCGATCGAGTTGACGCATTGTGTTTCTTTGTAGCTTGCTCAGGAGTGGTTGTCTAATGTCTAGGATATAACACTATACAACAGCCAGTGGTGCTTTCTCTTTTCAGCAACAATCGTGTCATGAAAAGGTTATGAACAGCCAGTGGTGCTTTCTCATTGGCTTTCTTGTAGTCGTTTGGTCTGAGCTGTTCTTGTTAGAACTACCAGGCGATCAGGGGATACACTGTAGTAGGGGGTACTTGGCCCCTTTCTCCATTCTACCCTAATTTGATACTACACTACCACTGAACATTGTTGGCAAGGAATTGATTGAAGTTTGGTAAGCTTGATTCCTGTAGGAGGGGTAATAATAGCAGAGGTGATCTTCTATATCATACACAGTGGTCAGCCGTACTTAACGCGCTCAAATGTCAAGGTGCTCCAGGTTGATCATGCTTAAAGCATTCTGGATCAGCTGCTTCCTATAATCAACCTGAAAAAAGAAGACTGATGCTAAGTTGAAACATAGTCTGGAAACTCATAATTAGAAGAGTACACAAAGAAATTTTTGGTTGCTTACCCGTGTACCCATAAGAGATGAGAACACAACATTGGCCTCAGCGGCATCTTCAACCCTTAACTGCTTCAACAGCCTCCTCGCAGGATCCATGGTTGAGTGGCTGAGTAAGTAGAGTAACCTTAACAAGATCAGTAATTACCTTGTCATGGACAATATATCCTTTTACTTCGGCTGGTTACCCAAGTGGTTGTTGCCTGCTTGTAAGCTAATCTTTTGTCTTGTTTTCTGTCAACATAACTTGTATGAATTTCTTTTTACTGGAATAGTTCAAGGGTGAGAATGACAGACATCCTGATGCCGAAAAGTAGATTCAAACTAGGAAGAGCACCGTGTACCTTTATGATCCTATCATTCTTTTGTATAGAAAGTTATCCATTTCTAGTTCTCCTCAACAAAAGAAAAGGAAAAGGAAAGAAAGCTATCCATTTCTAGGTTCAAGGTCTACATGGATACCAGCACTGGGAGCTGTAATGTTTGTGTAGCTTGAGCAGCTAGTAGCAAATGGACGTTCTCTTGTTAGACCATGAAAATCAGTATTCCTGAAAATTTCATCTCCATTCAAAGCTGTTATTATTATTTGGTTTTTACTATACAAGCTAGCAGCTGCAAGTTACATCCATAAATTAAGTTGCCAATGTTCGAAGTAAAACGCTAGTAGTTTTCTGGCGTGAATTGGCAACATAATGGTTAGAGAACCATACACTTGTTTGTTTCGTAGATACCCTTACTATAAAATGTGAGATGGGAGCTGATAATCTGCTGTTCTATACCAAGTGTGTTTGCAACTTACATACCATATTCCTGTCATTCACTTATATCTAGGCATGCCTTAAAAATGGACAGGCTATTTTGCCTCTTAAGAGGAAAAATTCTCAACATTGAAAGAAAGGAAGGATGAAGCAGCCTTGTACAAAAACGAAGAAATCCAAAATCCTATTCTTGCTCTTGGATTAGGAGTGAATGTGCGTACTGTTTTGTTCTGAACTCCTATTGTTACTGGCTTTTCTTTTGTCTAATATATTATTTCAGGGTGAGGATTTTAAGAAGGAACCTCTTCGGTATCATAACAGTTACTCTCACATATGCTGATGTAGATGGTGCACATATCCGGACTCTTCTCCTTACCTTCTTTAGATATCAGGTACTTCTACTCATTGTCTTGAAGCATATGCTAACTGGAGATATAGCTCATCTGTTAGGGGTCCTGAGTTCAAATGAATTGGTGTCTGATTGCGCTTTTGTTTCCATTTTTTGACTCACGTACAACTAGTAACGGGTTGGGCTCAGTAGTATTGCAAAATGAGGTTTGATTTGACAAGCATTGGGTGGGCTGAAATGGGAGAGAAAAATGTGTTGGGGGTAGGATGGGGTTGGGGTTGAAATCGTGTTGGGAAGTGGTAAGCACTCGAACCTGAAAATCCCCAAAGACCCAAAAAGTGCACATGCAGTCTGTCACTATGGGCTCTGGAATGTGCTCGGAGGCCTGTTTTTTTTCTCTGAAGTTGCAGTTTTTTGCTTTTGCTACAGTACCTAACTTTTAAACAAAATATTTTTTCAAGACAGAATCTACAAGTTAAACTATCTACACGTTAAAAGCTCAATATCTGTATCAGTAAAAATCGCAAGTGAGTATCTATCTCTCCATAATCTGTACCGTAAACAACCAAAATTCAAAAATCTTAGCCAAAAACTATAAGCCGCGGCTGCACCCAAACAGGCCCTGGTCTGATATTTGGGTGAGAATGAGGACACGAATGAGTCAAACCCAAGTGTTGGCCATAGAAACTGGAAAGGCTAGGGTTTCTTCTCAGCATAGAGATCCATTAGTCATTTAGTTGAGTTGTGGTTTGCATAAGATTAGTTGCAAATAATTTGCCACTTGCCAGTTAGTATGGGGGTGGGGTTAGGTTTGCGCCTTGGCGCATTTCCAGTTTTATAGTTGAACTTTTGAAGTCTTGAACTACCACATGATATGTGCATACCAAAATATGATGGCAGATGCTACTTATGACGTGAGCAATAAAGGGCTTGTTTTCCTCTCATAGTACTTTCTTTGCAGAGGTCACTATTCGATGAAGGTTGCATCTACGTTGGTGTGCCTCCTCTTTACAAGGTTTGCTTGTGACCACAGCACTATTACTTAAAAGGGTGTGTTTATTGGTCTATTCTTTTCAGTTTTTGAAAGCTACTTTTTGGATTTTCTATAATAACTAGCTTTTAAACGGAGTATCTTTTTAAAATAGGGTCTACTAGTTAATTATAGTACATACTGTACCGACTTCATTTATATCGGCAAAAACCGCACGTGAGTTTCTGTTACTCTGTAATCTCTCGCACGAACAGTCCAAAAGTCACAAGTCGCAGCCAAAAGTCATAAGCTTCAGCAAAAAAAACAGGCCCTATATATTAGCTTCTACTTTCAAAAATAAAAGTCAATACGAACGCTCCAACTTCATAAATTGCTTTATTAACTACTACTATTCACCAGCCATTATTTTTCGCTTTTATATATTGTGACGTACTTTGTATTTTATTATATCATAATTCCGTAAGTCGTATAGCAGTCTAAATATTGTAATGTCTTTTATTGCACTGTTTTACTTATATAATACACTACTATTTATCAGCCACTACTATTCATCAGCTATAGTCAAAAGCCATCAGCAAAAGATGTCCTACATCTCGCTTTAGGGCTTGATTGAATAAAAGGAAGTTGGTAGGAAAAGTAGAGGCATCGGTCAGGCCGTCTTGCGGCAGACGCACCAAGACGCGAGCCCGGCTTCGGCACGCCCGTTAGGGCCCGTGACATAAATGGGTCGTGTCGTCTTGGCCCGCGGCCGCAGTGCGAGCCTGAGCACGGCCGAAGGCGTGTCGTGCGGCCGGACACGCGTAAGGCTTAACGGGCCGTCTTGGCTTGGCCGGCCTGTCATGTCGAAAAAAGATAAAAAATTAAAAAAAATGTAGAAAATTAAGAAAATTGTAGAAAATTAAGAAAAAAATTAGAAAAATTATAGAAAATTGTAGACATTGTTAATCATGAAAATAAATAGTTTCAATAGCACAATGAGCTTTATTAATTTATTAAATTACATGGGATGACTGTCTCATTAGAAACTTTACCAAGTAAAAACTCAACTTGAGAAAATCTTGGTAAAGAAAAAAGAGTACAGCCTGTAAAGCTCATTAATGACTACATGTGACATTGCTATCAAGATATAAATTCTCAAAAGATTCTTCCAAATCTTTATTATCCGTAGTATGTTGGAGTCTTGATTCAGCTTGTTCCCAGTCTTTGACGGTCATAAGGACTTCGACCATCTCGTTGGAGAGACTTGTTCGTCTCTCCTCGATTATTCTTCCAGATAGACTGAATGCCGACTCCGAGGAGACTGTAGAGACGGGAACAGTCAACACATCCCGTGCTAATATGGATAGCACTGGATATGATACCTTCTGGGTTTGCCACCATGAGAGGA
The DNA here is from genome assembly GCA_036346245.1 of Bonia amplexicaulis. Classification (NCBI taxonomy): domain Eukaryota; kingdom Viridiplantae; phylum Streptophyta; class Magnoliopsida; order Poales; family Poaceae; genus Bonia; species Bonia amplexicaulis. The sequence continues at coordinate 18,485,198 of CM070746.1, forward strand.
TGTTCAACTCCTGCTCGAAGCTAATGCTATCACTGTTGAGATAGCTTGATAGGTCTCCGATTTGCCGCCTTCCTCCTCCCGACCGTGTGTACACACTGCACGAGAATCTCTAGACGAAGAACCAAAATCTTGCCCCATTGCATAGTCCCCCTAGAGGTGCTAGGGACTACGGGGGGTCTTTCCAAACGCATGCACCCAAATTTATTTTCATATTTATCATATACCTCATATAATTTATCCTTATGATAGTATAATATGTACAGTAGTCTAAACCTGTAGCATCACTTAAAAGTTGTAAAATATTTATAAATCCTTGGAGTTTGGCCCTAGGATCCAAAATAAAGGCGAATGCATATAAAATAGGAATTTTCCTCCAATATTTTAAAATTTTAGTTTTCATGGCAACTACAGCATCCCGTAGTATAGGATCATTTTCAAAAGCTTTTAGGTGAGTGGCAATTTCGAGAATGTTATGAACAATTAGAGGAGATGTAGGGTAGTATACTCCAGAAAGACAAACTATAGCTTTATGAAAAAGTTCTAGAAAGGAAAATATTTTTTGACCAACAACCCAATCGTCCTCAGTAAGTTCATGGTCTCTAACTTGGGTTCTACTGGAGGAGCTACGAGATTGATGGCTTTGGGTGTGAAGGAATACAGATAATGTGCTCTTATATGGCAATATATGTTTAAGCATAAGGTAAGTAGAGTTCCATCTAACAGGCATGTCTAAACCAAATTTTCTAGGATGAACGTTCATTGCTACGCAAAAACTCTTATATGCAGCTATTCGTTGGTTAGAACAATTAATAAATGAAATTGCATCCCTAAAAGAATCAATACAAGCATTTAATCTTTTTAAACCAGATTTAACAATAAGATTAATAATATGACAAGCACAACGTTGATGCAGTAAAAAAGATTGTGCATAAGAATTAAACATAGGAGTAAGAATTTCCATAGCTCTAGTGTTTGCAGCTGCATTATCTAAAGTTATAGAAAAAATCTTATCTGCGAGGCCAAAATCTTCTACAACTCTAATAATACTTTCTGCAATATTTTCAGCATTATGTAAAACATTAATTAATTTAAATCCTATAATTCTTTTTTCCATTATCCAGTCATCATTAACATAATGAGCAACAACACTAATATAATCTTCTCTAGCCCTACCACTCCATATGTCTGATGTCAAAGCAATAGAGAATGTACATGTATGAAACATTTCTTTCAATTTATCACGACAATTGTTATAATATTTAATTAAATCTCTAGTTGTTGTTTGCCTAGATACAGAACTAAATCGAGGGTTATGAGCATTCCTAATATATTTTTGAAAAGCATCTGACTCACCAAAATTTAAAGGTAAATCTTGAGAAGCAATCAATCTACAAAGAAATTCTCGAGCTACCTCTGGGTTGTACTCCCACGTACGTACCGAGCCGTCGAGGTTATATTGCAGCTGTGTCTGGCGCATTTGTATTCCTTGCCTTCTTTTGCAGCTTGCCGCATGTCGTTGTAGGTGACCCGTCCCACCTGAAGATTTTGCAGTCAGTTCATTACCACAAATTTTACAAACAGCATACCTCACTGAATTTTCATCATCGTCGGTCTTGATCTTCTTGTCGAAATCATTCCAAACTGCCGATGTACTGGCTCTTGTTCTTTTTGCACCCGTGCGTTGCGTTGTGGATGCACTTGTTGAGCCAGCAGAAGATGGATGGATATGCTCCACCGGGGCTTCCTCTCTAGTTTGTTGTATGTCCTCCGCGGATGGATATGCTTGTTGAAACGGTTGCATATCCTCCGTAGAGGCCAATCGGAGAGTTCAAAATCGTAGTTCTACATTAAATCAACTGCAAATTGAAATATTAAAGAACGATTAACTTACTATTAAACCAACAAATAATACCAAGAATTAAAATAAGACAAAGACTACTACCTCCTTTGTAGCTCCTACAAAATCTTTCAAGATTTTTGAATTTTAAATTTTACCCGAATTTTCACCAAATTTGCGCAAATACTTTCGGATTTTTCACAGCTAAACCGAGAGATGAGAGTGAGGTTTGAGGTGTGGAAAATGAAGGCCGGCTGCCCCCCTATTTATAGGAAAATTTCAGATTTTTTCGAATTTTTGCTATTTTTCCGATTTTTCCTCCAACGGTCAAAAACGCTATATTTTCGAATTAAGCGGCCGCACGGCCGTTTAGAGCGTCTGCGTGCCGGGCCGACGTGGGCCGATTGCTAACGGGTCGTGCCGTCTTGAAGCGCGCGTCTGCCGCCCTCGGCCCGTGCACGGCCCGGTCCGTCGTGCCATGCCGGCCCGGCCCGCTTAAGCCTCCGTGTTGCGTGCCATCGCGGGCCGGGCCAACAGTAGCGGACCGCGGTGCGGCCCGTTACAGCCCGACCGATTTGGACACCTCTAGGGAAAAGCCCCTTAGTTGCAAATGGGGCATTAGGAATGTCACGCTTTTGCCGTTACTGTAACGTGGCACAAATCTTTACGTGGACTTTAGATTTTGCACATTCTACCTGTAGCACCCTGATATCTGGACAGTGCCTCAATGTTTCAAAAGCTAGCCATTATCTTAATTAGCATTTAAATGGATCTATCTCTATCTATCTCCATCCGCATGGTTGAACTTAATGGTTGACTAATGAGTACGGACCGTATCCAGCCATGCCGCATGTACTGATCCAAGCTTGAGATGCGATGGCCAAGGTTATATGACTATGCTGAATGCCAATCATACGGTAGGGACGTCGTCAGAGAGGCATGCTAGACAGGGTCGGTCAACGTCTTCACCACACCCGGCAAATTATGAACAACTCTGGGGTCAGAGCAGAAGCACTCGGATGGTTTTTTTCAGCTACGATTGATAGCTTATAGCTATGACTGATAGTTTTTGATGTTGGTGTGATCGTCTATGCGAACGTACGGAATGCTGATAAGTCGTTTCGAGAAGATTACCATAATAAGTCGTTTCAAAAAGATAACGAATAAGTCGTTCTGTCTGTTTGTTCGAGAGAAACTATAAGTCATATACCCGTTCTTTTGAGATTTTTAGTTGATTTTTAATTTTAACCAATATCAGCTATTTATTAAACCTATCAATCATGGCAAAAAGTTATCGGCCAGAGTAGGACGGGTCCATACGTTGAAAAAGGGGCCCAGAATCTTTGGATTCGCACTTGTAAGCAGACCGGCGACTTCCCGCCAAAAGCACCCCGTCCTCTTTCTCTACATCCAATGGTCAGGCACCGGAGAACAGAGCACTGCTTTACGTGCCTACCTGTTTACCTCACCAAATCACCGTTGTTCCAATGGCAACTCTGCCCTACAAGCATGGGACCCTCGCTACCACCGAAAGGGTGCAGCGAAGCAGGAGTACCCCCTGGTTTTTGCAGACAATGCACCATAATTTACAGCTCTAACTGTACTAGGCTCTAGCTTTTGGGAGTAAATTGCCTCGGTAAAAGTGTCGCGGCAGTTGATCGTTACGAGACCAATAAGCAAAAGTAGCGACTTTTCTCCATTGACGCCACCAGAACTGACGCCGAATGGGTTAGCCGCGCCAGTTGTTGCTAGCGCAGGCGCTCGCCTCGGCAACACCTCCACTTCACTCTCTCTGAGCTCACCATGTTCACCAACGGCATGTCGAGGCTGGCCGACGGGGTCAGCCTCACGGTGGCGCTCAGCCTGGCAGTCTTCCTCACCATCCTGGTCCTCCTCCTCGCCGACCTATTCTGCTCCCACCTCCGCCGTCGCCGCCTCCGCGCGGCGATGTCCCGGCCGAAGCTCGGCCCGACGTCGTCCCCGCCGCACACTGCCACTGGCGACGACGCGTCGGTGGCGACAACGACGACGCACGAGGCGCTCTCCAGCACGCCGCCGTTCTACTACGCGCACGGCGTCATGCACGCGCCCAACCCCAAGGACCTCCTCCTCGCCATCCCCAAGCTGGAGGCCGCCGTGTGGACGTGGTCGCCCGCGCGGCGCTCGTCGCCGTCGCAGTCGGAGTCCACCAGCTCCTCCGCGCACAGCGACGGGTTCGTGTGCATCTCCAACCCGGTGTACGAGCGGGGAGCCCCGGCCGCGGCGGCCGGTGGGGATATGCCGTTCGAGACGCCGGAGGCCTCTCCGTCCCCGTTTGGGATTACAGAGGAGGAGGAAGGGGAGGGTGAGTTCTCGCCGCCGTTGTCCGTGATGAAGAAGCTCCCGCCATTGGGCGTCGTGGCGTGCCCCCCGCTGGCGCCGCTGGGCTTCCTCGATGGGCGGCCGTCGCTGACGGCATGGTCGGGGACAGTCAACGACACCAACCGGGCCTCCTCCTCGTCCAACCCTACCACCCACTTCTTCTCTTCATGGTCGTCGAAGTAACAAACCTCTTGTATGCGAATGCGATAGTGCGAGTGATGTACTTGCTAGCTAGAGCTTGATTTAATTCATTATTTTGCTCACTCTCGTCAATCATATACCATTCGATTTGCAGGGTTTTGCTAGTTTTTGCAGACTGATCTTCAGGGAGAGTATAGCCTCGTTTTTTCTCTAGCTATTGTTGGCTACAAAATCAAACATTGGTTCATGTTTTATCTACGAAAGTACAGAGCCCACCAATACTGTTCACTACTGTACCAACAAAAAGGAAGATGCTTACAAACCGAATGTGTGTAGCGTAGAAATTTCTGAACTGGAGGCTTGACTTGCAAAATGGGCTTTGATGAAATGAATGATTAGTCTTCATGGAGAATGATTAGTCCTACCTGGTCATGGAGAATGATTAGTCCTACCTGGTCATGGACTGAAGAATAGCAAGCGTTCTCAGTTTTGCATCGTTCAAACTTGAATAACCTTTCTACTGTGCTACCTGTTCGGAGTCCGAAGACCGATACAGTAGGGACCCGTTGTTCAGAGTCAGAGCCTGCTCTTTAGTGGTGATCATTTTGGCTTATTTTTGGTGACTTATGGATAAAAAGCACCGTAACTGGCTGAAAAAACACTGTAGCTGACAGAGGCTTATTTAACATAATTAAATTTAAAATTATAAAAAAATATGTTAACCCATCACAAACAACGCAAACGAATACGACAAAAAAAAGAACCGGCAAAAAAGCTCAAAAAAAACCAAAAGTTCAGAAAAAGACGAAATTATGAATAGTAAAAATAAGCGGGTCGTTTCAACGAAGCGAGGCCTTAGTCAGTTGGATCTGATATCAAATCAAACCCAAGTAAATTGTTTCCTAACCGGGGTTGTATCCGTGTATGCTTATTTCGGTTTCTTCGTTGGTTTTTTGGCTTTTTAGCATCTATTTTCTTAATTTCGTCCTTTTCTATTTTTGGGTTTTTTTCTGTATTCCTTTGCTTTTTCTATGATGGATTAATATTTTTATTTTTTAAATTTAATTACATTAAAAAAGACATCAGCAACTACAGTATAACATAAATAAACTACAAAGCTAAAAAGTAAAAAATAAACTATAAACCACACGAAAAAACAAATTTCTCAAAAATGTCGACTAAACAACAACACAACTCCCATCGCATGTAAACCTGCCGTGAACAAAGTGTTCACGAACAACAACACCACGATTCTCAAAAACCTCTCGCGTCCAAGACATACAAAAGATCGGCATGTGGTCGGTAACTTGAAGAGGAGGCGATGCATATCTTGGATTGGTCAAATCGCATCGCTGAGACCTGCCGTGACGTGCAATTATTTGCCCGTGTGAAAAAGCCTGGTCGAACGTGCATGCTACGCCTTTGGCAGCTTGGGGTTTTGGCTTCGGTTCTGTTTTTTGGGCTTTTATTTTTTTTATCCTTTGACATCCGATTTTTTTAAAAATCAAAATAAATAAGATAATTTCTTAAAATATATTTTTAAATGACTTTTCGAGCCAGTCACCACCTACTATTATATCAAAAAATATAAACAAAAATCATCAACGGCGGCACAATAAAAACAAAACCTTTTGATGCGTCACGGCTGGGACTAGTACACCAATAGGCAGCCCGCCCGCTAAAGCCCAAAGGCCTTTGGTCCTTTCTCTTCCGCGCTTTGTCGCGGCGCTGGCCTAGCTTTCCCGGGCATCTGGCAGTTATGGCTCCTGCCCGCAAGCTGTTCTTGCGTCCTGTGCATCTCTGTCATCTGCCTGCCTGCCTTGTTGCCTTTGTTGCTAGCTAGCTTGCTTACGTTGACTGTCGTCCAAAGTTTATAAATGGTGAGATGTGTGCTGATTGCGATGCCGCGTACTTGCCTGCTGATGAGCCGAGAGAGTACATGCATGGTACAGTGGGTAACGTACCGTGTGCTCCTCGTCATCACATATTCACATGCCCAGCACCCAGTGGGCAAAGCATGTCAGGGAGAAGGTGATGGCCTGATGGGGACATGGTTGCGTGTAATTTCTTATGACTCAGTGTTTAACTGTTTTTGGTGAAGTACAAGTAAATTATCTTTATTTTCTCATCTTATGACTCATTGTTTAACTGATTTTGGTAAAGTACAAGTAAATTACCTTTCTTTTCTTATCGGTTAAACGCTGTTTTTTAAAGTATAGATGAATTATCCTTCTTTTATCATCACTTTAGACTTTTGAGTGAATTGGCCTGTGCATATCAGAGCCAAGAGGTCCCGACTTTAAAACCCGGGTAATGTATTTTTTAAAAATAATTATAGCCCACGTGAGGGGGAGTGTTGAAATATAGGAATTTGCTAGATGGCACTCGAGTATTTTTTGTTTGTGAGAACTTAATTTTTTATTCATTAGATGTTACTTTGTTTGTGCTTTATGGTTTTAACTTTGTGATTTTTTCCTGTGTCAACAGTGTGATAAGAGAGTAATCAATTTCTTTAGTATCGTCAGGAGCCACGACATAAACGATCAAGTAGGTTTTTGTATAGTTTTTTATTGTGTTCCTTATAGTTTGTTTTATTCCTCTTTTTTATAAATTGTCACATCATTTTTTACATAATTTAATTTATATAAAACTCATATATAATTGATGCAAGAAAGCCATAAATAAAAGAATAATATGCATTAGAGCATTTCTCAATATATCACATCAAATGCTAATAACTACTGAGCAAACTAATAGATGGAAGTAGATATGTATCCAACATGTAAAAAATTGAGTACTTCTTAACAAAATAGTACTCAAATGGGAGGGGGAAGGCAAAATGATTCACCCCTTGAATCTAGATCTAAAGGCTTAAAATTTAAATGCTATTTAACAAGAAAACACTCAAGTTTTCTTTAGACACCACCTAAAATATAAATGAATTATCTAACTTTTCTCACTAGTTTAGTCTTTTGAGTGAACAGGACTAGCACATCTAACTCAGTAGTGTGAACCGAACTATCTGCAACTCAAAAAAAAAATTTTTTGTCATCGTGGCCTCAACCGATATGAGGGAGCAGCCCAGACGGCGCCGGCGCGCTACAGGCCCGGTTGGAAACGAGAGGGTGAGGCCCGTTTTTCCTCGCTCGCCGCGTGCGCGGAGTAAAAAAACGGGCTGAGTTGCCGTCGCGCGCGCCGAAATAAAGTTGCAGTGATGCTGGGCCATGTCGTTTTTAGGCCCAAACATTCTGTTTGGGGTAGCATCGCACGTGACCCTGCCGCAGATGCAAACGGTCGACTCCTCATCGATCTGACCCGCACAACACGGATCGAGCGGCCCACGATCGAAGATTTTCTCCGCGATCCAAATCTGGGAGGTGGAAACGGATAATACCGAAGTGTGAAAGGGCTCTTCGTGAAAAATTGCCTCCACAGCAGACCAATCCGCCCTTCAATGTGAACCACACGATGTTGCTCGAGTGGTTCACGATCGCGAATATTGTCCGCGATCCAAATCTGGTAGGTGCGAACGGACAATAGAGAATAAGGCAAGGACCCCGTGTGAAAAGGTGTAGCCGTGCGGTGTACGATTACTCGCATTAATCCGCTGAAAGATGCAACTGATCTTTATGGAGTACTGGTAGCTAGAATTTGCAGTAACTTCGTTCGTCAGAATATGCTTCGTGACAAACATTCGATTCTTGGAAACTTCATGACCGATTGTTGTTTCAAACTCTCCCCGAGAGAGATTACGGCTTAGTTCTTTTCTGTTTATAGTTTCTTTTCAATAAACAAACAGAATAGTTTTTTATCGTTATTTTGAAGCAGTTTATTAGAACTGGTCTTTTAAAATAGTTTATTGGTATTCAGTTTATTAGCATAAACGCTCGTGTTAGTACTAAAAGCTATCAATAACAGCAAAAAAAACACACCCTAAACTAAAACCACTCAAAATTCACACCAGATTTTCGCTCTCTCTGTGCATTGAAGAATAAAGACTATTTGTGACGCTGTAGGTATTCCCTAGGACAAACATACCTTTTGTTTTGACTCGTTTTTTTTACTATTGACTTCTCTAAAAGTGGAAACAAACAAGATAATTTTTTAAAATAATAATATATACCGTATGTATCTACGTCTCTACTATTCACCGTCATATCAAAAAATACAAATAAAAACCATAAGCATAGAGCCACGGCCAAAAATAAATGAGCTCTGTCTGTACTCTGCGGAGAGTAAGCAGGGGATGGTGCATTGATCAGATGCAGGGGTGATGACTGATGCATGGGCGGCATGTGGCTTCAACAAATAGACGTCCGCTAGTTGCAGCTCCTGCCTGAAGCTGCAGGCGGGGCGGGGGACACCGGAGACACGCCCGCGTGCACGCAACGCCGGCCGGCAGGCAGCACACGCCGCGACCGGCATACGGCCGTCAGCTCATGCCCTGCATGACCTCCAGGTTCTCTGCTCTGCTCGCGCTCTTCCAATCCAGGTCGTAAGTGTGCATGCATTCAAAATCGGTGTGGGCATCCACGTACAGATGATGCATTCGATCAGATTCAGAGACGTGATCCTCTCTTCCAAATTTCTCAAGAGAGACGTGATTATGATATTCCAAGAATGAAGAATGTATGCGTACAAGTTAATGAACCATCCGCATGGTGGAACTTCCCTTTCATCATTCTTAAAAGAAAGGCCTGAAAGGAGAGGATCACGTCCCTCTTCAAATGCATGGAGTCTGATCATTAATTCTTCAAATGCATGGAATTCCCCTTTCATCATTCTTAAAATGCAAGGTGTAATCCTTAAAAGAAAGGCCTAAAGAAGGAGAAGATAGGCTGGAATTGATGCATCGCATCACCACTTCTCATGAAATCCTGTTCTCGTAGCAATTCAATCGGATGCGTGTAAGGTTGACAAATGGCTACGTCAAATGGAGTTTCCCTTTCATCATTTGCCCAGTGAGAAAGAATTAATCCATTTAATCTTTTCCTATAGATATATATATATATATATATATATATATATATATATATATATATATATATTATCATCTTTAGGTTGCCGGTGCCTTGCATTTGAAGTCGACATGTGCCTTGCATCAGGCCTGGCTGTGAGAGGCTGTCGTTCAACATGCCCAAAAGATGGCATGGGCAGAATGGTACGCGACTGTCGGAAATCCATTATGATCACATGCAACATTTGCAAGATTCATGGTGCTATTGAAACCACCAGATTTATGTTTCATATGAACAATGACAAGTTTTTGTCTAAGTATCTTTGGCAAGCCTTTGGTGGACCAAGATGCCAAGATGGGACCCAAACGCACCCGTTCTCTGGTTGCCATCATGAGGTCATGATGCAAATTCACAAGGAAGAGAAAAATTTACATCATCCAGCTACGTGTAGCTTTAGCTTGTGATGGCCATGGTCCATCCTTAATTATACTAGCCTCGTAGGCGCAGCGGCACGCCGCGCCAGTCACCGTACGTAAAAAAAATAAAAGAGGCGATAAATCACAAGGAGTTTTTCGGAAAAAAGGGGGGCAAAAACGCATTTTCGAGAAAGGCGGAGGGCTTTTTCGAAAAAACCGAGGACTTGTACGTAAAAAAACGGGGACCCGCGCGTAATTTTCGAAAACTCGGGGGGCCATCCTGCAAAACGGAGGGGCCAAAAAAAATTTCTAGGGACCTAAAAAAATTCAAGGACTTTTTCGCGAGAATCAGGGACCTGTACGCAATTTCAGAAAAACTCGGGTTTTTACCAGCCCCGACCGTACCGTTTTTCCGAGCCACGCGCGGGCTCACGCCGCGAGGCGGCGTGGGCGCTGCGGGCGGGAACCCCCGCTATCTTCTTGTTAAGATAAGATAGCTTCATCTATAGCTATTTATTATCTTCTTCGGTGCGTGTTGGTTTTGGGAGGTTTTATGTTTTTTAATAGTAATTTGTATAATTTTTATATAAGATAGACTAGTGCTATTCTTATTAAAAAAAGCATTGAAACACTGCTCGTTGGTTTTTTTTGGCAAGTCGTGTGCTTGCTTAAGGTTTCTTGAGTAGTAGTACAATTTAGTATAGCATGGACATGGTGAACATTCTATTATGAGTTTGGTCTACTTTTGTTTTCCCTCACTCTGCTGATAAAACATCTGAAGTCACCTCATTGCATGTCACACACATGAAAGAAAAAACAATAAGAAGGAGGGCGAGAAAAATCTCAAGAGAATTGACATGGATACGGCATCACAGCACAGGCAGTGATTGGTGAACATTCTTTACAGGTATGCTTAATGCTTGGCATAGCCATCTCATGTGTATGAGATAAGTCATCGTCCCAAAGAAAGGAATCCCTAAGGCATGGCCACCTTCACATGCTCCTTGGCCTATTTTTTGTTGCTACTTTGGCACCCTCTCATGCAAAAATGCACTTTTGGCTCCTTGGATTACTGTGGTAGCAGCGACAGGTGACATGTGCACCTGTTGTGTTTCCCTACCGTAGCAACAGTCTGGACCACGTTAAATCGCTGACGAGCGCAATAGCCACAGACCTACCATATCTGGACTACGACAAATCGCTTGCGAACGTAGTAGCCACAATCCTACTACAATATGGCACCGCAGCAGGACTTGTCATGTTTCGGGACCGCAGTAGGGCATACCGGATGGGGCCACTACCGTTGGGTTTTACATGCACGCCCTGTGGGGGCCATCTAATCCTATCACGGTGTGCTACCGCAATAGAAGCTACTGTGCTCTGACAGTGCGGTAGGATCTGATGCGGTAGAGGTTATCATGGCAGTCGGGACCGTTTGGTGTGCCTAAATGGCAAGTGAAATGCAAGTTGAATTAACATTTGTTGGTTGCTGTTACGTCATGGGATATGCATCAATGCATGTCCGTCCCCAATGTCACGATGTTACGGCTGCTGCCTGACAAGAGAGGCGGGGGGGGGTCACGATTTCACGGGCAGCCAAAGATTTAATTAAGATGGCAAGATCCCATTCAATGCTCAGATAGTTTGATTAGTTCCTCCTGGACTGTTTAGCTGCTCAATTACATCGACCTATACCATGGTGGGCGAAGCTAAAGCCTAGACTAGTCTGAATTAAAACGCAGTGACGTACAAGTGGTTATACTATCTTTGGGTGCAGCCGTGTAGGTGTTTGGCATAACAACCGGCGTAAAGAAATGAGAAGGCGTTTGTGGCGGCGGCAGCGGCAGCAAGCCAGCCGACGCGAAAGGCGGGCAAAAGAACGTGAGAAATGAGTGGCGCCGCGCGGTGTGCCGTGCGCCGGCGCCGTCGGTTTCCTTCGTGCTGGTGCGGTGAGTGGTGGTCCGGTGACATGCCAACGCAACGAGCCACTCGATCACGAGCCTCGCATCTTGTTGCAGGCTACGACATCGATCTTCAGTGACAGAAACGGGTGTAACGCTGTAAGCAAGGCATGATTGCGATTACTGCATCACGCAAGTTCTCGTGACTCGACTTATTGTACCCAGGTTTAGTGCACGCTTTGGGGGTAAATAATTCTTTCGTCTTTGGTGTACCAAGCTGCAAATCAGTGACTTGTGAAGGTCTAACACGAAAGAGTGATACCAGTAGTGTAGGTACTCGTCGGAAGGAAACAGGAGAAAAAACAAGGTGCTTTGGGAGCATAAACACGCAGTGTGAAACGCCTGTTCCCGGTAAGTACCTCCATTAATTTACCCATTAGCCCATGGCGTGATGTAGCCAGGTAGGCAGCCATTGCTTGGGACATGCGCAAAATCGGGGAGCGGAGCAGGGTAGCTCGAGCCGTTCGCTCGCTCGCTCGCGCGCAACACATTGACACAGGAAGCCACCCGGAAATTATGATGATGTGGTTGCTTTCTCTCCCGATCTGATCTGTCAAGAAGGCAGCAGCACATCACAGTTTCCGATGGCCCCCAAAGCGTAGAAAATTCCGCTCCCCAGACGATGGTTGGCGGCCGACGTTTTGGGCTGGAAAAGAAGAAATCAGCAAGAAACCATCGCCGAATCATCATGACCGGTCCGGGATCGATCGTGCACGCACTGTGCTGAGATGAGAAATCCCAGTCCATTTGGTTGGTGATGGTGCAAGGAGTGTAATGTTTGTGTGTGTTGTGCTGCTGTTTAGGTCTCGTATATTTCAGCTTGAGGTTGTATCTTCTCATTTATTTTTTATTATTTCTAAATTTCGTCTTTTTTTTTGTCTTTTGAGTTTTTTTTCTGTCGGTTCTTTTTCTCGTATTCCTTTGCGTTGTCCGTGATGGGGTAACTTATTTTTTCTATCTTTAATTTTTTAAATCTAGTTACGTCAAATAAGCTATCATCAGCTACAGTGTAATTTTGATCAGCTATAATATATTTTTAGTAATAAATCAGTTTATTTTAGCCCAACCGAGAAGCTTACATGGCCCTGATGGGCTAACATATTTTATTTTGCGTGTCCGTATTCGTTTTCGTTGTCTGTGATGGGCTAACATATTTTTTATATTTTTTAATTTTTTTAAATTTAATTATGTTAAATAAGCCTCTGTCAGCTACAGTATTTTTTCAGCAAACTACAGTGCTTTTCAACCATAAGCCATAAAAAATAAGCCCAAATGATCGTAACAGTCCAAAGACGAGAAGCCAAAATGGCCCCTACCTTCTCTGTCCATGGTAGGCACTTGGCAGCTTTTAAGCAGCGTCCATGTCCATAAGGGAGAAAAAAGTAAAACAGAGAATACAAAACCTAGCAGTGATGCTGAGCAGAAAGATTCTTAGAATAAAAAGAAGAAAAACATGTGAAGCCATGCATCACCTAAACAGCTACCAGCTGTAAACTAAAGCACCAATTACGCTGAGATACATGTATACTATTGTGGATGCTTGCCTTTCGATAGCACCAACTTTACATTTTCCCCATCCATGAGTACTCGCTCGCCTACTCCTCATCTTCTTTACGTTTCCGCTAGGGAATTGCAGTATCGCCGTGCTTCCTGGTTGTCACGCGACTTGCAGTATCACCGTGCTTCCTGGTTGTCACGCGACTTTCTTCTCCAGTAGTAGCACAACTTGTTTTTGTCAGGTTGGATTGGTTGACCTGTAAACTTGTTGGATGGATCAATGAAAATTCCTCTGTGTATGAACGTTTTATTTAGGGCCTCTTCTTTACGGTTTCTAAAGTCGGCTTTTAGCTTTTGCTACAGTACCTAACTTTTAAATGGAGTATTTTCTTAAGACAGGACCTACAAATTAATTGTAGTATACGTTAAAAGCCTAACATCTGTATCAACTAAAATCATAAGTGATTATCTCTTTCTCCGCAATCTATATCGCAAGCAGTCAAAATTTAAAAATTTCAGCCAAAAATCATAAACTGCAGCAAAAAAGAACAGGCTCTTAAGCCGGCCTAATGGCAATGGAAGTGAGGAGAGTAATCCATGCATATATGCCTCTCATTGTGCGGATGTGCCTGCCTTGTGAGCCTTTTGCTTTCAAGAAACGGTTGCCCTTGTCAGTCATATGAGCTACTAGGAAATCAGATTCCTTACGTTTATTCATCCAATTTTCAGTAATCGAAAAGACAACAGCTAGTAACAATCGTAAAGACAGGCTTCTATCTTTGAAGTGGTCAAAAACACTTACTCCACAGACTGCCAAAGCCCAAAAGATAACACTAATTTATATACTGCATGGAAGAAATCTTTTCATTTTCATCTGAACCCAGTGAAGAAGTGTACAGAACACTGCAACAGTCTGCAGCTGAGGTTCTTTACGTAATTTAGCCCAAAGTGGCAAGGGGAAAGAAAGACTAAAGGTCAGGGAATCCAATCCAAATGTAGATGGAGAGAAATCAGGGAAGAAAAGCTAGCAAGATGAATGGCAGGGCGCATTCCCATCCCACCGTATATTCCCTGGGGACTCCACATAGCACGAGCCCCGTCAGAAAAGGCAGCAAAGCAAAGCTCCAAGCGCCAGGCAGGCAGGCAGGCAACAAAGAGAGGCCATCCAAGGAACAAGAAGATACCCATTGTGAACAGACTGATAATCAGCTTCTTCCTCTGCATGCAGTTGGTTCAGACCACATGAACAGTCAACATGTAATTTAAAACTCATAATTTTCAACTAAAATATCAAGTAGTCTAGGTAAGTGCCAGTGATAGATTAAGATACACGGTCTTCATGTTAAATTTTACATTTCATCTTGGTTGCTGCAGGTGTTACATTTCTGAATTTTGATGGTATGGAACTATGGATGACATGGTCAAGACGGCAGACGCTATGCTGATCTCGATCCTCAAGGGCACCGCTCACGACGCGTATCACCTTTTGACTTCACCCTGTCTCTCTGATCGTGGTATGGTGGGCCCCGCAGTGTGTATATTATGGCCCTCTTCTTTTTCTCCGAAGCTGACGACTTTTATCTTTTGCTATAGTACCTAACTTTCAAACGGAGTATTTTCTGAAGACGGAATCTACAAGTTAAATGATGTACACGTTAAAAGCCCAACATCTGTATCATCTAAAATCGCAAGTGAGTATCTCTCTACGTGATCTGTACCGTAAATAGCCAAAATTTAAAAATTTTAGCCAAAAGTAATAAGCCGTAGCTGTTGCAAAATAGGCCCAATGCTACGTGAGACGCTGACGGAGGAGGGCGTTGCAGGGCCATTAATTAGGCCAGAAAAATAAATCGATTCTTAGGCTACTAGTAGATGACAATCTCTTTCATGCATATTTCAGCAAAACTATTGTGTTTTTTTTACTCCGGTACAGCAGGAAAGAAACTGAAATGCAGAAAAGGAGGAAGAAACTGACGATGATATGTCGTAACTTGCTGCATGATTTTCATGCATAAAACATGGACGTTATGCTTGCTAGTTTCTGATTTTTCATGCACGAGCAAATGTTTGTCCCCCTTGTTTTGTTGCAAGCTGCAACAAGACGGTATATGGCATTTCATGTGAATCCCACATTTTAAGAATTCTCATCCGAATATATACAGATGTGGTCAAATGAGTGGCTCGGCACGGGTCCCTTTGGGCAGAGTTCATTACTTACACGGGTTGTACTGTGCTGGCCTATGGACTGAGGCACCGATTCAAATACGGTCCGATAGCCTCACGGGGCAAAACGGGCTGGCACGATTCAATGGTGGGTCGTGCTATGCCTAGGGCGGATCAACAATAGCGTGTTTTAGACCGGTCCAACAAACACAGCTCATTTGTCTCTATTGTACGAGTGGGTGTCAACCAACAAGATAGGGAGCATTGAAAGGCCACACCACGTAGAACAGAATGATTTTCTTCCAAGCAAAAGGCTTGTGATTTTAACTATTTTAGGTGGGAAAAAATACAGAAGAGCATTCACTAGTCTAATACTCCTTAAAAAACAGCTCACAACTTGATGTAATAATGTTAACTTGATCTGAAGATTACTCATAGCATACCTCACTTCCATGTTTCCTTCCTTCCTCATGAGCTGACAAATGTTTGTCCAATACAAAATTCAACTAACTATATATACATCATGGCACTCGGATTACACCTAGGGCCCGTTTGAATTACGAGAAATGAGGGGGCGGGAATGGAGTTATGATACGAAGTAGAGTAAATTTAGCCGTTAGATCGAGAGATTAAGGGCTAGTTTATCACATCTTGTATCCCAATCTCATTTTCATCCCTTGTAACGCATTATTCAAACGCCCATTATTGATATTTAAGGAGTGGTTATATGGGCTTTTAAAGCTTAAGCTTCTAGTTTTTCTAGTAATACTAGCTGAATGCCTGTGGGTTGTTATGAATTTTAAAAAAATTTAGAACATATTTGTAGTTTTTTTGGGTGTGGAAGAGGCCGGACCAACCACCAACTCCTTCTTTTATAATAGTAAAGATAGTAGTTTTTTTTCACTGTAGCTATTGATAACTTTTTCAGCGTAATTAATTTTTAAAAATTTAAAAAAGTTATATCATCACAGACAATGCAAAGAAATAAGAGAAAAAAAGAAAATAGAAAACTAGAAAAAGATAAAACTAAAAAGCTTAAACCCAAATAAAACACTTTAATGTATTGGATGCTCAAGCAAAAAGTTATTCAGCGCGCAGATGGTGAAAGAGTACGAGCATGCAAGGAAAGAAGAGGTTTGCAAAAAATCCGAAAGAGCAAGGGAGGTCATGTGAAAGGCAACACAACGCACAGGCCCTTGATCTTTGGCCCTTTTTGAAGGGTCCTAACTCTAACGGGGAGCATTTAAAGGTTTTTAGTGGGGGCAGGAAAGGGATCCTTCCGCGAGCCAGAAGAGAGAGAGAGAGAGAAATAAATAAATCCGAATTCCGCCAAACTTCTCTCATCTCTCTCTCCCCTTCTCCCTCGGATTGGGATGCTCTCTGACTTGAGGCCTACAGTACCATGACTTTGGACGGTTTCTAGCCGTTTGATTGGAAAAGGCGGTACAGATGTAATGATACGTTGCGATTCCAACGACGCAGAACAGCGAAATTAACCAGTGTTTTCTGCTCTCCCTCTTGACAGATTTTCCTCCACCCACTCTCTTCCTGTTCTTCTCCACCCACCCCACCGATCTCTCTGAATTCGGTCTCCACTTCCCCACCATCTTTCTCTCGTCCTCTCTCTCTAGCAGTTGTTTTTTCTCCTTTTATTGGGTTGATTCTCCCTCTCTCTCGGTTGGAGAGGATCGGGAGACGGAGGAAAGTGAAGAAGGGGGGTCGAAAGAAGTTTGTTCTTTGCTTGGATTGTGGTTCTTGGAAGAAGTTGAAAAACTTGGGACCAGTTTCTGGTATGGTTTGCTGCATCTCCCTGTTAGTCTGTGCCTTTTGTTTCTCTTTTCTTGTTTCTTGATTTCACCTGCTAAACATTCCTTTTCTTCTGTTGAAGTCCATGATTCCTTCACAATATGTGTTCTTTCTCTTGTTGATTCCTTCATGGTTCATTCCACCATATGTTTCTTAATCCCGGATATGGCATGGTGTTAAACTGTCAATAATTCATCTTTTTCAATAACGAAATTCTCGAACCTTCAGATATATCTGAAAGTTTCTCTTCTGTATGGTGTGAGGCTGAGATGTCTTAGGTGTTCTTGGTTTGGTTAAATTTCTCTCTCTCTGTTGGTTATCTTTCAATTTTGTGATAAGAGAATTGATCTGTCTCTTGAAACCGTGGATGGCTACCTACACCTTCTCTTTATTTTTGCTCGTTTAACTGCATCTTTTTGCAAGCCGAAAGGGAAGGGAAATAAATGCAAAAGAAAAGAGAGTATTTTTGAGCGTCCACAGAGGTAATGGGCCCCATCGTGCTTGTAGTCCATCTGTTTAGGCCGCATGCAATGTACAATCACCGTGTTTTCACCCAAAAATGCATGCATCAGCACCATGTTTGCTTACAGGCTACAGCACCAAGCCAAACCATCAAGTTTGGTGCATCCACACACCACACCAAATGCGGTTCATGCCAAGATTGCTACAGTTGAATGAGTTTATACCCTCATTAGAGTAGTAAAAACTCAAATGAGTGACGTTACTTACGGACAGCAAGGTAGTGCTAGAAGGGTACAAGAGGGAAAAAATGGTTTCTCTGTTCCACATTTGTGTAGATATCGATTTGGTAAAGATAGCCAACAGAGAGGACTAGACGCGCCGCAATGTTTTTGAGAGCAAATAAGGGTTAGTTGTGTTGATAGGGAGCATCTTTTGGTGGAGCATCTGTTGGTGGCAAACCTATTTACAGCCTAAAGGCATAGCCTAGCAGTATGTGACAAATCGTAGCATTTGGCATTCCATCCATTTGAGTCTGCTATGTGCTTGTTTCCCTTTAGGAATATGCTAGGACAAATTTGTTACCTAAATTTCTAATGTGCTGTTTGCATTTTCAGGTCCCTCATAATTTGCTGGAAAGAGATTAACAGCTCCTGAGATGCTATTGCTACAGATCAATTGATAGCAAGAGCATACCTAAAAATAATGCAAGGACAGAGGAATTCTGTTGAACAGTTTGCTGATGTGTTTGGATTTGACCACGGATATAGTTCAGGCAACCCTGTCATGGATCAACAAGCATATTGGAATAACATCCTTGGGTCGGTAGAATCACAGAATCATCAAGGTTATCAAATGAACCGCAGCGATGCAAACATTCCATATGGAAATGAGGCACATCAAGATGGCCCATTTTTAGGTTTCTGGGAGTCAGGTGAAGCTAATTCAAGTGGCAATTTACTCAATTCTGGGAGCTCTAACGAGATCAAAAGGGAGCACCTTAATGTCAGTGGTGGCCTGAGGATTGGTGAAAGGCGTCTGGTAACTGAACACCTTTCTTTGGATAATGCGGATATAAACCTTAACACCAATGGTAATGATCTATGTGGTCCTCAAGTCTCAGAGCAATATGGGGTCTGTTCTCCTAATGTTATAAACGCTCAGACTTCCGAGTTGAGATTACATCCATACAGGACATTCATATTAGGGGCGGAGCAGCCAGAATCTTTTGCTACTTTTAATGCCTGTGAAAATCCTTTGGGTCATTTTCCATTAATGCCAGAAGGCATTGATCAAAGACCAGGTAGTTCCCTGGATGGCCGCCGTCTAGCATGCAAGAGGAAAAATATCGAGGGAGTCCATGGGCAGTGTTCAGCAGGTTCTAGCACAAGTTTTTCCCACAGGAATGATAATGTCTTCCATAACATTCCTTCTTCAAGTTCCAATACTGCTCCTAGCTCAAATTTGCCCTCTCTTAATTGTTTCTTGGCTCCAAGTTCCATTGAGGAACAACTCCCACGTTATGGAGCTACTGCAGGATTGTCATCTAGTACCTATGATCCTAGTGGAGGCAATAATAATTCAGGAAGTTCACAAAGAAGTTTCCGGGCAAGAACTACCATAGCTCAACATATTACGCCCTATGGTGTATGGCCCTCTTCAAGTGCCATCAGGCATTCCAATTCATGGAATCATCAGCCGGCTCCCCTTCAGAGTACATTTGGTGAACCACAAGAGGTTATTCCCGTGGTCAGCAGCCTCAACTTGCAATACCAACGTCCTGTAAATGTTGTTCCTGGTATCCCACAAACTGCACACCGTTTTACTGGTCATGGAGCTTCATCATCGAGAGCAGGCAGTTTGGAGAGCAGAGTTCTTGGCAGTGAGGAAGTTAGTGGAAGGAATGTAGTGGCTCCCAACCTTCGTGATGCAGTTCCTCCTGCTGCAGTAGACATGAGACATTTGGTGCCACAACCATCTAACTGGAGTTCCGATGGTCGTGGCACTGCCATTGCAGGAAATATTCCTTCAGTATCAAGACCTAATACCAGTTCAATGGTTAATCCACCAGCAGGCCTTCCATTTGTCACTCATCAAAACCTGCATAGACGCCATCCTCGATATTTGTCAGAGGTAACTTTTCTCTCTGTCGTTTTAGTATGTTTAGCTTTCAATTTGATTGCTTTTCTTTTATTAATGTGCTGGAATTGTATTTTCTTATAGGAGCTAGGTCGTCTATCTGGAGCACTTCGTGGTCATCAGCACCCACGCGTAAGGTCAGGGTTTTTGTTGGAACGGCAAGGTGATGGTGTTTGGGGTGTTCCTTTACCGAGGAGCAGGGAAGGAAGGAGATTAATAGAGGTATGTTGATTGGCTCTGTTATTTCTTGTCTTCCTCCTCCTCCTCCTTTCATAAGTCCAGAAAACGTTCACAAAGAAGTTATGTATGACACCAAAGAACAAAATAACATATGGCAATTTAAACTTAATGCCTGTAAAGGTCTTTCATGTACTATTCGGCCTTATATACCATCTCCCTTCTCCCTCGTTCGATTATGCATGCTTCTTCACACTCCTGCAAGCTCCACCTAATGCTGCAATAGCCAGCTTAGCGTAGCAGGGTCTATAGACATTTCCTTGTTCATTAATAGTTTGATACTCTAGAAAAGATACCATATTTTCTGTGTTTTCATGTGGCGCAAAATACTATAATTGCAATATACCGTTTCATCTTATATTTTAATGTCTTTCTGTTGTGCTATGCTGCTGCTTTTTTCCCATGGAATTGCTTGTATTTCCCTAATGTATATTATGTTTTAATGTTTTTAGTCACGTAGTATTCTAGAGATAACTAGTGAGCCATTCTTGGAAAGAATACATGGTTCATTGCTTACCTGTTTTTAGTCCGTAACCATGAGCAAGTCTATGCCAGTCCATATGGTTCTTACCTGTTTACTTGTCACCAGATCCGGAATGCACTTGAAATGATTAATCGAGGGGAGAATGTAAGATTGGAGGTCAGTAATACTGTAATAGCACTTGTCTTCTGAGTTTGTTCGGTCTGTTTCCTCTTGTTATTTTGGACAGAAAAAACTAAATAACTAAAAATTGAAGATGGATCTTTGAGGATTGTTATTTTCTTTCGTACTATTTACTGGCTTTACTTGCATTGCTTTGTTATGTTAACGAACTGCCTTCTATCCTCAAAATTCCCAACATGACCAGCTAACTGAACATAATTGTTTGGCAGGATCACACTTTAGTATTACTATTACGTGGTGTTAACCTCACCAGATTCTGCTTCTGAGACTAGGGGAGTAGTAGATAGTACACGACCATAATCAAACCGAATCTGTAGTTGGGAAAAATACAGACAGATGAACTTGCCCATTGTTTCAACAAAAAGGAAGCACAGTCAGAAGTTAGAACATAAATTGGACTTTGATTCCTCTGAACTCTGATTTATTGAAGTCCAAAACTACTACACAGTTCACACTAAGTGGCACCAGTCTAGTTTCAAATTTGATTTTCTTTAAATAAACAAAGTCAATATATCACATACAGAAATGGTTGATCTTATCCTAAGGTGATAAGTTCTCGACTGCCTTAGTTTGGTATTTGCACGAATATACATTCTTAAACAGTGAATATAATTGAATCATATCATAAGCTTTTTCAGTTGCCCTTTAATTTTTATCTTTGCTTATTGTTGAGGGATTTACTTCTTGCTTCGATATCTACTGTTCTTGAAGCAGTCTATTTTCTATGGCGGTGTCGACATTCATGACAGACACAGGGATATGCGACTTGACATAGACAATATGTCTTATGAGGTTGGTTTTCCTTAGTGAGACATTACCTGTATAATCATCCAGCTAAAATCTAATCAAGATGGTTGTCATCTACTTATCTTTCAGGAGCTATTAGCACTGGAGGAGAGAATAGGAAACGTTAGCACTGGGCCCAGTGAGGAAGCAGTGATGAAGCTCCTGAAGCAAAGTAGATTCTCATCATGGAGATTAGAAGCATCTTTGGAACATGAGCCATGTTGTATCTGTCAGGTATAGTATACTCCAAGACCTATAAAAGCTTCTGCCCTCTTGTCTTATATTTTGCCACGAGTAGCTAACTTAGAAACATGAAGCAGCTTCAATGCTTACATAAACATGTGCATTTAGTTTTGTCTCAAAATAGGTCATTAATTGATAATCAATTAAATCAATCAGGTCTGCAAAATATAGTTTGGAGTTGTGGACAATATGCTCAACATTTAAACTTGTAGTAGAACGTTTCGAGTTGTATTGTCAATTATGTGCACAAGTTTTGAGTTGGGTCTCAATTTGTTTGCCAAATATTTGTTTTTGCAAACCAACGTGCACATCCTGAAACTCCGTAAGATGCCATTATTTTTCAACATCATACCTAGTGCTTCTTTTGGAGTACTTTTTGCTACACTCATTAGGATCTTGCCTCATTCTTCCTTTAAGTTCTGAAATCAGTGAAAATCTAAGGCTTCACTCTCCAAACTGAAATTTTTATATAATGTTCCTTAATTATGTTTTTTCTCCCTGTTTATCCAGGAAGAGTATGTTGATGGGGACGATCTTGGGACACTTGACTGTGGGCATGACTTCCATGCTGGTTGCATCAGGCAATGGCTAGTGATGAAGAATCTGTGTCCGATTTGCAAAAATACCGCTTTGAAGACCTGAAACAGCAGAGAGCAGCAAGGCTCGTTAGCAACACCCATGTTCATTCGATCTCAAGATCATTTACTGATCCATATTACCGTGCTTTCTGGTTGGAAATTTTGCCATTCACCTACAATTCGATAAAACTGGACCATGTAAACTGCGCCTGTCGTAAATAATCCCTGGAATCTGTCTCTCTGCATTTAACCGAATATTTGTGGCTGGAATAATGGATGTAGGTTCAAAGAGGACATATTGTCACCTCTCTTTTTATTAGGCACCAGTACGGTGTTTGAATTCTGCCTGTGGTGTTTCGGAAACGTCATACTCCTGGACCCTGGTTATCGTAACGAAAGGTGATATTCGCGTGTATTTCTTTTTCCCAAGCTCGGTTGGCTCCGGATCCCATCTCATGGATTCGTTGCACCTGTATTTGCTTCTTGTCAGGGCAAGCAATTGTCGACGTCGTCACTGTCCGTCCTGGTGAGCCGCTGGTCTCTAGCGACCACCAAACTTTGGGGGTTCCTTCCTGGCCACACGCCGACGGCCGCGCCGCGGCCGAGGCAAGGCATCCATCCATCGGCATGGAGCACGACTGCACGATGGGATTGATGGGCATCACGGCGCGCGAGGCCAGACAACTGGCAAAAAAAAAAAAACACGTCCAATTCGGCGTGCGTGACGGCTCAGTAGCTGTATTCTCACCGGCAGGGTACCGTCTCCACTCATCTCCCAGTAAAGCGTGCCTGGAGCTGCAAAGATTCCGAGGGCTTCCAGTTAGTGGTGCTATGGGTGCGGATATCTTCCGACCGATCAGACAGCTTCGGATAGTATCCGGGCAAACAAAATGGGAACCGACAGATTTTATCGGATATGGTGTCGGTATCGGATAGTATTTTTCGGAATTGAATGGGAGAGTAGTTTCTGACGGATAGAAAAATATCCAAAAAAAAATATTCGGTAATATCCGATAAATGGAATCGGTAATATCCGAAGGGACCCCCCAATCCCCACTTCCCAAGCCCAAGCCTGTCTTCTCAATGCCTCATGGCCCAACAACTGGCCCACTGAGACTGAAGCGCGGCACCACACTAGCAGACCCCACTCCTCAGTCCCCTACTCCCCATAGGCCACGGCGCCACGGCATTGGGGCAAGGCGGCGACCAGCGGGCGCCTCCCTCCATCTGCGCAGCGACGTCGACTGCACCCACACGAGCTCCCCTCCCCCCTCCCCGGCCTCCGGTGCGAGTTGACCGGTTTCCCCCTCTGGCGTCTACGACGGCGCGAGCTCCCCCTCCGGCCTCTGGTTCGAACTCCCTCCCCTTTCCTGCTCTAGCGTCATCTTCTTCATCCCTTCTCTCCTCCCCTATTCCTCTTCTCCCCATCTGGTCAAGGCAAAAATGAACAGAAGATTGAGCTAGAGGCGGCGCAGGGGAGCCAGGTCGGTGCTAGAGATAGGTGGAGCCAAATGGAGTTGGCGTCGAGTGGAGCAAGAGCCATAGAGATGGAGAGAGAGCAAGAAATTGGAAAGAGATATGTGAGTTAGGGAAGGAGATAAGGAGGAAGAAGAGCAAGTAGTGAATGGCTATTCGGCCGGTGGGGAAGAAAAAAAAGGAAAGGAGGAGAGAGAGGGAAAGAAATAAAGAAAGGAAGAAAGAATGAGTGGCTTGGGATATTTGGCTAAACAATAGATAAATAGTAGGGAGCCGTGGAGGAAGAGAGAGATTAGAGAGGAGAGAGAAAAAGCGCACACGAGTAAATTATATTCGTGAGTTTTAATATAGAGTACTCCGTTGCGTGTTTAACTTACTCGATAAAATTTCTGTTAGTCAGATTAAATTGTAAACCTCCAAAAGAAAATATTCATGGCTATTAAAAATAAATTAAGTACTATCCGTAGGCTAAAACTTGTATGAGTACGGATTACATTCACGTACTATCATCTAAGATCATTTTGGTGCATGCTTAAATACCTAGATAATTTTGTCAGTCTCATTTAAACCATAGAAACTCATTAATAATCATTATGATTATTAAAAGAAATTAAGTGTTGTAAGTAGATTAAAATTTAGTGTGTACCGATTAAATTGATATATTATCGTTTAAATCATTCTAATACAAGTTTAATTAATAAATTAATTTGTTAGTCACATGTAGATGGTAGCAACCCATTAAGTATTAAAATAGCAACTGAGCCATAAAAATCTGCTCACAATGTTGTCAATATATGCTCATATCCATAATCTTTCAATATGATATGATATGTATGTGATATATGCACTCATATGCTGAAGGTCAACGGGAGCCACCATAATCTATATTCATACACTGATATGTGTGATCTTTGTTTTCGCGTGTTATCCGATGAAATATAGCTACCGTATCGAATTCAGTCCATATTAGTGACCAATACTATCCGTATTCTTATTCGTATTTGGCACTATCCGTGTCCGACTTCGACTCAAGAAAAAACATGGTATATGATACAGGATGAGCGATTACCGACCTATCTGCTCCGATTACACCCCCTACTTCCAACACTTTCGATCTCTAGAAGAACGGTGCTTTGCCTTGCTTGCCCTATCAACATCAGTCAAATTGACTTTAACGAGTGTTGCGTAGTGTTAGGAAACCTAGGCCTAGGTTTGAAGAATTGGCCCAAGGTGGGCACCTCACCACTAGGCTACAAATAGGACACCTCACCACGGTAGGCTTGCGCCGTTTTGCGTATTGGCTATTTTGTATGAGAAATCAGAAAGAAAG
The DNA here is from genome assembly GCA_036346245.1 of Bonia amplexicaulis. Classification (NCBI taxonomy): domain Eukaryota; kingdom Viridiplantae; phylum Streptophyta; class Magnoliopsida; order Poales; family Poaceae; genus Bonia; species Bonia amplexicaulis. The sequence continues at coordinate 18,510,250 of CM070746.1, forward strand.
CAATAAAGAAAGACCAATAAACTATTTTCTCTTCTGTGATTGATCTGGTTTTGTATAAGCAGAGGAATCGATCGGACTGGTCGCCAGCGATGGTTCCTCAACACGTTATCAGCACGAATCGCTCCAGTGAATTGAAAGGTAATCATCGAAGCATTAGTAGATTGAATTGTCTGTATCTAGATCGCTTTAAAATTTGCATATTTCGCTTTCTAGATTATTTTATACGATGCAAATCTGCTATAAACTACCGCGAGTAGACTTGAAGTCGCCGGCACAATGTCGATCGGTAGATTACAGGAAAAGAGTAGATGTTGATTGCACTGTAGATTGAAAAAAAAGAAAATCTGCAAGACGTAGGCCCGTCTGACCGCCGTCTACAAAATGGCAAAGGCTCTTGCCGCCACCCTCTCCACACACCGACGCAGCAACGCCGAGCCGGCCGGTCGCAGCAGCGCGCCCGCCAGAGCCGCTCGCCGAAGAAGCGGACGACGGGTCGCCCGCGCCGATCTTCTGGCGCCGCCGCCCGGCCGAGGCCACCGCCCGCTCTGCCGCCCGAGGTCGGCTTCCTGAGCGCCGCCGCCGTCGCGCCCCGAGGAGCCGCCGCCGAGTCCCACACGGTCAACCGCCTCCTCGGCCTCCCTGGTGCCACCCGCCGTCGCGCCCGAGGAGCCGCCGCTTCGAGCCCGCACGGTCAACCGCCTCGGCTTCCGTACAGGCGCCCGCCGTCGCGCCCGAGGAGCCGCCGCCGAGCCCCGCACGGCCGACCACCTCGGGCTTCCGACAGGCGCGCCTGCCGCGCCCGAGGAACCGCCGCCTCGAGCCCCGCACGGTGGCCGCCTCCTTGGCTTCCGGCCCGGCCGCCGCCTTGCCGCGCCCGAGGAACCGCCGCCTCGAGCCCCGCACAACTGACCGCCTCCTTGGCTTCCGGCCCCGAAGCGTCGCCTGCCGTCGCGCCTAGGGAAGAAATCAACCCCTTGATGAAAAATATCGGGAAATTACGTGGCAAAACACAGGAATCCATGCATATGACCCGCGCACTAGTGAAGCAAATAGAGAAGTCCAGAAGATCATTGATTTGCAAACATTAGCATATGAACTGCCTGACCACTTTGGTGATTTGAAGAGCGTGACTAAGTCGCATGTGCCCACACGCAATGCACCGGAGAGGGTTGAATTACCAAAGAATGCAGAAGGTATCCCTAATCCCGTCGAGAGGTCCTACAATAAAAGGATGAAAACTTAGGCTCCTCGAATCCCAAGCAACCGGGGACACCCGGTGAATAAGGATTTATCACAGCCGATCACTGAAGTTCCCTAGAACCAGAAGAGGAGCCAGTTGAGACCTGGCACCTCAGGAAAGGGCATACCGGATTTGAACATTCCCTTGGAGGGAGAAACTGGCATGGATGTGTGCGCACACATCGGAGCCGAAAAACTAATGGGACTTGCCACCGCAATTGGAAGAAGCGATGAGCAAGGAGAAGCTCCAGAAGAAGCAACTCATGAAGAAATAACTATAAATTATTAAAACTTGATCATGAAGATCGAGTATCCAAAAAATAAATCCTACAGATTAAATGAAATTGGGTGCATTGTACTCTTTTTCTCTTGACGAGTTTTCCTGAAGTTTCACGTCCAAGGTTCTTAATGAGCTAATTTGTGCAATGCAGCATAACATGTATCATGTACTCTTTCTTCAAATTTTTCCCACTGGATTTTTATGGAGTTTTGATGAGGCGTGAACGTGTCGGATGAGTGCCCAATGGGAGGTGTTAGGGAACCTGAGCCTGGGCTTGAAGCCTTGGCCCATGGTGGACACCTTACCACTAGACTATAAATAGAGAGTATTATTGGCTATTTTGTATGAGAAATCAGAAAAAAGCAATAAAAAAGATCATGAGTTCTCTCTACCTCTCGATGTTTTTAATCTACTATTTTTGTCTTCTATTATTGATCTGATTTTGTATAAACAAAGAAATCGATTGGATTGGTCATAAGTGACGGTTCCTCAACACGTAGAACTGATTCCACGGCTTGATATGTGCAGATCACTGCAACAATGATTGACGAGATGCGGTCTGTTTCTCCATTGTGGCGCGCGTAGAAGCAGAACAAATTAGGCCTACGCAGCCCTGAGACGGGCCCGGTTTATTCGGCACTGGGCTCTGGTTCGCGAAAAGTGTGACGGGCCCAGCTCGGCAAGCGGCCGTCCGATCGAAAACCGACGACACAGATGCGGCACGAGACGGAATTTTGGGTTCGGCTGGTGGGGTGCGTGTGCCCCAAACGAGGCTCCTCTTGACGTAGCAATAGGCTCGAGTGTTGGATTCGATATGGCAAGTGGCGGCGTGCTGGTCCCCTGGATGGCTCGTTGGGTCCGATTGGGAGGACGCCAAAAAGGCCAGAAAAAGGAGGTTGATAGCCATACAGGGGGAGGTGAGGTGCAAGGCGCCTTCCCTTTGTGCAAAAACTCGGTCTGCCTGCCTATAGAAAAATCTAAAAGAGAATACAAAAAGAGCTATAAGTTCATTGAAAAATGATTGAAGAATAACTAAACTAACTAAAAGAGAGAGAGAGAGAGGTTAGAACCCATCAGTATAAAATATCCAAAAGAAACACAAAAAAAAAATATTTTCATTTTGATGGAGTTTTACATGACAATATTTTCATTTACATTTCGTAGTGTCTCCGGTTTCTTAGCTCAATGAAGCGAGGACTCTGCAGCTCCAGCTCGTGGTCTCTATATTGGCTAGAAGCGGAGACCGACCCAACATGTGACCTAAGACCCGAAAGCTAGTCCTCCAACATTAGGGGAGGGGGAGGGGCGGTGCAGTTCAAAAAAAAGACGAAGACATCAGGGGAGATGGACCGTGGGGGGGGCTCACTGTACCGAAACTGCATTGCTGTCGTGTCTGCGTCTCCAGTCCGTATTTGCATTAGTAGCAGCATGTGCTCGTACCTGCGCCGTCGTTAGCCACTGTCTCCAGGCCCAGCAAAACTACCAGCGCCGACTGCCGCGCCCAAGCGTCGGGGCGCCGTCCGTTGGGTCTCCCATCCTTGACGCACGGCTAAGATTTAGCTAGCTAACGGCATGCAGTGCAGGTAGGTCTGCAGCGGGATTCCCTTGCATGCCTACTGTGGGCTAGTTGAGCTACAGAAAGTTGGTGGTACTTGGGGCGATCAGTGCATGCACAAGAAGAACGCAAGCAAGATGCAGTCAATCATGGCGCTCTGCTTTCCAATGTGGGGGGCCTAACACCCACCCAATCACCCCATACATACAATATACTACTAGTGGTTGTACTACAGCTACAACTCCTTTGTCTAATTACAACCTCGTGCTTATTCGTATAAACATTTGCAAATACTTATGTTAAGATCCAAAGCTGTATAAGTTATGGTCGAAAAGGATACAGCGTTAGCAACAGATCAAACATGGCTCACCCGCTTCCCCCTGATCCATAATTGCATCTGCGCACCAACAGACAACTGGATTAAGCGGAGGCGGACGAACAACTGGATCAAGCAGGGCAAATTATATATACTCTCATGGATGGTGATGTAGCGGTAAGCAGTAGGTAAACAAAGAAGGGGGCAAATGGAAGGGTTAATTAAAGCAGTAGAACTAATCGCTGCTGCTTATCTACTCGATAACAACAACGAAGAAGACGATATGGCTTGTTTTTATCACTGTTACAGCTGTCTTTTTTGACATTTGGAAAGACCGCCACTTGTGGCGTCCTCCTCCTCCCCCGTCTCCGCCTCGCGACGCCTCCTCCCTCCGTTGGTTCTTATCCAAAACGTATCGAAAAATATCGCCGCCGAGGAGGCAGCGGCAGCAGCCGCCGTTGCCGCCGCGGAGATGGAGACGGAAGAGTAGGTAGGTGGGTGGATCCAGTAGTTGTGCTGATCGTACGCTGCTCTTTGGAGACCGCGTGTTCGTGTTGCGGAGTGAAGCATCCTGCGGTGGGTTTCTTGCTTCACTCGGCGTCGGAGCTCTCCGGGCTAGGCGCCTGGTTTAGATCCGGGTTCTTGGCCCGGCCGCTCCATGCCGTCCGCTGCTGCTTCTGGTGCTGCTGCAGCTGGTGGTGCTCTTCGCCGTGCAGCTGCGGGTGGTGGTGGTGCTTCTGCCGCTCGCGGTGGTGGGCGGGCGCGACCATCATGCCGGTCTGGAGCGCGTCGACGCGCGACCCAACCTCGATGGCCTTCTTCCGGATCGACGCGGCGGACAGGGCGGCGCCGTCGGGCTCGTGGGGCTCGCCGCCGCCCTCCGACGACAGGGCCAGCGCGGAGATCTCGTCGGGGAAGTTGAGCCGCGCCGACCTCCCGCGCAGGTAGAACACCGCCGTGTCGTAGGCGCGCGCGGCCGCCACGGGCGTCGCGTACGACCCCAGCCAGATGCGCGTGCGCTTGTGCGGCTCCCGGATCTCCGCCACCCACTTGCCCCACTTGCGCATGCGCACGCCACGGTACTGCCGCCGCGGCTGCTGCTGCTGTGGCAGCGGCGCCGCCGCCACCGTCACCTGCTCCTCCTTGGCCGCCACTGCCGCAGCCGCCAAAGGAGCCATAGCTGCCGCCGCCGCAGCAGCAGCCGCCGCCGACTCCTCGCTGGAAGAGCGGTACTCGCCCTGCATGAGCGAAGCTACCTAGCCGCCGCCTCTCCTTCTCTCTCTCTCTCTCTCTGTCCTGTGCCGCAGTAGTATTGGAGGAGTAGCTTTTGGCGTCGGCTCGGTTTCTTCTTTCTTTCATTGCTATCTATTTGTTCGGTGGTATTTGTATTGGGATTTTGCGGGTGGGGGTATGATTAGAGTTTGGTCGGGACTCGGGATAATGATAAAATAACTTGGGGGGAAGACGACGTCGACGGCAGGACTGTCTGTGCCGTTTGGAAGGGAGAGCCTGACGATGAGCCGAGCGAGCGAGCGAGCGAGCGGCAGCGAAACTGTTAGGTCCACCGGCCTAACCTGCATCCGGACATCGGATAGGTCGATGTCCGTCTTGGTTGGAGCACGACTGTGCAAAACAACGTTATGTTGTATTCTTCTCTCGATAAAACACCAGTTCACTGCTTTCAGAATTTGCTTATTGGTAGGCGATTGTATTTCGGACGTAGTAACACCATGTTATAGGTCAAGAAAAGATCAAGAAATAATTTGGGGAATGCTCTCAGTCCTAGCTCCGATCGGGACGTTTCGTGCCGGATGGTTAATCCACCACTGAAATCTATCCAATAACTCCTGATGCATTTTCATGCCTTCTACAACCTGTCTGGACATAAAACATTCTTTATGGAACAACACATAAACAAGTCCACTCTCACATGTGTGTCTGTCTTTCTTTTCACACCTTCCTCCCTTGCTTTTTCCCAATCCGTTAGTCATACACAACCTGCTCTCACTCTCTCACTAATCCCCTCTCCATCCTCATGTCCTCCAAGCTCCCTCCTTGCTCCAGACCAGCTAGTTTATAGCGTCTCAGTGGTATGTCGGGTGGTTGCCGAAGGACCCAAGGTGGCAGATGACATGTAGAGGACAAGTGGTGTGGCTAGGGGCGAGTTAGTGTGGGTTGGCGACGAAGCACCAGGCAGGCCAGCCTTGCCATAGCCAGATCTTGCCTAATGGTGATGCGTTTCCATTACATGGCACTAGGCGTCTAACACCTTTCTCAATGCTACAATGACATCCTGAGTCGGATGTCCGCTGAGCGTGTCGCTACCACCGTTGAAGGCAAGTTCGAGACAGGTGTTTTGTTGCGGCTATAGAAATTTCTCTCGAGGCGTTCGTCGCAATCGGCAATCGGAGCTAGTGTAGAGGTCTCCCATTCCGAAGAACGGGTGAAGCTCCCTGGATCTAGCAAGGCTACAAGGTTGAGGCCGTAGGAAGGGGGACGGATGACGACCGAAGGGCTTGTAATGAGCGGTGGTGTGGGGTGGAGCCCAGAGATGAGGCACCAAGTTAGCTACCATTGCCGTCACACGCATGCCCTCCTCTTCTGGCACACATGTTGCAGATAATTCTCTAAATTGTTACAACATATTTTCCTAATTGTTGCATGAAGTGTTTGATTTTGTTGTAATATCTCTTCACAAATTTTGCGCAAGAGGCATTTGTTGCAGTCTGTATTTTGATTTGTTGCATCAAAGTTTATTTTTATTGCATCAGAGATGTTGAATTGTTGCACCAAGAATATTGATGTATCTAGAGGGGCGAGACTCGCTGGATCTGGAGGGGCTAAGGACGACGAAGCTCGAAATGCGGACCGCAAGATGACAGATCAGCCTCATCCCCACCAGATCTAGACTACCAGTGATAAGGGATTAGGCCAGCCGCTCCCCCATCTCCCGAAGGTTGCTAAGGCACCCAAATTGTCTTACTTCATGCTCAGTTCGTTGGTGCCGTCGCCGGGTTCTTCCTCTCCGACAACTTATGGAAAATTATTGCCGTTACCACCTTATTTATTGCAGGAGTTTTGTGTTTTTGTTACGCATGTTCATTTTTTTGTTGCAAGAGAAATCATTGTTCTCAATTTGTTGTGAATATTTATTTCTATTGTTGCACAATCAATTCTAAAATGTTGCCACTATTATTATCAAATGTTGCAGTGTTGTAAAGTCATAAATTTTTTGTCGTGATTTTTAATCTTGTTTTAACACTTAGCTAAGTTGTATACTCGTAGTTTCATTTTTTAGAAGATATATCTTTAAATTTTTCTTGACATTTTTAACTGTTATTATGTATTTTGTTGCATAGGGGTGAGAGTTTATTGTAGGCTTACTATTTAATTATTGTGTCTCATAGATTTTTATTGCGTCAGGGTAGATGGCTGAGATCGGTTTTTTTAAATTAGATCTAACTGTGGAAAGACACGTGTGTCCAAACGCTAGCACAACCCAATAATTTTAGGTAAATTACGGCCATCTCCGCGTCACAATCCATCCTTCTTCGTTTATCACCAACCCCAATGCACACTTGTCGTCACATTGTAATTGTGTTGACCTTGCACGAGACTCTTCGCCGCTCCCAGTTTCAACCCAAGTGCTTTTGCTATCTAGATTTCACTCGCATTTCCGAGCATGCGTAATGACATGGCACACAAAATTATGCCGGCCACAGTTAGTTCGAAAGCTTCGCACACATTAATCTCGGTTATAATATATGGTATTTTTGTTCAGACTGAAACTTTAATTTGAAGCTATGTACCACTAGTCCGCATCCAATATTTTATCCTAATCTGCCAATCTTGATAATTGCCTGCTTTTAGGTGGACCAGTCAGCCGCCTCACGCATAATTGGGGAGAATAGCTGGCCGGCCGGCCGGCTTCCCGTCCTAAAATCCAAATCTAAATCATGCAAATCTAAGCGAGCTGGGGACGTACCAACCTCGAGCCGTCTCTGCGCTGCCAGTACACTGTCGAGGCCGCGAGCATATGCACGCTGAGATCTGCGTCGTTGCCCGCGGAAACGGCGTGGCCTGTGGCGCACGCGCACGCGCAGGCACAGGGACGAGACGAGACGACCGGCACGGCTTGTCGCTTGCGCGCGCGCGCCCGGGGCGAGGCCTTGGACCACATGTTCGCTAGGTGGACAGTAACGTTGTGGTGCTAGCGCCGCGACGGTGGCTGCTCACCTCGATCGAGTGCGCTGCATCGGGCTCGCCCACGGCCGAGGCCGATAGGATAGCATCTGTCTTTCGAAAACCCTCTTTAGGTCAGGAAAAGCCGGGCTGCATGCATAAAAGGCGCCTTTCAGCTCCGTTTTGCCGTGGTGGATGCCAGCAGCACGCGCGGCGTCGAGCTCTGCGTGCGTTCCGTTTCGCTAGCTAGGAATAGCATCTAGGCTTCTTTTTTTCACGGGTACGCGTGTGCTCAAAATGGCTTTTTTGAGTGGTTTATAGCTAAAACATATTGTAGCTGGCTAATATTGTACTGTAGCTGACTAATATTACAAACGAATACGAGAAAAAAAGAACTGATAAAAAGATAAAAAAAAAACAACCAGAACATAAAAAAAATAAAATTACTGAATAGTGAAAAATAAGTCAGAAGTCTAAGCCGTTTTGAGCGGAAGAAGCTAAATGGACGACAGTCCTCGTTTGCGCGATTGGACGATTTAGATGAAAAGCTGGCACTGTTGCTCTGAGAAAGGTTTGACTTTTCTATCAGGGACTGCTAACTCCACAAACAGAAACTAATGGTACCAAGCAGGAGTATCATATTACAGCTTCTTTGACATGTACGTTATTTAGATGAAATAGCTGTCTCAGTTTTAAATAGGCTTATGAGGAGAGGATCCGTCATCGCAGCGACACCAACACCGATGGACGGCTCCTCCTCACTCATCTTGAGTGGTCGGCGCGGCAGAAAGGCGGCGACGGGGAGTAATCAGCAAGCAACAAGGGGCGAGGCGCTTGAAATTCAGATGGACATGGCCGAGGCAGAGGTCGTGGCCGAGGGCACGGGCACGACAGAGGACGTTCCACCAGCCCTAGCGGGACGAAAAAGGATGGCACTAGAGGTAGCAGGGATAAAAGCCACATCCGATGCTTCAACTGTGACAATAAGGGACGCTACGCCTCTAAATGTCATAGTAAGCCCCGAGAGGAGGTGAACCTGACGCAAGGCATGGAGGGTGAACCAGCCTTGATGTTGATAGTATGTGTAGAGGAGCTGTGCAACTTGGTGCTCCTAAATGAGCAGCATGTCCTACTAAACTTGTGTGTAAATGGTGGCGAGCATGTCACAGCTGAGGAGTTGCCAACATCCGGCTTGTGGTATCTGGACAATGGGGCTAGTAACCACATGACCGGACAACGATCGTTCTTCACCAAGCTTGATGAAAGCGTTATCCGTAGGGTAAGCTTCGATGATGGATCGACGGTACAAATCAAGGGGAAATGATCAATTTTGTTCGAGTGCAAGAATGGAGAACATTGACTGTTGACATAGATATACTACATTCTCAGCCTTTGCAATAATATCATGAGTTTGGGATAATTGACAAAGGATGGCATCAAGATTGTGCTTCTAGACAATCTGCTTCATATGTATGACAGGACCGGCAAACTCATGATGAAGGTAGAACGCACGTCCAACAGACTATACAAGGTGGCTCTACGCTGTGCACCATCTATCTTGTTGTGTGCCTAGCTAAACTAGAGTAGTTATGGCATACGCAGTTGGGTAAAAGATCAAATTTCATTTAAGTTGGTTTTAGTGATAATGGCAAATACTATTATGAGGTTTTGGTGATAATGATAAATGCATTTAGAAGAAGAAGCCAAATATCATGATTTTGGGGTACCATGCATGTTTTGGTAATAAACAAGTATACATAAGTACATAACCATTGTGATAGTTGCTCTTCTGTTATACTCTATTCGTCTTAAGGCATACGCAATGTAATGAAAGCATTTATGTGACTTGTCTCATAGATTTTTATTGCGTCAGGGTAGATGGCTGAGATCGGTTTTTAAATTAGATCTAACTGTGGAAAGACACGTGTGTCCAAACGCTAGCACAACCCAATAATTTTAGGTAAATTACGGCCATCTCCGCGTCACAATCCATCCTTCTTCGTTTATCACCAACCCCAATGCACACTTGTCGTCACATTGTAATTGTGTTGACCTTGCACGAGACTCTTCGCCGCTCCCAGTTTCAACCCAAGTGCTTTTGCTATCTAGATTTCACTCGCATTTCCGAGCATGCGTAATGACATGGCACACAAAATTATGCCGGCCACAGTTAGTTCGAAAGCTTCGCACACATTAATCTCGGTTATAATATATGGTATTTTTGTTCAGACTGAAACTTTAATTTGAAGCTATGTACCACTAGTCCGCATCCAATATTTTATCCTAATCTGCCAATCTTGATAATTGCCTGCTTTTAGGTGGACCAGTCAGCCGCCTCACGCATAATTGGGGGAGAATAGCTGGCCGGCCGGCCGGCTTCCCCGTCCTAAAATCCAAATCTAAATCATGCAAATCTAAGCGAGCTGGGGACGTACCAACCCTCGAGCCGTCTCTGCGCTGCCAGTACACTGTCGAGGCCGCGAGCATATGCACGCTGAGATCTGCGTCGTTGCCCGCGGAAACGGCGTGGCCTGTGGCGCACGCGCACGCGCAGGCACAGGGACGAGACGAGACGACCGGCACGGCTTGTCGCTTGCGCGCGCGCGGCCGGGGGCGAGGCCTTGGACCACATGTTCGCTAGGTGGACAGTAACGTTGTGGTGCTAGCGCCGCGACGGTGGCTGCTCACCTCGATCGAGTGCGCTGCATCGGGCTCGCCCACGGCCGAGGCCGATAGGATAGCATCTGTCTTTCGAAAACCCTCTTTAGGTCAGGAAAAGCCGGGCTGCATGCATAAAAGGCGCCTTTCAGCTCCGTTTTGCCGTGGTGGATGCCAGCAGCACGCGCGGCGTCGAGCTCTGCGTGCGTTCCGTTTCGCTAGCTAGGAATAGCATCTAGGCTTCTTTTTCACGGGTACGCGTGTGCTCAAAATGGCTTTTTGAGTGGTTTATAGCTAAAACATATTGTAGCTGGCTAATATTGATCAGAATGACTAATATTACAAACGAATACGAGAAAAAAGAATCGATAAAAGATAAAAAAAACAACCGAACATAAAAAATAAAATTACCGAATAGTGAAAAATAAGTCGAAGTCTAAGCCGTTTTGAGCGGAAGAAGCTAAATGGACGACAGTCCTCGTTTGCGCGATTGGACGATTTAGATGAAAAGCTGGCACTGTTGCTCTGAGAAAGGTTTGACTTTTCTATCAGGGACTGCTAACTCCACAAACAGAAACTAATGGTACCAAGCAGGAGTATCATATTACAGCTTCTTTGACATGTACGTTATTTAGATGAAATAGCTGTCTCAGTTTTAAATAGGCTTATGAGGAGAGGATCCGTCATCGCGCAGGCGACACCAACACCGATGGACAGCTCCTCCTCACTCATACTGAGTGGTCGGCGCGGCAGAAAGGCGGCGACGGGGAGTAATCAGCAAGCAACAAGGGGCGAGGCGCTTGAAATTCAGATGGACATGGCCGAGGCAGAGGTCGTGGCCGAGGGCACGGGCACGACAGAGGACGTTCCACCAGCCCTAGCGGGACGAAAAGGATGGCACTAGAGGTAGCAGGATAAAGCCACATCCGATGCTTCAACTGTGACAATAAGGGACGCCGCCTCTAAATGTCATAGTAAGCCCGAGAGAGGTGAACTGACGCAAGGCATGGAGGGTGAACCACCTTGATGTTGATAGTATGTGTAGAGGAGCTGTGCAACTTGGTGCTCCTAAATGAGCAGCATGTCCTACTAAACTTGTGTGTAAATGGTGGCGAGCATGTCACAGCTGAGGAGTTGCCAACATCCGGCTTGTGGTATCTGGACAATGGGGCTAGTAACCACATGACCGGACAACGATCGTTCTTCACCAAGCTTGATGAAAGCGTTATCCGTAGGGTAAGCTTCGATGATGGATCGACGGTACAAATCAAGGGAAATGATCAATTTTGTTCGAGTGCAAGAATGGAGAACATTGACTGTTGACATAGATATACTACATTCTCAGCCTTTGCAATAATATCATGAGTTTGGGATAATTGACAAAGGATGGCATCAAGATTGTGCTTCTAGACAATCTGCTTCATATGTATGACAGGACCGGCAAACTCATGATGAAGGTAGAACGCACGTCCAACAGACTATACAAGGTGGCTCTACACGCCTGTGCACCAGTCTATCTTGTTGTGTGCCTAGCTAAACTAGAGTAGTTATGGCATACGCAGTTGGGTAAAAGATCAAATTTCATTTAAGTTGGTTTTAGTGATAATGGCAAATACTATTATGAGGTTTTGGTGATAATGATAAATGCATTTAGAAGAAGAAGCCAAATATCATGATTTTGGGGTACCATGCATGTTTTGGTAATAAACAAGTATACATAAGTACATAACCATTGTGATAGTTGCTCTTCTGTTATACTCTATTCGTCTTAAGGCATACGCAATGTAATGAAAGCATTTATGTGACTTGCTTCATTATGTCTTATATATTCTAGATTTCTATTGTGTATTGGTTCCATCATTTCCTCTTTTATCTGCTATAGTCCCAACATGTACTGTTCAGATCTGTAGCGGACTGCCCACAACTGATACTTTATGGGCCGTTTCCCGTTATCTATGTGACTGTATTTAGTGTCTATTCATATTCGCATATGCTTTTAGGAGTAGAAACCAATATAAACGTCCCAACGTCTATAAGATATTTCTATCAGCCACTACTTTCGTTTTCACATATTGTAACGTACTTTATATTTTATTATATCATAATTTCATAAATCACATGACGCTTCGAATATTATAGTGTTTTTTATTACAACGTTTTTCTTATATAGTACATTATTATTCATCGACCTTAATAGCGTTGTCAAGATGTTTTACCGAGAAGCATTAGAGCCCTTGTGCGAAAAGCAATGGAGCCCTTGCGCGAGACAATTCAAGGTGGCTTATACTCCAATGATTAATGGTACTTGCACTTGAGATTACGAGTGGACAATAACAAACCGATCGTTTTAGCCAAGCACGGCATAAATCACAATCCGGTGTTGACGCCCTTGACTAATTGGAGCTAGTACATATAACATCACCACCAGCAGGAGATAGCAGCGTAAAAAATGACACGCGCACGTTCTCGTCCTTGTACTCAAACACAGTAGTAACCGGTGGTCTCGGCGTCCGCGTTGCACCAGCATGGCAATAAATAACGGCCGCACATCCGTTCGCGCACCGTAAGTTTGGCGTCAGTTGTTTGTAAATATATGTCATATAGAATTTTAAGTGACATAGAGACGAGAGAATGAGAATAAAAAAATAATATCTACTATTTAACGGACGGTACTATAGATATTTTTTTACTATCTATATCATTGTATATATAACTTATATATATAACACAATAATTATATAAAGCTATTATAGACAACTATATATATAATATATTATATATGTTACCTTTAATCTTATCTATAGATGACATAAAGATATATTGCATACTACAGTTGTATATACTATTATACATGCTCTAATGTGGCCAACCACCAGCCGCTCACGGCTCAATCGATCGCACCGGCACCGACATGAGACGGGCGTGCAGGCAGGCGGGCGGCTAGCTCCAGGTGGCACGTGCTGACGTGAACGTTGCCTTTCCGTCTCATATTCTCCCTATTCCAGACAAGAGACGTCAACGTGTTTGCCAGCGACTCATTAAGACATGTACAATGGTACATATCAACTATCTGTAAACGTATGTCATATATGATTTTAGGTGATATGAAAGAAAGAGAAAGATGATGTCTACTATTTAATAGACAGGCTTATAGAAGGATTTTTGCTATCTATACTATTATATAAATAACTATATAAATAACATATTAATTGTTATAAATAACTATATATGTAACATATTATATATGTTGTCTTTTGTTCTGTTTATAGTTGATATATAGATGTATTATAGAGTACCGTTATACTTATCTATGCAATCGTACTTCTCTTATCTCAATCCTATTCGTGCACCCTAATGACGTCCTCCGCAAGATTAGCAGCGGCTAACCCACGTCCCGTCGCATCCGGTACGCCTTTTGTTCTGCCGCGCGCATCTCCGTCTCCCTCCACCCCACGTTCATCCCCCCTTGCCTGGACGACGCTGACACGTGGACCTCCAGGTGGCCGCGGGGCCAGGTGTTCGTGTGGCGGCGTGATCGTTTCGTTTGGGTGGGTCGGTGGGGGATGGGACGGACGGCTGGGATGCGGTGAGGCGGACGGCGGGATGGGCGTGGAGGTCGGTGGGAAGGCGACGTACGTGTTGAGGCGGGATAGGAGGAGGAGGAATCCGTAGCCCGTGGTTGGAGTCGTCACGGGGGAGTTGGGTTGGGTACGCGTGTGTCTGTCTGTCTGTGTAGGTAGGTGTGTGCCCCAACAGATTTCAAAGACTTTGGGTGCTCGGTGGAGTTAGGAATAACGCAGCGGCCGCAATGGCTTCCAGTTCATGAATGTTGTCGGTGATGTCGGCCCGTGTTTATGGCTGCCTGCCGCGCCCCCAGCTGCGTACGTTTATGTAGCCCTAGATCGAGCTCAAGAAACAATATGTGCACGGCACTGGCAGCGCCAGGAAGATCGCATGCTACAGAGGTGTTTTGGTTTCTAGTGTACTAGTTTTTAATTTCGTTTTTTAGTTTTAAGGTTTTTTTTGTCTTTTTCTCTCGTATTTGTTTGTATTGTCCATCAATGATGAGTTAACTCTTTTTTATTTTCAATTTTTTAAATTTTAGTTACATCGAAAAGTCAACAACTGTAGTATAAAATAAACCACAAAAAAACTTAAATAAATATAAAATAAATCAGCTAGCGAGGGCATACAAAACCCTCACCGGCTAGTTAGTTTTGTCGGTATCTAGGTGGAACAACCCTGATTCAAAGAACGGGGCGGCCTGGGCTAATCAATACATGCGCGTGTTGAGCTCTATATTCTAATTGTAGCACTACTGCCTACAACAATTAGCCTCTATATTCTAATTGAAAAGTAAGGAATATGCCAAGATTTGAGAGGAAATCCATTACATCTTTAACTCAGATCATTTGTTATATGTGCACCTTTATAAATTATCGAGCAGAGCTTCATATGGAAGATGGAAAAGAGATCTTAGTGGGTGACGTCAATACGCTGCAGGGTTAAACTCTCAGGATACATACTGCTGCTGAAACAGGAGCTGCCTAAAGAAATAACAGGCGGGATGAAAAAATGATCTTGGCATATTCTTTTGTATTGTTCTTGATAATATAATATATTTCTTTTTTAAAAAAATTAATTGCGCTAAGAAAACTAGCATTAGCTACACTATTAAAAAAAAGCCCGAATAAGCCAACAAGGAGCTACTTTTTCGGATCTATAATAAGACGACACTAGATATTAGAAAATGCTAAAAGGTAATCGAGGTGAGCCCGTCCGAAAAAATAATAATTGTTGCAAGAGATTTGGAGACAAGTGATTGAGACAAAGAGTGAGTCTTTATTTCTGATGTATGTACATATATATAGTACATGGAGGGGTGTTAGCATAAAGTAAAAGGTGGCAGTTTTATGCAGTTACAAAACATTGGGCACATGTGTTATAACACTCCCCCTTGACCAATGTGTCTTCATATGATCACCTTGATTCATCATCTTGGAAAAACTCCTCTAAAATCCTGTAGGGAAAAATATGAGGAGAACCGATAGAGTAGATATGTCATGAAAAACTCCTTTAAAACCCAATAGGAAAATTTAAGGAGAAAATGATATGACATATATTTGATTATATCTCCTAAAAACCCCTGTGGGAAAAGAGAGATATGATTACGTTTGTCATATTGCCTCATTAAAAACCTTGATGAGAAACCTTTAAAGGAAAAACTCATAAAGGAAAAGAGTACAATGTTTTATTTGAACGGGTTAAGTCTTAGGAGATTTCTCCCCCTGACATATGCAAATCACGTAGTCTATGCATACCAATTTCATGAACACATTTTTGGAATGTGTAAGTTGGTAATGACTTGGTGAATAAGTCTGCGAGATTATCACAAGACTTAGTTTGCGAATACTTATTTTCCCACTCTTGCAATTCATGTGGGTAAAATAGTTTAGGTGCAATATATTTTGTAATATTGCTCTTTATGTAACCCATTTGCATTTGAACAACATAGCGACATTATCTTCGTAGATAATGGTAGGTGATGTATAGCACCTATATCACATGACTGTTGTATGTGATTAATCATTCTGCGAAGCCATACACATTCACGTGATGCTTCATATAATGCAATTATTTCAGAATGATTAGTGGATGTAGCCAATAGAGTCTGCTTGAAGACTTCAAGAGATGGTTGTTTCACCGTGTAAAAATACAAAGCTGTTTGAAATCGGCATTATAGGGATCGATAGCCGATGTCAGATATCCTATGAAATCTATATTTTTATTCTTTTTGAAGAATAGACTGAGATCTTTAGTGCATTGAAGATATCTAAGGATATTCTTCACTCCTACCCAATGTCTTTTGGTTGGAGTAGCGCTATATCTAGCAAGTAGATTTACTGCAAATGCAATATCCGGCCGGGTGCGATTTGCAAGGTACATAAGCGCTCAGATGGCACTGAGATATGGAACCTCGGGTCCCAATAGCTCTTCATTGTCATCTCGGGGTCTAAATGGATCTTTGTCCCTGTCTAGAGATCGAACAACCATGGAGGTTTTCGATGGATATGATTTGTCCATATTGAATTTTTCCAATATTTTCTGGACATAGGCTGATTGATGCACTATGATGCATGTATGAAGGTACTCAAGTTGTATACCTAAGCAAAATTTGGTTTACCCAAATCCTTCATTTCAAATTCCGTCTTAAGATGATTACGTGCTTCATGTAAAATCCTATTGAGGATCTTTTGGTGAACACGCATGGGCAATCATCAATGTTGGAGCATCCCTTTTAGTTAGGAACTCGCTTAGTCGGTTGTACCACATTCTACCCGACTGTTTCAAGCCGTATAAAGACTTGTTTAATTTTACACAATACATATTGCGATTTGCGTCTATATTCGGAATTGAAATTCCATCGGGAACTTTCATGTATATTTCCGAATCAAGTGACCCATAAAGGTATGTTGTCACTACATCCATCAACTGAAAAGATAGATGATTTTGTACTGCCAATGATATTAAATATCGGAATGTTATTCCACTCATTACTGGAGAATAAGTTTCATTGAAATCAATGTCGGGTCTCTGCGTGAACCCTTGTGCTACAAGCCTTGCTTTGTATCTCACCACCTCATTGTTTTCATTCCGCTTATGACGAAAACCCATTTGAAACCGACAGGAATACTGGGAGGTGTATGTATCACATTGGTGAGTACATTTCTTTTTGTGAGCGAGGCTAACTCCTCTTGAATTGCATCCTTCCATTGGTTCCAGTCCAAGTGCTGTTTGCACTTTGCCATGGTCTTAGGATCTGGATCATTTTGAAGGTTGTTTGCAATTGTTGTGGAGAAATTAATGTCGACAATTGTAGTCTTACGATCGTATGATTCTCCAGAATCATTATAGTTAGTGGAAGTTTCTTGGACCCCTGGTGACTCAATGTTATTTCCCAAATCATTTGAGTCGGGGTATTCCGATGTCCCAAGATCAGTATTTGAGTGCACTGTTGATCTGGGTTCAAGGATCCTTTGGTGTCTATCAACATGAGGTTGATCTGCATTTACATTCTTTTGTTTCCTTTGTCGCTTGTTAGAAGCTGTATCCGCCATTTGTGCCGTACTTCTCCCCCTCTTATTTTGAACTGGGAGTTGAGTGGTATTTTTCCGGTACCTCCACTCTTTCGAGCACATTTCTGGCAGGATTATATGATTTTGTGACACCATTATAATCAGTAAATGCATCTGGCAGTTTATTTGCAATGTTTTGCAAATGAATGAGTTTCTGAACTTGAAGTTCAGCCTCTCTAGTACGTGGGTCTGAGGCAGGAATGCCTTGAACATTCCAATAAATTTCCTGGCATTTAGTTTGGTACTTGTTGTCTCCCCCTAATGCCGGGAAATGTTCCTCATTGAATATGCAATCGTCAGACGGTCAGTGAATGTGTCCCCGTTAGGGGTTCGAGGTATTTTATAATCGACGGAGATTTATACCCAACATAGATCCCAAGTTTCCTGTGCGATCCCATTGAGGTACGCTGCGGTGGTGAGATCGGTACGTATGTAGCGCAACCGAACTTTCGCAGATGGGAAATATCTGGTGGATTTCCACGTACTAATTGTAGTGGGGAAGTGCTATGATATACAGTTGGACGCAATTGTATTAAGTCAGCAGCGTGTAAGACTGCATGACCCCAACATGATGTTGGTAAGTTGCAATTCTGTAGTAATGGTCTTGCAATGAGCTTGATTCTCTTGATAAGAGATTCTGCTAAACCATTTTGTGTATGAACATATGGAACAGAGTGTTGAACTTGTATCCCAAGAGCCATGCAATCGTCATTGAAGGCATGGGATGCAAATTCAGCCGCATTATCCATTCGAATTAATTGAATTAGATATTCAGGATAATGTGCTCGTAATTGGTTAATTTGACCAATTAACTTAGCAAATGCATGGTTTCGTGTGGATAAAAGACACACATATGACCATCTAGTAGATGCGTCAATGAGAACCATAAAATATCTGAACGGTCCACACAATGGTTGTATAGGACCACATATATCTCCTTGAATGCGTTCAAGGAATTTAAGTGGTTCAGCTCTGAATTTAAGATAAGAGGGTCTTAAAATCAATTTTCCGGTGGCACATGAAGTGCACACAAAATCTGAGGATTCCGGAAAGTTGTTTTGAGATATGTATGACCAATAGAATTGCTAATAATTTTCCTCATCATTCCAATGCCTGGGTGGCCAAGTCGATCATGCCATGTTTGGAATGTGTTTGTGTCTTGGAAAATTACTTTGTACGCAATATGTTGAACATGTGATGTATGTATAGTACAATCCGGAGTTTAAAGATGGAATTTTCTCTAGTATTTATTTGCCATATCCGTTGTTTTTGGTTAAGAGGAGATATTCCTCTTTGTTGTCATTTTGGGTTTCAACATGGAAACCATTCTGACGGATATCTCTATAACTAAGTAGGGTACGTGTTGAATCGGGATACAAGAGTGCATCCTTGATTTCCAATTGTGTACCCATAGGGAGAGTGATAGAGGCGCGACCAGAGCCTACTATTGTTGCATCGCGTCCAGCGATTGTTAAAATATTTCCTTTTCTCCTTGTAAGAGTTAAGAAATATTTTGTGTCCCTAACTATAGAGTTTGTGGTACCAAAATCCACAAGGTATAATTCCTCCTCCATTGGATCGACTCCAAAAATCTATATACACAAAATAAGAATTTAATGAAATTCTTATAGTGGTATATAGAATACATACAAACTTTATTTTACAATACCGAATGCGTTCGATATCTGATTGTAGCATACAAGCTTACAATATAGATGACAACATTATTTATATTACAACACTATAGTACTTAGTAGCTATTGGACTAGGAGTCTAATTGAGATCTCCAAACATGTCATGAGAATGAAATTCTTCAAGTATGTCCTCGGTGCACATGAGATCATCCTTCTTTGTAGAAGTACATGTGTCTTTGAGTTCTTGAATGAACTTGTGGGAGCATCCAGCTTCTTCATTATTGGATGTGAGATTGAAGTGTGCTTCAAATCTTTTCTCCTTTGCCTTTAGCCAAAGACTGAAGGTAGAGGTTCACAAGATGCTTCGGGGTGCGGCATTTCTTGGTAGGATGGTTGTAGCAACCACACTTTTGACAAATTTCGGAATTGTCAATTCTTTTACCAGAATTGCCTTTACCGTTCTTGAATCCACTTGGTTTTTGCTTCTTATTGCGGTGGTGTTTACCTTTAAAGTTCTTTGAATGGTCTTTTGAACCATTGAACTTGTTGTTATTTTGATTAGCATGAACTTTTAGGAAGTGGAGCAGCCCCGATGGGACGTTTGCTGATTGTTCTTTAAAAGAAATTCAGCATGCTTCTCTGCCTGAAGTAAAGTATGCATAAGATCAAAATAAGTTTGGTAATTTGCAGCACACCAGTGCTGCTGTAGAACCCTATCAGATGAGAGCATTGTAGAGAGAGTCTTCTCTATTTTATCCGCATCTGTTGGTTCCTTTTCACAAAACCGCAATTTGGAGCAAATAGTGTGAATGGCATAATGTGAGTGGATTTTCCTCATACAAATATTCAGCCTTCAGATCTGGATGTATGTGATTCCGTATTATGCTTAAAGCGGAATATTTTACAATATCCGGAGGAACTTGATTTGCTGGGGGATCAAATATCACCCTTTCCAACCTACGTGTGGTAAGGTTGATTTTAAGTCCATAGCCCATGAAGGGTAATTGGTACCATCGATAGCAAATGGGCTCAAAATCTTTGGTAGCCTTTTTAAAAACTACATGAAAAGTACACCATAAATGATTAATTTACATGAGGTAAATTAATGTGTATGGTAATGTTGTAAAAATATGTGGAAAACAATATGAGTATTGTAATCCGAATGAATATATATACCCAAATTAAATATAACATGTGGTTATATTTATGATACCGTGTAATCACAATATTGGTGGTGAACACCAATTTATTGTATGGCGTAGCGTACAAATTAATGTAGCAAAGTGCCATAAATTGTGATTTTATGGTTTTTATGTTAGGTATAATATTTTGCAAAATTCCAAATTATTAAGTACAATGGTACTCATTAAATGGGAATTTTTAAATTTTAAATTTGCGAAATATAGCAAATTTAAATATGGTCGCAATTCATATTGTAAATAAATTGCAATAAAATAATCCTAAATATGTAAAAATTATATAAATGTGTATGCACATTTATTTGAACAATTACATAATTTTCAGATCCTGTAGGGACTGAAATGCTAATTTATAAAAGTACAAATTGACGAGTACAATTATAAATAAGCAGAAGGACTATACTGCAAATATATAACCGAAATAAAAATAAAATCTGCATTTTTATTAACTAGAGGGGTAAAAATGCAAATTTTCAAAAACCTGGGCTGAGGCCCATTCGGCCTTTTGGCCCATGTGGGGAGGTGGGAATTAATTGGGCCAAAGCCCATTTGAGGAGAGCCATATATAATGGAGGGGGGAGGAGGAGTTAGGGTTCCCTAACTCCCCACAGCCGCCGCCTGCCCTGTTGGCCCGCTGCCGCCGCGCGCCGCCGCCTCTTCGGCCATGCCTCCGTCCGCGCCCGGGCCGGCCGCCATTGGTCGCCACCTCCACCGCGCTGCCGGTCTGCGCCCTCGCTGCCGCTCATGGTAGGGCTTGCGCCATCACGGCCATTGGGACCGGCCGCCCACGCCGATCTGCATGGCTGGGCTCGCCGCGCCTCATGGCCGCCGCCGCACGGTCATGCGAGTTTCGTCGCCGGACCACGCGTCAGGCGTTCGCAGCCGTCTTGCGCCGCCGCCGCGCCCACGCTTGGGCCAGGTTGCGTCGCCGGCCGCGCCTCCACGCCGGGCCGCCACTCCGCCACCGCCCTTGCCTCGGTCGGGCCGTGCCTCTGCCGGCCACGGCTTGTCGGCCGTGGGGCTGCGTCGACCACGGTGTTGTCTTTGCTACGGGTTCGCCGGCCGCCACGCCGGGCGCCGTGTGTGCGTCTTGGCCGCCTCCGCACCACCACGCCTCGCCGCCGTCTTGCGCTCCACCGAGTGCATCGTGATTGACGATTGCTGGGAGGGGATGCATGGTGGTGGTTCTCATCTTTTTCTCTCTGTGTGCACTTGTGTATGAGCGTGCGTGCTGATAACGTGTTGCAAGAGATTTGGAGACAAGTGATTGAGACAAAGAGTGAGTCTTTATTTCTGATGTATGTACATATATATAGTACATGGAGGGGTGTTAGCATAAAGTAAAAGGTGGCAGTTTTATGCAGTTACAAAACATTGGGCACATGTGTTATAACAATAATGAGCTAAGCGTCGCAGTACGCACCCAAGTGGAGATTCGAGTATTGACGAACGGGCCAGCAGGCCACCTGCCCTTGCAATAATCGCTTGATAGCAAGAGTAACCGGAGAGAGAGAGAGAGAGAGAGAGAGAGAGATGGATCGGGACAAATAACAATGGCAATCATGTCCCTATATCTTACTCAAAATCTGGGAATTGGTTGTGATCGTCTAGCCTTAGGAGGGGAGGGATCGAGTTGGGTGAGGTGAGGGAAGCGAGCGGGGCTGGCGACAGGGACGCGCGGACGGGGGAGGAAGTAGCGGGGACGTGGCTGGCGGCTGTTGCTATCTTATCTGGGACGCCCAATAAACAAAGGCGCCGGGTGGAGTAACGAGGAATCCAACGAGGCGTTCCTTTCTTTCAAAATAAACAGATCGATTGCTATTAATTAATTGTCTAGTAAAGAAACGAAATGGGGGTTGGGGACCAAGTAATTGGGGAGGGAGGGACGGATTGATAATGCTCGTGCTCTGGAATTCCACTGCCGACTCCGCCGGCAGTTGGACGGTTCTAAGCCACTGCAACGAGTTTCCATCAGCTGTCATAAGCATTTCTATATAGGATGTAAAATAATATAAAAGAGAGGAGGAAAATACAGAAAATTAGACCATCTATTATGCAACAATCGACTGTAACATATCCACCGATTAAGGGTCCGTCCAAAACGCCTTTAGCTTTTAGAAATCGAAAGCCGTTTTAAACATGTTTTTTCTTTGTATTACGGTTTATAATTTCCCTTTTTTCCTTTATTTTTTAATAAAATATCTCACTAACATACTCTATACACTCAAGCTTAGAATGCACTTATGGTGTGCCATAACTAAAAAAGTCACGAAAAATTCTAAATTTTTTTAAATGTATTCCATGGCTACTCCACCTATATATACAATTTTAAGTTCAAATTTATTCTATGTTAAGAGCAACAAAGGAATTCAATAAATTTGAACTATTAACATTTGCTAGATTTTTCTCTTTTTTTATTACTGCTAACATAAAATAAATTTGAACTTAAAATTTTATACAAAGTTAAAGTAAGTTCAGAAATATAAGTAGAAATTTTCTCAGAATTTTTCGTGACTTTTGCGGTTAGAGTGTACTACGAGTACACCTTAAGTTTGAATGCATATGATATATTGCTAAATATCTCAGTCAAAAGCTAACGACTGCCAAGGTGACTATTTTAGCCAGAAAAATCAACTACCGTAACTAAAAACATCAGCAAAAGTGACACCTCGCTATCCGTCACCAGTGTTTCGTTTCTTCCGCCTAGCTTGTTGGCCTCTTGCGGCGGTAGGCCTGCTAATGTATTTAAACCCAACCCAAAATCAATCTATTGAAATTCTATAAAAATTTTATAGGATCGATTGAAATTTATTGCGATGAGAAAAGACGGGCGCACCACCAAGGCAAGCAGTGGGACGTCACGGCACGGTATGGGACCGCCTACCAACCCGCCAGCCGCGAATTCGGAAATGAATTCCTCCGTTTTTGTGGACTCTTGGCGACGCTCGCGCGGGCGGGCGGCGGCGTCGGAGACGATGGCGAACGAGTTGGGACTGGAAAGCGGCGCGTCGGGTCGCGGAAGCGGCACGATTCGTTCCGACTTGGTAGCGGAGATTCGCCGAAGTGCTTATGCGATACCAGATTACCAGTAGTAGTAGCATGATATGATAGGCTTTGCCGGCTACATATATACGATCATCACCAACGTGTTGCGGGTACGGGCGATTTGGAAAGGTCAAAAGGTGCGTGCACTCTTGGGAACACTACAGTCAGACGATCATGCGCGTGTTACGCTGGAGGCAGGAAGTGGCTGTCAGGCGAAAAAGGTTAAGTTTCACGGTGAAATGGCAGGCTCTCGTGTTCGTGAGCGGCGAGTAATTAAAGGCAGAGTTCTCTTCAGCTTTTGGCTCTTGATTTATAGTTTTTGGATTTTAGCTGTTTAAGAAAAAGTACAAAGAGAGACTGAAACTAAACCGAATTTGAAATGTAATTTGAATTCTTGTTTGATTTTGATTTCTCTTGAATCATTGGCTTAAACCCGCACTTATCCCGGCATCCATGCCTTGATCTCCCTGCCGCTTTACCCCATCAGCCGTTTTGTGCACGGGTACTGTTCACCATATGAAAATATCGCCGCGTCCCGATTCTTCTGCTCCTGCGCCTTCCCGTTTCTTCTCGCCGCTGCCATACCGTTGCAATCGGTTAGAGACCGTACCACCTCGTCCCTCCCGCCTCTGACACCCTCTTAAATACTCCCAGCCATGCGTCAGAGCACCTGGACCAGCACCGTAGTCATCTAACATCCCACCGCCTCGCCGACCTCCCTGTTCTCTCTCTACTTTCACTCTCTCACAACCGACCTGACGCATTGTACTTCCTTTGACTACGTGCCCAAGGAAGACCCAAATATCTGCACCGTCAGCCGCGCCACACCCTCTCGAGCATTCCCGACCCCAGCCACGTGCCATTGCCGCCTCGATCTGTTCCTTGTGCCGAACTGCCTTCTCGTCCTATTTAAGGCCCTGAACCCCTTCAGAGCAATGCACCGGTGTCCAGTAAGCCACCCACACACCCAATTGAGCCCTCGATTGGAGCACCGCCGACGATCATCGAAAGACCCAAAGTAAGTCAATCATCAATTCTTTCTATTTAGTCCATTTCGTTTCTATTGCTTTTGCCTGCAGTTTCTTGTTGCCTTTAGTAACACTCCCGAAGCAATACGCTAGCTTTCCGATTCCCTTGCTGCACTGGTACCTAGCACCACCGCTCGGCCATAGGAGGTCACCGTGGACAGCTCGACTCAGCCATCCCAGACCCAAACCACCACACCCCTAAGCTGCTCTATCGCAAATGCTATTGTCCTCTTAACCCGCTGTTAACCCATGCCATACAAATGTCCCGAGAAAAGGAGACCTCACCGCTAACACTCGCCTGACTTCCAGCAGCACCCAAGCCCAAAAATAGAATCCTCGTGGCCCCAGGAACCCACCCATGGTCGTCAATTGTTGTTTCGATTACGGATTCTCTGACCGCTCCACCGCTTAAAATCTTCGACCGTCCCAACGCTTAAAATCTTCGACCGTCCCAACGCTTGAACTCTCTGACCGCTCCACCGCTTCAAATCTTTGACCACTCCACCGCTTCAAATCTCTGACCGCTCCACCGCTTCAAATCTCTGACCTCTCCACCACTTGAAATCTCCGACAACCTTGTAATCGAGAGAAGCTTCGGCCACACCACTTCGAGTCTTGAGCAACACCACTCGTCCGATGCTCTTAAGCCACTCGTACGCCGTCCGATTCTCCTAAACCACTCGTACGCCGTCCGATGCTCCTAAGCCACTCGTGCGTCGTCCAATCCCTTGAGCCACTCGAATGCCGTCCCATATCGCAGCTACTCGGACGTCGTCCGGTCTTTGTATCAACTCGTACACCATCCTATCTCCGTCGACTTCGCACTCGAAGTCGAACCTCGACCGTTCACCCGACTTCATAGTCGTACCCGAAACCACCCAAGTACTCAATACTCCTCTGTTGTTCGAGTACACAGTGACAACTTGATAAGAACTAAACCCTCTATGAACTGTAAAACCCGCAATGAACAATACCTAAACCCGTTACTGTTGACAAAACCCTAAAACACGTATATATATTCATTTTAATCGTCTTGAGTCCATCTACGCCATTCCCAACCCCATTTTGCCAATTTAGATTCCGATAAAACTCCAAACCATCCAAATGATATTCCGACTCCAAACCCAATGCCGTCCATACCCGTAGCCATCATAGAAATCCATTTCACCCCTATATAGCCAGTTCGACCGTCTTGGACCCACTAACCTAATTTCAACAACGATCAACCAAAACAGCCAAGCCACGCGCACCACCTAAACCGTAACCACCCAAACCTGTTTTATTTTTATCTTTTTGGTTATTTATTTGTATTTTGTTCCCAGCTTGCATTTCTCAAAGAATGAACTCATTTGCATTCGTTTTTTTCACTAGTATTCAGACCACACGAGTTGGTCAATAGAAGAACTACAAGAGCAGATTAACCAGAAGACTGTAGTGAAATAATTAGAGATTGTGGACAAAGAGGCAAGTCACATATTTTTGATCATATTGAACCTACATTCCTTTAATTATTTATTCATCAGCATTTTCATTATGTTATTTACACATTATTATTTTTATACAAAAAATATTTAGAATGACATGATATTAGCTATGTCCTACCACCCGATAAAGCCCAGATTAACTTTGATGACCATATTCACCTTAAAAAGACTTAGTATTATAAAAAAATACCAATTAAATAATCATGGTAAATTAGGAACTCAACTGTTTTATACTACTAAGAGACTTGACACTTTGCCGGTAGAATTTCAAAAGTGATTCTAGAATAAGGAGACATTATGAGAAGCCACGGGATGGTCGGGTCCCATGATCTTATCCTAGGGTGGAGGTTTGGGCTAAAAAGGTGGCAGTGCGGAGGGGCACTGAAACAAGGATTTGTGGATGAAAGTTCGCTCAGTGAAAATATAAGGACTAGAATCTTATGCCAAATAAAGAATATAGTGATGGCTCAACCACAAGCGTTAATTCGTCAAACCTAGTTTAGTAGCTACTCACGTTCGATTGAATATCTACAAAGGGTAAAGGGAGACAAGGGAGTTTTTGTGGTATGGGAGGGGGTATAACCATACTTAACAACAGTAGATCCACTTCAAACCGGGTGTGGCCGCGGGCCACCCAGATTTGTTGGAAAACATCACCTATTGGATAGATGCTATATAAAGAATTGATCAGTGAAAAATCTTATTTTCTTAACTCTGTCGCGGGAGTTAAAAGATCTTGTGGGTAAAGTGGATAGCTCTGCAGAGTCATAATTAATGGTATTCGAATATACTGTACTTCCGGTAAATGAAGTTGTGTTTAATAGGTGATTCCAACAGCGAAATATAAGTAGATTTGGAAATTTTGATGTTTGGTAATCAATTTTTGAAATTATAATTCCTTAAGAAGTTATTGTTCCCTTGTGTTTAAAAATATTTACAAACAAAATTACATTCACAAATTCTTTAATAAAACTACTATATCTCCATCCTTTGGAAATCCTTGCATGTAATTAAATAGCGTTTTTTCAGGTAACTTGTTGAGTACGGTTGATTGTACTCAATCTTGTTTCATTTTCCATCAACACAGAGATCAAGAGAAGAAACGATGTTACAAGTTTTTGTGTTAGAGTTACGATCGCACTCAAGCGTTCCTGTGGGAGTTTTCTTCAGATCTTCTGATTGTAAATCAAGTTTTGGGCTTAGACGCCTTTAAAGCTGTTTAAATTGACCGTTAGGTCTCATTTTAATCAAAATAACCTTTTTTGAAATGTTCGTGAGCAGACATGATACTCCTTCGTCATGCGAATCGAACTCCTCTCTTCTTAGGGGCGTATGATGGCCCTTGTTCGAAAAATGGGGTCGTTACAGAGATAGTCACGTGCGATTTTGACCGGTATAGTTGAAGTCGGTATAACATCTATTACAATTGATTAATAGCCTCGGTCTTAAAAAATATCCTATTTAAAAATTAGTTATTGTAGTATAAGCTATAATCGAGAAACCGAAAAAAAAAACAAGGCAAAACTCGGCAGCCTATGTTTGTTGGATTTATAGATCACTCTACTGAGGAGATGCTCGATCATGAGGTCTACTTTCAGGCCTGGGAGCTTACTTCTTGAAATATACCTTAATGGGCCAGGTCTTATGGTGGATAGTCTGACCACACATCTGACAAGTTGTTCTTCTAATCATTGTTCATTTGCTTGAAAAGGAGGAAACCCACTACGGTGCATGAGCGACGCTGTGCCAACATCGCCTAGCTCCCCAATGCAAAAAAGAAGCCTACCAGCTCTATTTACAAATTGACCGCTCATGATTCACGAACGTTGGGAACGAGGAGCACCGATCGGGGACCACAGGAAACAGCAAGTTCCGCGCTCTTTTCCCCTCATTTCCAGCCTACTTCAGTAGCTACGTACCACTGGATCTTTTTAAATAATACATCTATTTTTAAAATTGTTCTCATAAAATTCTTCAGAAATTTACCGTACTGCAACATACGACGATCACAAAATGTTATTGCGAGTCTAACAAATTTCGTATCTTATGAATCTACGAAAATCACAAACGGACTAATCTACATTGATCACCCTTTTATTTAAAAAAACAACCTACAAATAAAATTTGCTAAATATATTACATACAAAAATTGCCACTTATTCCTCCATAACTATTTCAATCGGATTAATAAAATATTATTATTATTATTTAAATCGTCCAACCGGACGCGACTTGTCAAGATATTGCTCTACCGTTGAGCGACTATGACTAGTCGCTCATCCGATGGGCGACTTGGACATTTGGTGTGTAACCGTCGGACGATTAGTCTAAGTCGCTCATCAGTGAAATGATAGATGATTATCAGTGTAAAATAAAAAACGTAGGCACATTACTGCAATTCGAAATTAAAAATAAATTATTTAAAAAATTCCGTACCGCTGCCTAATGCGTTTTTCTTGTAGATACAGCAATCTTACTTAGGTAGGTCAGGTACTCAAGTGTGCTCCCAGCCTTCAGAGGATCGAAGAGGCGACAAATTGGCAGGCATCTGCTGCTGCTACTTGATTTCCACGTGGACATGAGCCCCTTTCTGGGCCCATTCCTCGCTGAAAATGCTACGGCAAATTATCGAAGGTGCCTGACGCGTCTGTTGCAAATGTGCAACCGCTGCATCTTGAGGTGCTCATGCGGCGATGTGATGCTTCTGTCCGATAATGGGCCAGGGCCAGTTAGATTTCGGCCCACAACGGGCCTAACAATAGTTGGACCTAGCTTATCGTAGGTGGGCAACTTGATAGCACAGCCCATAAAATCGTGGCCTAGATCAACTATAATTCAAGCCATAAACGAGCTCTCAGTCTAATTCTTGCAACCTTTTTCATGCCAATCGGACAAAGGTAAACAAACGAACATTGTAACGGAGCGTTACGGCAGGGAGGGGTCGGGGTAGCGCGGCGAGGCAGTGACGGTGCCAGCGGCCGTGGATGGTGGTGGAGGAGGGGAGATGGGCGGTGGGGGAGGCACGCAGAGCTACCTGATGTGGCACGGTAACAACAGTCGGCGACGTAGTACTTTTCCTCTTACCTCCATAAAACTAGTATGAAACCACCATATATTGTTAAAAGTAATTCTAACGGTATACCGTTTGTTAGTTAGCTGCTTCTTTTCCTCGGAGGGTCCCACCTTCCAACCCAACAATTAACATTACTACAACATACAGCGGAGCTCAAGAAACGCGCAACTACTAATCCAACGCCTCCAACCACTCGTGTGTCGTGTGCGCTTCGAAGCTACTGTGCAGGTGAGCCTGCAACGAGCGAGTAGCGGAGACGATGACAGCGACCGCGCGCAGCAATCCAATCGCCCAACTGCTGTTCCCCTCGGCTCGATCCCTGACGGGACGGCTCGGCGAGCAATGGTAACATCAGCTAGCTCACAGCTTGGCCGCTATCGAGGCTACCATCCAAGGCTGTACAGGAAAAGGGTTCCGGCTGCTCAACCTCCCCCCACTCATTCACTCATGCGTCGCGCCTTCCCATCAAATCCAACCCAGGACTGGTAAGAGCAATCAGGGCGTTGATCCTGATCTATATACGAAAAACAAACCATCGCTTGCATGCGGTCGTTTCCTAAGATAACTAGTAATATAAGCACGTCTGAAAAAAGAAAGAACGAAAGAAAGATAAATAAATAGTAAGCAACGGTTCTGGTCGACTGGCCGAGGGTTTATCGAATCGCAAGATAAGCATATCAAGCTGCAGGTGACGAGGTACCGTGCATAGTTTATGCTTGCGGCCCTTGTCATGCTAAAATGCGTCACCCGTGAGCTCACTAACACACCCCATCCGGAGTAACGAAGACGAGATTTAACGAGAGGTTGATGATGGTTCCAAGGAACCCAGTCGTACGGTGCTCCTATTTTGCGGATACCATGTGCCAGCACACAAGAACACAAGAATATACAAAGATCAACCACCAAGTAGGGAAACAAAGCCAGCTAGCTAGCGAGTACTACGAGTCTAGCAATAGCAAGCAGTAGCTGGTTGCTTCGCCATATGGAGCTTTTCGGAAATCGTAAGTACGATTTCAACGAAATAAATTTTTTGGGGAAAGATCGCAACGAAGAATCGAGGCGGTTCGAAGTGCGCGGAAGGGACTTGCATATCTCATCGCATCCTTACAACGTCGGCTATGAGCAGGAACAGTGTGTGGAGGGCTTTCCAAGCGGTCGTTTAGATGCATGAAGAGGTGAGCAACCAAGTGTGTTGTGTCAGAAATGAGGAGCATCGATGTGTTGTGCCGTACGTAGCAACAGGAGTTTCATGGAACGGTCTAGTACGTAGGCAGCTGGAAATGTGACGGCACAAAGCAAAGCACTTCATTGATAGCCGAACTGATCTAATGAAGCTATCATCCACCACCTGCATCCCACGTGCGCCTGTCTCCATGCTCCAAATCCGAACAAAGCCAGTTTTGGACACTATTTCATGCCGTATTTATAAAAATAGTAGAATACAAGACGTGTTGATAAAAATATCATTACTGCATATAATATCATTACAAAAATATCCCACGTGCGCCTGTCTCCATGCTCCAAATTCGAAACAAAGCCAGTTTCGGACATTATTTCATACCGTATTTACAAAAATAGTATAATGAAGCCTCCTGATGTAGTAAAAAATTACATCGTAACTATTACTGCATCGGGGGGCTTCACATAAAATTTCGTAATTGTTTGAACCCGTTTGCTATATATAAAAATTCGTAAAAATATCGAAGTTTTATGAATTTTTGAGTAACATTCACTATGGATAAAATACGGCAAAAATTACACTACAAGGAATGATGTGTTGGGAGGCTATACATAAAGTTTTGTAATTTTGTGACCTCATTTGATATATTTAAAAATTCAAACAAATACTAAACCGAAAAAATTAGACAGGTAATTAGGCCGACTAATTAACTGCCGCCTGGTGGCTGGGCTTGCCGCCTGCAGCTCGGGTGACAGGTGCCTGCTGCCGGCAACAGCGCCATGTGTCGCCTTGCGGACGCTGCCACCCGGCCCACTGATGGAAAAATGATATTTTTGTCAATACGCCTAGCATACTACTATTTTTGTAAATACGGTACAAAACAGTGCCAAAACTGGTTTTGATTCTTCAAAGTCTACCTGTCTTTGGCAGTTAAGTACCGCATTTGCACTTTCAGATCGGATTGAATGTTGTAGACAAAAGCTGTTCTAAACATCCCCATACGTCTCGTCTTACAAAGCAATGCACGTTTCAGGCTCGTTTAGAATGCAGGATCTCCAAAGAATTCTGCAGGAAACAGAGCACTTCATCAAACAGTTCCCATCAAAATCCTCCGATCCAAGAAGGTATTTCATGATTGGACACATGTATCATTCATTGTTAATCTGCATTTCAAGATATTTTCAAACTACAACCGTGTAGAATAGATCTATCTATCTATCTATCTATCTATCTATCTATCTATCTATCTATCTATCTATCTATCTATCTATCTATCTATCTATCTATCTATCTGTCTGTCTGTCTATCTATCTCCAAGGCGGGGCATCATGCAGCGTACTGGTTGTTTGCCCAGTACAACTGGTTCCTTGCATAATAGCATGCGGTGAGCTTGCTTGAATGCCAGAACGTAACGTATTTTTCCTTTATCGTGAGACGCCCCAGCTTTTCAGTCTACGGCGCGCATTGATTCCATGTGTCTCTTGCTAAAAAAATTTTGGTTGCGGCCATCCTTTTTCCAGTTTTCCTCTTGCCTCCTTTCCATGCATCATCTGCGCATGATGATACCATGTCTGAAACTTGCTGTTTTTGCACAAGTACAGGCACTGGCTGTCGCCTTGCAAGAGAAAAGATGCAGAGATCACCAACACCGATGAAAGAATCCCCTGTCAGGA
Source organism: Bonia amplexicaulis (assembly GCA_036346245.1). NCBI lineage: Eukaryota > Viridiplantae > Streptophyta > Magnoliopsida > Poales > Poaceae > Bonia > Bonia amplexicaulis. Next base: position 18,541,932 of record CM070746.1, read on the forward strand.
CGGAGGAAACCAGGGCGAGGGAGACACCAAAAGCTTTTGCTTTCAAGACATTGCAATGATGCATCCATGCGCAGAGTTAGTAGTAGAGTGGCTGGCGACTGGTGAGTGGCAAACGAGGAAAAGAAGGAAAAGGCCAAGCGAGTCCTAGCCTCTTCGTACAACCTGAAAAGAAAAAACAGGTAAAAGGAAAAGAGAGAGAGAGAGAGAGTGACGCAATCAAGCAAAGGGCATGAGAGCCAGCCAACAAAAAGAAAGGTGACTCGAAGAGGAAGATGGATAGTTTGGTGACTCGACGCTTGGATCCACAGATGCAGCAGATAGCTCTTGTGTTTGATGAATGGCCAGCAACTCTCAATCCTTTTTACTGGTCAATTTTTGATTGTGTCACAACCGTTGTTGCAGGCTGGTACAGTACCATCTGCCTATTATTACTCACATGTAGCACAAATGGATGCACCTTTGTAAGTTATCTTCATCTCATGTGATCTCTTTATCATTTTCTCCAGAAAGGAAGATTATACATACTTCACTCCTGAACATATGAACAACTGCTCCTGGGTGGTTGGTGTTGGTGATGACCACTTTCTCCTTTGCATTGTAGTAGTAGTAAATATGATCAAACTGGGCACGTGGTTATTAAAAGCTTGTTTTGTTCTTTTTTCTTTAATTAAAGGGAAGGGAAAGAGATGCCCATGTCCTGTCTGCTGTGTTCTGCCTGGTGCTCTGAAGTCTGAAGCTGCAATTTTTTTGGAAATCTTTCAAGTTTCAAGCACACAACTCAACGACCACATCTAACAAGATGCTACCACAAAAGGTGTCTCTTCCTTCCAAAATCAGGGAACCACATGTATAGTGTCATCTGACCCTTTTGCAATAACTAATAAACTGTTACCAGCTAATAGCCAACAACATGGGTATCCAGGGGAGCTCAGAAGATAACATAGAAAAGTAAAGCTTCGCTTCCGCAGTTAATGAAAAACACTGAATACAGTATCCTCCTAATCTCTGACAAATCCGCGCTGCATTCGAAGTCAGGTGCCAACAACTTTATTTGGCTGTCTCAGTTAGCTTGTGTAGAATTGAATAAAGCAATAGAGGGTGAATAATTGTGTCCGTTTTTTGTAATCTTTTAGTGTTTGATGAAGGTTTCGATCGTCCAGAAAATATATCGCCGGTGTCAACTAACTTTTTCGGAATAGATCTGATCTTTTATTTCTGAATCATGTTCTGTGGCTACAGGTTGCCCTTAGACACCTCTCAAACTCTAGCATAAAAGTTCCAAAAAAGCTTTAACCCCAAAACCGCACCTTAAACCTTAATATTTCTCTGCTTTTATATATTAGAGCTCCCAAAACGTGTCCTCATCAACATGGACACAAAATTCTATCTGATTCCAAAAATCAACGGATCCGAAATATTTCCAAACACGGATTTTCCAAAATCTCTAAAGCTTCCATTTATGAACTCCTTCCAACTCATCATGTCTCGAAGCCTCTAGGACCGTACCTCCCGTAGCTTCTTCACACATCATCCACCTTTGAGCTCCATGTTCTCCAGCGTGAGCCCGACCACCATGTGACATCCTCGACCGCCTGAACCTCGAATTTCCCCATCCTAACCCCGATCCTCCTCGTCATCGACAATGACCGTCTCTATGTCCAACCTACACGTACAAAGATCAAAGAACTTTTTCACGACACATGTTCTCTCCAACTTGACCAACATTAGTACACACATGCATAACACACCGTTGTCCATCCATAAACACAAATCAAATTGTTCACGGCCTCAATATCTACGCTTTCTAAAAATCAATCTCAGACCACACAGTAAGACCAGTCTGACCGCCATGCACATGTTGGTCATATCGCTGGCCCCCACAAGTACTTGAAGATTACGAGTACTCGGGGTACTCAAAGGTCATAAGAATTATAGCACTTAAAGCCTACGATAACCGACCATCGACGAATCACTCTAGCTTCGACCATCGGTCAGCCACTGTAGCTTCGACCATCGACTAGTTACTATAGCTACGACCATATACTGTAGTTACGACTGCCGACAGGTATTGTAGCTACGATCACCGACCAAATACTATAACTTACGACCTTTGACCGGTTACTATAGCTTACGACAACCGACCGGTTCACTATAGCTTACGACTATCGATCGGTTCACTGTAACTTACGACTACCGACCAGGTCAACGTCTGCTGGTCTGACCACCCGAGACAAGGCGGTTAGACCGCTTACCCTGAGTATTCCAGCAATTCCAGTTTTGCAATAATGCATCGTTCGTAACTTGCACAATCGCAAATTTCAATGCAACCGAAATATCAATTATTCATCATCATCGTATTCACGATCTATCTATATGGTCTAACAGCTTGCAACTATAGGGCCTATTCTTTACGGCTTTTAAAAGCGACTTTTGGCTTTTGCTACAGTACCTAACTTTTAAATGAAGTATTTGATCTACAAGTTAATTATAGTACATGTTAAAAGCATAACATCTGTATCAACCAAAATCGCAAGCAAGTATCTCTCTCCGCAATCTCTGTCGCAAACAATAAAAATTCAAAAATTTCAGCCAAACGCCATAAGCCACAGCAAAAAAGAACATTAGCCGTTTGACGAGAAAAATGCCGTGTTGCTTACTGGAGCCATTGAAGAGAAATACTAGAGTTGAAGGAGCCAAGGACCACGACGATAAGTGGTGAGTGTCGGCATTACTGAAGAAATAAGTTGTCAAAGAAGCCCGATGATGGGGAAGCCATGGCAGAGAGGAGATGAATCTTTGCATTGAAAATGACCTATGGGTGATATGTGGCCATTGGGTAGTTAGAGACGTGCCACCGCTGGTGGGCACATCGTAACCGATGATGATGACAAAATTCTTCGTATTGCTAGACAACCAATAAACCAAATATGTCAGCATCAGTGAAGATGAGAGGTCGCCATGGTTGATGAGGAAGCCACAACATTGAAACGGCCAACGCGAAGCGACTGGCTTGGGAGAAGAAAAAAATCGAGCATGTGGTACCAAAAAGAGATAGAAAACACATAGTTCAATGAGGGCAGGTAGCGTGTGGTAAGTCATCCATGGTTTATCGGTGTATGCGTAAGCAAGGTACTCTAATACCATGTAAAGTAATAAGATAATTTATGGCACACATAATCGACGTATTGCTTAAAATTAAATAGAAATAACATTTGGAAAAGAGTAACTAATGGAGAAAGAGTAATGGTACACTATTACATGATTTATGTATGATAGAGAATGGCTATGTTTCTAAGAACCCTAACAACTTATTATGCTCAATGATTTTCTTACATCAAAGCTCATGCTTCAATTATGTTCCTCAAGTTATTTTTTTCTTTAAGCTTATATTGTCATTCTAATGTTTATGATGTTTTAAAATCTAAATAGCCTATAAGACCTGTAAATATATTCTCAAACATGTAAGGGAGCGTATCTAGTGCAAACATGTAAACATGAATAGGACCAATAGATCCACCTTCTACGCCTCAGATCTGTGCGGGTGGAATCTCTCAAAACTTAACGCCCTTTTACACATAACCCCCTGCCCCGCCTATGCTTTTCCATCTGCCTCAGTCTCTTTTCCATCCGCCTTCTACACCCTTTTCCATCCGCCGCCTCAGTCCCCCCGAGTCTTTCCACCCGCCGCCCCCTCCTCCACCGTCCCATGGCACTCGACGTCACCCTTCCTGCGCAGTCACGCTAGGCTCGACCTTGGTGCAGACACCACCACCCCGGCAATCCGGCTCCTCGGCCGCTTCTCGTTGTGGTCGTGGAGGCCGGGTTGAAGGCGCAAGGAGGCTAGATTTGGACCGAGGAGGAGGGAGCTCAAGTCATGGCCGCGCCAGCTAGGAGTCCGGGGTTGCCGGTAGGAGGCCGGGGCACTGCAGAGAGCGGTGGGAGCCCGGAAGCGTCTGTGGAGGGAGGAGGTGAGCCGCGGATTGAGCCTGGAGATTGAGGCGGCAGGGGAAAAGAGAGGGGGTTGAGAGAAAAGTGGGAGCTACAGGCGGGGAGTTTTTCGAAAACTAGCATATATGTGGGGGTATCCCACCCGCCTGTATCCAGGTCATTCCCGTGAGATCCGACAGCTCACAGTTGCGTTTACATATTAGAACTGAATAGTCCATTTACACTGAATACACTCTCAACATGTAAATTATATTATTTGATACTACCAACTTCAAAACAAATTTAGTACCGTAAACGAGGGACCATCCCCCTAATTTCAACGTAAAATAAGCTCTTTTCCTGGCCGCAACCATCATCAATAATCGATGTCTCGATCCCTCCTTCGTTTTGCTGTGCGTCATCGAACCCGTCAATAATTAGCTGCCTGGCTAGTACTTAACTTTCTAAAAGGCACGAGATATGATATTTTGTTCATCCGACGTATCTAGTGGTCGAACACTTCCTGTGGGCAGGCAGAGGGCCACGAGGGCCGAAGATTTAACAATACCCCTACTTGCCCAAAACGCTCAAGGGACCATCACGTTGTTTAATGGCCCACCGCTGTCGTGCTGCCAATAATAGCAGCATATATGTATTTTGTATTATCTGATCCAATTATTAATTCTCTGATCAAAACCAAAGCTTCTTGTTGATACTATTATATCCCATCGGTAGGTTATGCCTTTCTCAGCGTTTGATTAAGAGAAGCTAGCACGAAAAGAAAGAAAGAAAGAAAGAAAGAAAGAAAGAAAGAAATCTGCCTAACTGTGACTGCTCCTGCTTTGCTGTCCAAAGATACGTCGGATGCATCACGTCAGTTGGCCTACAGGATCGGTAGTGTAGGATTTGCCAAAGAAACAACAGATAGATTTGCAGATGCAGACATCGCCCATAAAACTGCATGAACCTGTGCTTGGAGATACCAAACCGTTTTTAATCAGATTTGCCACTATGCTTGCGGCTGCGAAGCTGCAGGTCCAAACCCTAGCTATGTATTCACGTCACGTGTAGCGACTTGCGAGCTGATCCAACTTTGACGGCAACTCGATAGTTAAGTAGCTTTGAAGTAGGTGAAGAAGACGCATCACGCTATTGGTTTGAGCTTTAGCTTTTAGCTTCTAATCTTTTTAATTTTATTTTTTGGTTTATTTAGTTTTTTAGGCTTTTGTATCTTTTCTTTTTTTTCTTATTTTTTATTGTTCGTGATAATATAATATTTTTTAAAATTTAATTAGGTTGAAAAGGCTAACAACAGCTATATATAAAAAATCCCAAACCGTACCAAATAAGCCAAAAGCTTGGTTTTTTAAACCCAACTAGGAAAGTGGCCCGTGCGCTTGCATGGGCATCTTCTGCAATGAATTTAGTTTTCGGAAAATAGTTTGTTGCAGAAATCCATATGTTGTATTTTAATATTATTTATTATAAGAGAAAAAAAATACTAATTTCGTTTTGTAATATTTGCGACATGTAACTAATTTTTTCTCAAAATACGTGCATTGCAAAATAGTAATATTTTCGCGAGCATCATCCTTATTGTATTTTTAAAAGGCTTGGCATTGGAAAACTCCATTTAGCCCTTTGTCGTTGTAAGGCATAATTTCCCATAATGTTGCTATTAACTTTACGTATGAACCGCGCTTTTGTAATTCCTATTTTTCATATTATTTTCCCTGATTTTTAGAATCATGTTAGTTCTTTGTAATTCCTATTTGTTCAGTCCGTCAAACTCCACTGAGTTCTCTACACAACAGCACTATCTCTTCCAAACACTACTCAGTTCAGTGCCATTCTCTGCTCTCAGCGCTTCCTCTCGACACTTGAGCGTCGCCTTATTCTCTTGTAGCGCATGCGTCTCCTCCCTCTCGCTTATCCCCACCTTGGATTCCATCCGCAACCTGAGGTAACTTCTTGTTTGCCTGAAGAATCTGACGATTAGAAGCTGAGCTTATCACTTGCTGGTTGTGCCATGAACAAAACATGATATACCAGTTTGTGCCACGGTTTCCTGGTTGTGCTATCATCTGAGGTGATGTCACAGGTACAGTAATATGTTTTAAAGCCCAAATCTAGCTAATGTAGTGAACACACAATTAACCTAGTACTTCCAATCAGGTCTAAGTCCCTAGCTTAATTTTCTATTGGTATATTCTTCAATTTTTAGGACATGAAAAATTAAGGATGAGCCAATGATATAAGGCATGTTCGGTATGTGACAAGTCGGACCGCTTTTGACTTTTGTTACAGTACCTAACTTTTAAACAGAGTATTTTCTCAAGACGGGGGTCTACAAGTTAAACATAGTACACGTTAAAAGCCTAATATCTGTACCAGCCAAAATCGTAAGTGAGTATCGGTCTCTCCGTAATCTGTACCATAAACAGTCAAAATTCAAAAATTTCAGCTAAAATTCATAAGCTATAGCCAAAAATCATAAGTCGTAGCTAAAAAATATCGGTCTCTTGTAATCTGTTTGTGCTATGGTGTCCTGGTTGTGCTATGGCTGAGGTGATGTCATAGGTGTAGATTGTTTGCGTGCCTGTTGTAGCGGTGTTGTGGGGATCGTCGTAACAACTAAATGCTGGATCAGATGTCGCCGAGAAGGATGGCCGTCACACTCACCGAGATTGAAGAATACTTCCAGTGTTGGATGTGTAACTTTTTTTTGGTTGTGTTGAGTTTATATAATACATTACATTTGTGAGTTTGATTCTGGTACGTGTCTTGTAAGGTATAGAACACATTTGGGAGTTTGATTCGGATACATATCACAAGGAAGGGTTACATTTGTGAGTTCGATTCTGATACGTAGTGTATACATAAGGAAGAGGTACATAAGTTTGTGTATTTGTGCCCATCCTTTGGTGTGTATGGGAGACCTTATCTGCATGCGACTTTGATTTTAATACGTGTCTTGTAGGGTATGAACGGAGATCTAATCGGAGTTGGATTTTCATACGGATATGCATCAAACTCTAAAGTTGAGTCCTGACTTGTAAGCTAACTACTGCTATAGCCCACAGGCGAGCAGGAGCACTAGACCTAATTGATCGTAATTAATCAGAGCCGTAGATGGCCATGATGCGGGTGGAGACGGGACTTCTCACCCACCGGCCTATGTTGGCGAGCGCCAAATCGAAATAAACTACATAACGGCTGCATACGGAGTACACCTACAGTCCAAGTAGGGATCCAATGGTTCTAGTTTGTTTGCTACAGTAAGTTCTACAAAATAAAGAATATGATGTTTTGCTTTTTTTTTTTGTAAGAATTTTAAGTTATTTCTCTTTTTTCTAAGCGACTCAATAACGCCTGTCATCGACTTTTAGTAATAAATAGATGAAGCACAGCTGAATAAATAGTGCATTTTTTAAGACGGTGTCTACAAGTAGATTGTAGTATAAATTATACTAAATTTATCTATACCGATGAAAATCACATACGATTATTTTCTTCTGCATACTGTTTCTCACAAATAATCTAGAGTTCTAAAATTTTACACGACCAAAAACCCACCCCAAAGCTAGCCGTCTGCATATACGAGAGCGAGTCTGGAGCACGCACGTTAGCTACGATAGGATCTAGCTAGGATCGAAGTGTACAGTGCTAGCTACTGCATGCACCAAGTTCCCTTCCGATCTAGAGTTAAAAGAGTCGCCAAGCTACATATGCCGATATGCGGCAGTGGACCTCGTTAGGGACTCGTAGTTGGAGCCTCGGAGACGTCGCTGTAGTAGTGCCTCCCAAGTTCCGATGGACCAACTCGACTTGCATGCCTAGAATATGGTTTCCATATTCGTGTCTACTATTATAATATCGCATCTCCTTTTCCTTTCTATTGCTGCCGAAGATGCAAATCGGCAAGGGCCAATGGTCTGTTTTTTTACTGCAGTTTATAGTTTTTAGCTGTAGTTTGTATCTTTTGAGTTGTTTATGCGAGAAATTACAGAGTAGCAGAAACTCACGTGTAATTTTTGCCGATATAAATGAAGTCGGTACAGTATGTATTACAATTAAGTAGTAGACCCTATCTTAAAAATATACTCTGTTTAAAAATTAGTTACTGTAGAAAAATCGAAAAATAGTTTTTAGAAACCAAAAAAACAGTCCCATTAGCTATAGGTGCATACATATATCGACACGAAGACAAAGTAAAGCGTGCAGATTAAACTCCAGAACCAAGTGGAGTAGACGAGTAGTAATTCTGAACTACTCAGTTGGACGTGTTCCTTGTTGTACTGATATATAGAGAGGACTGCGTAAAGCCAGTGTTTTGTTGGGACTGGGAGGCTTGTTCTGCACTACCCATCGTTAGTGTTACGGCAAGTGTTTTTTTTATACCTGTAGCTTAGATTCTTTTTGGCGCTTATCATGAGTTCGTCTACCAGTAAAACGCAATTAAGCTTATCAGTTTTCATCATTAATGAACGAGTAAAGTTGAATCAACCGATCGAGGCTGATGTCAAGGAAGAAAAACTTGATTAGAATAACAGTATGTACCTAAAAAAAAGGAGGAAGGACACAAATTTGCGATGGGAACTCACTCTCATTTAGCGCTAGCTAGCACGTAGCTCTTGGTCAACAACACAAAGATTATGAGCACTGTTGCCCAGTCTGTGCACATGCATTTTAGTTTTAGGGGTGTTCGGTTTTTTTTTGTTAGGGATGACTATCGTACAGGCGACTGTTTTTTTTCTCTTTATTTATAGTTACTTTTTTATATTGTAATTTTAGATGACTGAGAGTGTAACTTAGGAATTAATACATTATAACTTTATGTGACTAAGAGTGTAACTTTAGATGATTGAGAGATAAAAAAATTGCAGTCAACTGTGCAATAGCAAAACTGTTTTACTTATGACTTTTAACTGAAAATAAATAGTAGTAGTTGAAGAAGTAGTTTTAGAATGAGGAAGTAAGTGGTGCAAAAAATAAGAAAGAAATGTGTACGTACGATAAAAACAAGATAAATATGCCTCTTATCTTTAAAACGAGATAATAGCAAGAGAAATAGGGAACTAAAATTAAGGATATCATTGACTCATTGTGGCGGAACTTTCAAGCTTGGCCAAGAGAGAATATTCGCACTGAAAATATCTCTCCTAGTACGGGATGCGCAGCGTCAACACATACATGCCGACCCGTCCAGCTCCTAGCCAATTCAAATACGCCTCCTCCGTCGCACCATTTTGCCTAAAGCCATATTGACATATTGCCTTACCGGAGAGTCAACATCTGCGTGGCCCCGTACAAAAGTTTCACCGGAGGACAGCCGGCACCGCCAAGGTGTGTGCCAAGCGTGTTTATTTCGTTGCGACTTTGACATATAGTTTTAATTAAAAAGATGGTCCATCTATCAGCTTCAAATTGTCTTAGGAAAATCACGATTGCAGACAAGGAAGATGTGAAAATCGTGATTGCCAACCAAAAATGTTCTTTTTTGCGTTTTGCGTCAAGGTGAGGTTTTCAGGTCTTAGACTCAGTGATAAAATGATCTAGGCTATCTGAACTGGATCAAGAAAATATTACTTAGGCTGAACTGAAGTTAACCGAGCTGACGCTAGATATTTTTTACACCCCAAACTGAAGCCTACTCTGCATGAGGTGTGGCTCCGCCCCTGACGTGAACCATGCATTCATAGTCAATCTCTCGAACCATATTCTAAAACTTTGGCTCCATTGGCTACTGGAGTCTAAAAACATCAAATTTACTCATCAATAAAGAACTCACAAAAACACAAAAATAAAACGAAGTTCAGCTCCTCTGGATGATCAAATGCTATGAGAGAGTGGTTGGACCGAGCAGTATGAGCACTAGAGATTGTTGCAAGTGTGATCTTTCTTACCCAAGGAATGAAAAGGAAAACACTTTTGTGAAACACCATAGCTAAGAGACTAGACTGAAGCCTAGTGTCTCACCGTCCTCCGGTCAGACAGCAAGCCTGGGGACAGTCGAACCGCACTACTATTTTCGATACTGAAAATTAGCCCGAGCCAAAAACAAAAAAATAGTGTAATCTCCAAAATACATATCCAAATGATTTAAAACTTTGCACACACCTTACTGAGAATATCAAAAACCTAATCCATCAAAGAATCGTACGGATCTCAGCTAAAATTTTAACATTTGCTCAATACAAGTAAAGTTACACCAAAACCGAACACAACCCAAGAACATAAGATATGACTTGATTGTGGGTTGAGAATAGGCAAGATGCCTCTAGACGAGTTTTCACATATCACAGTAAGTAAGAGCACCTAAATATTCGAGGTCAAAACCCTAGAACCAAGATATTACTACAAGTGCTCCACATCGAATTAAATTGGTCAATCTCTAATATCTTGCTATAGCTAGTCCCTAAATAGATGGAATATGATCATCATGAGATATTTTCATCACTTACACATCCTTAGAACCCAGCAAAATCAAGAGAGGAGGGAGAGGGCAAAACACCAAGCAAAATAAGTGTAAAATCAACAAGAGAAAGGACACACCGTATAAGGTGAACAATATTGATCCATTACAACTTACAGATAAAGATTTTACAACCACTCCATCATGGAGGACAGAGTTCTCACAAGAGCATTCACCCAAAACTTCCACCACAAGGAAGTTTCTCTCAAACCCTAATGAGTAGATGGTTAGTTAGTTCTCTTCCCTTTAGCCCTATGCCTCTAACCCCTCCCACTCATATAGATGGAGCAATCAACATATATTTAACACTAATACATACTATCCATTAGCACAATTGAATTCTTATCACACACACATCGGGTTTTACACTCATACATGACTTATGCACGCCCCTCAAAGTGCATAAACCTAAATCCACTAAGGAGCAAGCTTTCCATCCACTTAGCATCATTAATGTCTTCTTAACCTAAATTGCTCTCTCAACGCTCTCCACACCATAATTTTGGTCCAATCGCTATTTCCGGTATTTTGACTTCCCCGCCAAAATACTCCCGCTATGACCGTTGACCATCCATCTTCCCTGAGCCAAGTAATGTCGATGAATTACTATTGATTTTACAAAATAAATGCGAAAAACACAGCACATAGGATCACATTGAGGATATAAGGTTTTTAAACAGGTTCAGGTCTTCACTAGAGAGGATAACAACCACACTCATGGGTTCTTATATTCAATTACAATGGACGACTAAGATTACAAGTGAGTAATGTCTTACCAAAAAAAAAAAACTCCTTCCCTGTGTCTTCTGATACCACACTGGCGCCGTGGAAACTACAAATATTGCGGCAAGGGGGTCCAACGAGACCAAGGAGCTGCAACAGTTGTCTGAGTGGTTCTACGAGGATTCTGAACGGGCAATTTACTACGTTGGAGATTTCTCCGTTTTGGTATAGGTTGGTGCTCAGGGTCACGGAGCAGTTGACGTCAGATTGACGAGCAGTAGAGTACCATAGGCAGCCTAATGCCTAGCATAATACCATAGGCCTACTAACATGGGGATTTTTGTTCGTGTGGTGGGAAGGGAAACGCAAATACGCGATGCAGTAAAAGGGGTTACTGCACCAGCAGTTACCACTGTCTAGATCCAAGCCGTCCCTTGGTTGATCAAATGGTTAGGAACGTGCCGAACGGGCGGTTGGCCTCTGCCATGCGAAGGCGGAGGATCTCATCCCATCCCCAGGAGGCAAGGAGGACGGTGAAGCAAAGCCTCGTCGCTGCACCTCTCCGCTGTGCCGCCCCCGAAAGGAGAAGGCCAGCGGAGGCAGCGCAACGGGTGCGAACGAATCGAATCCAGGCGCAAAAAAACACGGCAGCGGCAGGGTGGGGTAGGGTGGTCAGCTTGATTAAGGTTTCCCGCTAATTAATGCGACTCCAGCACATGTAACAACATGTTTTGTTGGCGCCGCGGCAGCAGAGCAGAGCAGCGCAGCGCTCGCTGCCGCCGTCTCCTCTCCTGATGCCCCTCTTTTACCACCACGCCTCCGCTTTCCCTCCCTCCCAATCCTTGGGCACTAGCTATGTTTGCCAAAAGCCGCAACTTGCAGCAGCAACCTTTGCACACAACCCTCCTCCCCACCCCACCCGCTGCCGCCTTTGGCCTCCTCTGCTCTCCTAGGTTAGGAGGGGCTTTGCAAAGGAGATAGCAAAAGAGAAAGTACTTGCATACCCCAACAAGGCAACAGCTGCTGCTTTTCTCTCTCTCTCTCTCTCTCTCTCTCTCTCTCTCTCTCTCGTCTTCAGTGGTGGAGTATTAGCCAAGAAGTGGGGCTAGCGAGAGGGCTGGACCGCGACATCGAACGGGAAGGAGGAAGAAGAAGAAGCTGAGGGGTGCCAAGAAAAGATAGCCATGTGGGACCTCAATGGCTCGCCGGCCGCTGAGGGGGCGCCGGCCCTGTCCCCGTCCGCCGACGATTCCGGCGCGTCCTTGTCGGCCGCCGCAGTGGTCGAGATACCCTACGACGGCGACGACGACTCTGCCGCCGCCGCGGACGCCGTCGTCACGCGCCAGTTCTTCCCTCCGGCTGCCGCCGGCGAGGCTGCATCCGGCAACCCGCGTGCGGAGTGGCTCCAGCTGGCCGGGGCCCCGCCGCCCGCCGTGGGAGGCGGCGGTGGCGCCGCGGCGGCGGCGGCGGCCAAGAAGAGCCGGCGCGGGCCGCGGTCGCGCAGCTCGCAGTACCGCGGCGTGACGTTCTACCGCCGGACGGGGCGGTGGGAGTCGCACATATGGTAAGTTCCGTTGCCGCTGTCGTTTCCTTTCTTGAGAGCTTAAGGAAGGAAGCTCTCAAGAAAGGAAAAGAGAGGGCAAAAGAAAAGAAGCAAGGATGGGTTTGGTATTGGATTCGTCTTGTTTTGGGCATTTCTTGCTTCTGCTCCTTTTGCCTTTCATAGCAACATCTTATCGAAGTTACTCTCACCATGTTCTCTCCTCTCTCTTGTCTTCTCTCTCCCCCATCCTCTTGTGCAATGCAGGGATTGTGGCAAGCAGGTCTATTTGGGTAAGTTTCATTCATGTCCATCTTGTCCATATCCATACTTGGGGCTGCTACGCGCGATCTTTACCAATGAATCGCCAACAATTGGAGGTGTATTCTACTCCCCGGTCTCGATTCCTCTTCCTCACAATGGCTTGTGACGACTTGCAGGCGGATTTGACACCGCTCATGCGGCTGCTCGGTAAGGATTTTTATTTGATCTTTTCTTCACAGACTACTATGTTCAGCTAGCTCTCCACCAATAGCAATCGAATTCGCAGTCAAATTCTATTCTTTATAGCAATGGAATTCGCAGTCAAATTCTATTCTTTTCTGGTTTCTTTACCAACTGCAACTGCAGGGCGTACGATCGGGCGGCGATCAAGTTCCGCGGCGTGGACGCCGACATCAATTTCAGCTTGGAGGATTACAAGGAGGACATGAAGCAGGTGAGATTTTGCGGTAATTAAGATTGATACTCCACCACTCAAGGAGTAAGGTTTTTTTCACAGTATTGTAACGTGTTTAGCAATCTGTAGATGACCAACCTCACCAAGGAGGAGTTCGTCCACGTGCTCCGGCGGCAGAGCACGGGGTTCCCCCGGGGCAGCTCCAAGTACAGAGGCGTGACGCTCCACAAGTGCGGCAGATGGGAGGCTCGGATGGGGCAGTTCCTGGGCAAGAAGTATCACCCTTCGCTTCTCCGATCGCCTCGCGTTTCTTTCTTCTCCCACCACTTAGCCCGTCCATCCTTGTAGAATCTGGTTGCTCTTGTCGTCGCGTTTGGGCTACTGGCCTCTCATGGATGGCACTTGTGCAGGTACGTCTACTTGGGCCTGTTTGACACCGAGGAGGAAGCTGCCAGGTAAAATTATTGGACCGCACTGTGCGTCCATTGTTTCGCGGGGAAGCTTTTGGTTGGGCGATGATCTGATTGATGTCTCGTGTCTCTGGACTTGTCGGCCAGGGCGTACGACCGGGCTGCCATCAAGTGCAACGGCAAGGATGCGGTGACAAACTTCGATCCCAGCATTTACGCCGAGGAGTTCGAGCCGGCGGGTGAGTGTGTGTGTATACACTGTGCGTGATTGAGCGGCAATACGCTTCTCTTCCTTTCTGTTCATCTTGGACAAATCTGTCGCTGTGCAGCAGCAGCGACGGGCGACGGCGAGCACAACCTAGACCTGTCTTTGGGGAGCTCGGCGGGCTCCAAAAGGGGCAGCCTTGACGGCGGCGGAGACGACGAGAGCGCGGCGTGGTCCGACCAGCGCGTTCCCATGGCCTTCGATCTCGACTGGCAGACGGCGGCCCGGAGCACCAAAGCAAAGGTACGCAGCAACTTGGCCTTGCTTTCTGCATCAACTATATATCGTCGTCTTATTTCGAAATACTAGGAAGCTAATTAAAATTTCTTGCTTTACTACGTATTGGCTAGTTCGACCAAAACTTGAAGCATCCCCAGATGCCCTCTGTCTTGCAAGTCTCCCACCTGCCGTTTAGTCCCAGGCATCACCAAGTGGGTACTTTGTAATTTCCATTTGGAGAGAATTTTCTTCGTTATCTGTTCTTGGTAGGCGAGAATTAACGCTCCTTGTTTGGTGCAAATTTTGCTAGTTCATGAGCAATGGCGATCCGGGGACAGCGGGAGGCCTGTCTCTGGCGATCGGTGGCGTGGGCGGCGGAGGCGGGCACTGGCCTCCACAGCAGCAGCAGCAGCAGAGGCTGCACGGCTGGGGCAACGGCAGCGGCACGAGCTGGCCGCTTCCGTCGCACCAGGCGCCGACACCAACCAACGCCGCCGCCGCCGCGACCGCGACCGCAGCTGCAGCATCATCACGATTCCCACCCTACATTGCAACGCAAGCCCCTAGCTGGCTGCAGAAGAATGGGTTCCATTCCCTGACCAGGCCCACCTAGATGATCAAGAACAGCCACACATTCACCATCGTCTCTTCATGGCGGCAAAGATCAAGAAGTGTGTGTTGTTTGACACGGATGCAGAGGAAAGGTTTCCTCAACTCACAACGACTACCAGTAGAACTGGATGCTATTCTTTTTCCTTTTTCTTTTTCGTTGTTGTTTTTCCCCATCTACTCTGTTTCTTGATTGGGGTGAGAGATGGGTTTGAGGCTGGATGGACTTGAGTGAGGCCATGTAGATGAGGAGTTCCCTAGAAGATGAGAGATTGGTAAGGGTCGCCTCATGCAGTGTGTATCTTTCGCCGTTTTGCCGCATTTTTTTTTTACCATGGCCAGCAACGATGACTTTGGGTGCCAACATCACAGCTCATTTTGTTTGGTCTCCTGTTGCATTACTCGCTGCATGATGACCATTATTCGGGAAGAGTACTTTGCCGTCTGGTATAACATCTTAAAATATTCATGGATATCCTGTCCATTTTTAAACCTACCATGTATTAACTGTTGTCGTCAGAAACAATATCGAGACGAACATACTGTATAATCCTGAAATTTGGCATATCACAATGTAATCTTGATATTACCAATCCAAAAACGTTGAGTCTATAAGCTATAAATATGATTTGACAATAGTTTCTTCTTGCGAGAATTTTAGTTCATTCTCCCTTGAAATACTACCATAAAACGACGTGTATAGTATGCAATAGCAAATGCTCCTATTTCACGTACGTTAGGTTCCTCCTCCCCCTTTTCTTCGTGGCTTTTACGGGATTTGATCACGTGACCTCTCACTTAGTTCAAACAAAATTGTGCTAACCAAATTCACTAGAATTGCACTACTTAAAAGCAGCTAAAAACTTGAAGCAGTAGAAAGCCAGCAACTGTGGTTTACTGCATACGGTTTACTAATTAATAGAGTGTTAGGATGGGTAGCATAATTGATACCCCAAAAAAACTTACAGTGATGTATATTCGCCGTCGACCAGTAAAAGAAACTGGTTTCATGAGAACAGAGCTAGCTAGTCTGCTAAAAAACAAGCAGATGCATCCATCTCTTTTTCTTCACTTTTTTTTTCTTCTATATCCTTAGAGATGCTTTAAAATGAGTCGCCTACGCACCTCCCTGAAAAAGAAGAAAAGAGAATAGTCCCCGCCTCCCGGGCAAGTGGACGTAGCATTTTGCTACAGAAGAGGATTCCTTGTTTCTAATTTGGGTATTACAATAATTGAAGTGGGGAGGAGTGGAGCAGAGGAGGGTCCAGGCGAGGGGAAGCGACTGGACAGAGCAAGCATGTGTTATGTATGGGACTTGTTTGCAAAAATGGGCTGGGCCAGGAGCTTGCGACGGTAAAGTGGCTTTGGAAATAAGTTAATGTGGACTGGTCCGATCCGATGCCGTGTCGCTCTCCTCCGAATCAGTTCGCTGTCTCTCTCCCTCTGTGTCCGCCACGGCAACGCATTTGCATTGGACGTCAGGCCTGCGACCAACCATATGTAATTGCTCTACTCAGCTCAATTTCCATCGCCCATCCATTGATCTCCTCTCCTCTCCTCTTCATTCATTCATTCATCCATTGATTCGTTTGTACGTGCTGCTCTTATTAGTTTCTCTTTCAGGAGTGCGCCCTAGTTCTTGGGCGCATTATATGGGCAGGCAAACGTTGCCGTCTGGTGCGACCTTAATGTCAGAATCGTTTTGATTGATGCTCGTTCTAGATTCCTTGGACGAACAAGGACGCCTCCCGCTGAATTCCTATAAATCTCGGCGCCCTGTGGATATTTGAGGTGGCCTCTGGAAAACTCGTGAGCCAGAGCGCGGTTGCGATGCACATGGATTCTACAAATCCATTAGCTATTCTGCAATAGCATGAAGAAAGAAAAAGAAAGTTAAAACTCCCTTCCTCCATGCCGTGCAGACCTTACAGCTTGTAACACTGATCATCATGGCCTAGCAAAATATTTGCCCTTGATGGAGGGACACTAGCTGCTGTATATCGAAGTGGTTGCGATCTGCATGTGAACCATCACAGGATCTATCGACAGGCGAAATTCATTTAGGCCCACACGCATGCCGGTCACGTTTTTGTATACGCGGAGCGGTTTCGTTGATCGAGGCCGTCCGATCTTCTCCATCGGTGCGCATCCGTGACAGAAATTACACGCGTACAGGTAGGCTGGTTTTCTGGTAGGGTCTGTTCTTTTCTTCCAAAACTGACGGAATTTAGCTTTTGTTACAGTACCTAATTTTAAACGGAGTATTTTTTCAAAACGGGGTCTACAAGTTAAACGATCTAACGAACATCTGTATCAGCTAAAATCGCAAGTGAGTATCTATCTCTCCGTAATCTGTACTGTAAACAGCTAAAATTCAAATAATTCAGCTAAAAATAATAAACCGCAGCCGTGTCAAACAGAACCGTAGATCTGTCTTGAGGAAGCCCCAATGCCAATGATGCCATGCGCAAACCGCGCTGCTCGGCCCGTACGTGCGTGCCCCAGACGTGGGCTCGGCATGCACCCACCCCCGTCCGTTTCATCAGACGAGATCGAGAGTCGAGACCCCACGGCGGGGGTCATCAGATTACCAAGTGCGCGCACTGTGGACTCAGCTTTCCCAGCAAAAGGAAATAGCCAAGTTTGGGTGCATGATCGGTGGGTGCTTCCGCTCGACGGGACGCTCCCAAGATTATTTTTAACACACGTACGTACGTACGTACGCGCTGGCCCCTTACTGTGCGGATTGTGCGCGTAGGGCCCGAGCGTGCAAGCAAAAAGTTACGTATGTATAGCAGCACACCAAGCTAACCGTAAAAAAAAAAAATCGGCCGGCTGGTGCAGGAGATTGATCAGGAAGGAGCTCCCCGATCGAGAAAGGCTGAAGCAAACGCCCATGCAGCGATCGATTTTTTTTGGAATTTAGTTGATTTTTTTAGCACAATTCAAAATTTTAGCAAAAACAAAACTTAAATTTGAACTCAAATTCAAATCTGAATTCCAAATACAAATATAACATCATGCCATGTCGCCCATGTCAGCGCCGCCTTCTCTGACAGCATTGTCTCTTCGCTCCATCGAGGAAGTGTTCGCTCCCGTGGTACGCATAGACTCAGTCCGATTGCTACTTGTTGTGGCAGCGCATGAGGGGTGGCAAGTCCATCATATGGACGTCAAGTCCGCGTTCCTCAATGACAACCTGACGGAGGAGGTATATGTGTGTCAGCTACCTGGTTTCGTCATCGACAACGGCGAGCGCAAGGTACCCCGACTCCGAAAGGCGCTCTATGGACTTCGGCAAGCACCCAGAGCGTATAACACCAAGCTCGATGTCTGCCTATCATCACTGGGGTTTAACAGGAGCGTCTCCGAGCATGTTGTGTACAGACACGGAGATGTGGGGCATCGGCTGATCGTCAGAGTGTATATCGACGACCTAATCATCACCGGCACTGAAGTTCATCGACATTCGCGCGTTCAAGGTCGAGATGAAAAAGATGTTTCGAAGGAGCGATCCTGGGTTGCTCTCCTACTACCTCGGCATCAAAGTGAGCCAAGGGCCAAGTGGCATCTCCTTGTGCCGATCGGCCTATGCACTCAAGGTGCTCGAGAGCAGCGGTATGGAGAACTGCAATAGTTGTCAAGAGCCGATGGAAAGCTCGCCTGAAGCTAAGCAAGTCAAGCTCCTATCCACCCAGAACGCCACTCGATCGGGAGTATCATTGGCGATCCCAGATTAGATGAATACGCAGCCGGACATAGCCTATGCGGTGGGCTACACAAGCCGGTTCATGGTGGAACCGCACGTAGACCACCTGGTCGCGGTCAAGCACATACTGCGTTACGTCGCCGCCCGCTTTCACTTCATCCAGGAGTGTGTTGATGGAGGGAAAGTCATCATCGAGCATACTTGCACAGAGGAGGAGCCCGTGGACATTCTCATGAAACCACTCGGGAGTGTCAAGTTCTAGGACCGGAGCATAAGGATTGGCATCGTCAAGATCACAGGTGAACGAAGGAAGGATTAGGAGGTGAATGTTGAATAATCCAGCTCGTTCATCATGGTCGAAGTGACCATGGTCGTAAGTCGTATTCGTAAGAGTACTGTAGCGTCATGATCGTAAGTTGTAGATACACTGTAGCAGTCGTAGTCGTCAGGGTCGAAAGTTCACTATAACAGTCGTAAACACTCAACGTGTGCTCAGTCCACGGCGAGAACGGTTTTTCCGGTTTATTAGCATCATGTACGACATGACCTGAATCTTTGAAATCATGCAGGAGGTAGCGTATAATAAGGACGGCTTAACAACCGGAATTAGACTAGATTTTCTTTTAAATAGCAGTCAATATAACAGAAAAAACTATTAGTTTTTTAGTAGTGTAAAACTTTTGTATTTTTACTCTATAGTTTTTTAACTTTATGTGTGATTATATATAAACTCAAACGTGTTGATTGGCCGAAGTTCTGACATTACTGTCGTTCAAATGACCTACGCCCCTGCGACCAAGGGCCGCAGCCCTGTGTCCTGCGCCTCCCTAGCCCCGTGCTCAGCTCGCCAAACCTCATACGCCACATCCAAACACCCACGACGAGGAAAATCACATAAGTCAAAGAGTTGGAGGCTCACCTCGCTTGGTTTTGGTCGGCGGTCACCTGGTTCCGCCTTGTCCTAGGCCCTCGAGTTCGGTCGACGGGCGCCTAGCTTTGCTTCACTCTGGTCCTGCAGTCCCCTCCTTCGGATTCGACCGGTAGTCGGCCGACCCCTCTTCTTTCTCCAACACTGTAGCGGCGGCTGCTGTGAACGGAGGGCCAAAACAACCAAGGCAGCCTCCCCTTTTATTCTCCTACGCATCAGCTGGACCGGCCGAATGGCCCAGGAAGGTGTTGGCATGGGCACACGACCCATCAACAATCCACTGCAAGCCCACATGGCCCAGCACATAGCCCGATGGCTAGGGAGTCGCATGAATTCTTGCTACAAGGACGTCTCAAGAATTTGTTTGTATCGCGACTCGGGGTGCTAAGTTATTAGTCAGGTCTAAGACTTTTGCTGCGGATTCGACACCCAATTCGGGATACAGGTGCTATCGGGATCCGCGAGATCTTTCGCTGAATATACACCTCGCATGAAAAGTATGGCGACTCAAGACTACTCCTTCAGGCATTTCTTCTAAACAGCAAGGGACAGAGATGCTAGTGTTGGAGTAATTCATTCATTTCTTTGCTAACAGGTCCGCTTTACAGAAGAAACCTGTATACAGGTCTAAAAAATACAATCATACTTAGAAAAAAAGTGTAATACCACTCGCTTGCACTTATATACTAGTTTTTCCTCCAAAGGGTATTCCTATTATTTATACAGATCCAAAAACCTATAAATACCTTATGTATTTATCATTTATAGCTTAAGCTTTCATGAGCGATAAAGAAACATATTAAGCTCTCGAAGACTCCACTTCCTAGAGGTAATTCCCGTTGGCTCACTGACAGATAGAGTAAACACATCGATCATAATGCCGTCGCAGAGATCGGACGCGTGCACGCAGGGCTGGCTACATGCACCGACCCAACACTCAAGAGACCGCCGCGCCCTCGGTGTCACGGTCGCGGATAAGAAATCTGGGCTATGGTCGGCGCACAAGTACTCGTGCAACCCGTGCATCTTTTGCACTCACCGACGCCAGCTCAATGTGGACCGATCGGCTGATCAACTCGTCGCGCGAAGTCTCACGTGTACCTAGTCTGATCCGACGACTATCTAGATCCTCCGCTTCGTCCACTGGTAAAGTAGTTGTGGTAACCCTGCGTTACTGGACGGTAAACCCCCCTCTTCTAGACCTGTACTACGCACAGTACTACAGTAGTCGGTGGCTCAGGGAAAAAATAACACCAACCGCCTAGTTTTTGCCTAGGTTCTAATCTAACGAGTTTAGCCACTCAGCTTTTTTCGCCACCAATCCTCCTTACTTATGTTGAACTTACGGTATGAATTTATTGGTTTCGAACTTATATATAAATTTTCATTTATGTTGAACTTGTGTTGTGATCTATCGTATTAAGTAGTCTAGATAATTTATTGCTAGTTGAAGACTTAAAATGATGGTGGTATGGTTCAATATATATTTCTTTATGTATGCATATACTATTATTTTATTATCCATTTTGATTCAAAATTGTGATGTATCCATCTCGATGATAATATATCCATATCTAGTCTTAAGCATATCTAACTCTAAATTTAAAAATATATAAAATATAATATAGTCAAAACAATACCCATTTGAATCAACCCTATTGCACCTCTGCTGCAAAGAGACTTCGACACCGAACTCATCTGTAGTACAAACCCAAGCGGCCAAGCGAGACGATCTGACCGCTGAGAAGTACATGGGTGACTCGTGGTGCTGATGGCATAATAAACACATCGATCGTAATCGTGCAGAACTTGGACGCGCGCACATAGGGTTGCATCACGCACCGACCCAACACTCTGTCTGAGACACCAGGGCCCGCCGCCCTCGGTACGACGGATAAGACCAAGTACCCGTGCAGCCCGTGTATCGTTTGGACTCACCGATGCCGGTTAATGTGGACCGATCGACTCGGCGCGCGTAGTCTCACGTGTACGCGGTATCCGACCGCCTAGCTAGATCGGGGAGCAAAGGTGAAGCCGCCGTCTGGGCACCTCCGCGGCGGCAGTCTGCGATGCGCGAGCGTGACGTGCTCGGCACACGGTCGTCCGAGCGGGCAGCGGCGATGATGTGGGCCGTGGCCGCTTGGACTCGTCAGCCTAGTGCCGGGAGCGTGACGTCGCGCGTCGGCCGGAGTGCCCATCAAAGCATCTTGTGCCGCCATCAACAGGTCGATGGACCTGCATTACTGAGACTTGCCGTCGCAGAGATCGGACGCGTGCACGCAGGGCTGGCTACATGCACCGACCCAACACTCAAGAGACCGCCGCGCCCTCGGTGTCACGGTCGCGGATAAGAAATCTGGGCTATGGTCGGCGCACAAGTACTCGTGCAACCCGTGCATCTTTTGCACTCACCGACGCCAGCTCAATGTGGACCGATCGGCTGATCAACTCGTCGCGCGAAGTCTCACGTGTACCTAGTCTGATCCGACGACTATCTAGATCCTCCGCTTCGTCCACTGGTAAAGTAGTTGTGGTAACCCTGCGTTACTGGACGGTAAACCCCCCTCTTCTAGACCTGTACTACGCACAGTACTACAGTAGTCGGTGGCTCAGGGAAAAAATAAATCCGTGGCACTGCTGCACTGCAGTAAAGTGAGAGGCCCCACCTGTCACGTCTGTCCAACGGAATAGCAGGCTGTCGAATTAGCAAACTAATCCATCACAGCCAGATCTCATCGATCGCAAACTCGTCTTGGTATGTGGATGCTGTACAGATAGGAGCCGCATGTCAGCGACTGGCATGATGTATAACGCAGGAGATACGTGTGTCGTTGTAGTGTTATTGAAGGGGCCATAGGCAGGCAGCTGTCACGCTATCCTCCTGGCGGTGCGCGAGACAGCCCGACAAAAGGTTTGGTGCACTGCACACCGATGGCAGTTATACTAGCTTTGCGTGGTACGCTTGCAAGTTGCAACGTAAGGCACAATAGATTCTCCATTTCACTTTAGATTAGTTATCCATATTTTCGATTTCCTCATTTTAGAGGAATTCTTTTTTGTTATTAAACAAAGCATATTCTACATATTTTGAGCTTATATGTGAATTGTTCTTGCGATTATATTTGTAAGAGTAGTTCTTTTAGGCATAAAGATGCTATTGAACTTGTAAGCTCGTCCTTAAGGGCGGAGCTTTATTAGGGCCAAGGCCCACATTGCCCCCTTCACAATTGGATTTTTCAAATAATAACTCATTTTTAATTAATATAGCAAAGTAAATATCCTAGAAAAATAGTTACAAGAATAATACTCGTCAAATGCTCCTGTCGCCAATCGAATTGACAACATGCTAACGTGGCAACTGCTTCTATAGCAATTATTTTTTCAAGGGTATTTATTTTTGTCCTATTAATAATAAAGTGTGTTATTTAAAAAATTCCAAGCAATTGTGCAGTTCTATAGGAAAAAATAGTAGTTCTAGGTTATTTTAGTGATTAGGCTTAGATATGGTAACTTCTAGTGTTGGCCCCAAGTGATTTTGGGCCTAAGCTCCGCCACGGATACTACATATCTAATTGACGAAGATAATGTGAAGGACTATGTGAGAAGATCCATGATATTGTTGTGATGAACCATTGTAATATTTGTGGAGTGCTCAATTAGTTTGGCAAAGATTGCATTTGATTTGGACTTTTTTTTGAAGTGTCAGGAAAATCGGAAGTACCACATATATTAGTGCGGTAGTTCCGCTTTGCGGAAGTATCACAGGCATAAGTGCGGAAGTACTAGGTTGAGTTACGATACGTTTTTCCAGAGTGGTCCAGGTGAGGTTTTCAATGTGTAGAAGTACCGCTTTGGGGAGCGATAGTACTGCACAGCAGAGGTATCAACATGGTAAGTGCAGTACTTACGATCTTAAAAAAAATAGGGTTTTGGGAAATTGAGTTATAGATTAAGTTGGGTTAACCTAGGTCACTGGATTAAGGGTGCATAATGCATGTCTTGGCTAATGTATGTCAAGTTATGAAGAACTTATGTCTATAAACGATTTCATTGTCTTTTGATATGTATGGTCGCTTGCAATCAACCATGGTCAACGGCGAGGATCGGGGCTAGGTTCATGGAGGAGTTGAGACCCAGAACGATCGAGGATGCCGGTGAGACGGTGAGCTCAAATATGGCACGAAAAAGGCGGGAATGTTGAAGGCGAGTTCGAAAAAGGTGAGCTCAAATCGGGGAATGACGCCATGTGCCTTGCACGGGCTAAGTGAGCCGTAGCTCGATGGAACCGGGATAGGAGAGACTTGACGACATGTGGCAAATTAGTGATGCACCTACACATAGCAAGCATGGCGATGTTTATGGAGTGGTCATTTGATCTTGCAAAGATTGCATTAGAATTTGACTGTTTTCTGGAAGTGTCAGGAAAATTGAAAATACCGCAGGTATTAGTGCAGTAGTTCCGCTTTGCGGAAGTACCACAAGCATAAGTGCGGTAGTATCGCTCGGCGGAAGTACCGAATTGAGTTGCAGTATGTTTTTTCTACAGAGGTCCAAGTGAGGTTTTCAACGTGCGGAAGTACCGCTTTGGGGAGGTAGTACTGCGCAGCGGAAGTACCGGCATGGTAAGTGTGGTACTTCCGATCTTCCCAGAAAAACAGGATTTTAGGGAATTGAGTCATGGACTAAGTTGTGAAGAACTTATGGCTAAAAATGATTTCTTTGTCTTTTAATGTGCAAGGTCACTTGGAGTCAACCGTGGTCAACGGCGAGGATCGAGGCTAGGCTTATGGAGAAGTTGAGGCCCAGAACGATCGAGAATACCGGGTGAGATGGTGAGCTCAGGCTTGGCATGAGAAAGGCGGGTATGTTGAAGGCGAGTTCGAAAAGTGGGATAGCGCCATGTAGATTGCACAGGCGAAGTGAGCCATGGTTCGGTGGAAACGGGACGGGAGGGACTTGGCGATGCGTGGCAGGCTAGTGGTGCACCTACACGTAGCATGCATTGCAATTGTTTGCAGTGGTTGGTGATGCCGGGTCAAAGAAGGGTATTTTGGTAGTTTGACCAAAATACCGGAAATCATGTTGGATCAAAACCGCGGCGCATGAGCTATGCATTGGAGAGTGGTTTAGGTCAAGATGGAGCTGGTTGGATCAAGACTAAGAATTTAGCGGATGCATACTTATGCGCTTTGAAAAGTGTGCATAAGTGAGCTTATGAGAGTAAAACCTGTATGTGTGGGTTAACGAGTTCTCCATTGTAATAGTAGATAGGATCTATTAAGGGATATAGATGGCTGGTTGACCACATATAAAAGGGGTTAGGATAGAGACATGTAAGGTTAACCATCAAACCCATATTGTGTACTCTCATCTCTAGGGTTAGGATTTGAGAGTGAGTGCCTTGTATACTCTTTGTCCTCTAAGGTGGAGTGGCTATAAAATCTATCTTCTTAAGTAAGCAATACATCAATCTTTATGCAACTCTTAAGTCCTTATTTATGATTGATGTGCTTGACTTTTGGTTGATTTTGATCCCTTTTCTTCTTTCCTTGTTGTGATCTTGCTGTGCTAAGGACGTATAAGAGATAGAGATAATTCTTGGGAATACATCTCTACCCATCTAGGCACCTTAATAGAAAGATTCATGAGAAAATCCGGTTTTGCTTGATCTTGGCCTCTTTGGTCCATCTTTTGTTCCAAGGGTTTTTGGTTAGGATTTTTCGGTATTCTAGCTTGTTGTGACGTGTGGGAATATATATAGACTCTTCTTGGTCAGCATCATCCCACGAGCATGTTGTATTCACCGATGTTGGTTTTGGCTCGATTTCAGTTCAACCCTCCAACAAACTGAAAAAGGTCTAAACTTTGGTCATGATTTTCATGATCATTTATTGGAATTGATTCACAATACCCGGGAGTAAATCACTGTCAAATTTCATTTCATTTGGATCTACGAGTCAAAATTTCTCTCGATTCGTGTGTTTAAACTCGTGCTAAAATCTCTGTTCATCAAGGAAACGATAGAACCGCAGTGCAAACAACGGTACTTCCGAAAACCGGTAGTACCGCAGTGAAACAGTGGTACTTCTGAAAATCGGTAGTACCGTAGTGAAAACAATGATTTTGAAAATCGATGAGTACTGCAGATGCAATCGCATTCGATTTTGATGTTTCTTCTCCAAAATTTCAGGAACTTCTTTTGCTTGTTTGTTGGTGGTTTTGCATTCTAATCTTCATAACTTTATAGTTATTAGGGAGAAGGAGTGTTGAATACTTGAAGGAAAATTAGGAGGCACCATTCACCCCCTTTGTTGCCATCTTCAGTCTTTTCACAGTGTTTTTTTACCTTGGTTTAAATACCACATCGGTTCTGTGACTCCGAAGTTTGTTTTTTTGGTTCATGTCATATGTATCTCGGGTCTTGACCCAACTAGTCTGTCTTTAACGGCTTCTAAAAGCGGTTTTGGCTTTTGCTATAGTACCTAACTTTCAAACGGATTATTTTCTCAAGACGGGGTCTACAAGTTAATTATAGTACACGTTAAAAGCCCAACATCTGTATCAACCAAAATCTCAAGCGAGTATCTCTCTCCAAACAGGTAAAATTCAAAAAATTCAACCAAAAATCATAAGCCGCAGCTATATCAAACAGACCCTAAGTACTGCTTGTATTGTTTCTTCTCTCTTAGTACAACGACACGCGAGTCAATTCTTTTACGTGTTCATAAAAAATCTTTGCTGCAAAAACATTTTAATATGTTTATTCAATTATGCTTTATTAAATTGTTTCTGTGCTTTAAGATGAGTAGGCGTACTATCTTTCCCTACCTGACTCTTAATGAATTTGAAGTACACGTGAATCTATCATCATAATTAACAACAACCACATCCCACAACAAAGACATGATACTCCAAGAGCATACTTAAGAACAAACAGAGCAATTTAATGGGGGGACGGCTAAATGCTATTACACGCAAATCTCTTATCCACGGGCACCGCCGGCACTTAAAAGCTCCCGATTAATGACCCTTTCACAACTTCAATCACAAGCTTCACACACGGGGAGATCTTGCTCCAAAGGAGGCTACCTTTGGGCCCCGGTCCCACGCGGCAGCGAGTCACCTAGCATTGCCGATCGAGGTGCTCTCCCTTCGTATCCTGTAATACTTGTGTCATTTCAAGGACCTAGGAGCAATTTTATTTGCTTGGGAGCCCCCGCCCCTGCCCCCCCCGGAAAAAAGCTGGATGATCGCGTTGCTCTTATATCCGCGTCACCTTTTCTCCCTTCCATCATTCCAGCCACCTCTGTGTCCTTGTCCTCATTCCCCCTCCCCTCCATAGGATGCCGTCACAGGCAGAGTGACTCAGCAGCAGTTCATTCTTGGTGAGCTGCAGCAGAGCACTACCCGCTGTCAGTGGAGGTCAGTTCAGCTCACCTCACTACCAGCTAGCTACGTTTTCTCGTGTTCTTGAAATCTTCATTTCTTCTATATTACCCTTGTCCTTTGGATCTTTGTCAATGTGTGGTACGCATGCTCTCCGTCTTCCTTGTTTGGTGGTCGTTGGGAAAATGACGGGGAAATCTGGAGCTCGGGGTAATGGGTTTGGAGGTACTGAGATGGCGATGGTTTTGGCCTAATTGCTTCGTTGCACTTACACGCATGCACAAGCCCCTGTTGTCAAAGTGATTGATAGCTCATAAGCCTCTTGTCTTCTCGTTTAATTTTGGGTCCTTTTCGCCTTGTGTGATGGTTCTCCCTGCAATGCCCGTTTTCTTCTGCTTCGAAGCAGAAAGGCGGTTCTTGTGGATCTTTCTGGTGAGGTTTTGACTGTTTGCTTGGGGCTCGCTTCGTCCTTTCTTCCATCTTCTTCTCTTTCCCCTCCTTGCGTGTTGGTTCTTCGTCTGGGATTTTGGTGTAGCCAATTTGCAGAAAGAGGTCTAGTACAGATGGTGTCAGGTTGGTCCCAACTCCCATTTACCATAACAACTTCGTTTTAAGGGTTGTATTGGAGTCGTCGAAAATAGTACTTACGTTTGCTGCCATCCTTATCGCATAAATGCACTTGTGTGGTACTAGTAATATTGTTGAGACAAAGGGGATGCAGCTTTTAGACCCTGTTCATGTTGGCGGTAGCTTATAGCTTTCGGTTATGGTTTTTGGCTGAAAATAAATAGTACTTGCCAAAAGAAGCGTTTTTAAGAAGGAGAGCACGAGTTGACGGTGGGGAAAGTGAAGGATATATGCTTGTACGCTTCGTCTGTCACCCCTGCCTTATCTCCGGAGTGAGACGGGAGCGAGAGAAGAAGGAAACCGTTTCGGAAGCGGAGTGTTTATATTCGTTTCTGAATTCTAACTCTTTGACTCTCGGGACGACGTACTGCAGTCACATTAATGATTTATGTGCCTACCATTGTTAAAAAGCTTCATCGGTTGGTTGGTCACACTTCTGGATCAAAATAATGAGCTCAATGCCAGTGGACGGCCACTGCTGGAGCTCACACAAAAGCTAAAAGTTGGCGGCCAATTCTGTTATAACTAACCTTGTTTAAAGAAATATGCTGCATTTCGATAACAATTTAACCTTTTGAAGTGGTGGGTGCACTGGGGATAGAACTGAACAAAACTCAATATATCCTTTAATTTTTTTTTAGTTGAGTGTCGCTTTATGTATTGAAAGAAAAGGATATTACAGTTGGTGGATGAAGAAACTGTTAATCGTGCCTAGTGGATTAGGTGATGATAATGTCAAATTTCTAGTAAGAAAGATGATACAGAGATGGATACTTTATTGTAGGATCATTTATTAACAAAGTTCATAACAATGGGTCTTGTGTAATCAAAGAATTCATGCAAATAAAGGATATAATTATATAAAGTTCCCTGGAAAAGAAATGGAACTTGATGTAAGATTATATAATTTTTCTATGAACAAGTTTGCAAAGTGACTTGATATACATCTTGTTAATTCTTTGACTGCTTGGTAACACCCTAGCGATTGTTTTAACTGGATCCACCCCTGTACATGCTTTGTAAAGATGTGTTACTAACACTTGCATCTGTTTTTAATTTCCAGGGAACTCACGTCACTGAATATTGATACAAATTGAGCATTCACGATGGATCATAAAACATGGCTTTGGAGAAAGAAATCATCAGAAAGGAAAATTTTAATGAAGAACAAATCCAATATACCAGAGAGCGAACATGAGGTACATTATTTACACCTCTAAACATAAGAGGCTGATTCAACATTGATAAATTCCTATTCAGAACTTCAAAACTTTTCTTTCCGTGCAGAAGGAGAAGATTGCACGTTTAGAGAGATCCTTGCAAGGTTTAAATGAACAACTTTCATTTGCTCATGCTGAATGCGTTGAGAAGGATGTCATTTTAGCCAAGCAAGCAAAAGTTGCTGAAGAAGCCATATTAGGTAGTGCTCTATTCACTTCACTCTCATTCCCACACATGTTCCTGGCTCATAACTATAGTTGGACATATGTTTTGTTCATCCTAGAAGTAAAATGGCCACATGCATATATGCATATATGTTGGCAATTAAATCTCTGACAGTTCACTTATTGGTTATGAATATTCTAGGTTGGGAGAAAGCTGAAGCTGAAGCAATAGCTATCAAGACAGAACTTGATGACACTCTATATCAGAAAGTCGCAGTTGAGCAAAGGATCTGTCAGCTTGATGAGGCTCTAAATGTTACAATGGTAGAGAGGGAGTTATTGATAAAGGACACTGCTAAAATGATTTCTTGTGAGCAAGATAAAGTTCAGAAGCTGGAAGATAATGTAGCGGAGAAAATAAACATAATTTCTACCTTGGATGCTGAGAACAGCAGACTTTCTGAAATTATCTCGGTGAAAGAGAAAATCATCTCAGAGCTAATTGAATCAAAGGCTGTGACAGAGTCAAACTTCAAGGATCTTGCGGTAAAGCTAGAGTCAGCAGAAAGATCAAATTCTTCTCTTAGATATGAGGTTTGCATGCTGCAGAAACAACTCGAGATTAGAAGTGAGGAAAGGAAGTTTAATCTCAAATCTGCTGATGTTGCACATAAACAGCACCTTGAAAACGTGAAAAGGATAACAAAGCTCGAAGCCGAATGCCAGAGATTGCGTGCAATGGTACGTAAAAGGCTACCAGGACCCGCTGCCATTGCTAAAATGAGAAGTGAAGTTGAAACACTGGGCAGCAATACAACAGGAACAAGGACAAGAAGGTTGAATTCTACGACATCATTCAACTCATGTGATGTGGTACAGAACTCTTATGATGCATCACATGGAAGTTCTTCATTGCTTGCAAGGCTACATGTGATGGAAGATGAACATAAGGCCATGAAGGAATCTCTTTCTAGAAAGGATGGTGAACTTCAGTTTTCCCGGACTATGCTTGCTCGCACAACCTCTAAACTTTCCCAAGTTGAAGCTCAGCTTGAAGAGTTATCAAGAGGTCGGGCTGCCGCAGAATTAGTAAAAGGCAGTCCTACGGTAGTTGAGAACCCTCTGTCATCTATCTCTGAGGACGGTTGCAATGAAGATAACGTCAGCTGTTCAGGTTCATGGGCGTCAGCCTTAATTTCTGAACTGGAACACTTCAAGAAGGGGAAGCTGACTACACCTTCTTGTAAGAGCACAGGAGTATCAGACTTGAGTTTCATGGATGACTTTGCAGAGATAGAAAAGTTAGCATTAGTATGTGATGATAAACCTATAGAATCATATGATACGAAGAGAGAGACAAGAGAATCATCAGGGAAAGAGCTGGTTCCAGTTGATGGTCCCACTGGAGCAACTAACCAACTTCATCAGTACAAGATTGAGAAGGCAGTCCTGAAGTTAATTGAACTTATTGAGGGAGTTATCCAGAGATCATCAAAGGATTACAGTAGCACTCTTGTGCTATCTG
Source organism: Bonia amplexicaulis (assembly GCA_036346245.1). Taxonomy (NCBI): domain Eukaryota; kingdom Viridiplantae; phylum Streptophyta; class Magnoliopsida; order Poales; family Poaceae; genus Bonia; species Bonia amplexicaulis. The sequence continues at coordinate 18,572,339 of CM070746.1, forward strand.
GTGGCAACGAGGGTGGACACTCTAACACACTAACTGGTTATGTAGCTCGTGCATTCTTGTGGAAAACGTCAGAACTTACCTCGGTACTACAAAACTTTATCATTGGATGCAACGACCTTTTGTATGGGAATACTGATGTTGAAAAATTTGTCCTTGAAGTCAACCTCACACTAGATTGGACAATCAACCACTGCTTTTCACTTCGAGATGTATCAGACATAAGGGAAGCTATCATAAAGCATTTGGAGTTAAATAGCAGTTCTGGGCTTGAAGTTGTTGCAGTAACAAAGCACACAGGAATTCAAACCACAAATGGCATAGATGAACACAGGACCCAAAACGGGGTGCAGACGTCATTAGTATCCGCATCAAGCTGCATGGATATTGGAGTTAAAGCTGATGATGGCACACAAAATCGAAGGAATGAAATGCCAGTCTCAAAATTTCAGGAATCAGAAGGAAAAGCTTCAAGTTTACGAGCAGAACTTAATGCATTGAAGGAAACAGGAAAAATGATGACACATGGTGTTGATGGTGAATCAACGATCAATGAACTTGGCAAACACAAACGCATCTCTAGCTATGACGTAAACAAGGGCAATCAACAGGGAGCGTCTTCTCTTGAATCCAGGCTTCAGCTAGAATGGTAATACTTTTTGAGTCATTTCTTTCCGTGGTTCATAGCATCATGCTTAATACAATTATTTGGAAGCAGTTACCCTGCTAAAGAAGGTCCAAAATGTGTTGCTGGGAGTGAAGAGCAGCATGTACAGATGGTAAGATCCACATTATCGTGTTGATTATGTTGTTTTGGAACTTGCTTTTATACTTCCCCCTGTAGTTCTTGTTTCTTTTGGAGAAACTAATGTGGCATATTTGGACTTTTTGTATCTTATGCAAGTAATTTGCCACATTCTAATGATGCCCTGTCGCTGTAATATATAACATTATTTTTGTTAGTAATCCAAATTACAAGTAACCTCAAATAAAAAACAGTCTTGCTTCGTTTTGTTCTTCCAATGGAATATGATGTGTCACCACTTTAGTCCCATTTATTTGTGTTCGGCAAGTTTGTGATGATCAGTACCGTGCCAAAGGATCTGCCAGACTGCTTTGTGTCATGAAACCAATGAAAAGTAATCGAAACAGCAATAATTTATAGAATCTGTGAATAATATGCTGAAATTCGTGAATAGTTTCTTAATTTTACCCATTCAATCTGCCTGCTCTTGCGCAGTTTCTTGATTTCTACCCATGGTTTTTAAGAAACTATTAAAACTATTATGAATGTTGTGAAAACTCCTTACTTTAGGAGTATTACCTTCATTTGAAAAGTTTACCAGTCAATGTGTTTTAAAATTTAAAGTTTAACTTCTTTCCCTTTGTGCACACAGCAGCTGGAGATCTCGACAGCATCAGAGAAACTCATCGAGTGTCAGGAGACAATCCAAAACCTGGGAAAGCAACTGAAAGCACTTGCATCTCCAAAGGATGCTATCCTTTTCAACAAGGTAGTACATACTTCAGTTCAGTCTGAGCGGAAACCTCGTTCTCAGTCACTAAATGAGATGCTAGCCATGGATGACGAAAGAATTGACTACCTTAACTCCCCCAAGACCAAGGAGATCATATGCACAGAACAAAGGTCAACACATGAAAGAAAATTTTCTGCTGACGAGGGAGGTGATGATTGGGTAACATGTGGTTCTCACCCAATACCAGTGAATCCTTACAGTGTGAATGGAACTTGCAAGGATGAAGCTGCTGTCAAAGTGGTAGCACTCACCATTGTCCCGAGCAAGCAGAAGGGGAACACCAACTTGCTCAAGAGGATTTTGACAGGAAGGAGCAAGGAGGCGATAACCAAGCCAAAGGTGGTCCTAAGTGCTTAGCTGACAGAGACAATGCGAACTGTATCCGTGATAAATTGCCTTTACCTGTGTAAATTAAGTGTGCCCGGTTGAGCTGTATTTTGTCAGTTTAGTAAGAACAATGCAGTGTAGATGTTGTATGTATTAGTGTGCGTTGTAATGTTGTGGCCATCATTACCCTGTTGCTTATGGGCTTATGGCTATCTACCTCTGTTTGATCTCTTGAACGTGGCTAATTTATTTCCATGTGTTTATGTGTTTCCTCTCTGAGAAAGGATTCTTGTTCTGAAAGTCTGATACTAACTGACCAGGTTGATATCTGCTGTGCAAATTCCATTCTGATACTGACTAGATTTCATATACATAGTTAGCTCCTAGTTTTTTGGAAAAAAAATTTGGCTCCTTGGGAATAGTTTTTTTATTTTTGCGAAAATAGCTCTGTGGTTATTATTTTTGCGGAAATAGATCCGGGCCACGAGGTGGCGTGGCCGACCGGCATGCTAGTGACCTGGTGTGGTGCGGTCGGCGAGCACACCAAGCAACTGGCACGGCCGCCACACGCGCCAGGAGGAGGTGGCGCGGGCACCGATCGCACCATATGCGCATGCACCCTTACGGAGCTTTCAGCTGAGAGTTTTGGCCGTGCATAGTTCTTGTCAACATCGTTTTTGTGAAGCCTCCCGACATAGTTGACTTGATTGTTTAATTTTTTAAAAATTTTATACGCTTCGAATTTACCGTGTTAACTCATGATAATGTAATCATAATTAACGATATACGATGCTCATTTAATTCGTACTACTTGCTTTCCTTATCACTCTTAGATCTCTACTTATCCACACTTTCTTTATATTTTTACTTGTTGTAACCTCTTGTTGTTTAAAATTATAGATGGTCGAAACATCGTCCATAGGTCTATGTGATCATTTCTCTCATGGAAAGAATGATGGGGAGTTTGTCAGCCTCTTGCGACAGCTCATGCAATATCTAGAATACTGCATTCCGCCCATCTTCAGGGGTAGGAGGACTATGATCCTGGACCGAGACTTATGGACAATGGAAGTATTCATGTATACATAAAGACAAGGAATTCCAGTCCCACACTTTCCCGATCGAGCACCCTCGGACATACTGCTCTGACGTCGTCTAGGACACGTCGTGCTTGGCCGCGCAAGGGGCCATTTCTGTAAAAACAATGTCTAATGGACCATTTTCGCAAATAACTACTTTAAGGGGCCACAAAAAAATTATAGTTTTCCTCCAATGGCGTAGGTATGACAAGTTCAAATTTAAAGTGATAGTTGTGAGCTGTGAACTTGCCATAGAATTACATGGATGGAGCATGTAACGTGAAACCACCAGCATGTTTGAGATATTCTAAATCTTTATTGAAGTGGAGGAATTCAGGCTGGCCTCATCCCGATCCTGCTCGGAGCCACGAAACGCGCACGGTGTGCGCGGACGGAGGGATCCTTGGGGTCTTCCGCGCGGACGGGTGAAGTCGCTACTGCCACAACCACGCGTTCCGGCGCGTTACGCCTTCCGCGACGGTCGCGCGCGGCCGGCTTCGAAGACAAGCGTGCACGGGCGGGGGTTACGTGCGAGCGCGGCAGAGCGCGGAGGGGATCGGTTTCGGAGGGAAGGCGGCGGAGTGGCTGCAGCGGCGGGGTTGGGCTGTGAATCGAGCGGAGAGGAACGGACGGACGGACCGGCTACGCTATGAGCCTACGACTTAGGAACCTTAGCAATTGGCATGTCTAAGAAAAATTGTAAGGCCTATTCGCCTTAAAAGGGCGCATCGACTGTATTTTATCATTCCCTACTTTAATTCTTCACTACAAGAAGGCAAGAAATCAAAGTACGAGAACATATAAGTATGTACTCATCGTATATTTAAACTTAAAAAAATATTAATTTTTTTTAAAAAATAGATGTACTTTATGGTTTTCTGGTAAATACACAGTAAGAATGAATGTATACCCTATGTCCTCCCAAAGTACAGAAGTATATATGGACGGACTTACACTTCAGTGTCCTGGGTCTCAGGGACTGGTACTGAAGCCGACCTACCTACATTCCCTGCAGTAAAAAGTACTAAGACTGGTGGCCCCTGGATAAGGGGGAGCCTGAGCAGCAGTACAGGACAGGACGGGACCGGCCGCCTGCAAGGTGGCCCATGGGCACCCAACGCACCACCGGCACAAATGCCACGGCCATCTGCTCGGCCCGCTCCGCCCGCGTCGTCGTTTTCCAAGCGCACGTCCACGCCGAGCCGGCCATCGAAGTAAAAAAGCTCGGGAAAAAAGCGGGGCGCGGCCGGACTGCGGGAGTCTCGGAAAAGAGCGACAAAAGCGCACCGCATTCGCATGCATGCCATGCCATGCCATGCCCTCCTCCTCGCCTCCCACCCCACCCCACCCCGCTGCATAGTGCCGCCGCTGACGGCACGGCACGGCCCCCGATTGGACGGCCCGAGCCAATGACGCCATGCATGCATGCTGCGACGACCGAGCCTTTGCTCACTCCCCTGTTTCGATCGTCTTTTTCATCAGCGTGCAACGCCTTGGCCACATGAGTGTGTCTTTTAACGGTTTCCCACCTTCCGTTCGTCGTCGTCGCCGTCTAATCTTACCATAGCTTCCCCACCAGGGAGGGAAGGAAATTCTGCCCACGAGCGAGCGCGCGCCCGGCTGACTTTCGTGATCCACCGCCGAGATATTAATTGGTGCGGGTTGTTTTTATTGGTTGATTAATGATTTATAGGATTTCATTCCATTACATCACATTCTCAGCACTACTAGTGAGTTTTTTTTTTTTGTGAAGACTGTACTAGTGTAGTGACTACTGACTAGCACTACATACGGAGTATTGTGTCTTTCAGGTACAGTACCATACAATCTCTGACCAACTCAATATTATTGGCATCCGAAGCATGTTTAATGCAATTATGACTATGATGTCACTCGTAGATGTTTAAAGCAAGGTGATGAAGAGTGTATAAAGCTGGAGTCGAAGGCTTGCTCAGGCCATGGTATAATTGGCTCATAAAGCCTGAACTTGCGCAGGCTACAAGCATATATAGAAATGATTAGGAATCTGGAAAATGTCAGGCCCAAAACTAATCACTTGGATATCTGTAGTTTTCCTTAGGCAGAAAATATCTAAAATACATTCTCATTCTTTTTATTTTTTGGGCGATCGAGAGACTTTATGTGTTTGATAACATATCTCACCACTTAATTACTTTATTTATCCCGGATCACCACTATGTGGATCTTCACCAAAATTCTAGTACGTCGGTGTAATGTGAACTCTTATCGCCTCTACTCTCTCTGACCTAACCCGACATACTAATGTGAACCCTAACAAGTCGCCACCCCTGCTAGGCTGCTAGTAATATGGAGTGCTCTATGTAATAGTTCGGCTGTTTATGCAACACGCGGCCGGAGATTACATGTACTTTCTTCCACGTGGTGATAGAGCTTAAGAATCATAACGAAATCCTAATGTGTTGAAGCTTACAGATTGTCCGATCCCCCTCTATTCTTCGTTGTTATGATCGCAACCTAAATCTGCTGACTAAAATCAACTTCTAGCTCAAAAATACTAGTACGCGCGTGAAAAACTAATATTACTAGCTCCTACTATATTAATTTCTTTCAGTGGATATTACTACTTCTACTGAAGTATATATATACTAAATTAGCTGGCTACAAGGATATATAGCGTGAAACAAAGATATGTACAGTGGTTGTTCATGCGTAAATTAATCACCTTTTAATCGGTACCATGCGGCAGGCAGTCAGTAAACCCCAGTAGGAAAGCGGCCGATTACTTCTGGCCACCAACAAGAATGCATGTTTTAAGCAATCCAAACATGACCAAACCATACTACAGAGCACACGCGAAACCAACAAAGTTTTCAAAATGAACAGCCCAATCCATGCATGCATGCGGTACCATGCAAGCTAATATCAAGAGCTCGACGCAGTATATGCACAGTAACTAAGCTTTCCCCTGCGGATGCAACGGGAAGAGCTCCAGGGTCACACCGTCGGTGCAGTCGGCCACCTCCGTGGCCGCATCGCCGTGGCCATCACCCCACGTCCTGCACCGCCGCTTGCAGCTTGTCATATCGTCGCACACTTCCTTCTTCTCTGCTCCATCCTACACATGGCAGAGAAAGCAAGATATAATATGTAGTTATGCGTCATGCATGGATACGTGCATCATGCGTGAACACAACTATCCCTAGCTAGTAACTACCCCATGCGTGTGATCGATCGATATGACGGACGTTTGCTGCTTACTTTGGTTTCAGGAAGCAAGGAAGAATCGAGGGTGCTGAGGGTGAGGAGCGAGGCACGCTTCTGCTTCTGCCGCTCACGAGCCTTGTGATTCTGGAACCAGTAGAAGACGTTCTTGCCCTCGATCCGGCCGTACTTGCCGAGCTCCTCCGTGATGCGCTCGATCTGGAGCGCGTTCGGCGTGCGCATCCCGCCGCGGTACAGCATCTCCAGCACCTTTATCTGCTCCGGCGACGGGTTCCACCGCGTCGTCACCGCCGTCGGCATTTGCACCTGCATGCATGTACCAACGACAGTCATACACGTGCACCTCTTAGCTCAAGTGATATTTCACACGATTAGCTTCTTAGTCTACTAGACAAGTACGTATATAGGGTTTGCTTTCTAACAGTGCAGTTCAGCAGCTTGGAAGCATTTCTGACGCGAGCAAAGTCAGGCGGCGCGATCATCTCCTTCGGCTCCGGGAATGGCATCTTTGGAGCGAGCGGGCGGAGGCATTGGGAAGCGAAAGGGAAGGTGGAGGAGGGGAAGGAAGGGGAGATGGATGGTGGAGACGAAGAGGAGGCCGCTTTCTCCAGGTAGGCCACATGCAAGTGGTGAAGCCTCATGCTTGTAGTTTTATTCAAAGTTTGTATGGGAACGGAAGACTTGCTTGAGCTAGCTAGGGCTAGGTGGCGGACGTCTTTGCGCGCGTATTTATATATGGGGAGACCGGAGACGGTAAAGACGGTGAGGATTTGAGTGTGTGTGTGTGTGTGAGATCGAGGTAACAGTCGAAAGGAGTCTTTCATGGGGGCGACAGGGAATGTGGAGATTGGTGATGAAAGGCGTCAGCATTTGTAAATCGTAATCATCAGAGCCGCGAAAAGCAGGCGCTGTAATAAAGGTAAATTCTCGCATGGTGCTCTCTTTTCACCTTTCTTGTCGAAATCCATGACTATTGACAAGTAATATATGGGAAAAACTAGTTTTCCTTTGTGTACGTTTGCATGCCTGTAAAGCAAGTTTGAAGCCAGACTACTGCGACTACTTCTTCACCTATATTTGCATTGTAATGTTACATAGAGATTACTGTTTTAACATAATCTACGTACTTAAATTTTCTCTAAAAATTGGCACTAGTAAAGCTAATAATTAACTGTCTCTTTGCTGCTACCTTATGGAAACTTAGAAATGATGTATACGTAGGTCGGTGGTTGGCTACTGGAGAGGGGTGAACGTGAGGCTCTAATTTTTACCCCTAAGTACTATGCGGTTCTTTCACTTTAACAGTTATAAGAAGCTACAGATATCAAAACATAAACATACATAGTGGAAACATGCTATAGACACTCACAACCTCAAGGTGAATGGTCCACCCTTTGCAGGAAAATTATAACACCCCGGCTTAACAAAACCCAAGATATCATCTACACCCACTATCCGTACCAGTTAAAAACCACTAAGCGAGTATTAAAGACCACTAGATAACAAGAATCAACATTCTACATGAAATTAAACATAAATTTCAGCAACATAATAAACTATAATTTTAATTTAATACAAACCAAGCAATTACCAGAAATGCCATAATTGAGACTGAACTAAGTAACGCATCATCTAGCAATAATACGGTCTGTAAGAAGCTAAGGAAATCTATGATTTAACCAATTACTACAATGAATAAAACCAAAATATTCATGCCCATAAGTGATATATTGCTAAGTGAAATGAAGAGCTATAAAGTGCAAATATCCATATGCTACTCCCTCTCATGCATGTCGCCTTCAACGATCACATTTTTCTTAACTGCACTGACCGAAATGAGTTGAAGGTGACAACACACCCGACACTACTCCTCTTCTTAGTCGCTCATGGCAGGACGTGGTCACCAACTGGCCGAGCACAAGCCCGACGCCAGCACAGCGATGGGAATTAGGGTGATAGGATGGCTACTCTGCAGTGGCTACGTTGCAAAGAAGGAATCAGGGGATGGCGGTGTTTCATAAAAACAAATAGGGGTCATGGCCGGCTAAAAAACTTTAGGGCTCCGAGTTCCCCTTCCTCTCAGGTCTTTTTTTATCACGGCCAATCCTAAACTGGGTCCAACTTTCTGTAGGAATCGTTCAGGAAACCTATCCCTTCTCCTAAAAAACTCATTCATCCCATTTTCAAGTATTTTTTTCTATAATTACACTCCGGCACTTAAGAATTACTTTCAGGGTATTACATTCTAACCCCCTTAACAGAATTTGACCCCGAATTCTAACTCATCACGATTCTACACACAATCCAATCAAGTCTACGATCAAACTTTAGCACGTACCCAACGTAAACAATTCCAAATACCAGTCCCTCACGGGATTCTCTAACTCCCAAGTCACTTGTTGTTCTGCTTGATACGACCAATGCACCCTGACATTCATCAGCATCTCATGTCTCACTACTAGTTCCGACTTCCCCAACTTCGCACTGGATAGGTTCCAAATGTGAGATTTCACTCAATGGCTAATTGCTCTAATGATAGTTCGTGCTACGGGTTCCCCCCAGATGCTTCTTCGACACTATACGGGGTACACATTATGCACAACGCATGTGGACTCAGGAAAGCCCAATCGATATGTCAGTTCTCAATACACGTTACTATCGAGAATGGTCCAATGTACCTCGGGTTAAGGTTCCCTTTGGCACCGAACCACATAATGTCCTTGGTGGAAAGTACCCTCAGGAATACGTAGACACCCACCTCAGACTTCGATCCTCGCCTTCTCACAGCATCAAAGCTCACCCGAGCATCTAATATTTTTTATTAGACACGGTTGTCTAATTTTCACAAACTCTGTACTGGGCAACTGGGCAGTCAAACAGAATAGTCTTAAAGAGCTCTACACAGATATGATATCATATTCTCAAACTAAATTGCACATTTTAAACTTACATTTCAACTTTAGGTTTAATTAAGGTTTGGGATATTACACATTCCCAACTTAAGTTTTTGCTCCCAAATTCTACAACGACTCTTTCCACTCATAAGAAATACAACTCGCAGAAAAATTTCTTGGGCACAAACCCGCCTCAAGAAAAAGAAATTCGAACCACAATCTAGAAAACTAAAAGGTCATACTTCCTTTCCATGGCACAAATGCTCTAACTTTCCATGGCAAGATCAAATACTAAGGAATCTAAGAAATGAATGGATCTAGCAAGAACTTTCCAAAGTTGAGATATTTTCTCTTCCAATAATGAGGGGAGCCAAACTAGGCTAGAACAAAAAACCAAGATTAAGAGTAGCTCATGGGAGAATTTAAGTGAACATGACTAAGAATGTTTTTACACATCCAAGCACTTCAAATCCCGGCAAGAAGTAAAGCAAAACCTCTTGAAATGAGAAACCCTAATTTGCATTCTTTTCAAACCCAAAACAAGCAAAGTTCAAGACCTTGCTTCAAACATGCCTAGATGGATGGGAAATAAGCTCCTAGAGCCTACACCATCTCTTATATATCCTTGGCACAAAATTTGATCAACAAGAGAATAATAAAAGGAAATAACACAACAAAATCAAGAAGACCACATTGAAAAATAAGAGCATAAATACTTGGATGAATTTGATATCTATATTTCCACTCGACGAGAGAAGTTTTACACCTACTCTCTATGGAGGACAAAAGTCACTAAGGTAACCAACGCAAGCTCTCTCACACATAACATAAACATAGGCTAATCTCTCTCTCCCAAGGCTTAAGATAGAGGCATACCTCCCATCCTCATATAGTGGAGGCTAAGCCTACCACTCTCTCATGAACCCTAATACATAACGGGCACCTGTTAAGCCCACTAACAAATAAGTTTCTTTCACTCAATACACACATGTACGCTTTTCAAAGCGCATAACCATTTGAAGCTCTGATATTCAAATTCACTTGATCTTTCACCTTCACTGACCTAAATCGCTTCCATCTCTGTCGCGATTTTCTCACTTGAAGCTAAAAAGTATTTGGCACTCTACCAAAATACCATTCACCTTGTCTTTTCTTTTCCTTCACTTCGAAGTAATATGCATTCTTCGACATGTAGCCTTGATGCTCCAATGACTTAGCACGTAGTCATCAAGTCTATCATGCTTCCAGATGCCATCGGACTACCACCATACTTGAATCAGCTCGAGTCACTTGGCGCACCACATGCACTAATTTGCCTCTCCATGGTTCTTGTCTTTCTTCATACTTGCTTGAGCCACGTGACCTCACACGACGACAACGACCATTCTAGACCTAAACTCTGCTAACTTAGTCTCGGTCTCCTCGTTGCTGACCGTCATCGTCCTTCAAGCAACCTACACACAAGCAAAGACCAAGAAACCATTTTCAAGCATAAGTACTATGGACTTGACTCACATTAGTCACTTAGTCAAAATATACATCATGCAACCTATATGCATCGATCCTAAAGCCATTAACACAAACAATACTCACACGCTCTTAAAAACCCTTCCCAGTAGACAAATATAGTGCTAATGGACCTTCCACCCCATAAGGAGGATGGTCCTCCTGCCTGGAAGTTAGTCCTTTTTACTCAGGGAATTGATCCACTTAAATTAGTCCCCCTCCACTCAGATGGTCCTCCTAGGACGTAAGAGAAAACACACATAAAAATTAGTCCATCAAAATTAGTCAATATCCACCTGGATGGTCCTCCTAGGATCAGAGAGACACACTTGAAAATTAGACCTTCAAATTTAGTCCATGTCCACCCAGATGGTCCTTCTAGGACCCGAAGGAAACACTTAGCCAAACTTATAACCTTTCACAAATCAAACTTCTACATAATGGTTGTCAATAATGCATCATAAGCCACGAGATGACCTCTACATAGTCTCACATATATGTTTTCGGAGAATGCAGTGGACAGGGATGCACATGTTTTGGCGTCGGGTTGGTGGCGATTTCTCAGGAGCTAGAGGCCGCTGTGCTTACTTCAAGCTAGGAGCTGATGGATCAATATATTTCAGCTTTGGAGATCCAGGCGAGTTCACCTCCGCAGATACGATGGCGCTGAAGAAGACGACTGAAGATGGGATGGTGTTGCTGGCCGAAGAGAAGAAAGAAGGTTGTAGTCACTGCTTGGAAGCAAAAACGCAAAAAAAACTGAAAAGGAGCAAAAAAAAAAAAGCGCAAGAAATTAGTGGTTGTTAGTAGTAGAATGTTACATTCTGTTATGTTGCCAGATGAAATGCGGTAGAGTAGGGTAGAGGAAGGATAAGAATGGAAAAGGCTGGGTTTGGAATGTAAGCTGAATGCGCTAAAATCTATGCAAACCGATGAGGCTGCAAAAAAGCTGTGGTTTCGTTAATAATAATGGAACCGGGGTTGGACCTCTGTTTTCTAAAAAAAAATGGGACTACTTAACTGATAAAGATAGCTACAAGGCTTTATGTAGTAAATCAAGTTAAGCTCATGTACGACACTACGACATACGCATATCCTGTGCTAAGGTGTTTTTTTTTATGATTTTGCTATTGCACAGTCGACTGAAACCAAGATGTTTTTTTAGATGCTCTGATCTGGGTATAATATTTCGTTAGCTTCGCATGCATAGTTGTGCTTGAGTTGATTAGTACATAGTTTTCTAGGTCTAAGTTATATATATCATTTTGCCTTCAAAAAATGTATCAATTGAATGTACTGGGTTCATCTTTATCACACAAATAATAGCTTGCTTACTGTGTACTGTATCTATATCTGCGCGGTGTCCTGCTCTCTACTCTCTCTACTCCTCCATCTGTACGATTGCACAGCAAAATTATTCGTTGCCACAATCTGTAAGATTGGGTTCCTAATCTAGTACTACTAGTATTGTATAGCTAGCCGCACAGGCCTACTGAGGAGACCATCAAAAACCTCCATATCTGCCATCAATGAAGCGGCAACATGCTATATATGATTGGAAAAGCATGCAAACGAAAGCGAGAACCAGAATGATGGATACTGAGGTTGACCTCGGAGTTAGCGTCTCCATCTATCGTTGAACTCGGAACAGGATACTGCACATGAACAGCCCCACAGCCAGCACAGGCACATTTCTGTTTGGCGATGACTGTGGCTTATGATTTTTAACTGATATTTTTAAATTTTAACAGTTTACGGTACAGATTACGGAGAGAGATACTCACTTGCGATTTTAGATGGTACAGATGTTGTGTTTTTAACATGTACATCGTTTAACTTATAGACCCCCGTCTTAAGAAAATACTCTATTTAAAAGTTAGTTATTGTAGCAAAAGCTAAAAATCGTCAGTTTCGGAGGAAAAGAACATGCCCTCATGCCTAGCTAGCTTGTCAGTCCTCACTGCGTAGCAGTAGTACTCCATGTGTGTATCGCTTTCCTGAACCCCTGCTAAAAGAGGCCCCCGGCTACGCCCAGCAAAAGCGACTGTACCTGCAGGCAAGTAAAGGCCATTCCTTGCTAATGATACAGAGTTGCGCACATAGACACACGCATCAGTGCATCACTCCTGCGCGAAAGTTGCTGGGTGCAGTCAGGAAAACGAGGTGCATGCTTCCTTGTAAATAACATATTTTTCGAGCTGGTTAGAACCGATCGACGGACGGATGGGTCGATCTTACGCTAGCATGGAGGTCTCGATCTGGTCATGTCCTGATCAGTCGGGCTTAGCTTTGTAGTCTCGATCACACGCAACGCATCGACACACCATGCAATGTCGGGGGCCGTCAAATCGGTCGGTCTTTTACTCCTCAGTAATGATACAGCAAGAGCAAGCTGAGAAGAGGGCCCCGTCTTCCCCTGACTTTTCGGTGGATTAGGCCGCGGAATTAAGCGAGCCAGACGTGGGGATTACTGCATCTGCGTCTGCGTGCATGGTGGGATTAGTGAAAAGATTTTGTCAATCCCGATAAAGCCGTGAAAGGCCAAAAGCCCGGAAAAGGGAAAAAGCTTAGCTCGCGCCGGCCGAGCGAGACTGCGTGCGTGCCGCGTGAAGCGAGGGAACGCCGTGGAGGTGGTGGTGGGGAAGACGCAAGTGAGCGAGCACTGGCAGGCGGTAGGAGAAAAGATGCATTGACGAGTCATGGAACCAGTGCTAGCTCTGCCGATTCTGCAGGCTCATGCTGCGGGGCTTCATGGCCCTGGCTCACTCGCCGGCCGCCGGGGTGGCCCATGCACGGCAAGTCGCCGCGGTTGGAGTTTGGCGTTGGACCGGCCGGCCGGTCCAATCATAGCGTGATACAGCGGCGTCGGGACTTGCTTTTGGGAGGTTGTCGGGGCGATTTACTACTAGCATGCATGTATGACTTACAACACAGTAATCGTCACCACGCCCCTGCTAAGCTTGATTTTCTCTTTTAGAAAAGATTCGAATTTTTTTTATTGTGTGACTCCTATCCGCCTTCCTCTAGTCACTGTTGTCGGTCTCGGTTCTACAAATCATTAGCTATCGCCGAATAAAACGCCCCTTAGTGTTACCGCTTCTACTCTGTGCTGCGCCGGCCGGCACGCGGCCATGCAGCCTATAGACGTGGTTCGGTGCGGCCGGCACCGGCATGTAGGGAGGCATAGAATTTTTTTTAGAGGAAGGTGGTGGGCAGCGACGGCAGTAGTGGAGGCCCGCTACGTTGGCAAAAACGAGACGCGGGCATAGTGCTCGGCTTCTTTCGGCCCTGATTTAGATTATGCGTTGAACGGACAGGTTTCTTGCGTGGACGTGGGCTGGGCTATATTTACACAGTTCAGTGGTCTATCCATCTATCGAAGCCGATGAAGTGAGGTAGCAGGAGTCATATCTGACTGAATTTACTTGGGCTGCGCTGGGCTAGCCTGCGTAGGTCCTGTTCTTTTAACTTTTGATTTCTTTGAAAATTAAAAAGCCAAACTTTGAAATAGATTCTTAAAATTTTTGGAGTCTAGAACTATGTACGCTATCCGCGTCAGCGTCTTCGTCGTCCGTTGCCATATCAAAAATACAGATAAAAACCATCAATCGTAGTAAAAAAGAACACCCTCATAGATGATGATGTGTTCCCTACTTCTTTACCTGAAGTATTTATTTATTTTCCTCTCAAAAAAATAGTAGCTAATTGTCTCCACTAAAAAAACAAGTGTCTAAATATCATGTACAGTTATAGGTCATTCGGTCAGCACTCCTCTTCCCGCTCCTGTGGCATGCTCCAATCACAATCCAGCGTCCCAAAGCACCACCACTGAGTATTATTCGTACCTTGATTACGGCAATTTGTACCTTGATAAGAAAAAAATTCATAGAGAATTAGTGATTGTTCTCCTCTAAACGGTTCCAGCGCTCAAGCGCTGTGCCGGGATTGTCAATTTTTTTTCTCTTTACCCGCGTTTCTCGTGTCCTTTCGCTCTCAGCGATGATGAGATTACCCACACAAGTCACAAACACACGCAATTATCATCGGGGGACTATATCGTAGTTAATTATGGGGCGCATTATGAGAAGAAGCTCGATTCTTCTTGGGGTATTCTTATATAAGGTTTAAATTTTGTGTTAAATCAAGCATATTGAGAGTATAATAGGTGTTGAAGAGATATCCCTGTCAAAAATGAATGGAAATGATTGGCAGATAGAAATGATTTCCAACTATAATAAACGGTGTTTATGGACCAACACATCTTGTGCATGGTTTTAAATACGAGGCGTGTCGTACAATCTTAAAACGATATAAAAACGTACACGTATAAGAACCATCCACGCGCGGCGCAGAGTACTTTAAGATATAGTAACATCAAATAATCAAACAATGTTAATTACACACTCATGTATCTAGCTAGATTTAATTTAAGATGCAGGTAAAGCATCCAACGAGATCAGGATTCAGGAGGGACTTGTCGAAATGGTAAACTGGAAATGTTTCGATATCAGTTTCTTGTACTCATATACATGATACCGTTGAAGCTTACAACAAATTCACAATGGAGAAACTAAACACCTCAGCTCACGAATGTAGAGATTTGAGAGAAAAAAAAGAATTTACATGTGCAAGATCAAAAGAAAATGGTAAAATAACCTATCCAAGACGACCACTTCGAATAACCTGATCAACCCAAGGATGCAATCATCTGACAATGCAGACAGGGGCATTAGTAGGAGATGTCGATCAGGGCGATCATGGTGTGCGCGGCGAGCTCATCGGACGATCTCTGCACCCCGCGGACGATCTCTGCACTCCGCGGGAGCTGCACTCTTCGCTGGCCGCTCAGGTACCCACGCATCTCGGCGGCGTAGCACGCCGCCGCCCTCCGGAGCGTGATGCAGACGCGCGGGAGGTGGCGCGCCAGCGGTAGCGCGAGGTTGAACGGCCACAGCAAGAACGAGAACTGGAACACATGCAGGAACCCGCCCGCCACGGTGACTGCCGGCACGGCAAGAAGCACCATGTGAATCGCCATTTTTAGATCTTTCCACCACCACCACCAGTACGTGTGTCGTCAAGTGTAACCTATCCCTCTGCCACGGCGCTCCTCTTCATGGTGCTCTTAGAGGTGTCAACTACTGGACTTGGTTATCAAGGACCTGACATTAACTAGGAGCATGTCAGGGATGCATAGATACCTTGCTAGCTGATGCTGAGGGGCGTTTTATAATTAAACCCAATCGGCTGTAATGTACGGAGCAGCTCTATCGCTTGACAGTTTTTTACTGCTCTTTGTTACTTGATTTATTAGGATCTATACCGTCAAATTTTTTAGATTAGCTATACGAAAATTATGTTATTAGATTTATTATATCTTAGTATAAAGTTATAAAAAGTAGTGATCAAAATTACATCTGAAGATCATAAAAATAAAAAAACGTTAGGAAAAAAAAGAATGAAGGAGTAATAGTTAACCTGGCCCTCTCGTGGACACTGCTACACGAATTTGGACAGCCTGCCGGCGACAATGTTGTCGCTTAGCGTTTGGGTATTTGGCGCAGCGGAATTAGTGAGACACCACTGGTGTCGGGAAGATTCTTGCGGTGGGCCGGCCAACGGCACGTCGGCTATGCCAACGGCAGATCTCGACATTTCCTGTGTGGGGGTGAGGGGTAAGAGTAAAGACACTGCTTGATGGCAGCCGTATGCACGTCTTTATTGAGTCAGAAGACTCGTAACCCATCTGCTCCAAGTATCTTCAGATGTACTACTACTAGTGCTCCCAAAATGGAGCACTCCATATGACTTGTATTAATAGGCAAGGCAGCTCTTTCTAGTGATTCCAGCTAGCAAGAAATCGTTAAAAAGATCCTTTATATAAAGACTACAGATCCTGCTAATCTGTCATTTTGTGTGACTGACTGAATTGGGCATTTTCTGAACGAATGCAATTACATGCCGAAAGTCGAAGAAACCCACGGTGCAGTGATGAAAAATTAGCACATTGGTATTTCCATCTTGCTTCCTCTAATCACAAAAAATTGTTGTTTTTAGCATATACAACCAAACTTTCTAAACTTTACCTATTGATATCTTTTTTAATTTTAGATTACACACATGAAAAGAGGTTACGTAAAATATAATTTTCTTAGGTTTTTATATTATAATGTAAATTAGTAATTAAAATTATATTTTTAAGGACCATATCGTTATTTAAAACATATGTTATTTTTACTAGAGAGAGTATGGACTACGTATGAATTAATTCTGAAACCCCGCTTCACCGACTGAACCATAAAAAGATTCGAACTGTACCCTTGGAAAAACTAAAAGCAGAAAAACTAAAATTGTCGACACTGACACGTCGGCATCTACCGGCCCCAGTAGCAATTGAGCCTCTGACGTGTTAGGCTAGCAAATGCTGTCACGTAGCTGTCAGCCACCGGGCAAGCTCTGAAAGAAAGTAAGAAACGAATTATGGTCCAATATATAGGGTGTATTTTTTTTATTCCATAGCCTATAATTTTTGGTTTATAATTTTTAAATTTTGGTTGTTTGTAAGAGATATCTACTATAATTAATCTGTAAATTTCACCTTAAAAAGATATACTATCTAAAAACTAGTTACTATAGCAAAATTAAAAGCAAAAGCAGAAAGCATGCTGAACCGACCCATATTACCCTTTTCATTTCTGCAAACGGAACAACATTTTTTTCAATAACGGATAAGGTGTTTGATCGGATGTTGGACTATATTTTTTGGCTAGTACTACACGCTGCATGTTGTCTCATTTTCTTCACAGATATAACTGGTTAACTGGTTTGAGTGACATGCTAACCTAGGTTGAAATTCCACAGAATGAGGATGAGTCAAGCTGCAGTTGCAGGCAGGTGGTGTTCAGTTCGGCTTATTTTTGATGGCTTATGGCTAAAAATGCTGTAGCTGGCTGAAAAAACACTGAAGCTGACAGAGGCTTATTTAACATAATTAAATTTAAAAAAATTAAAAATATAAAAAAAATATTAGCCCATCACAGACAACGCAAACGAATACGGAAAAAAAAACCAGCAAAAAAGCTCAAAAAAAAGCAAAAAATTCAGAAAAAGACGAAATTATGAATAGTATAAAAATAAGTCAGAAGCCAGAAGCTCAAGCCATATTGAGCGGTGCCTCAAGATCGAGTTGCTCAGATATTTCCACAACATTGTGGCCCCACCGATCAGTAGCTAAGAGGTCGGCACGCATAAGCTTCGCTTTCCTTAGCCACATGGCCGTTTCCCTACATGTTTTGGTCCCTTCAAGATACACGCGCTGGCCTTTCTCGGTTCGAGGGGCTGCTCTCTTGTTCTGAGTTGGCCTTTCGACAGAACCTTGGCTGGGTCTTCTGTCCATATCCGTTGCGTGATCTTCCCATGGATGAAACTTCCAAGCTTTTCATTTGTAGCGTGCAAGTATGTATATATATGTGTGTTCCTCAATCATGCAAAGATAGTTACCTACGACAGGATCTACGTGGCAGAACTATAGATGAAAGTACGGCCAAGAAAGATGGGAACCGGGAGAACAGTGGCCTATTGTTGTTACTGTTGATGATTACTTAAGCGCAAAGTTGTATCGCGCGCTGCTCCCTCTGTTTATGCCGCGAAACCTGTAACTGAGAGGAATGCGAGGCTACGTGTTCTGCTGTTACTTGTGGTGTCATCGCTTTCTTGCTTCAGTCTAACCACAGTACAACCATGCGGGAATGCTGGCTTAGAAGTTAGATAGAATGGTTGGCAATGGCATGAATGCCATGGGCCCATGGCATACTCTATACAAGCAAGCAGAAAAGGACAATGCTACTCCTGATAGTGGTGGACACCTCGATACTATAGGTCTGTTTGATATAAGTGTGGCTTATGGTTTTTAGCTAAAAGTTTTTGAATTTTAGTTGTTTGCGATAGAGATTTCGGAGAGAGATATTCGCTTACGATTTTAGTTGATACAGATGTTGGACTTTTAACGTGTACTATAATTAACTTGTAGACTCCGTCTTAAAAAAATACTCCGTTTGAAAGTTAGATACTATAGTAAAAATAAAAAACCATTTATAGAAATCATTAAAGAACAGATCTGTACTTATCCAAAAGAAAAAGGGCAATACTTATCCAAGAGAAAAAGGGCAATAATTATGTAGTAAGAGTGTTGGACTCCGCAAGCCTTTCACGTATGAGTTAGGACATGCCGATCGGTGTGTCCGTGATGTGTCATGTTTCTGTTCTTTTTCTCTGAGAGGAATCATGTTTCTGTTCTAAGATGTACTGCATCTTTTTCGGAGCGAGGTGACTACTCTCGGGCCAGTTTGCCGACAGGACCCGTGTAGCCTACTGGGCCAACCTGCCTGCCAGGACCAAAAAATGAAAGAAGCGACCAGCCTGTATATTAGTGCCTCTTTTTCAAATGTCTTTTGTGTATAGGTTTGGTGGGATCATTTATAATGTGGTTTATGGTTTATAATTTTTAAATTTTGATCAGTGCGTGAGAGATAGTATATATAGAAAAATAGTCGTATATAATTTTAACCAGTATAGTTAAAGTCAGTATATTTTTTACTACAATTAATCTTTAGACCCTGTTTAAAAAAACACACCATTTTTAAAAAAATCTACCATAGCTACAATACATAAGTATAAGCTGTAAGCTCGGTCGAACCCGAGCATCACTTCATGCTAACAACTGTGACTTTAGAGGCTGTAAGATCGGGCTTGCTTGTTAGTATTCCTTTTGTTCTTTTTTACTTATTTTTTTAGAATTCATGATGTCAAATTTTTTAAAGTTTGTCCGTTAACAGATTTAAAATTATATAGATTTGTTATACAAAATTATATCATTAGATTTATCGTTAAATATTTTTATAATATTATAATTTTATCGGTATATCTAAATATAAAGTTGTACAAAGTAGCAGTTAAAATTGTATCTCAAAGATCATAAAGATTCAAAAATATCAAATATAAAAGAACGGAGAAAATACTTGCCTTAGTTTTACCCCTCTTCAATTTTACAGTTTGTTAAGCAGCGCACAAAAGTCACGCCGGCACGCCAATGTGGATTGGTTGTGTTGCTTAAGTAGAAACTCCATGCATGAGTTGGCCTCTCCACTGATTACTAGTACTGCTCTCTTCTTCGGTTCACAAAAATATATGGTTTTAGACCATCTTTAATATTATATTTTTAGTCGATTCAAATAAGAAGAGAGAAAGCATTGAATCAATTCAATATATTGAAAAAATCGATTTCAACAAAAAAACTGAAACTGAACTCTACTTAAGCTCTGTTTGTTTAGGCTTATACTTTTTAGCTTACAGCTAAAAGCCAACTTTTTAGCTTAACCAACTTATAAGCTGGGTGCTTTTAAGCTTAAGCCAGGTTGTTTGGTAGTCTGGCTTTTTTAGAGATGGTTGGCTTGTTGAGATGCAGGTGAAGGATAAAAAGACTGAATTACCCTTGAGGGTTTTGATTAACTGTTGAGCATACAAATGGAGCAATGACCAATATACAGATGTTGTACATGCAAGCCAAATATAAAGTCAAGTCAGATATTGTACCTTCTACATGTATAAATGAAAAGGAAGCACATACATGATGCGGATACAGACATGCTTAACATTTTTAGTTAAATATATTATTTGAGTGGAAGGAATTACTGAACCGCATTAAATATTATCAGGCACTTAGAAATTATGTAGGAGTTCGGGCACCCTGCATCAATACCCTTCTAATTAATATGTATTAATCTCGTAATTAACATTAGCCGAGCAAACATTGCAATTAGAATTTAAATGTTGCAATTTATAGTAAAAGTAAGATGTACCTATCATACATATTGCATATAAATATGAATTATCCTATTGTCTATACTCTTACGGACATCAAGGAATTAGCAATACTTTCACGAATAGTACAAAGAAATCTTATGTCGAAAAGAACAAGATATATTAATAGAGGCTGAAATTCAAGAGAAATATGATCAATCTTCTGAAGAGCATTCAAGATCATGTACAGTTTAAACAATGGTAGATCAAATATGAATAGAGGCTGAAATTATATCATGTTCCACCTAATTAATCAAATAATGGCACTAATAGAGCCTGAAGAAGTTTGTAGAATGCCACCACTAATCGAGATTCTAATTATACAAAATTTATTTGTATTGGTTCCGACATTCCATCAGAAAGTTCATAATGATGAATTCTTTCATTAGTTGAATGCTCACAATGTCTGTACATCTAATAGCATAATTGTTCCTATGCATATTTTGTGCAATATTTCCAAACTTCAGATTTTGCATGTAACAACCACAGAAATTGGGGAAAAAGGAGCAGGTGAGTAGCAATACCAAGATGACAACGACGGATCTGGGTTGAAGTGGACGGCGTCGAGAAGGATCTTGTGAGGAAGAAGACGGGGCGGCGACGGGATGGACGTCGACGATGAGGAGGCCTACGGCGTCGACGGCAGTGGCATGGATGTTGGCGGTGTTGGGAATGGGGAAGTGGACTCTAGGGACGCGGGAGGGTGGCGGGGCTCCAGGGACGCGGGAGGGCGGCAGGGCGGGACGCGTCGCAACCAGTCGCCTGGGCCACTCGGACGAGAAGGGGAGGAGTAGAAATACGAACGGTTCGACTGGACGACGGTGTATATACGATGGCATTTTGGCTGTAATTTTCATGAACTCTAGTGGCAGATAGTTATTTTGACTCTACAAAAACCAAAAAACACCACACTACAGGCTTATGGTTTTTAGTTATAAGCAAGCTTTTGGCTTTTACAAAAGGCAAGAAAAAGCCTGCCGTTTGTCTAGGCTTTGGCTTTTCTGCTTTTAAGCCAAGAAAAAAGCTGAAACAAACAGAGCCTTAGAAGTTGATTTAAAGCATTAAACAATTCATATGAGCATTAAACAATTATATAGGAGAGAGTGTGGTTGGGAGAGGATATTATTATTTTGTGGTTTTTAATGTAATATGGGTCCTAGTTATTAGTAGAAATCGGTTCAGTACATTGGAGAAAAACAAGCTTATGCTTGCGTGGCATAACTTTAAATCGACATCGGTTCAATACACTAAAGATGCCTTAGACATCCACATGGCTATCAAAAAAAAACTTTGATTACTAATTTTTATTATAATATATTTATAAAATCGAATAAAATTATAATGCCCCCTCTGTTTGGAATTACTCGTCGTTTTACTTTTACCCCATTGCACACAGAACAATCCCCTTTAATGCTTGGCTTTGTGGGCCTTGTGGCATATTTGCCCCTCTTTAGCAGGCTTGCAATCCAATTGACGTCACCCCAAAATAACTCTACAGTATCGAGTCCCAATGACAACTATCAACTTAATGAGCCAGACCTTTCGTTTCCAGCTAGTCCACCAACCCATCTCATCGACGTGTTAAATTATCTTAGAAACATACGTTTATATCCATTGAATAGAGTGATGATATTTATGCCATCTAGCTATTAATAAGGGTAGACTGAGAAAAAACTGACTAAAAAAAGCAAAATGATACCAATTTTTGAACAAAATCAACTTTTCAAAGCGTCATCTAAAAAGAAACGAAGGGAATATTGTGAAAGTACTTTTCAATACGAATATACACATATAACGTTTATATATATAATCAGGGGCGTAGCTAGGAATGAGCTAAGCCTCGGGCCCGGTCTATAGACAGCCCAAAAATTCATATTATGCTCTGCAAGCTACAGTACTATGCAATGAGGAATTTTCGGCTGGGCCTCGGGCCATTGCCCTGGCGGCCCGAGGCCCAGCTCCGCCACTGTATATAATCTAAATATTTAGAAGATAGTGATAGCTACGATTTTAAAAGTTTGGTTGCATGTATTTCCAAATGCTATATTTTTTTGAACGGGAGGGAGTACTGCTCAGCGCAATCATAGACTTGTGCCATGTTCATTTTAACTTTATTTTTATCTTTTTGTTTCTCTTTAATAATTACTATTTATTAAACTAATAAGATATAAATAAAAGGTATAAACCGTAACCCAAAAACCAGCCTTGTTGGTAGATATTAAAATTCTGCATAGTTTCAAAGCTTTAGCAATTGTGACAGAAACTGGCCCAGTGTTAAGCCCAACCCTTTCATCTGCTTAATGACACAATAAAAACAAAACTTCCGATCCAGTACCATTCACAGCATCGAAATTCCCACTATGGAGATGAGATTCCTGACGAAATTCACTTGTATTTACAAAATCACAGTTACAACTTACAACCAACGCTCACACCTCGGAACGCTAATGTACCACCCAAAGCAGAGCAAGGAACAAACATCTCACTTGCACGCCTGCGTTTCAGGTCAGCTCAGTAGGAGATGGTGAGCAGCGCCTGGCGGAGGAGCTCGTCGGCGCCTCCGCTCACGTCGCCCCCGCCCCCGCGGCGGCTGTGGCTCCAGACGGTGCGGCCGCGCGCGTAGGCGCGGCGCAGCCAGGCGACGTGGGAGGTAAGCGCGCCGTGGAAGACGGCGCAGGCCTCGGGCAGGTGGCGCGCGAGCGGCAGCCAGAGGTTGAGCGGCCACAGCAGCGGCGCCGAGAGGTGGAACACCTGCACGAACACCCTCGCCGCCGCGATCGCCACCAGGTGGAACCCCATTCGCGCTTCAACTCAACTCCGCCGTACAAGCCTCCTTGCTCTGTTGCTCACAACAACACACACTATCCCAGCCTGGGCGTCTCGTCTCCATCTATAAATGTTGGGTTCGTCATTGCGCGGCTAACGGGACGGTGACGTCGCTGCCTCGCTGATGTGATTTTTGCCGGTGGCGGAGGGGGTTGCGGCCTCCCCCAGTTGCGACTTGCGAGCGCGAATGGCCTTTTACTGGTCCTATTATTTCAGCTTTTCCCGTCGGTACGACTTCTTTCAAAACGGTTTAGCAAAATTAAGGATAAAAACAGCTCGAATATTTTCCAATCGACCTGGACAAACTTTGAATACAGATTCTATCAGCTCAGATATTTATCGAATAGTATGGAATCGAAAACGAATATGATTTTCTTTGTCAGATATAAATACGAATTCGGTAGCTTACTATCTGTCGAATACGAATCTAGATATTCAGGGGCCGGATATCCATAGCATACACCCTCTATTTCAATTCAGCCCATTTACATGATACTTTCGTAGCCTATCATATATTAACATATACATCAATATATGGAGTTAGTGGAAGAATCTTAGTCTATACAAAGAATTCATTCATATTCTTCACAAATGTTTAGATCAAATAAACTAATTATTTTTTTATCTTGGGTTTTTATATTCTGAAAAATATTCATAACTGTATTCGATTTGTATTCGCTCCATATTTGTATTCAATATTACTAGTATCCGAGATATCTGTGTTCGTATCTGCAT
This sequence comes from Bonia amplexicaulis, assembly GCA_036346245.1. Taxonomy (NCBI): domain Eukaryota; kingdom Viridiplantae; phylum Streptophyta; class Magnoliopsida; order Poales; family Poaceae; genus Bonia; species Bonia amplexicaulis. Next base: position 18,596,303 of record CM070746.1, read on the forward strand.
CTAAAAAATAAAAACAAATATGATATAACTATTGTCTATCAGTATTTAATTCATATTTACCTCTATTTAGAATAATTTTCTTAATTTATTAATATTTAGTTTATTTGTACAAATAGTTGCATTCTTTAAGATGAGACAGCTTGTGCTGGTACCGAGTGGGCCTTCGAGGCGACTCGCACATTTCTCCCGCCACAGTACTAGTGCAGTACAGCAGTAGTGCTACTTGAATAGTAAAAGTAAGAAAAAGCCCATCCAAATCAACCTGGTTTTCACGGCAGGAACGCTTCAAGTGGGGACTTCACACTCAAGTGGGCATCTTATCACTAGACTATAAATAGGAAGTGCTATTAGCTATATTATATACACACACGCATGAGAAAAGAAAGCAATAAAGAAATACCAGGAGAGATTCTCTCTGTCTCTGTGTTTCAATCTACTATTTGCGTCTTCTGTGATTGATATGTTTTTGTATAGCAGAGGGATTGATCGGACTGGTTGCCAGCGACGGTTCCTCAACAAAAGTCATAAGCGCAGCTCGCCGTACCATTCGAGGTGTGTAAGAAACTGTCGGGCTCACAATTGCTGGAGTACCTAAGGGTATGTTCTTTTTAGCTGCGGCTTATGGCTTTTGGCTGAAATTTTTGAATTTTGCCTGTTTGCGACAGAGATTACGGATAGAGATACTCGCTTGTGATTTTGGTTGATACATATGTTAGATTTTTAACATATACGATAATTAACTTGTAAATTTTTTTTAAAAAAATACTCTATTTAAAAATTAGGTACTATAATAAAAATCAAAAATCGTTTTTAGAAAACAAAAAACAGACCATGAGATGGACACGGGACGGGAGCATCGCGTTCTAGATTCTAGCTAGCCCCCCTGTCCACTGCACTACCGCAGAAGGCAAACACGCCACGCCGGCCAGTATCCCTCCGTACGTTTAGACAAGTCCGTTCACGTGTGTCGGCCCCGTTGCTTGGGCTGGCAGACGCCGCGCCTTTGCTAACGCACCATGCTCCACGGGCTTCAGTTGGGCGACGGGCTTCATAGGCGGCTAAGATTGATTTCAGATTCATAGGCCTCGACTACTGCATAGCCTGGTATGTTTTTTTGGCTGCGGTTTATAATTTTTAGCTGCGGTTTGTGATTTTTGGGCTGTTTGTACGAAAGATTACAGAGTAACAGAAACTCACATACGGTTTTTGCCAATATAAATGAAGTAAATAAAGTATGTACTACAATTAACTAGTAGATCCTATCTTGAAAAAATACTCCGTTTAAAAGTTAGTTACTGTAGAAAAATCGAAAAACAATTTTTAGAAGCTGAGAAGAACAGGGCCTAGTCTCGATCATTCATGCCACCATTATTGCTGCAGAGTGCGGACAATTATCATGTAACCATGTGCCACGAACAACGCTAGATGGTGCTGCAGAACTCTGCAGCACAAAAGAGCAACCAACCACCTGGTGCCCAGAACACACTTTCACAAGAACCTTGCAACTAGAGTATCTAACATCCTTCGAAATGAACTACAAGGCCATCTTATAACGAGCTTGGTAAACAAAAAGAACAAAGATTAGGAGCATATTTGGTTTATACCTAAATATTATCATACTTTGCCATATTTTAAGTTAGACAAGTTTGATAAAGTTAGACGTCTATTTGGTTCGTAGCCAAATATTGTTATACACTCCTGGTTTCGCAAGTTTAATAAAGTTTGGTATCTATTTGGTTCGTAACCACACCAGTGGCGAGATTCCTTTTCTGTCACTTGGGTTCCACACGTTGTGACTCAGAAAAATATGACAAAATTCGTTTTCGCTAGCCAATATGTGGCGTCGATTTTGATGATCTAATCTTAAATGGATAAACTCTGGCAACATTAGTACATTAGCAAAAATTATGGCAAACTCTGGCAACGTTAGTATATTAGCAAAAATTATGGCAAACTCTGGCAACGTTAGTGAACCAAACATGCCTTAGATCTCTTTGTTCTTGCGGCCTGTTTGGCAAATATTGGGAAGCGGAATGGGATTTTAGAGTAGGGAGTTTGCAGTGGGATGAGGCATGGGAGTTTGACTTTTAGTCCTAATTATCTATTTAGCATGAGAGATGAGACATTGCGAGGAATTACTTTATAGCTTCTAAGATATCTTAATTAATGATAAAGGCCTAGATCTATTGCTCAACAATTCTCTTCTAATTGTTGTTTTTGACAAAGGGTATTTCAGTAACTTCTCAATTGGGGAAAATATGAAATGAAAAGGAAAAAAGAGAAGGGGACCCACCTGTCGGTGGGCCGAACCGACGAGATAAGGGGAGGAGCTAGTCTCCTCCCGAGCGGAGCTTCGGGATGAGGCGGCGTAGGCAGCCCGGGAGCTTCGGCTCCGGCCGTTGGTGGCAACCGTGCTGAGCTCTTCTTCCTCCTCCTCCTTTCAGCTATATAATGGGGGTCGCCTCACCTCGAGAGCACGACAAGAAAAATCCGAGTGAGCACTTGAAATCTCCCTCTTTTCTTCCCGATTTGGCTTCGGAGCTTGGTCATTGGGGTTTCTTCTCCGCTGCACTACCGCTGAACTCGGCGGTGATCTGTGATCCCTGGTGCTCGGCGGTGAGGCGCACTGAGTCGGTGCTTCTCGGTGTTCTTGTGCAGCATCTCCTTCACCTCAGCTTTGCTGGTTTTGGTGTATCCCGTACGGCAAAGGGGCATTGTATCTCCGACTACCTAACCCTCTCTCTACGGCACAGCGTGGCATTAGGTTTTCTGGGTCAGCACCTTCGGGTGTGCCTTGCCCTGGTTCTAGTAGGTGGTTTCGCTTACCGCTGGCTCGTTTCACTTCCAGACGACATTGAGTGCCGCCCGCATTGTGAGTATTTCGGCTTTTGGATTGCAAATATTGTGAGCTGTGCTAGCTCATTACCCTCTGATTTTTGTTAGTACTGGGAGACATTATTTGCTAGTGGGTTTGATTTGAAGCTTAATGAAGAAAAATGTCTAATGCTGAAAATTGATCTGATTAACTAGTGTATCTTTGAGCTCTAGTAGTGGTGCTTACTGCTGTCTTATGATCCTTGGATATTAATACTTATCTGTCAGTTGTGCTAGATCGCGACACTTCTGTGATCTCTAGATTTTATCAGTCACAACATTTGTTTTCTGCTGAAGAACTCTGGTTTAATTTGATCATGTTTATGAAGTTGTGAAGAACTCTGGTAGAATCATTGTTTCATGGTGGTGTTCTGACAACTGGCAGTAAATAAGTCCCATTGTGTTTACAAATTTTAATATCTCAGTTAAGCACAGATTAGAGCTCAAGCCTTCACTCTGATTATCATTTCAATCCAAGTAGAGTACAGACAAAGTATCGAGAAGGCCAAGATTAAGTCTTGAGTAAATCTGCTTTTGAGAGCAAAATTTCAATTAAAATTGAGCTTTAGACTATTATAATTGATTCCATGTTCATCAGAATGCTTTACATGCTCATTTCGGCAGTGGTCTTGTTACATGCATTGGGTATATGCTCTTGTATAAATGACATGGTAGAATTACATGTTTGTATGTAATTTTTGTCATTTATATAGTACTGAAAATGTGCTTTATTTATGATTTAGTAGTTACTTACCCGTGCGTTGCAACGGAATTCATTGAATGTACAGAGAATTGTGCTATAGAAGAGAGTTGCTTTGATCAATTGTAAAGTGGAGAATGGTAAGAAATTAAGAAAATAAAGCGGTTAGAGAAGAATGGACGTACAACCACTAACTCCTTCTTTTATAATAGTAATAATTATGCTACAATTAAATTTAAAAATTTGCTTATACCGTATTATTTGTAATACTAATTTCCACCCCCACCCTAAGCTTAAAATGGTGAGTCTTAGGGCCTGTTTGGCAAGTTACAAGTCGGCCGATTTTTGACTTTTACTACAGTACCTAACTTTCAAACGGAGTATTTTCTCAAGACGGGTCTACAAGTTAAACGTAGTACACGTTAAAAGTTCAACATCTGTATCAGCCAAAATAGTAAGTGAGTATCGGTCTCTCCGTAATCTGTACCGTAAACAGCCAAAATTCAAAATTTTCAACCAAAAACCATAAGCCGCAGCCAAAAAGAGCAACCCTTAACTCCCAGCCTTCATCTCATCTTAAATTCCCGTACCCACCAACCAAACAATAAAGATTTCATAGCCCTCACCCCTTCCACCAATTCCTTCCCACCAAACAAGCGGTTGCTCCCTACTGCGCGGAGTCATTGATAAAAGTAGAAAAGTATCACAGTAGTGGGTAGTAATTTAGAACCAGATCTTATTCTTAACACACGGCAGTTCTTTGGTCTTTCACTTGACTAGTATAAAGACTAATAAATCTTCGCATGACAGATTGATGCTAAAAATGGTGGTAGCACTAGCAACAATAGATCATAACATGTTGACACTGCAAAAAAAAATCCTACATTATATTACAGCATTCGTAGCTCGAAGCAATACCAGTCAGAGAGATCATGACCACGCAGCCATTCTCCTACACTAGACACACTTTTGCTGGTTTTCTGAGCATTGCAAACTGCATGTAACGTTGATTGGTCACTTCGGATAATCCAGTGGACACGAATACATCCATAACATGACTAGGAGTTGCTAGTAAGATCACTGTCATTGTCACCAGTTGTATGTACTTCCTTCACTTCCTGAATCATCTTGAGGACTTGCCAGGCAGTCGGCCGACTCTCCGGCGAGGACCGAACGCAAGTAGATGCTATCTCAACAATCGTCGAAAGGCGCTCACTGTCCACTCCTCCATCTTCCCTTGCCGACTGGACATAGGTCTGAAGATTAGTTGCGACCAAGACTGAGTGCTGAAGCGGTGGATTCCCGCTAAGGAGCTCAAGGAGGAGAACACCAAAAGCATAGATATCTGATTTTGGAGTTAGCCTTCTATTGGACTTCATATTTTCAGGTGCTCTATAAGCAGCGTCGTCTTTGACTTCTGATGATTCCAAAAGGAATGACAAGCAATTGTCAGTAAGGCAGGCCTCAAAGTCTGAACCAAGCAGGACATTGGAGGACTTGATGTTTCCATGAACAAGCCGAGATGCTTGATGAATGTAAGCAAGGCCCTGTGCAACATCTTCAGCTATCTTCAGGCATGAAGTCCAGTGGAGTGGTTTTGCCCGAGATGACCTTGAACCTGCAATCGATATAAGTTGTAGAGCTAATAAGCACAATAGTGAAAACATGTAGCTCTACTAATTACGATCTTACTATCCTACAAATGTATAGAAACAAATGTTGATATCTTGATATGTACTCACTTGTGAAGAATTTTTTTATTTTGAAGAAATTTGTGAAGAGTTTTGTTTAACTTGCTTACAAAAATATTTCAGCTGAAGCATAGAATAGATAGCATGTTACATTAGGGAATGAACGTTCAATACCAAATCAACCAACATATCAAATGAATAAACCTGCTATCACTACATCTTTCAGCTACACATTCCAAACACTCGCACAAATATCAAATTATACTATTGTCACACAAGATGCTACAAGATAAACTTGCTAAATGCAGATGCAATATTTGGGGAGCTAATCCCAATTTCCAGTGCTACAAAAAAGGGGGTAAAAGGAAAACAGAAAACAAGATGTACTACTGTTCCCAACAACCAGCCCATTGTGGAGGACCAACTTATGTATTTCTGTGCACACCAAATTCAATTACACTTCTGCCATTTCAAAATATTATTGCATAATTTATCATCCCAAAACCCATTTAACAAACAATTGTAACCATTATGCTCTTCATGGCGATTACATGTTCAAAAATCAAACTGTAAAACATCATGTAAGCAGCTACCATTTGCTATTTGGTCATGTCATGTGAAGGTTTTGCTCCAATTTTCAGTTTGAGGTGAAGGATTTAAGTGCAAGGAGTTTTGATTTTGCGTGGATACCACAATGTTTGTCCAGTTATAGCAGCTCGATACGAGGGGTCTACTGTAATTTATACTCTATTGACAGCACAAGAGTTTCTTTCATCCGGACAATTTTACTGGAGCAATTTCAACCATGTCATAGAATTCAGTTACCTTTGAAGCCGGCTATTTGATGTATGTGATGGCCAGACGTGCAAGTTGCTGTTTCAATGAGCATTGTTTGCCGAGTTTTGTGTTCCAGGTGGAATATGTCATCTATCCAGCACCACATGTGATATTTTGACTTATGTCGTTTAACGATTGAGCATTTGTTTCAGGAGATCAGTTATACAGATTCAGACTTTGTTTGGGTTATGAATTATTGAAGACCCAGATTTGTTCCACTGCTTTGTTGATAGCTGTGTATTTGGATATGCCGGTGGTTTGCTCAATTTTGCTTCGCGATAAGCGTTTGGATAAGGCTATTCCGGTCTTTCTTGTTGAGATTAGTCCGATGAACTTTCGAGACATAAGGTCTGTTGAAGAAGACTTACTTTGAGGAGATTTTCATATTTCGGCTATAAGAGCGAATTCGTTTCAAGGTGTAGATTGTTAAAGTGTGATCCGAATTCTTCACCGTGTCTTTACCAGACATTGACAGTGCGCCAGATGTGACGCTGAGCAGTGCATGCGCCAAGCCATGTCAGACGTGACAACGGTAGGCGTATCCGACTCTGACTCGATTTCCTTCTCCTTTAGAGACTCTTATTTACTAGCCTATATATGTACCCCTATAGTCGTACGGTTTAGACACGCCGAAGTTCCCCCTGCTTGTAATTCTCCTCATACAGTGAATTTCGCCTTCGTGCATCCGTGGTTTTTCCCACAAGGGTTTTCCACGTTAAAATTTGTGTCTCCCGTTCTTTTGATCCTCTATATTTGCCGTGCGTTTTATAACAACATATACTATGGGGTCTGCTCCAGACACTTGATGAGGCTCCATTGATGTTCAACACCACAGAACCTGGTGCTAGATCGTTGATCATTTATGTATGGCTGTTTGATTTGTTTAATGGGTTCATAAAGAAAAGAGTCCAAGGAATCATCAACCCAATAAAGCACAAAGCATTGACTACATAGGTCCACTGGAGGCACCTTCATTCTGCTTCAGATTTTCACGTGGCCAACTCTTCTGAATTTCAATTCGTTCACATGATAGGATGAAGAATGTCTACTTTGAAAAGTTCATGTTAGCCTACCCTCTACTCATAATCCATTGAAGTAGTAGATATAAGTATAAAGGCAACAACCAGGACTGTTCCTAGCACTAATTAAGCAGCCCAGACCAATGTAACTATCAGCTAAAAAGATACTAAGAAATTAACCATGAGATCCTAAGGGAACAACAAGGCAAGCACACGAGCGTACCGTGGATGAGAGAGTGGAGGCTGCCATTGGGCTGGTAGTCGAACACCAGCAGCCGCTCCTCCTTAGCCTGGAAGAATGCCCGCAGTGGCACGAGGTTCGGATGCCGCAGCCGCCCAACCACATCCATGTTCTGCTCAAACGTCTCTGCCTCCAGCGCCGCCGGGCCAATCTTGGCTGCGTCCAGCCTCTTCACAATGACCACGAGCCGGCCGTCGAGCACCGCCTTATACGTCGTCCCCACGCTCCCGCGGCCGAGCACCTCTGCCGACGCGCGCATCAGCTGCTCGAGGCTGTAGCTCGAGGCCTCACCGGCGCAGAACGTTAGGAAGCCGCTCCGCTCCAGCCGGCACGCCTTCTCCTCCGGCATCATTATCGCCGCGGTCTCCTCATCCGGCACGCATTCCACATAGCCAATGTCATTGTTATCCCTGCTCACTTCCGACGCGGCGGCGCTCTTCGCCGTGCTTGGGTACGCCGCCGAGCTCGGACGCCTCCGTTTTTTGCTCCTCTTCATTGCAATCATGGCGCAAACAAGAAGCACGGCGAGGAATGCTCCGGCGGCAACCGCGACAGCCATTGTGGTCTTCCTCCTCACTTTCTTCGCGCGTGGCGCGGATGAGTCCGGCAAGCTGAAGCTCTCGCGTTGCGGGCCGTCGCCAGTCGCTGCGGCGCTCTGCACCGGTGGAGCGGCGGAGCCGTTGTTGCCAGCGCCGTGGAAGAAGAGGAGGTGGGACCCGTTGCACTCACGGCGGACGACCTCGCCGCAGAGCCCTGGATTTCCGGCGAACGCGGCCGCGCCCATCTGCACCATGGGGGCGGTGACCGGCACGGGCCCGGAGAAGTTGTTGTACGACACGTTCAACAACTTGAGCGACAACTGGTTCCACGCCGGGACGGAGCCATTGAAGTGGTTGACGTCGAGCCGCAGGGACGTGAGGTGGGGGAACGCCGCCTCAATGCCGGGCGGGAGCGCGCCAGAGAGCCTGTTCCCGGAGAGGTCGATGGAGCGGAGCCGGCGGAGCGACGCGAGCGACGCGGGGAATGGCCCGGAGAAGCGGTTGCCGGAGAGGAAGAGCGCCTTGAGGTTGGCGAGCTGGGAGAGGTCGGGGATGTGGCCGTGGAGCGCGTTCGTTTTGAGGCTGAGCACGCGGAGCTCGGTGAGGTGGGAGAGCGTGGCAGACGGGAACGTCCCGTTGAGTCCGGCCGACTCGAGGACGAGGCGGGTGATCTGGCCCGCAACGCTGCAGGAGACGGCCGGGTGGGAGCAGGGGGAGGAGGGCAGGGGGGACCGCAGGTGGGCGGACGGGTCGGCCTTGGCAAGGAAGGCGGCGAGGATCGCCCCGGGGGTCGGCGGACTCGAGGCTAGCGTGGCTGGCGAAGGCACGGCTCGGACCGGCGCGGGCAGCGTGGGCTGAGATTGCGATACGCCCGCGCCTCCTCGCGTGGCGGACGGGGGTACCGGCGTGGGGAGCGTAGGCAGAGAGTGCGATGCGGCGCCGGCGGCGGAGGCGGTGGAGATGGTGGCGAGCAGGAGGAGGAGGTGGAGCGGCATTTTGGGCTGTTTGTTTGGCATTTTCGGCAGTCGGGAAGGTGGTGGATTCCAGTGGAGTGGTGTGTGGGCGAGGCGTGTGGCTGCGCGGTGGAGTGGAGTACTGGAGCGCCGAGCTGCGGCCGGGGGAAGCAAATCCTCTGCCGGCGCAGTTGTGAAGGCACAGTGGTGCCGTTGCTACATCCTCTCCGTTGCTTTCCTTTGTGAGTGGTTAGGATTTCTCTGCCTTGTACGATAGTTCGAATGCCAGGCCAAACAGCCCAAATCAAACCCAAGTTCGCTCGCCCAGGTCGGTGCGCGAAGCCAAGATCGCGACTCCATCCTCCATTCACTTTCCCTACCACCTCTCTCTCTCTCTCTCTCTCTCTCTCTCTCTCTCTCTCTCTCTCTCTCTCCCCCACACACACCGGCGCCAGAATCCACAATGCCCGATTCACCGGCGACAGCGACGAATCTCGCTGGAGGTAGCTGCAATTTGTACCCCAAGCTCACCCTGGTTTGCTTCATGCTGTCGTCCTCACCAATTTGGCCCCTTGCAGACGAGCACGAGCGGCACCAGCATGTGGTTGCGAGTTCGTAGGACCACAGTAATAGCAGAGGAGGGATGAATAGTATCTAAAAAACTTTTCCTCAAGCTTTTGCAAATTCTTCACCCCCGTATCTACAATGTCATGAAGATCAGAATTAAAACCAATAACAAAGTAACAATCTCAAAAACCAAAGAGAGTAAGTTTTCATCACGTCACCAATCTGATCGCCACAAAGAGTGTGATCCGACCGACATGCACTCGGTGGTCTGACCGGTGATTGATATGACCGGCTTGATCATGGCGGTCTAACCAGTGGCCAGTATGACAGACTTAGGAGCGGTCTAGCTACTCCTCTATCTTTAGAACAGAAAATCAGTCCGAGTTAAGACCAAGAATGATACAACTCTCAAAATCCTTAACCAACAGAGACGAAACTTTACACACCTTACTTAGGGATTCAGGACCAATATGATAATAGAAGGGTGAATAGTAGCTTCAAAATTTTCTTCAAAGTATCTACCGATTTTCACTTCAATAGTTTTGAGAAGTTACGAAGATTAGAGACCAATCATCGCACAAAAAATCCCAGCGAAAACAGATCAAAACAACCTTCATTGTGCTTGGCAGTCAGATCGGATGAACGGTCCCTCCGGTCAGACCGATGAACAGTAGTAGGTTAAATTGCTCCAGTGTTTTCAGCACAGGAATAGTATTGTCAGCGCTATTTCAAAACCAAAAGTTCATGAAACTTTTGATCCGTAGATCCAAATGATATGAAATTTGGTGTGCATTTTCTCTAGGATGTCACAAACATATTTCAACCAACGATTCAGAAAATCATTATCAAAGTTGTGATCTTTTTAGTTTGAAGAAAGGTTACACAAAAAAGGACAAAAAAAGGTAAATGTAACTTTCTCGTGAATGAATGATGACCAAGATGGATCTAGATGTATTCTCATATGTCATAACAAACAATAACACTAAAGAAATAGAGCAAAAACACTCAGATCAAGAAATCACTTATGAGGGTTAAAATCCAAACAAAACCGGATTTCTTCATGAACTTGCCAATCAAGTGCCTAAATGGGTGGAGATTAATTTTCAAATGTTATCTCTATCTCTTATACATTCTTGGCATGGCAAGATCAAGAAAGGGAGAGAGAAGAGCAAAAAACAAATGGTTTGCTACGTATCGGTAAGTCTCTCTCATTTTGATTTTACCGGACCACGTCTCACTTGGAGCGACTAAATCACTTGACATAACCCGTCACTCGAACCTTTTCTTCAACATTTTTTACCTTTCTCGTGTCATGCCTGGTTCAACCATCTCATCCGACATCATTGCCGTTATGGGTCTTGACTCCTCCATGAGCGTAGCCTTGATCCCTGACGTTGATCATGGTTGATTCTAAGATTTCTTGCATATCTAAAGACAAAAAAAATAATTTTCGAATATAAATTCTTCACAATTTGACTCACGTTAGCTAAAACATACCTCATGCAACATAAATGCAGTGATCAAACATAATTCAAATCAACCCAAGACCTATTTCCAAAATCCGAGACAACCCTTACGGTTGATCTGATCGCCAACCAGGGGCCGGTTAGATCGGTTAAGCCTACGCAAAACACATCTTCCGGAAAAATATAAATGCTGCAAGTTCAAATTTCAACTTCATAAACTTAGTAATTATTCATCACATACTAGCCTGAATCTTTTCACATGACCCTCATAGTTCAGCAAACCAGTGTAGCAGTGGGCGAGCATAAGCGATTAGTTTGTGAGCACGAGCAGCGAGAGGGACAAGCCTTGTATAGATTTGATCAGTAAGCTCCCTTGTTACTTGAAAACATGCGCAAAACTAGATGATTGTGTTAGAATTGTTCCCATATGAGTGTGAGACCTATTTTTTATAATTCTAAAGTATGCATGATTTAATATCATATTGCCTAGCTAAGTGAGGGAAAATAATTTATAAGATGAAGTCTTTGCTACTCTTTAAAATATGTGACACGACATAAGGACGGTATAAGGATATAGCGTTATAACTATGCAAACAATATCACTTGCTTGTTTGTAGTTACTTGTTTGTAGCGTCTGTTGTTGAAGTACCTTGATGTGAAGAACGATTCTTTGATGGCATTCCTGAACTCGTCTTCTTGCTTATGCCCTCTTCAATTTATCCCGATAGAGTTCTTGCCTTTATGGTTAAGGATAGGAGGTAAGACCTAGGGTTTTTTTTTATGGCTATGGTTTATGATTTTGGTTAAAATTTATGAATTTTAACTGTTTGTGATAGAGATTACAGAGAGATACTTGCTTGCAATTTTAGATAGTATAGATATTAGGCTTTTAATGTATACTACAATTAACTTATAGATTCCGTCTTAAAAAACATTATGTTTAAAAATTAAATACTATAGCAAAAACTAAAAGCTAGTTTCAAAAGATAAAAAGAACGGTTTTGCTATTGCCAAGGCGACTGAAATTTTTTTGTCTCTCAGTCACTTGAAAGTTGCACTCTCAATCAACTAAAATTGCACCCCTCCAAAAAAAAAATTTCTCAAAGTTGCACTCTCGAACAACTACAATTTTAGTTGATTGAGAGTGCAACTTCAAATGACTGAGAGATAAAAAAATGTCAATCGCCTTGGCAATAGTCACTCCCTAAAAAGAATAGCCCCTAAACAGATCTTTGGAGAGAATGACCTCTAACTGATCACGTGTTTGTTATTCTTTTGGAAAACATACGAGAGGAATTAGTGCAAAGTAAGTATGTGTTTGCCGCCATATCCCTCGCAGCTATAGGCTCCGCTCGTTTCGGCTTCAGCTTCTGGCTTATTTTTTACTATTTATAATTTCGTCTTTTTATGAATTTTTGGCTTTTTTGAGCTTTTTTGCTGGTTCTTTTTTTTGTCAGTATTCGTTTGCGTTGTTTGTGATGGGCTAACATATTTTTATATTTTTAATTTTTAAATTTAATTATGTTAAATAAGACTCATCATTCTGATGTTTTTTCACCATTCTGATGCTTTTCAGCCATAAGCCACCAAAAATAAGCCAAAATGATCACCACCATAGGTTGTGGCTTCGCGCGCCTGGCCGAGCGAACTTGGGCGAGACTTGGGCATGATACGTGGGCCTGTTTGATGTAGTTTTTAAAAGCGGTTTTTAATTTTTATTATAGTATCTAACATTTAAATAAATTATTTTTTAAGACAGAGTTTATAAGTTAATTATAATATATATTAAAAGCATAACATCTGTATCAACTAAATTCATAAATGAATATCTCTTTCTTCGTAATCTCTGTCACAAAAGTACAAATTTAAAATTTTCTACCAAAAACTCTAAGCCATATCCATAAAAGCTGCTTGGCCCGGTAATCGAAACTACCATGCAAGGAAATCCTAACCACTCAAAAGAAAGCAACAGAGAGAGAGAGGATGTCGCAACGCCACTGTTGTGCCTTTACAAGTGTGACTGAAGAGGATTAGCTTCCCCGGCCGCGTCGGTGTGGCTCGGGAAGGGGGAGGGGTCAGAGGTTGCCCTGGCAATGTGGGGTGGTAAGTGGAGACGTGCTGCAGAGGATTAGCCAGCGGAGAGTATTTTTTTCGTTTGTCTTTTAGCTTTTTATTTCTCCGAACGTCAAAATAAATAGAGCGATATTTTCAGTAGATTTTTCAAACAATTTTTAAACCAAAACTTATATATGACATTTGTATTTGTGTCTCTTCTGTTTGGTGTCATATCAAAAAATATAGACATAAATTATAAGATGGATATAAATCACAGTTCAAAAGTATAAGGTCGGATCACAGAAAAAGTAGTAGTACATGTTCAAATCCTAGCACCGCAAATGAACATCCAATATAGCTAGAAAAATTCAAAATTTCAGTAGTATATGTTTCTCGTTGTACAGTACAAGCTGCAAAAACATGCCTTCGATTTTGAACAACCTCATCAGACAAACATTTTCTAACCAGGTACTCCTAGTACTACAACAACAGCAGAATGATCGCCGAAATACAAAAAATCGTGGGGACCGTACTAGCATGGGGGGATGTTTGAAAAAGAGCCGTTGATACTAACTTGAAATGTACATTAACGTTGTTGAATTTTACCGTACTGGTGTGTTCAGCGAACCCGATCGCAGTTGTTAGTGGGGCCCACGAAATTCAATCAGGCTGAGGGGCACACGTGTCTACCTCCCACTCTGGTAAAACATCCGTGTACTTTTGTCGGCAGATGGCAAGTGTTTCGTCCTGCCTTTCTGTTAAAAAGGAAAGGAAGAAGTTTATTCATTATTCATAACAGGCTTTACACGTACATTAATAAAGTCTGGTGGATCAAGTAGAGGTGGAAGTTGGATGGACCTATGCGTGCCAGCCTAAGACATGGCATGGCTCAAGGTCTTAGACCTAAAGTCTGGTGCATATTTTAGGTCTTAGACCTGCCTCGGCCTCCACGCACGGTCGGCCATCAAAAAAAAGAATAGGGCGTTCTGGATAGATCTACGCACACATGCTAAAAAACCAGAGCCAAGGAGCTTTTTTTTTCTTTTTAGTAAATATATTGCAGTTTGCATCAATTTTTGTTGCCTGGAACATAAAGTTTTAGATTTTCTTTCTATAACATGAGCGTAATTTTTCTACAAAGGTTTGTAGGTACAAACACAGTCCTAAGACCTAAAATATGCATCCGCATCCAGTGGCCTTCTCGATGGATATGGCAGTCGACACCCAGATCCGATCAGGTCAAGGTTTCTTTTCCTTTGTCCGTTCTTTTTCTTGACAATGAACTTCTTTCATTTTGTTTCTTGCAATGTCCATATAACGCCTCCCTCCCGTACTTTCCTCGAAAGTCCGTCTAGCACCCCTAAACTTCAAAACTGAGTATCTAGCACCTTGAAGTCTAACAGGAGGGCCCGCTCATCAACTCCATTCCTCCCTGTCTTGTTCTCTCATCTCGATGGAACACCATAGCGAAGCCATCTTCTTTTTCAAGCCAGGCGCCGTGCCTCCATGAGTCTCCACCAAATTCCTCTCGTCACTAGCACCACGTCCACCCCTCTTAACTTTCTCCCATACCACAATAGCACCGCCACCATCGCCCTCTTCTTCTTTGAAGCCAGCCATTGTCTCCCCATCACCACCGAACACCTCCGCCCAAAGCCTGAGAGTCTTTGTTACTATACTCTTTTTCTTACTCGAGAAACCCCACTCTGGGGCATAAGGTTTTTAACGAGGTAGTAATATTGTATCTGTAAAATATTAAGAAAATTATATTTTTCCTCAAAATATTTATGTGCTTGTGTTTTTACGCAATTAATTCAATTTTAACTAGATGTTTAACGAGACGGGCACGAGAGGAATGGAGATGGTGGCCGCCGTCACCGTCGTAGCTACCGCGTTCGTCGTGTATAGTTACTTCGGGCTAGGGTTAGGTTGGCGCGGCACAAATGCCAACACGACGGGCTTTGAGCTGTGTCTAGGCCTGACCAGAGGCGAGGCAGGCCAGCACGTCACATCACAGCGGAGTGACTGAGTCAAGCCGGTACGGCACGACGTGACCTAAAGCACGACGGATACGGACCGTGCCCCCCAGCACTAATGCCCACCTCTAGATTCAAGAGCCACATTTGCTTGACCACATCTAGAGTACATGCAAATTTTGCTAACAAGTGATCTTCTGCGTTTGACTCTCTGCCTTGACGCCGAAAGCTGATAGCATGAAATTGCTTTCTCCTCGCTTCAATCTCCTGCAGAATCATTGAATACTTGCATCTTGGCTTCTCCGAAATGTTCTTATCAACTTCCAAGCAATCTGAGGCCACACATATTTTCTGAACCTTGCAGTCCACCGCTAGACAAAACGCCTCACTGTAGGCGAAGGTTCTATTCTAAACAGCGTTTTTAGTAGTTAAAAGACGGTTAAAACATGTTTTCTTTTTAATATTTTTTTGTATTATCTATGGAGATATAACGATATTTTCTTTTCTTTCTTTATTTTTTAATTGAATATCTAAAAGACTGATAGCCGCTATAGTGCTATTTCAATTAAAAGTCAGATCATGTAGGTGTTCCCATGCTCTAATGCTGGCACCCAAAAACACTATTGTTGTCTGGGCATATAACTCCAACACCGTCCTTTATTGAGGACTGGGCGATAGCCCAGGTGGCTTGCTTCGAAGGTGAGCAAGCAGCCGGCCTAGACTCAATTCCAGGTAGTCTCATACTCTCATTATCTCGAGGGCACTGTTTCTATAAACAACATTTCCTTGACATGTACATATATATGCGTGCTTAGTGATATTATGTGTGCGTGGTGTCGGTGTGTACGTGAATTATGTGCGTCTGTTTTAAACCTCTAAAAAAACACCTTCTTTGTTGCCTGAGCGAGACGATGCAGCATCCACATTATTTTAACATGCTCATCCGCCGGTAGTGCTTGTCATTTTGGTTTTACGTGCTTCTTACTTTTTCTCAATTTGTGATTTCATCGTAAACTTCTCCAGGAAATCAAATTCAGCAGGGAAGCTAGATAAAACCAAAAGTGGATAGAGGACTCTGAAATACCTCTTCACGCAGAGCTTTCCTCCTTGCTGACCAAAGGTGGACCTAGGGATAGGGCTAGAGGGGTTGTAGCCTCGGTCCCACGCCCAATGGGCCACCACTGTTCGCTAGGCCCAATAGCGTAGTTGCCTACGCATTCACACCCCGACCACTGTGTGCCTCCTCCCTCCAGCTCAGCGGCTCCCAACCCTAGACCGCGCCCTCGACTGATTCCACCGCCACTAGCCGCCGCATCTAGCCGGTGCTGCCGGATCTCTGGCCCCGCCCTCTGGCAACGCCCTCCTCGGCTCCGCCGGTGCTTCCCGGCTCATGGCCCCTCCGCCCTCCGGCTCCGGTGCTCTGCCCTCCGACCTTGGTCCTGCGCTCCTCCGGCCTCCGCGGCTCCGCGCTCTACCCTCTGCGGCTCGCCAGCTCTGCGCCTCTGCCCTCCGCACCGCGGCTCCACCAATCCGCCCCTTTGGATCCCAGGCACCTAGCCACCGGCCACACCGGCACCGCCACTACCACGGGCCACCCGCTGACCGGCCTCCGCCTGCAGCCGTCCGCTCTCTGGCCACCGTTTGCTGGTATTATTCCTTGATTTCCTTCTGCCTTCGCACCATAGATGAAAAAGAAGTGCAATCAAGAACTTGAGTTTCTGGGGATATAAAGCCTATAATTTTGGACTGCAAACTTCACCTTGCTAAGGGTACTACTACAGGTCTATAACTGCTTAAAACACCTAATTTTTCTTATGGTGCTAGCAACTGAACAGAGTGAGCACTTGAAAATGACATTAACTTTTCTTGTTGGAGAACGGTCCTCACAAGCCTGGGCAATAAACTCTAATACTAATATACGTTGATAAGGACTCAGATTGGCTCTTGTCCTCGCCATTGAACCTACTAATGTTTATAATGATGCTGTGAAAATCAATCTACCTTTTAAGATTTATGTCATGCATTCTTGCTAATGCATTGTTTACATTGAGAAGACATCCTACAGTCTGCGTAAAATTACATAGCCAGTCTAGATTCTATGGATATTGAATTCAGAATTCAATTCAATCTTTCTGTTTGACGGTGCCTTGCTGAAAATTTTGCTTTTCCAGAAAGCCAACCCCAGATTACTAATTGCCTGCCCTGGTATGTGTGATTAATAAATCACAATGCATAACACTTAATATGAGGAATTCCCCAAACATACTGGTTTTATATAGACTAACACTTAATATGAGAAACTCTAATCAGCCTCTTAGTTGGGTTTCCTTCATTTATATAGACTAATCCGTTGAAAACACCATACTGGTTTTTACACTTACACATACCCCTGACTGCATGCATATATACATGCTCATAAGGCCAGATGGATCAAGCAAGTCATCGCCGAGAAAATTAAATCGCAGCAGCTTCAAGCATGTATAGCTAGGCAATCTCGTGTATATGCATGTACGTAGCTAGTAAACTGAACGTGAATCTGACCCCCTCGCTCTACTCCCGCCGCGTGTTGGTGGAAGTGAAGAAGTGAATTGGTTCGGACTTTCGGTTTGATCTAGCCATGTTAGTGTTCTGGTCCGGTCTAGCTCAAGGAGGGGTAAAATGGTAACCTCAAGTGGGCAAAATGGCTTAAAAGGCAAAAAATGGTAGGAATATCACAGCTAAGACAGGATCAGACGGCAGCAAGACAAGAGACATGTTACGGCCGTACGTTGGCGGCAAAATAGATTTTTTTTTTTTGCTCAAGCCACGACGAGACGACTCGGAGTGTGCGGATGTTTTGGCACCCGGCGCCGGGGACATTGCAGCCAGCTTTCGCCGTTGTCGTAATTCGTCTCTGAATCTGATACACCTTGTTCGTTTGTCTTCCTACTTGGAGCGATTAAGGTATGGCAAATCTAAACAGGATCCGCCCGTTCAATGCATAAAACTCAGGCAAGTAAAACATCACTGCCCTACATGTTACCTTACCTGAGAGGCTGAACTGGCTGGCTTGAATTTGCCCAAGCAAGCCAAACTCCAGGTCAGCTGGGACAGGCTTGTGTAAACTAGACTTACAGAAGTGACAACGTACCCAGCTTCCACCAAGAAACCGAACTAAAGGTTTCCCATCATCAATTAATAGCTTAATTTTATGGCGAAGAGATCTCAACGTGTGCTTAAAGTTGTAACACCTGCAGGTAGACTGGAGCCCTGTCTGTTAGATGCATGTGATGGAACAGTGAATCTGTGATGAATTGATGTGATTGGGCACTAGTTTGATGTGGTCTCTGTTGCGTGCAGAAGCAACTGAGCTGAAGCAGGTCAAGAAACCACTAGGGCACTGTTTTAAACCGTCGTGGATTTTTTGTCTTTTAGACTAAATAACTCTGAGTGGTTGGTTAGCTTTTTCCAACGTATTTAATTAAAATAAAATAAAACACTGTTATATCTCTATAGATAATGTAAAGAGTAAGAGACAAGATAAAAAAGAGAAAAAAAACTATATCAAGAAATTAATGTGCTTTAAATAGCTTTTATTTTTTAAAAGTCGGAAGCCATAGTTATTTGTAACGGACCTGGATCAAACTCGACATGAGTGGCTCAAGTGGGTCGTTTAGGCTTACAGAACGGACTTCAGCTAGGCCGGGTCGTGTACCAGTCGTCAGCCCATTTCTACCATTTATAAGTAAGTCAAAAGACTATATATGAGGGGTATGTTTGGCAACGACTGTGGTTTATAATTTTGGTTGAAAATTTTGAATTTTAGCTGTTTACGGTACAGTTTATAAAGAGAGAGATATTTACTTGTGATTTTGGATGGTACAGATGTTAGGTTTTTAATATGTACATCATTTAATATGTATCCATCTTGAAAAAATACTCCGTTTAAAAGTTAAATATTATACCAAAAATTAAAAGTCGTCAACTTCAGATATAAAGAACAGTGCTTAGCACAGAGCAGCCCTAACGCTCGTTAGCAGCCCTATTCGCATAGCTGTTGGCTCGTATGTAGCCTGCCTATGTATTGACAACATCCCAGTCATATCAGATGTCGCATGACATTGAGCTTGATCATTTATAACGGTGACCTCTGCCATTTCATAACATCACCAAGACTCAGAGCAGCTGCATTCAGCAGGCACCGACCCGCCAAAATATTTGTTCAGAAAAAGCTGTTAGCTCAGCCTCCCTGGGTTGGACTGAAAAACTATGAATTATAATTGAAATTAAACTGTAACGATTGAAATTTTACTGTACTATAATTAAATTTTAAAAAAAATTAAAAATAGAAAAAATATTCTAGCTTATCTCGGACAGCGCAAACGAATACAGGCAAAAAGAACCGGCAAAAAAGCTCAAAAAAACCAAAAGTTCAAAAAAAGATGAAATTTATAAATAGTAAAAAATAAGCCAGAAACTGAAGCCGAAATTTATAAATACTTCAGCTTTTAAAAGCCATTGATTGGCCTATGTCATCTCCTCCGTATCTATATTTTTCAAAAACTGTTTTCTAAATTTTATTCTAATAGCTATTTCTTCTAACCGTTATTATTCTATTTTAATCAAAAGCTAAAAACTCCTGCAAGAAGATATCAATTTTATTGTTTTAAGCTACGACTTATGATTTTTAACTCTATTTTTCGAGATGATGAACTGCAAAGATGTTGAAGAAATGACTTCAACGAGTCGTTCCATTTGTTTAGATAAAAAAAATGGTTTGTTGGCTCCAACCGATTAAAACACTCCTTGCAGCTACTAGTAAGTAGAGTAACAATCCCTTGGTCCGCCCGAGCAACGTGCACCGACCGTACGCGTTAGATAACTGACAAAGACAGGGTGGCAACGACTAACAACCCTCCACTCACTGCTACTACCTGAAAAGCATCAACTCCCTCCTCGCCATCTCCATCCCTGGCTGATTGATCCCCTCTTCTCCAGCCAACGCCCACCCACCCCTCTTCCGTTCCGAATCACCGTGGAAGCAAGCCAAAGTCACGCGGAGATGACGTCCCTGGGCAGCCGCGACAAGCTGCAGGCGGCCGCGTCGTCGGGCCACCGCCGCGTCCTCCTCGTCGTCCTCGCATCCTGCTTCGCCTTCGCCACGTTCCTCACCTTCCTCTACACCACCTCCCACTTCGCCTCCGCGTCCGCGTCCGCCTCGGGCTCGGGCTCGGGCTCGGGCTTGGCCTCCTCCGGCTCCGCGCTCCCGCTCCCCGTGTTCGACGCGCTCGTCCATTACGCTTCCTTATCCAACGCCACCTACCGCATGACGGACACCGACATCCGCGCTATCGCCGCCGTGCTCCGCGCCCGCGGGCCCTGCAACCTCCTCGTCTTCGGCCTCGGCGTTGAGTCCCCGCTCTGGCTCGCGCTCAACCACGGCGGCCGCACCGTCTTCCTCGACGAGTACGAGTTCTACGTCAAGTACTTCGAGCCGCACCACCCGGGCCTCGAGGCCTACGACGTGTCCTACACCACCAAGGTCCGCGACTTCCGGGACCTCCTCGAAGCCGCGCGGGCCTCTCGCGCTGCCGAGTGCCGCCCCATGCAGAACCTCCTCTTCTCCGAGTGCCGCCTCGCCATCAACGACCTGCCCAACGAGCTCTACGACGTCGCCTGGGACATCGTACTCATCGACGGGCCGTCGGGGTGGAACCCGACCTCGCCGGGGCGGATGCCGTCCATCTTCACCGCCGCGGTCCTCGCGCGCTCCGGCGCGACGGCCGCCAAGGGCCCCACCGACGTGCTGGTGCACGATTTCCAGTACGAGGTGGAGCAGGTGCTCAGCAAGGAGTTCCTCTGCGACGAGAACCGCGTCACCGGCAGCGGCACGCCCTCGCTTGCCCATTTCGTGATCCGCGGGGGCGGCCCGAGCGACGCCTTCTGCGCCGGTCAAGAGAGCACGGGGGCCAACAGGCGGACATCGGAAGAGAAGACGCGCAAGTAATCATCGATCTTTTCGACCTTGGTTAATTTTTCCCCCTCCTCACTCGTTATTTTTTTCCTTTTGTTACATATATGTTTGCTGTTTTTTGGACAATAATTGTAACAAGTGGTAATAGAGTGTAACAATCGTGGTGGTTATTATTGCCTCGATAAAAAAATTGCAAATAGAGATTTACACTAAAAAAATAGCAAATTTGAGCACGATTTGGTGAAGGATTTGTGCTGGTGGGGATCGATATACGGAGGTGGTTGGATCCAATCGCTTTTCTTTTCGCTTTTTCTTGGTGGCGTGCGTTGCTCGCGAGGTGAGGATAAAAAGTGGTTCAGCTCAGCTCAGCTCAGCTCGTATTGTCTACTGGTCTGATCTGATGAAATATGTATGTGGTTTTGGATTAGTCATCGGTCGTTAGATCAGAGAGGTGCTGTCGCTCTAAATAAGCGGTCGCGCCCTTGTATCCGTGCTCCCTCGTTTCGTTTAACTGTCTCTTGCAGCAACGTCCGATCGCTCAACCACTTTGGTGATCTTGGCTCAAACTTTTCTGCTAACGGAGAACATGTGCCGTCTACGTGGCAATGATCAGGCACTATCCGAGCAACCAAATGACTAGCGCTTGAAGTACAATCCTCGCGACGTCGCGTGGCATCGCTAGGTATAGAGCCTGGTTTTTTTTTTGCTGCGGCTCATATCTTTAGCTAAAATTTTTGGATTTTGACTGTTTACGATAGAGATTACGGAGGAAAAAATACTCGCTTGTGATTTTGGTTGATACAAATGTTAGACTTTTAATGTGTATTATAATTAATTTGTAGATTCTGTCTTGAAAAAATACTCTATTTAAAAGTTAGGTAATATAGCAAAAATCAAAAGCCGTTTTTAAAAAATGTAAAGAGCATGCCCATAACCCCTTTGTTTTCTTAAAAAGAAATGGAAACTGGCAGCGCTAGGTGTATCTTTGTTTTCTTGAAAAAGATATGGAAACCCGAACGTAGCTTCCTCTTGTTCTTCTTGAAACGTGATTTCACATGTAGCTCTGCGCGATAGCGCATCGTTGTTGAGGCTTTGCACGTTTCTGTGTTTTGTTTTATGAAATATTAGTCTGGTTTATCTTTTTACCGCAATGTCTTTTACTGTGAAGATTGCAGACGTAGTTGAGGTGGTGATCGGTTCGACTGAAAGCTTATGGCTGAAACACTTGTGGTGGTGAAAAACATTGTGGTGACGAGAGCTTATTTAACATAATTAAATTTAAAAATTGAAAAATATAAAAAATATGTTAGCCCATCACAGACAACGCAAACGAATACGAGAAAAAAAGAACCGACAAAAAGCTCAAAAAAAATTAAAAATTCAAAAAAAGACGAAATTATGAATAGTGCAAAAATAAGTTTAAACCATAAGCTTAAGCCATATTGAACACAGCTTCAATAATTTCAATAAAGTCCAAGTTCTTAGGACCTAACGCCTTTCAGTCTTAAAAGAGAACGAAACATTTGCCTTTTGTAAATCGTGCTCTTATATCCTGGTCCAGTCATTTACCCTGTTATTTCTTCTTACAACAACCACGACCCATACAGAAATGATCCGAGCTGGTTATCGGGGACAGGGAACGGGGCAAAATAATCTGTCGGGTCCAGGGACGTTCTCCCACTCGGGGAACGCCCATGTTGCTATCCCAGAAAAGATGTAGTATTTATCAGCCAAGTTTCTGAACATTGGGACCTTTGTTCAGAGACCCTCATCTTTTGCTCGCACAATCTGTAGTATCAGCCAGTTAGCCGCCAAACTGTGGAGCACAAAATGCAGAGAAAAGTAGAGAGTGAGATAAGTCGATTTTGCTGCTGCAGTTTTCAGTGTGTTTGCACAAGGGACAATATTTGCCCAACATAGTTATCGGATATCTGACAATACTGATGAATTTCTTATCAATCCGGCCTACTGTTGTCATATCCTGACGTCTAAGCTTTATAGCAAAGACCCAGGGCAGGAACTTACACCAAAACTGGAGAATTTTCTTAATTCCAGTATCATATACCAAAAGCTACAAAACACTTAAATGAGTCCACAATAAATGTAAGTCTTAAGAGTCCTACCGAACACAAAAAAAAAAAACAGACATGCAATCAAAGCAGTCTTATATGCGTTTCAGGGGCACAAATCTTAAATGTATATCAGCGTAATGATCACAACTTTACCATTTTGAATTGAATCAAGAATTACCATGACATCAACATGGAAATACACAAGAGGCACGGTTGGATACAACACTTCCAAGTGATCCAGATTCCAAAACGAAGTAACCAAAACCTGTCGGGCTACTGCATATACAGAAGGAGCACAATATAGTAGGAGTATAACTTGATGAAACTAATATCCTTGGCGTTGCCGCGAAAGCATTGCGTACAGCACATGGGCCCATACTTCTTGATCAGCCCGTTAAGGTTCGTACAGACTAAAGATAGCAATGGATACCCGGAACCCGATATCAAATGGGTTTTTATTCTATTAGAGCATAGGTGCAAGTCAATTTTCTAACCTATGAGTCTCTTAATGAGCAAAAAGCCCAACCCATCGGGTCTGCCAGATTCGGGTACGTCCCTACAGTATCCGAACCCGTGAACCCATGGGTAATATAAACCCGGTCTATAGGAGTTATAAAACCAGGCTCCCAGCAAACCAGCTGATATGCTATGCCAGTGAACTATGAACTGAGAATTGACAGAGTGAACTAGTGATGTGCATTATGGATTTATTGTTGCTTGTTTCATGTATATTAGCATATAAATTGAACTTATTGTTGACTTGCTAAGCGCTGCACTGTCTGCAATTTACACAGCTGTTGTCGGGCACAGGCGACCCGTGGGTACCCATTACCTGAGTGGGCATGGGTCTAGGCAAAAATCTGCACCCGTTAACGAGCATGAGTTTTTTATCGGACACATTCAACTTTCATAGACACGGGTTTGAAATGGCAAAATCCAGCGAATTTGTGCCCGTTACCATGACTAGTACTGATCAGGCTTCCAGAAATGATAAGTATGGATCACTACAAACTCTTAGTGTTGATCCGGCTGGCACAAAATAGTATTTAGTCAGCAATAAAGCAAAGACTATGGAGGAAAGTGTAGTGCTTATGCTGAAAATTCAAGCACGTAATGAACAGCATTTCAGAATTGTAGTGATGCGAATCATTGTAGTTTGTTTCTAAACTCAAGGAAGCAGGCGAAGTTAAGGTAGCGGCCACTGCAGGAAAAAAACTGACATGTGTCAGCATAACGTGGTTTTGGACTGTTGGGTTTGGACTCGCGAAAAGACGGCGCTCAATTTGCCAGTCACACACCGCCGTCAGAACACTGACGGGATACCATGGGCGGGGCAAATTGCCATGCACCGATGCACGTCAACGGGCACACTTTTCTCTCACCAGCACGAGCTTTTCTTTTTGATTGACCACGTCACCACGTTGTGAGTCGCTGTCCCATTACTGACACTGTCACGGCCGAGGCAGTTAGTCGTCAGATCAGATGTGCTGCCTGTCTCTGGTGTCTTTGCCCCGCTCTGAACAATTTTACCTTCTAATCTTTTTAACTTATTTAAATTAGAAATTACTATGAGCATATCAGCTTCTAATTCGACTTATTTTGATTTTTTATTTCCTTTTTTCTTTATTTATTTGTATTGTCTGCAACGACATAACGGTTTTTTATTTTCCAATTTTGTTAATTAAATAACTCAAAAAACTAACAGTCGTTACAGTACAATTTCAGCAAAAAGCCAATAGCCAAAGTCATAATCTAGAAGTTTAAGCTCTTTGGAGCGGGCACTTTGTGCGATTGAGCCATATAACTCGTAGGACTATCTCTACTACTTAAAAATACAAATTGGTGGCGATCCGTCCTCTCTCCTCTTTGCAATCGCCTGATTTGGCCCAGAGATAGGATCCAGACCATCCATCTCGCACCTCCCTGCCCCTTGAAATTGAAGATAATTACTTTAAAAATCCGTTCACCTACGGGCTCCATCATCTGTGCAAGGCTTCTCTAGAGTACACGAACGCCAATGGGTGGCCAGCTACTCTCCAAATCCGTCAAGCTCGCTCCCACGATCTTTGAAGTAAAACTGAAAGCAAAAATCCCATAACACCTCCCATGATCTCCTCTCTCCTAATTTTCCAACTACTGCCTTGTTCCTCTCTCTCTCTCCTCACCAACAATGGTGACTCCAGTCCAAGAAAAGAAGGAACGCCGGTAGCATACTAGCATGTCAGGGCCTCACGGGCTAAGCGGCGGGTGCTGGCCACAAATCCACACGAAGACAACGGCTCAGTGACGCTGACCGCGTTCAACGACGTGGTTTCGCAATAGGAGCACGTAAACAAATTTGCAACGCCCGTCCGGCCATGTCAAATAATGAGTTCTGACCTTTCGAATGCGGCGACGACCTGCCAATGTGGCTGCACTTGCTGGTTGCACGTGTCCTGCTCGCCTTGACCCGAGTCATGGGCCCTACTCCCTCAACTTGCAAGCACAGCCCCATCGTAGAAGTCACAAACCTCATCCATCTGCTTGAGTAGTATGTCCCCGACATCCTCACCTCCATCCACATCATCTTTGTCGTGCTGTCCTCCACCTTTTTCCACAACGCTTGCCCTAATAATCGCATCCGAGTGTTGCTGTTTTGGCGGCATAGATGCACATTGGCGAGGAGCGACGCCAGTGGGTGCCACAATGGCTCGTCGTGGGTGGAGGACGAGGAGATGGAGCCGCTCTGGCACAGTGCGTGGTTGTAGTTGGAAGTGAATAGGGAGGCGGCTGGTGGGTTCTCATCGGCGACAAGAACCATGGAGACACTTGGGATTCCACAATGGAGAGTGGTGATTCGGGGAGGCAACGACACTCATGTGTGCAAGTCCGAGTCTGTGAGAGGACGCCACCCAGGCCCATATGGCCTGCTTCCCCTACGCCGAGGATGACGACGCCCTCAACGTCATCTTTCGCTCGTTGATGAGCTTCATGCGAGCTACGTAACTGCTCTTCTCTAAACATATACGTAGCCTTCATTTCTTTTTGTGTCTCCATGTGCATGTCTGCAATGCTCTTGTCAATCCTGGACAGGGAGGCATTCTGCATGGTGGCGTTGCTCGTCGAGGCAGAGGAGTTGATGTAGCAGGGCCAAAATAAGCCCAAGTGGAGTCGATGACATGCTACCAAGGCCTTGCTGTTGTCATGGCACTGGCCAATTCATGCGTGTACAGCGAGCCATCATCCAGAGTTAGCAACAATATTGGCTGAGCCTCCAATACGATCTCAGTGGCTCACAGTGGCCCCATGCCCCCAGCCACTTGGCACGAACGAAAGGTACTACATGGTAGAAGCTACGCACATGCAGTGGTTCTATGTTGAGATTATTCCTGTCCTATCCATGAACACAACACAATAAAAGGTAGGTATTTCATAGGAATGCATGCATGGTAGCAATGGCCATGGTATAGTTTTTATAATATTATTCGGTAATTAATAACATCCATTGTCCCAATGTACAACGGGAGCAATTTATTGATCATAGGTGAAATATGAGGAGGTTTCATATCTTAGTATAGTGGCCACTAAATATCACTTTGCCTCACAGCTAAGTACATAATTTTTTTTGCATCTCATTTCATATATTGACATCAAAACCACCTTTACAGGAAATGCGTGATGCCTTTCATGAAGTAAGCTTTCCTCATTATGGACACTTTTCATTGGCTACGAAAGATAGACTAATGTCAATCAGTTGTTAAGGACACTTTTCATTTCAAAGTTTTCCTCCTCTGATTGAGATTGGCATGTATCTAATCTCACATGAAATATATTACTTGATGGTTGGTGAAGTGTCAATAAATAAACAAATTTCTATAGAAAACTAATTTTATATATTGTTGATCAAAAAAGTTGCTTGATGACAATGGGTTGTAGCAACTTCATCTTTGGGCCTCAAGTTGCTTGTGCACAAGATCTCAAAGGTAAACAACCATGTAAATAATGTATGCATGTCATTCAAAATTTAATCAGCTTTCACTTCAAGTAGAATTATGGCTAGTAATTTGCAACATGATGTGAATGTAGAGAACTTTGTCATGGAAGTTGATGACATAAGGAACCATGCATTTGCTGAAATGTTTGGATATTAAATTACGTAAGCAAGTCACTCAACCTTTTCACCTTTCTTATATATACAATGGATTTATGATGTTTAACTTTTTATTCATTTTGTAGAGTGTGCTTCCTTTCTATTTATTTGGCAAATAGACTGATGATGGGTCTTCAAGAGGGCTGTCGCATCAACTTCATTTCTGAATTTTGTTCATGTTTCTGTTTAATGCATGATGTCGACTTTATCAATTGGTTTGATGCTATTTACAAGATAGTATGTCAGTACTTATGTGTTGGAGTAAACTATGAAAATGTTGTTTATTACTTGTTCATCTACATAATTGTCACATCGAGTGCTTGTTCTATCGTGTTACTAGATAACTAGAATATGATGCTCGTGGATTATGTATCACTCTCTAATTTAGTGTAACAAAACGTTTGTTTACAATTTGATTTATTTACTCACCTGTAAAAATATATTTTGCTTGATATGTGTGAGACAGAAAGTTGATATTTATTGTATAATTTATGATCCCATCTTATATTTTTGTACCATTTTGGTTTCCGTGATAACATACAGACATCTTGCTTGTTTTATTAAAAAAATAACTCGTAGAACAATTATAAATTGGGTTTGCTTGCATGGTACGAACGACCGCCGCCGTTACAGGCTGTGCCCCACGTGCCGTCCATTTCAAGACTTTTGTTAGGTAAATCTGGTGACATAACAACCACCCTCTCCAAACACGAAACATGATCACTACTGGTTTCCGGCTAAGATGATCGAGAAAGGAGTTGCCAATTTCGCGCGCGTCTAGTGATCTTGGTCCGTACTCCGTAGCAACTTACCAAGACAGAGTAGTAACAACGCTTACAAGGTGAGATGTTGTTGCAAGTGCTAGCTTTAAGATATTGAAAAAAAAAATATCTTGGAGTTGGAGGGTAGATAAATAATTGGCGATCCAACTAAGAGAATGTTAACGTGTCATATCAAGGTTTGGTATATAGAGTTAACAATTGCCTTGTTAAGTTTTTTTTTTAAAGAAATTTCCTTGCCAAGGTAGATAATGATTACTGGTTGAACTTCTGTTGATAGATTTTCGCTCGTCGTGGGTGGAGGACGAGGAGATGGAGCCGCCCGCACAAGGCGTGGTTGTAGTTGGAAGTGAATAGGAGGCGGCTGGTGGGTTCTCATCGGCGACAAGAACCATGGAGACACTTGGGATTCCACAATGGAGAGTGGTGATTCGGGGAGGCAACGACACTCATGTGTGCAAGTCCGAGTCTGTGAGAGGACGCCACCCAGGCCCATATGGCCTGCTTCCCCTACGCCGAGGATGACGACGCCCTCAACGTCATCTTTCGCTCGTTGATGAGCTTCATGCGAGCTACGTAACTGCTCTTCTCTAAACATATACGTAGCCTTCATTTCTTTTTGTGTCTCCATGTGCATGTCTGCAATGCTCTTGTCAATCCTGGACAGGGAGGCATTCTGCATGGTGGCGTTGCTCGTCGAGGCAGAGGAGTTGATGTAGCAGGGCCAAAATAAGCCCAAGTGGAGTCGATGACATGCTACCAAGGCCTTGCTGTTGTCATGGCACTGGCCAATTCATGCGTGTACAGCGAGCCATCATCCAGAGTTAGCAACAATATTGGCTGAGCCTCCAATACGATCTCAGTGGCTCACAGTGGCCCCATGCCCCCAGCCACTTGGCACGAACGAAAGGTACTACATGGTAGAAGCTACGCACATGCAGTGGTTCTATGTTGAGATTATTCCTGTCCTATCCATGAACACAACACAATAAAAGGTAGGTATTTCATAGGAATGCATGCATGGTAGCAATGGCCATGGTATAGTTTTTATAATATTATTCGGTAATTAATAACATCCATTGTCCCAATGTACAACGGGAGCAATTTATTGATCATAGGTGAAATATGAGGAGGTTTCATATCTTAGTATAGTGGCCACTAAATATCACTTTGCCTCACAGCTAAGTACATAATTTTTTGCATCTCATTTCATATATTGACATCAAAACCACCTTTACAGGAAATGCGTGATGCCTTTCATGAAGTAAGCTTTCCTCATTATGGACACTTTTCATTGGCTACGAAAGATAGACTAATGTCAATCAGTTGTTAAGGACACTTTTCATTTCAAAGTTTTCCTCCTCTGATTGAGATTGGCATGTATCTAATCTCACATGAAATATATTACTTGATGGTTGGTGAAGTGTCAATAAATAAACAAATTTCTATAGAAAACTAATTTTATATATTGTTGATCAAAAAAGTTGCTTGATGACAATGGGTTGTAGCAACTTCATCTTTGGGCCTCAAGTTGCTTGTGCACAAGATCTCAAAGGTAAACAACCATGTAAATAATGTATGCATGTCATTCAAAATTTAATCAGCTTTCACTTCAAGTAGAATTATGGCTAGTAATTTGCAACATGATGTGAATGTAGAGAACTTTGTCATGGAAGTTGATGACATAAGGAACCATGCATTTGCTGAAATGTTTGGATATTAAATTACGTAAGCAAGTCACTCAACCTTTTTCACCTTTCTTATATATACAATGGATTTATGATGTTTAACTTTTTTATTCATTTTGTAGAGTGTGCTTCCTTTCTATTTATTTGGCAAATAGACTGATGATGGGTCTTCAAGAGGGCTGTCGCATCAACTTCATTTCTGAATTTTTGTTCATGTTTCTGTTTAATGCATGATGTCGACTTTATCAATTGGTTTGATGCTATTTACAAGATAGTATGTCAGTACTTATGTGTTGGAGTAAACTATGAAAATGTTGTTTATTACTTGTTCATCTACATAATTGTCACATCGAGTGCTTGTTCTATCGTGTTACTAGATAACTAGAATATGATGCTCGTGGATTATGTATCACTCTCTAATTTAGTGTAACAAAAACGTTTGTTTACAATTTGATTTATTTACTCACCTGTAAAAATATATTTTGCTTGATATGTGTGAGACAGAAAGTTGATATTTATTGTATAATTTATGATCCCATCTTATATTTTTGTACCATTTTGGTTTCCGTGATAACATACAGACATCTTGCTTGTTTTATTAAAAAATAACTCGTAGAACAATTATAAATTGGGTTTGCTTGCATGGTACGAACGACCGCCGCCGTTACAGGCTGTGCCCACGTGCCGTCCATTTCAAGACTTTTGTTAGGTAAATCTGGTGACATAACAACCACCCTCTCCAAACACGAAACATGATCACTACTGGTTTCCGGCTAAGATGATCGAGAAAGGAGTTGCCAATTTCGCGCGCGTCTAGTGATCTTGGTCCGTACTCCGTAGCAACTTACCAAGACAGAGTAGTAACAACGCTTACAAGGTGAGATGTTGTTGCAAGTGCTAGCTTTAAGATATTGAAAAAAAAAATATCTTGGAGTTGGAGGGTAGATAAATAATTGGCGATCCAACTAAGAGAATGTTAACGTGTCATATCAAGGTTTGGTATATAGAGTTAACAATTGCCTTGTTAAGTTTTTTTTAAAGAAATTTCCTTGCCAAGGTAGATAATGATTACTGGTTGAACTTCTGTTGATAGATTTTCACAGAGGTACTACGTCGAGGCAGAGGAGTTGATGTAGCAGGGCCAAAATAAGCCCAAGTGGAGTCGATGACATGCTACCAAGGCCTTGCTGTTGTCATGGCACTGGCCAATTCATGCGTGTACAGCGAGCCATCATCCAGAGTTAGCAACAATATTGGCTGAGCCTCAATACGATCTCAGTGGCTCACAGTGGCCCCATGCCCCCAGCCACTTGGCACGAACGAAAGGTACTACATGGTAGAAGCTACGCACATGCAGTGGTTCTATGTTGAGATTATTCCTGTCCTATCCATGAACACAACACAATAAAAGGTAGGTATTTCATAGGAATGCATGCATGGTAGCAATGGCCATGGTATAGTTTTTATAATATTATTCGGTAATTAATAACATCCATTGTCCCAATGTACAACGGGAGCAATTTATTGATCATAGGTGAAATATGAGGAGGTTTCATATCTTAGTATAGTGGCCACTAAATATCACTTTGCCTCACAGCTAAGTACATAATTTTTTGCATCTCATTTCATATATTGACATCAAAACCACCTTTACAGGAAATGCGTGATGCCTTTCATGAAGTAAGCTTTCCTCATTATGGACACTTTTCATTGGCTACGAAAGATAGACTAATGTCAATCAGTTGTTAAGGACACTTTTCATTTCAAAGTTTTCCTCCTCTGATTGAGATTGGCATGTATCTAATCTCACATGAAATATATTACTTGATGGTTGGTGAAGTGTCAATAAATAAACAAATTTCTATAGAAAACTAATTTTATATATTGTTGATCAAAAAAGTTGCTTGATGACAATGGGTTGTAGCAACTTCATCTTTGGGCCTCAAGTTGCTTGTGCACAAGATCTCAAAGGTAAACAACCATGTAAATAATGTATGCATGTCATTCAAAATTTAATCAGCTTTCACTTCAAGTAGAATTATGGCTAGTAATTTGCAACATGATGTGAATGTAGAGAACTTTGTCATGGAAGTTGATGACATAAGGAACCATGCATTTGCTGAAATGTTTGGATATTAAATTACGTAAGCAAGTCACTCAACCTTTTTCACCTTTCTTATATATACAATGGATTTATGATGTTTAACTTTTTTATTCATTTTGTAGAGTGTGCTTCCTTTCTATTTATTTGGCAAATAGACTGATGATGGGTCTTCAAGAGGGCTGTCGCATCAACTTCATTTCTGAATTTTTGTTCATGTTTCTGTTTAATGCATGATGTCGACTTTATCAATTGGTTTGATGCTATTTACAAGATAGTATGTCAGTACTTATGTGTTGGAGTAAACTATGAAAATGTTGTTTATTACTTGTTCATCTACATAATTGTCACATCGAGTGCTTGTTCTATCGTGTTACTAGATAACTAGAATATGATGCTCGTGGATTATGTATCACTCTCTAATTTAGTGTAACAAAAACGTTTGTTTACAATTTGATTTATTTACTCACCTGTAAAAATATATTTTGCTTGATATGTGTGAGACAGAAAGTTGATATTTATTGTATAATTTATGATCCCATCTTATATTTTTGTACCATTTTGGTTTCCGTGATAACATACAGACATCTTGCTTGTTTTATTAAAAAAATAACTCGTAGAACAATTATAAATTGGGTTTGCTTGCATGGTACGAACGACCGCCGCCGTTACAGGCTGTGCCCACGTGCCGTCCATTTCAAGACTTTTGTTAGGTAAATCTGGTGACATAACAACCACCCTCTCCAAACACGAAACATGATCACTACTGGTTTCCGGCTAAGATGATCGAGAAAGGGAGTTGCCAATTTCGCGCGCGTCTAGTGATCTTGGTCCGTACTCCGTAGCAACTTACCAAGACAGAGTAGTAACAACGCTTACAAGGTGAGATGTTGTTGCAAGTGCTAGCTTTAAGATATTGAAAAAAAAAATATCTTGGAGTTGGAGGGTAGATAAATAATTGGCGATCCAACTAAGAGAATGTTAACGTGTCATATCAAGGTTTGGTATATAGAGTTAACAATTGCCTTGTTAAGTTTTTTTTTTAAAGAAATTTCCTTGCCAAGGTAGATAATGATTACTGGTTGAACTTCTGTTGATAGATTTTCACACAGAGGTACTACAGAAGAAAGAACTGCAAAATCCGATCCAAAAAAAAGACGTGCTTTTTTTTATATAAGAATTAGCTAGAAATTGACGTGTCCGATTTATCCGCGCATCATTCCTACGAGTGTTACTGCAGACAGTCTGCTAACCTGTCAGTCCCCAGCTTAGACTCCGCTCGTTTCGACTTTAGCTTTTGGTTTCTGATTTATTTTTCAGTATTCATAAATTTCGTTTTTTCTGAACTTTTAACTTTTTTGAGCTTTTTTGCCGGTTCTTTTTTTCCGTATTCGTTTGTGTTGTCCGTGATGAGCTAGCATATTTTTTTCTATTTTTTAATTTTTTAAATTTAATTACGTTAAATAAGCTACCTTCAGTTACAGTGAAATTTCAGTCGCTACAGTGTAATTTTAACTATAAATCATAATTTTTCAGCCCAACCGAGCTGATAAGTCTTTTGAGCAGGGCCAATCGTTGGATATAATGAGGCGGGGAAGTTGTTTCGATGCTTCCCGAGTCAACGAGTCATCATCCTTTGGACAGGGATTAAGCCTTATGCATGCGTTTCTCATCGAGTTCTGGAGAATAATATAGCATCTGATTCCCCTGCGAGTCTTCGAGCTGTATTTTAATCGGGTTCCATGTGTACAGTCTTAATAAGATAGAGTACTTGTAGTATTTTAATCGGGTTCCATCCGACCGAATGATGTGACGGAAAAGTCCAAATTGTTTGATGGTGTAAACGCTCAATTGACCGCTTACTGATTCCATTTCATTTTATGCTTGGTTGCACAGCAGGCAGTTCATGCATATTTCGATCTGTTAATTCAAAACCTGGATCAACGGGCTTGTCGTAGTCTGCCCATCACCCAAAATATAGTAAAAAATATAGTAAAAAAATTATCAACCATAACCTAAAATAATGGCCACGCCGCACCGTCGCGCGTTAGGCTGATTCCTCCTGAATTCTAAAAGGAAAAACTATTTCTGGCGAAAGGGCTGCAGTTGGTTGGGCTTTTCTTTTGGGCCGTGCAGATCTAGGCATCCAGCCTTGCAAAATTGTGCCTGCCATGGGCTGACTGCATAGCCTTCCCTTTTGGGCTACAACTTATTAGTAAACTAAAAACCGCTGAGAAGTAAAATAAAACGGGTAAGGTTCATGACAAAATCAGCGGTATTTGGATGAACAATATTGTAGGCTGTAAATACATGGCGTAGTGCTGAAAATTTAAGAGAGAATCGGTTATATACCATCCAAATAAGACCACTTTAAAAATATACCACAAAAATCGGTTCACTCTAATACCATCAAAACATCATAAAGTTCTTAAAAATACCACTCTGCCAACCCTCCGTTACATATGGCATTCAAATTACCCAAATGCCCACTGGAACAACCCGAAATTACACAAAATGCCACTGGTTCGTGAGCGTGCTGGGGAGCAGTGGGGGAGGCCGGTAAAGGGTGGCGACCGGCCCCGACAATCTAGGTATGGTCGTCCTCCTCCACACCACCACCTTCTATCGCGGTTGCTGCCTCCTCCTCCCGCCCCGTGCCTCGCCGTTTACGACTCTAGGCACTTACGACCACGACATACGACTACGGCTTCAGGCGCTTACGACCATGGCTTTAGGTGATTACGACCACGGTATACGACCACAACTTTAGGCTATTACGACCACGGCATATGATCATGGCTTCAGGTGCTTACGACCATGGCATACGACCACGACTTCAGATGCTTATGACCACAGCTTCAAGCGCTTATGACCACGGCATACGATGATGGCTTCAGGCGCTTATGACCATGGCATACGACCCATGGCTTCAGACACTTACGTCCGTGTCACCGGAGGAGGCAGGGCTAGGACGAGGTGGTGGCTGAGGTGCGGGCGGTGAAGGCAAAGCGCGTGGTGGGAGGAGGAGCGGAGGCGGGGGGGAGAGGCGGTGGAGGCGCGTTGGAGAAGGGGAGGGTGGGGAGGCAAGGGAAGGGAAGGTCAAGCGGCGGCGGGCGGAGAAGGAGATGGGTGGGAAGGTTGGGCGAGGTGGCGGTGCTTGAGAAGGGGAGGGTAGGGAGGCAAGGGAAGGAGGAGGTGGGCGGTGGGGTGGCGGCGTTGTAGAAGGGGAGGGTGGGGAGGTCAGGGAAGGAGGAGGCTAGGCGGCGGGTGGCGGCTGGAGAAGGGGAGGGGTGGGAAGGTCCGGGAAGGCCGGAAGAATGGGAGTAGAGGTGGCAATAGGTACCGAAACCCGAGTACCGATGGGCTTTACCAGATAAGGAGGTGGGTATGGAAAGATATTTTCACTCGCGGGTATACTGATGGGCAAAAATCTCTACCCATCGGGTAGAGCGGGTACGGGTACGGCTGTATATTACCCGTACTCGCATACCCGTGGGTAAAATATACCCGTATACCATATCAATGAAGTATGCATGCATGCATGATGTATACAAATATATATCGTGCAACAATATAGATAATGCACCATCCACATTTAATTTTGGTGCTGGCTGCTGGTGTAGACTTGGTAATATGTCTGTGCTTTTGATTTAGTCAAAACTTCATCATATTTTATTTAGTCTATCGGTATGGGTTACCCGTCGGTATAAATACCCGCTGCGGTGCTGGTAGTTTCTATACCCGTATGTGGGTACGGGTATCGTAGCGGGTAGAGTTATATCTATCGGGTATGGAATGGCTATACCCGTCGGGTATGTACCCGTTGCCATCTCTAATGGGGAGGCGGGGGAGCAAGGAGGGGCGGGGGAGGAGCAAGGAGAGGTGGATGGTATAAATACCCCCCACCAGCTCAAGGACAGCATATAGAGACTTCATTTACACCCTTGAGCTAAGAGCACATTCTCCACACCTCATTTACACTTGCTGCATTCAATTGAGGTAGTTGAGTCAAATTCAGGTGTATTCATAATAGATTGATCCTTGGCACTTGAAATTCGTCAAGCGAAGATTATGGTTTTATTACTCTTGGTATTTGCCGTCACCTAGACGGCATAACGGGAGTTTACGCGGTGATCTCTTCAAGAAGATTGTGAAGAGGTCCGACGCCAAATTGTGAGTAGTTTGGTGTTTGCCATCTCTGGAGCAGAGGAAGAACAACCACTAGTGGAATCGATGAGTAAGGCTTAATTGTGGAGCCGGTCCAAGTAGCTTAGGATTTCCTCATCGTCGACTAGTGAAGACTGACAAGTCTTCGATACCACGACAAAGTATCACGTGTCATCTCTTGGCTATTTTTTTGCCTCTACTTTTCGCATTTATATTTCTGGCAAATTGAGATTATGGAGATTGTCATTTTTAGTTGTGCTAGAAATATATTTGTAGAATTTTTTCTTGTGGTGTCTTAGCTTTATTAGAATTAAGTAGGTCTTAAATTGCAATATCAATCTTGCTTAGCTCTAAAATTGTTGGGATTACTTTTAGAAAGTAAGAATTTTTAGAAGCTCCTATTCACCCCCTGGTAGTCTGTTATCCTTGATCCTATAAGTGATATCAGAGTTTGGTCTCTCAATAATTTAAACTTAACTATTTAAGAGAGAAAATGATGACTAGTGAGGGAATTGCTATAGGAAAGACACCTTTATTTGATGGTTGAAATTATGCATTTTCAAAAATTAGGATGCCTATTTATTTAAAGACCATGAGTTCGATCATATGAAAAATAGTAAATAAGGGTTACATTATGCCTCTTGATCTACTACATCCCACAGAACTTGAGGAGCGTAATGCTCATTGTGATGCTCAAGCAATAAATGCTCTCTTTGGTGCTTTGAACGTAGATGAGCTCAATAGAGTGTGCAATTTGAAAACCACTCATGGTATTTGGACTGCCTCTCTCGAAAATCTATGAGAGAATATCCACGATCAAAGAGGCCAAATTGGGTAGACCCTGGATTAAGTATGAGATATTTATAAGGTTGCCACATGAGATTATAAATGAAATGTTCTCTCGCATCAACAACATTGTAAATGAACTCAAAGGCCTAGGCATGTCACTAACCGATCTTGATATTGTGAGAAAAATGCTTAGGGCTTTGCCAGAGAAGTATGAGACATTGGTAACTCTTTTTCTCAACTCTCCCGAGTTGACAAGGATGACACCAATACAACTCTTGGGCAATCTCATAACCAATGAGTTGTACAAGAAGGACAAGGAGGAGCTTTTAGAGCAATCCTCCACTAGGAGCAAAAAGGTCACCGCTTTCAAAGCCAAAGCGGTGCCAAGTTATGAGTTCGAAGATGATGAGGATGATTCTGAGGAGGAATTGGCCCTCCTTGTGAGAAGAATAAAAAAATTTACGAAAAAGCGTTCATACCGAAGCGCTAGTCATGAAAAAGGCAAGAAGGGGCGCTCCTGTAATGACAAGAAACGCTATAGCAACATCCGTGTTGCTATGAGTGTGATGAGAAAGGGCATATTGCCTCTCATTGCCCCACAAACAAGGATGACAAGGGCATGTTATCCAAGAAGAAGGAATTTAATAGCAAGAAGAAGTTTTTCAAGAAGATTCACAAGGATGGCAAGAATGAAGATCATATTAGAGAGTGGAACTCCGATGAGGAGTATATCGACTTCGATGAAGATAAGTCTCCCAAGAAGAAGAGACTTCTCGGTATCATCATCAAAGAGGCTCCATTACTCTTCTCGTCTCCTACATGCCTCATGGCAAAAGGAGATAACGTAAATTCTTTGATGACGATGAACCTTTATATGGTTAGCTCATGGATATGTTGGAAGAATTGAATGAATATCTTAGAAAGGAAAAGTCAAAATTTAATGTATTAAAGAAAGAGTATCTCTCTTAAAGATTTTTATGAGAAGCTAAAGGAAACTCATGACTTGCTTATCCAAGAAAATTCAATCAAGCCTTGCACTAACGTTGGGATCACATGTGTTATTTCTAATGAAGTGCCTAGTGTAGTAATTGTTAGAACTAGTACATCTACTTCAAGTGATAATTTGCTTGCCATGCCATGCTGTTCTAAAATAGACTCTAATCATGTTAGTATTAAGTCTTGTGATGCAAAGATTGTTGTAAAAACAATGAGCTAAAGGAGTAAGTAACCATGCTAAGCAAAACCTTGGAACGGTGCTTCAAGGGTAAGGCCACCCTTGACAAGTTTTTGAGTGAGCAAAGGTCATCATTCAATAAAGAAGGACTTGGCATATGCCCAAGAAGGATAAGAAACCGGTAAACAAGCCCACAAGGTTTGTTAAATAAAATAGTAAATATTGCTACAAGTGTTGGAAAGTAGGACATTTGCAACAAACTTGTCCTATTGGTAAGACTACATCTGTAAGTTTATATGATTCATGTTACATGCTTAAGAAAACTAAAGATGGTAATGGTATTGTAAGATTTGTTGGCACTTTAATTTTAGGCGCTAAAAATGCTATCTGGGTGCCTAAAGTATTAGTCACTAACCTGTAATGACCCAACAAATTTGGGTATCTAAAAGAACGTGATTTTCTTTTGTAAGCGAACTACAAGATCGGTGGAATGTATTGGGTGCTTGATAGCGGTTGCATTCAACACGACCGAAAACCAGAAGATGTTCACCACATTTGAGAATGGGAGAAATGAAAAGATCACCTTTGGAGACAATAACAAAGGAAATGTTCTTGGTTTGGATAAAATTGCTATCTCAAATGATCTTTCAATTTCAAATATATCTCTTGTAGAAACATTAAATTTTAATTTACTATCTATTGCTCAATTATGTGATTTTGGATTAATATGCTCATTCTCTAAAGATGGGGTAACCATTTCAAAAGAAAATGAATTGGATTTCAAAGACTTTAGATTTGAAAAATCTTTACGTAGTTGATTTCTCTTCTAGCGATTTTTGTTTAAAAACTTGTTTAATAGCAAAACTCGACAAACAACGCTAGTTGAAAGAGCAACTTACACATGTGACATCACATACATTAAACTATCGACTTCCTAGGTAATAGAATTCCATGACATTATCGAAATCCTAACTCCGCCACTGCAATCTCCGTACTATCAATTGCAGTCTCGTCAAACTGCACGGCAAGGAGCTTAGGAAGCTTAGCTGAAATTTACATATATGCGCAAAAGCAAATTTGGCAGTTCTGTAAACAACCGAACACATTTGTAGGTTTATGTACACGAGCGCCTATTATAAAGGAGATATTTAAGCAGCAGTCGCCGCGCTGCTCTGGGCACATCACCTTCGTCAGTCACCAGGTAATCATCGGCACAAGGCAATCACGCTGGTTGTCGACGGTCTAACATGATGCTGCAATTGTTCACGCACTGCTCTTCTTGCCGTCAGCTGCATTACCAGAGAAAGCCCAGTGTGCCTTAGCCAGAGTACGCTTCAGAGCCTTAACTGACAGTGGACTGCCCTTGCCCTGTTAAGCAGCAGAACCAGTTAGAACCAGACAAACTTATATCTAACCTGTCCTGATGATTTATGTGATCTCGTAGTCACGTAGAGGAAAACATAGCGAAATGGTCTGAGCAATTACCGCGAGGCAGGTTCCCTGCTGGACATTGCAGACGGGGTAGTTGTGGGGGCAGCAGCTGTAGTGATCATCACAGCAGGTCGCGCCCTCGAGTGGGCAGCAGCCCCAGGCAAAGCAGTTCTTGCCGTACTCGTAGATGCAGCAGCAGGTTGTGCTCTCTGGGCACGAATAGTAGTTATCGCAGACGGTGGCTGGTGGGGTGGGGGATGGCGGCGTCGGGCCAGGGTTCGGGGGGTTCTCGCCCTTCTTGATGGGGTAGGATGGCTCAATGGCAATGCCACATTTGCCGCTGGATGCCTTGATGTTGCGCTCCATCCGGACGTAGCCCGATTCACCCCAGCTGCTGCCCCAAGAGTTCTTCACGATCCAGTAGTCCTTGCCGTTCTCTGTGCCGTAGCCAACGGCGGTGACACCGTGGTCAAGCGCTGTTCCACAGGTTCCCGTGAAGATACCCTAAGAGATCAGGATTCAAGAAGTTATAATCAAGTACGAGGCAGATGCTTCAACGAAGCTGTCATCAACAAGATTAGAGGATTGGAGTTAAGTAATCTATTTATCACTAAAAATCGATGCAAGCCTTTTAGAGTTACTAAGAAAAAAAAAAAGAAATATGCTAGAAATTCTCACAAAAAAGCAAAACATCCGTCCCTTAATTTGATGGAACCAAGTTGTCATGGTTCAGATTAAAAGAAATAATCATATAAATATAATTAAATCCAGCCCTTAAATATGGTAGAACCTAATTATGGAGGAACGCATTATACGGTGTGTGTGTGTGTATAAAAGCCTTCCCCACGTCCCCTCTAATCAATCCGCAGCCTGAAACCCGGACCCCACCAAGGCAATCAACGCATGTCAAGGTGCTCCAACGTTGCAATGCATCAAATGGATTCCCTTGCCACAAGAACATATAAGATTTTCTTATCCATTTTCTACCTTCACCCTCATTTATTTAATTCAACAAATTGTGTTTACCTACGATACATAGTACTTCTCATGATTTATTACATATAGTTAATAATTTAAGTATTTAACTCTTCTATACCCTAAGATGTGTAGTGCTGGGCGTTAAGGATTATCCGGTACCCAAAAAAATACAAGATCATGAACAAGTGATTTGTAGTGCTATGAATTTAACTAAAACAAAGCTACTGAGCTATTCCTCAAGAAGAAAAGAACTTGCATGAAAAAATGTTGTCTTTTTGCTTAATTTGCAACTATATTTTTTTCGAAAACGGATTTCCAACTATATGGACAATATGATACACATATAAAGAAGGCATCTAGGTTTAAATAGAAAACACATGTATGAAATACATCTACATTAGTATTATTGGAAATTATTAATATTTATGCACATTTAATTATACTTTACCAATTTATAATAATGATGCCCATGCAAGGGCCCGGGCCACCTTACTAGTTGAATATATAGAGTCCAATGCAATGGTTTGAAAGTGCCAGTTTCACAGTTTGAAAAAGGTTCAAACATCTTCAGAATTAATCTTATGCCTACTTTGCTTTGCTGATTTCCAGCAGAAGTGGATGATAGCTCAAGCCACTTCCTCCACTATAATACTGATGGGAAAACATCAAAGTTGCCCATGCCACTAAAAATGTTTCACAAAACAGGGACAGGAAAGCAACAAAGAACATGATTTATACAAAATGGTGGGCACTGAGGAACTGATGTCTTGGAAAACAATAAAGGTTTAGATTATCTTCATGATACTACTATCAAAGTATGCCAACAGTCAGGAAAGTAATCATAATTTCGCTGTAGCTGTGGCGACTTGCAACTGGGTGACAATCGAATCATTTCTTTTACTGAAGGAGACAATTAAAGCAATTAGGTGAGCCGACCTAACATATTCATACTGTACAGGGCAGATGCTCCCAACCTCTCTTAATCAGAAAGATACCAATAAGTCTTTTGGAAATAAAGAGATACCAGTAACTTTTTGCCGCCTACTCATTGATAGCCAAAACAGCTCCAGAACCGTAAAGCTAAAGAAGCTCACCGAGCTGTAGAGCTGGAATGTTCTTCCACCAGCCTCAATCGCAACACTGACCGGCTGGTTTGCAACTGCCTTCTGCAGACTCTTCTCGTTGTTCACGGGTACATCCTCGTAGCTGTCAATTGCAACAACCTTTGCGTTTTTCTGCAAATACCCCCAACACAGAGACGGAACAGCCTATCAAAATGAAGCCAGTTCTTGAAAGTTAAAAGGGAAGTAAGAAGGCAGAAGATACCCTGCTGATATCACACCGGTTGTCTTTGCCCTTGTACGGGTAGTCCTCCTCGGTGTCAATTCCACCGTTGTTAATGATGAACTCAAATGCATAGTCCATTAGACCTCCATTGCACCCCTGGTTGTATGAAGTGTCACAGTCGACCAGCTCTTGCTCAGACAACGAGATCATGTCGCCTGTAACAATCTGGTTGATGCCTTCGACGGCTGCTATTGTCGAGAAAGCCCAGCAGCTCCCTGAAAAAGAGAAACAAAGATCAGATTTCCGTATCCTTGTGTCACAATATTGGTGTATGTTCATTGCGTACTGATACTGGTACCAACTTGACGACAGGATGACAAAAAAGCTCATCATTATCATTGTTTCATACTACAAAATTTAGGCAAGTAATGAGCGAAGGGGGGAATGCATCCAAATAGGAGTAAGACATACACCAGATCTGGACTATAAGTAGTAACAAAGGAAGAACACAATCGAAAATCTTGCAAACAATAGAATAGAGGCCAGATTTTGGCTGACGATGTCATAACAATGCAGCATTGCAGCGGAAGACCTTCTGCCAGTAGGAATGTGAAACGTTCAAAAGAGACGTGAATGAAAGGTGTTTCCAAGAGCCTATTTGGAATCATGTGGAATGACAGCAGATGGTAAGCCCGTACAAATGGGTCCATCAAGCTTATCAACTAGACAACGACCATTAGTAGACTAATATAACATTTTTCTCTAATGCTCTTTCAATCAAGTTCATTGCAGGTGAAACGCAGCAAGGAAGTTAAGTGTCCATGTTCGATAACCTTTAACAAAAAAGTCCATGCTCGCTGAATCCACTTCCAAACTATCTTGTTTTCCTAAAAATATCATCAGGCTGCTTCATGAATACCGAGTTATGATATGTAAGTACTATCGTTCAGATAAGTGACACAACACCAAGTTATGATAAAATCAGATAAGAAATAAAGGTGTCCCGGTTGCTGGGTAATATACCATACAGCAGAAATACGAATGAAATCAGTTAA
Organism: Bonia amplexicaulis; assembly: GCA_036346245.1. Taxonomy (NCBI): domain Eukaryota; kingdom Viridiplantae; phylum Streptophyta; class Magnoliopsida; order Poales; family Poaceae; genus Bonia; species Bonia amplexicaulis. Next base: position 18,638,824 of record CM070746.1, read on the forward strand.
GACTAAATCATATTTGGAGGTTACTAACAATACTATCTTACTTTAACAAACTTTCCAAAATAAAAATTACTCTAGTTTTTTTACTGTGCGAGTCTCTATATACTTCGAATTTAAAACCAGATCTATAAATGTCCCCCCTTTCCACTATCCACCCATTTTGGCACATGATTAATTCTACAAATGATTGAGCAAAAAACTGGTTTTTGATTAAAAGAAACAGCAAGGTTGTGCAGTTTGACCTGCTGGTATAAGATTGAAATCCCCTAGTTTCTGCTCATGTGGATCCTAAAACTATGGAAAATTCACAAATTATCGCTAATCAAGGATCATGCCACAAGTGGAAACAAACTAGTCGCAAAAATTTTCACTTGCAGAGCAGATATCCATCAACAACATGTAAAGAACACACCTTTTTTACACTTCAGAAAGAAAAATGAGCAACAGCAGAAATGGATTAATAGATGCTTACCGCAACTGCCCTGGTCCTTGACCTCGGCAACCGCTCCCTTCTTCCTCCAGTCGACGGAGTCCGGCAGCTCCTCGTTGTCGGCGGCCTGGTACCTGGCGCTGACCTTCCTCTCCCTCTGCGTCTTTGTCCTGACGCCGAGGTACGTGGCGCGGTACTCCTCGTTGGTGAGGTCGGCGAAGCGGTTGAGGCCGAGGCGGAAGGGGTGGACCCCCGCATCGGCGGCGGCGTTGTGCTGGTCGATGTAGCGGAGGTTGTCTTTGAACACCTGGTACCGGTGCTCCTCTTCGCCGATGGCGTTGTACGTCCTGCCGTGCCGCGCCATCCACTCCACGTACATCCGCCGCGTCTCCTCCTCGCTCCTCTCCCCGTACGAAACGATCGACATGTCCGCCGCCGCGGCCAGCGACAGCAGCAGCAGAAGCGCCGCCGCCGCGAGAACCATGGAGCTCCTCATCTCTGCAACCACGAGAGAGGACTACCAAGAACAGGAGACGACGAGGAGACGAGGGAGAAATGGGATTAGAATATTAGATAGCATTTCACGGAGGTTGGGTGGTGTCACTTTGGTGGTGTTCAGTTCGAACTTTTTTTGTGCATTGGTACTGAAAACACAGAATTTACTGAAAAAAACATCAGAATGACAGAGCTTATTTAACATAATTAAATTTAAAAAAATTGAAAAATATAAAAAATATGTTAGCCCATCACAAACAACGCAAACGAATACGAGAAAAAAAAGAACCGACAAAAAAGCGCAAAAAAAAGTCAAAAATTCAGAAAAAGACGAAATTATGAATAATGTCAAAATAAGCTTAAGCCAAAAAGCTTAAGCTCTAGTGAGCAGGGCCATTTATAGAAGAGGAGGAGGTGACGAGTGGTGGGGCCCAGATCTGCACCCATTTTTTTATCACTCTTTTTTTTCTACTTGACCAGTAGGATATTATTTTGCTTCCGATGGAGGAATTTATTGAAATCGTTAATGGAGTCACGGACGGAAATAAACTCTCTGCAGAGGGCCTCCCGGAGAAAATTTTCTGTGTAACGGTTACCCACACAAATTTGTGTGAAGCTAATGATGTGCTGACATGTTAACATATAATACAATAGTAATTCGGTAGATTATACGGAAAAATTAATTTTTTTAATACCTGCTATAGCGTTCAGTTGTATGGAAAATAATTTTAAATAGCTGCTTACTAGTCATAAGCCATGGTCGCAAGTCGATATATGACCATGGTTAACGATCAGTAAGCAGTTATTAAAAATTATTTTTTCGTACAACTGAGCGTTGTAGCATGCATTAAAAATTATTTTTTGTATATAATCTACAGTACTTCTACATTGTTACCGTGCCACCAAAGCTCTTTCCCAGAAGTGGTGGGCTTTTTGCTTTGCTCGTGTCAGTAAGTCATTAGCTTGTTACATAAACCTACAGTGCTTTTACATTGTTACCATGCCACCAAAGCTCGTTCCCAGAAGTGGTGGGCTTTTTGCTTTGCTCGTGTCAGTGCGTCATTAGCTTGTTACATAAATTTACCTATGTAACCGTTACACAGTAAATGAGCTTGAGCTCTTAGTTTCTACCTTCTTAATTTTGTTTTTTTCTGGCATTTTAGTTTTTTTTGTTTTTTTGTTTTTTATTCATTTAAATAATATATCTTTTCCCATTTTTAAAAAAATAATTACTAAGAAAAAGATCGAAACAATTATAATGCCAAAATAAATTTAGAACAGTACAAAACAGTGGCCTATAGTGAAAAAAGCTTAAGGGCATGTTCTTCATGCCACAAGTCGGTTGGCTTTTGGAAGCCGCTACAATATCTAACTTTTAAATAGAGTATTTTTTCAAGATAGAGTCTACAAGTTAAACGTAGTACACGTTAAAAGCTTAACATCTGTACCAGCCAAAATCGCAAATGAGTATCTATTTTTTCGTAATCTGTACCGTAAACAGCCAAAATTCAAAAATTTCAGCCAAAAGCCATAAGTCGCAGCCAAAAAGAACACCACCTAAAAGGTTAAGCCCACTTGAGCACAGCCGCCTTTGTCAGATTTGTGCCACCGGTAAACACTAAGGCTGAATTCTTTTTAATTTCTGATCAGTTTATATTATACTATCTATATTAACTAATTTTTAAACAGTGTGTTTTTAAAACGGAGTTAACAGGAAAATTATAGTAAAAAGTATACTAAATTTAGCTGTATCGGTCAAAATCACATACGACTATTTTTCTATATGTACTATCTCTTATGAATAACCAAAATTTAAATATTTAAACCGTAAACTATAAACCATCGGTTAAAAAACCCACCCTAATTTTAAAGCAATAAAAAATCACTCCTGCTCAGCCCACTGCCGCGCACATAAAGCCATGGGTGTAGATTGGAGGGGGAGGTGGGGTGGTATTTTTATTGCTTTAAGATTAGTGTTTATAGGTGGTACAGATCTGGCGAAGGGGCCTTAAGGGATGCGACTTGAGGCCCTCCCGGAGAATTTATTTCCGTCACGAACGAGGACAGGTTTGGGTTGGATTAGAAATGAAGTTTTTTGGCTTGTTCATGTAAAATAGTTCATTTACCTTAATCTATTATTTGCTGATGGGTAATTAGTTGGTTTGTTTTTTGGAGAAGGGGGTGTCGTGTGAATGGAGACACGGAGAAGGGGGTGACGAGGAGGTTACGTGGAGCTCAAAGATTTTGACCGTGATGATTTTAAATTTACCTGCTGTTTGTATCAGTCTTGTTTGAGCTGCCGTAGTTTATTACTCACTGGATGGATAGAATAAAATGAAGATGGAGAAGAAAGAGAGGGGTTTCTGGATTAGGCTGAGGTGGTGTTGCAGGGAGAGGAGCTGTTTCATCAGCCGATTTTTATAAACAAGTGTTGACACACAATATATTGGAGTGCTTTGCTGAACGAGCTCGGCTGTAGGTATTCAGTAGTGAAGTAGGAGTACTAATAAATTTGACTGTACGTTGTAAGTTGTGTATAGAGTTGGTGTGAAGAGACGTTGACTGTACGTTGTAAGTTGTGTACAGAGTTTGGTGTGAAGAGACGTTGCGGAACGAGATAAGCCTCTGCTCCATCCGGTTCTAGCTTCGGACTTTTAGGGGCTAGAAACCATTTAAAATTTATCGATTTCTTAATTTTAATTTTTTAGTTTTTTATTTATTTCTTTACATTTTTCATAATAATATAGAAGTTTTTTATATTTTTATATTTATATTTTTTAGTTAAAATAATTCAAAAAACTAACAGCCGCTATATTATATTTTTAACCGAAGGTCAACCGCTATAGTCAAAAATCATAGCTTAAAACTCGTTTGAAGCTGTCCCAATTTTATGAATAACAATTTGCACAAATTTTCACCAGGGTATGGCAAATGTGTAGTAAATCACGCTTTCATATTCGAGCTGTACCGTACCTGTTTCTTGTAAACATCAAACTATGGCTCCTCTCATTTCGACTTGAGTTTTTAGTTTTTGATTTATTTTTTCACTATTTCTAAGATTCGTCCTTTTCTGATGTTTTTCGCTTTTTTTGAGTTTTTTGCCGATTCTTTTTTTCTATATTCGTTTGCATTGTCCGTGACGAGCTAACCTGTTTTTTCTATTTTAAATTTTTTTTAAATTTAGTTACTCCAAATAAGCTACTATCAGCTACAGTGTAATTTTATACAGCTACAGTACACTTTCAGTTATAAACTAACTTATTTCAGTCTAACCGAACGGCACCTATAGTTAGGCACTTGACACCGTCAGAATGGTCCTATGGCTTATCGCAGAAAGGGACTTCTATGGGGGAGAGGCCCCACCCCCACTGCATTTTCTTCCCTAGTCGCAACGAGCAGGAGGGAATGGAAGAAAAGGCGGCTAAGTAGACAGACCAGAACAAACCAACGCAATTTGCATAACCATAACCGAGCGAGATATCTGGTGGTGATCATTTTGGCTTATTTTTGGTGGCTTATGGCTGAAAAGCATCAGAATGGTGAAAAATATTGTAGCTGACAGAGGCTTATTTAACATAATTAAATTTAAAAAAATTAAAAAATATAAAAAATATGTTAGCCCATCACAAACAACGCAAACGAATACGGCAAAAAAAAAACCGGCAAAAAAGCTCAAAAAAAAGCCAAAAGTTCAGAAAAAGACGAAATTATGAATAGTGAAAAATAAGCCAGAAGCCAGAATCTTAAACCGAAACGAGCGGGGCCAGAGAAGAAGGCAAACCCTCGAAATCTTCCGGTCCGCTAGTTGGGAGGTGTCAAGGAGATAGCAATCCGAGAGAAGTTGCTGTTTGGTCCAAAATTGTGTATTTACCCTATCTCATTTCTAAGGCCCATTAGTATTAGGTTCTCCTTAGCAAAGCTATCGTCATGTTTATAAGATAAAACATAAATTACAGGTGCATTATCCACTCTAATTCTCTCGCTCTCGTTACGCACACATATCTCTTCCTCGCTTTTTACATCACTCGTCCATTATTCTAAAAGACACTTTTTTCATCTTCTACTTATTAATTTTTAGCAAAAGTCTTATATCATAATCGAAATCCATTAAGGGCAGTCCCAACCCAGTGATTAGGATGGTTTCTATGGAATTAAATACATTGCCATGTAAGCAAAAATATGATGTGGCATTAGAGTTAATGAGGAGAGAAGGAGAAATCGTTTCCTACCTGAGAAACGGTGTCGTTGCGTGTTCCAAGCAATAAGAAACCGTTGGTTTCAGCGTTGGGTGTTTTCTTCGTTTCCATAGCGCTAGTTTTCCCCTCCCTTTGGATCCACTGCATCGTGCTTCTCTGCTCCTCCACCATTTGGCCACATCAAATTGACACAGCTGATCATGCTATGTTTATTACTACATGCAATTGGTGATTAATTCTTTTCTCTATAGAAACTACTATAGAAACTACTATAGAAACTATAGCATTGAGATAGCTAGATCTAGTTTGATAGTTACTGCTCTCTCTCTTCTCTGGAAACCACCCGTAGAAACTATGGGTTAGGACTGCCCTAACAAAAAATCAATACAAGCACCCCTAAAACCATCGTGCTACCCATGGGGGTTCATCTTTTGAGAAATTGTGCCTGACATGGAAAACATATTTGCAAGTGCACAAGATTCGGAGCAGCAAGCGGGGGCTAGGAAATGCCGTGCCGCATCAAAGTAAGCGTGGAATCTTCACAAAAAAGAAAGCGTGCGGCCGCATGGGTGGACGACGAAGCGGTGCACCAGAGCGGAGCGTTGGGACCTCGCGGCGGCCGTGGGTTGGCTGGCGCGGAGCCCCGGGTCACCGAAATCGTAAAAAAATTGCCGCACGGAGAAAAACGAGGGGGGTGCACGGCGACGGGCGCGAGCCAGTGAACCAGCGAAGCACGCCACCCCACCCATTGGCCCCGCCTGCCCACTGTGATCGTCCGATTTTTTTCACTCTCATCATCTAGCTTAGGAATTTCTCGGCACATGGAGTCATTTTCTTCCCAGAATTCCAACTGCGTAAATCCTTTGCTCCAAACCGCCGCTGAATCGTCATAAATGCTTTTCTATGTACCTCTATGGTGTGATATATTTACATGGTATATGATTCATCTTATAGGTTGGCGTTATGTTTTTTTAGCCCTCCTTCCCCTGGGCCCACGCAGATGTTGGTATTAGCAGGGACTACTCGCTCCACCTCCTGTAGGCACGAGAAATTGCGACCCGTGTGGGCCCACCCACTCGACGCAGCTGCTTATCTATCGGCATGGTGATGACAAGTTCCAACAAAAACTTCAATCGTTGAAGCCACCAAGGCAGGCGGGTTCATGCGCTCGATGCTTTTGCTCAGCAAATTAAATACTGATAAACTATTTTAACAATATCATCTTGATAAGTTATTTAAAAAACATAACAAAATTATCTCATATGTTTGATCAGAAAAAACCACATATCATAAACTATAAATCGAAAAAAACCCACATAGTATTTGGTATGGTCTAGTTAATCCACCTGGTAGCTAGAATTGAAGGTGAACAAAATACAATGGAATTCCAGTCACCTTGCATCCAGTTAGTTCATAGTCATAGGCATGTGCCAGACAGGATATATATAGCTACACAGATTTATGCAAGAGAGAAAGCCATGTTACTTCAATTATGCAGAGCACGTGCGTACACATGTGATGTGAGCTGCGTCGTAAATCATCAAGAAAGCCACGTTTCAGAGCTGCCGGTTCCCCTCCCTTGCACTACTCTCTCAGTATTTTCACTTCTCAAGCACATGCACGCACATCCCCTTCCTGATAGGCATATAGCACGTAATCGCACCGGTCAAAGCCATGTCGATCGAACTGCCCGGCACGCAATCATCTATCGATCGGACGATAAGAACCCATCGACGTGCGTCCATCGACGTAGTTCTCCAGTTCTGCACTCTTTGGGATCAACTCTTTTACGACACGAACTACCTTCTTGCGTCTGTGAACCGAAGAGCGTTTCCAGCCTTACGATCGCCGGGATATTTCTGATTTCTGAGCTGGGCGACAAGGGAATTGATGGATTGCTGCACCGGTTGTTACGCTTGGCTTGGGGTGACATGAAAGTTGAAACGTATGGGTGCGCCTTTCAAGTTCCCAACTCCCAAGAGTATGGACAGAATCGATCGACAGTAGGAAAACAGACAACCTCTTGAAAGTTTAACTATTCGACCGACGTGCCATATATATTCAGATTGAGGTTGTCTGGATGCCTGAAGCTAGTAGTCAGATTCAGATGACGCCCGCTGTTGTCAGCTAGTAGTCAGATTCAGATGACGCCCTGCATGGAGACGGTCAATTTCTGAATATGTCTGGTTCAGATTTCCGAGCAACGAAAAATTTACTCCTGGAGCTTCACGCCGTCCCCTTCTCCTCCGATTTATACCCTGGTGCAAAGCAACGAAGCCTGCAAGTCAAAACGAGCCTGTGACAGTGAGCAAAATTGAGCTCATCAAGGTGTTACCTGCAGCTTCAGTACGTCCGTCATGGTTAATCGGGAATTATATGCAGTTATTAAGCCTAAGCGACGACGTAAAAATAGAAAACAAAGGCGTCCTAGTGTGAATCCACCTGACTACATGAGATTCCAGTGTTACGGCTAAAAGAAAGCCAAGCAAGAACGGGAGAAAAAAAATCTCTCTACAACTCCCCCGGAAAATAATGTCTAATTAGTTAAGCAAGCCTCTTTCCCTGTTGCTTTCTTATATTACTAGCCATGTACCTTGAACATCTTATAAGCGTATTTTCTTTATTAATAAAACATCATAACACATACAACAAGATTTGCAGTAATAAAAAACCATTTTATGTTAAACAGAAATGAAAAGATTTTAAAACAGTGCAATTTTTGTACGGCGCAACTAGCGGCAGTGTCGAATTTGGCAACAGTGCTGGTGGATGGCGGCGAGCGATGGTGCAGCGAGTAACTATGGAACATAAACAATCTATTTTAGGCACACGTGCATATGGTGGTGGCTTGGAGACGGCTGGTGACGACGGAGCCTGGCCGGAACAGGGGCATAGTACGATAGAGCTACGGCGAGGTTTCAGCCAAAGTGGCGATGGCTCTAGCATCTAGGAGGGGAGAGAGCTTGGCAGTGGTGACAGCTTAACTGGGGTGGCCTGAAGAGTTGTGGTGATGTAACCATGGCCGCCAGAGGGGTGGCCCATGGCAACTGCGAGCTAGAGATGGCGAGGCTTGGCGGGGAGCTGGGGATAGCTTTGTGGTATTCAGGGGATGCTAAGAGCACATTTAATTGGATTAGAGAGGAGATAATGGCGAGAAATCGGATTAAGGCTCACTGGCGAAGAATTTAGGCATCAGCAATTTCGGCACGGTGTAGCGTAGAGGAGAAAGACAGGGTTGTGGTGGTTGTGTGATGATGTGAAATTGGTTAAGGAATTACCGAGCTTGGCTTTATAGGTGGTGAAATCAGTGGCGCCAAGAATGGTGTGGCGGTGCGCTTGGCATACACACGACGACGTGGGTGGATGAGCAGCTTCTACGCTGTAATGGTGGAGCTGGCGGCTGTGCTGGTGGCGGGAGAAGCTTTGCCTCTCACTAGCATGGGTGAGCAATTTGGTGTGGTCAGCAGCGACATGTTGTGTGTGTCGAGCAGCTGGCAGCGGTGCGAATTGACAGTGGAGTGGTGCGATGCATGGTCAACGACGATGTTAAGACAGGTGGTCGGCGAGGTGGTGCAGTGCCGTGCAACTTTTAACGTGGCTGCTGGTGATGGATGAGCAAGGGGACGCTGGCAAGAGCCAAAGGCGTCTTGGCGTGCGGCAGTAGAGACCGGGGAGGTGGCGCAGCGGCATGAGAGTGTTTTGGCGAGTGAAAAGCGGATTTTCTAAAAGAGAAAGCGGAAATTGCCTGGAGTTTCCGGATTTAGCAAAAAATTCAAATTCAAGCAAAATTCAAAACAAATGCAATTTTTTTTTGAAATCTTGAGGCTGTTTCAACTTCTTGATGGGCTGTTCCATCTGCTTCATGAGGGCTAGCCAGCCTTCTCTCGTGGGGTGCACATCGTCGAAGTAGTACTTGTGGGGCTTGATGCAAATGCTGTAGAGGAGCGTGTAATTGTTGGTGTGCTGCCCACAGAATCCGTTCGGATCAAAGGTCTCGCAGCATGGCCTCAGCTTGTGCTTGAACTGCGTAGACACCTCATGCTTTGAACCTGCGAATCCAATATATATAGTTCAAGTAAACGAATGCATACATATATAATTCATATGTAATGTAATGTAATGTAATGTAATGTATGTATGTATGTATGTATGTATGTATGTATGTATGTATGTATGTATGTATGTATGTATGTATGTATGTATGTATGTATGTATGTATGTATGTATGTATGTATGTATGTATGTATGTATGTATGTATGTATGTATGTATGTATGTATGTATGTATGTATGTATGTATTACCTAGGGTGGATTGACGATGTTGGAGAAGGCAGTGTGCAGGTCAACCAGGAAGATGTCTGTGTGTTTTTCGCCCAGCTTTTGTTTCAGGTTGCGGTTGTGGACGGAGGCACACATGTTGCCACGGCCGTCGCATGTGGTGCAGTTGTTCGGCCTGGATTGCCACGGCGTGCAGCCGAGGGGGTGCAGGTTGTTCGCCAGTACATTGGACACCCCGAGATTATGCAGCCGACGCACTTCCATGGCGATCTCGGTCGTCACGTTCCCGATAGAAGTGATGATCTGCAATCAAAAGTGATCGCTCAGTTAGTATGTAGAATCGAGATATTTGCCGATGGATCGATCACTGTGTCGATCGATCTACTACTGCTCACGTCGGTCGTGCTGCTCATGTTGGCGACGCGCGCGTAGTCGTTGCCGGAGACGGCGACGAGCGCGACGGAGTCCCTGAGGTGCCATTTCGTGATAAATCCTTCCTCGACCAACGTCTCGGATGAGTAGGTCAGCAGATACTCACCTTCCTTGTTGTGCTGCTGTCCCTTTATGCGTTTCGCGTATGCCTTCTAACGCCCAGCCACCTCTACAAGTGTCATTGTCTGGACATCGCCAAATTACTGAATGGTGGCGACGATCTGCAGGTATTTGTTAGGGATGATACGAAGAAACTTCTTTACGACGTGCACTCCTCCACCTCGAGCTTGGCTCATTAAAGCACGATTACAATTAAAATAATTTATTATATATTAATTTTCAACAATAAGAAAAGTTTGAGTTTAAGTTTGGCTCAAGTAAACTTGATAACAATTAAAATAATTCAAACATACACTAATTTTTAATAATAAGAAAAACTTGAGTCCAAATTCGGTTCATGTAAACTTAGTAAGGGTTAATATGTATCACTATTTAAGTTCGAATCGAGACTCGCGGACTATTCAAGCTTGGCTTGATAAATCTTGCGAGCTTAAGATCAAGTTTGAGTTCGGTTCGTTTAAAATTTGAATCGAGCTCGAATTAAATCTAAAACAAATCGAGCTTGAGTAGCGCGCAAGCCTTCAGTTTTTTTTACAGCCTATTTGTACGTTCGTCCGCGTCCCCGTTCTCCTACCATAGGAAAGTAGGCGCCGTGGGCGCTGCCCCCTCGCTCGCGCGCGTTTTGCTCCCCTTCGATCTCTTTCCCGCGCGCCGCCTCTGTTCTGCTTGCATTGCGCGCGAGACCTTTTGACCTAGAAATTCTAGATGCGCGCGGCGGCGCCGCAGGATATTGCTCGATCCCACGTCCACCTTTCTCGACATCGATCGTTCCAGCCGCCGGGGCTGGTGATGACGGCAGGCATGCCGAGAGCATGGCCGCCACATGCCGGAGGAGCACCGGAAGGCCGCCACGACTGCTCGTGCCTCGTGACCGTCAACCACCACAGTTTCTGCAGCTAGGAATAGGATGGGATGCATTGACCGCATGCAAATCTCAACTCGTCGTTCCATCCTGGGAAGCAGGACAAGACGTGAGCGTCGCCCAACATGCAAGGCCGGAGAGGCTAGCAAGGTGCGTACGTAGGAGATCAATTTTCTCGCTGGATTTGTACCAGTTATGCGTTCGAGCGGCCTGTTCTGCTTTCAACCCCAACGACAGAGGCCCATACAAGCTGGCCCAAGTAGGTGGTTAGGCCAGCGATTACGCAGGTTTACCGGAGACACGTCTAACTCTCAGGCTTTGGATCTCCAATAATTATGCTTCAGCGTTATCATGGCTCCGTCTCGTCAGATTTAAGCAACCAGTTCTTAGCATAGGCAGTCCCAAATCGAGCAGAGAACGAGGAAATTTTGGATTACTAATCAGAACAGACTAGAACAAAACGATGGCTCTCAACGCTTTCACGAAAACATTAAAAACAGAATGGTTCAGGTTTGTAGTTGAAATAGACACCGATAAACTTCTAGAAGACATTTGACATACAGTAACAAAAAGCTGATGAATAGTTTTTGAGAGACTGAATATAGCAACTGAAAGAGGGTGAATAGTGCCAACTTAAATTTTTCTTAAGTATTCAAGATTCTATTCCCACACAACTATAAAGTTGCTTGTGGGTGAACGATAGACAAGATGACTTTAAATATGTTCCCACATGTCCTAGCAAGCAAGAACACGAAATAAAACTCGTCAAAAACTTCGGATCAAGAAATCACACTTTGAGGTCAAATCAAGCAAAACCGGACTTTTTTACTAAACTTGCTATCAAATTACCTAGATGGGTGGAGATAGATTCTCAAAGGTTATCTTCATCTCTTACACATTCTTGTCACAACAAGATCAAGAAAGGGAAGATGAGTGATCAAAAACACCCAAATCAAAAGTAAATGAAACAAAACATGAAGGATCTACAGAGCTGATCAAAGATTGATATATTGCTTACTCGAGAAGGTAAATTTTACAATCGCTCTATCTTGGAGGACAAAAAGCATTCAAGGCACTCACTCTCACCCTAGAGAAGAGAGCATAAGAGATAGATTGGATGGTTAACTCACATGTCTCCATCCCAACCCCTTTTTATATGTGGGCAACCAGCCAACTTTTTACCTTAGTGTATACTATCCATTATTACAATGGGAAAAATCTGTTAACCTCCCACACGGGTTTTACTCACACAAGTTCACTTATGCACGTTTTTCAAAGTGCATAAGTGTGCATATGCTAAATCCTTAGCCTTGATCCGCCTTGATCAAATCAGCTCCACCTTGACCTAAAACGCACGTCAACACATCGTTCATACGCCACGGTTTTGATCCAAGATGGTTTTCAGTATTTTGGTCAAATTACCAAAATACCCTTCCTTGACCCGATCATCACCAACCTCTGCAAGCAATCACCATACTTGCCACATGTAGGTGCACCAATAGCTTGCCACGCGTCGCCAAATCTCTCCTATCCCAGTTTCACCGAACCACGGCTTGTCCCGTGCAAGCCACATGGCGTCATCCCGCCGTTCGAACTCGCCTTCAGTATTTTTCGCATTTCTCGTGTCATGCTTGAGCTCACCATCTCACCCGACATCCTTGATCGTTCTGGGCCTCAGCTCCTCCATGTGCCTAGCCCCGATCCTCGCCGTTGACCATGGTTGACTTCAAGTGATCCTGCACATCCAAAGACAGAGAAATCGTTTTCAGACACAAGTTCTTCACAACGTGGGTAACATCCAAAGACAGAGAAATCGTTTTTGGACACAAATTCTTCACAGCTTGACCCACGTTAGCTGTAACATAGCCTATGCAATATAAAACCACTGACCATACTCACCAAAACCCCTTCCTCAACTCAAAATCAACAAATATGAATTCTGGTCGAAAGTCCCCATCTGGACAATCTTCAGCCAGTCAGAATGCTGCACCAACCGTATCCTTGATGGTGGTCACCTTCATCTCTTAAACTCTAAGATCTAGTGCAGATAACATCTGTCGAGCATTATCTGAGTCTGAGTATGTAAGACCAACAGCTCAGAGGTTGCTTAGTAGATTATGAAATCTGCCAAAACACTTATCCAGGACTCACCAGAAAACATCTTGAATTTGTTGTACTCTCGCTTGTACTGGTCCTGTCAGACGGTCTTGACCTGGGTGGTGCCCTCATGGTAAGCATCAAGGGTCACCTAGATGTCGAACATTGACGTGAGATGAGAGATGTGATCAAACTCACTCCAGTTAAGACCTTAAATGATAATATTCCTTACTTTAGCATTTGCCTCCACATCTGGCGTACTCATGGTCGTGATGTACTCATCGGCAGGAACAACGAATCTAGTCTTAATCTTTCTCCAAATCGCATAGCCTTGTGCATGTATGTAAGATTCCATCCTATTCTTCCACAAGGGATAGTCAACCCCATCGAAGAGAAACGGCATGGTGGAATACTTTTCTGCTGCCATAACTATAGGATATCAAGAAGCTATTTCAACAAACGATCATGAAAATTATGACCAAAATTGAGATATTTTTCAGTTTGAACGAAAGGTGCATCGAAACCGAGCAAAAACCAAAATCGGTGATTACAAGTTGCTCGTGGGTGAACAATGGCCAAGATAGCTTTAGATGTGTTCCCACATGTCCCGACAAGTAAGAACATGAAAGAAAACTCGTCAAAAACCATCGGATCAAGAAATCACACTTTAAAGGCAAATCAAGCAAAACCGGGGTTTCTTGATAAACTTGGATCAAAGTGCCTAGATGGGTGGAGATAGATTCCTAGAGGTTATCTACATCTCTTATACGTCCTTGTCATAACAAGATCAAGAAAGGGAAGAGAAGAGATCAAAAACACCCAAATCAAAAGCAAATCAATCAAAACATAAGGGATCCATGAAGCTGATCAAAGATTGATGTATTGCTTACTTGAGAAAGTAGATTTTACAGCCACATCACCTTAGAGGACAAAGAGCACTTAAGGCACTCACTCTCAAACCCTAACCCTAGAGAATAGAGCACAAGAGATGTGTTGGACGGTTAACCCCACATGTCTTCATCCCAACCCTCTTTTATAGGTGAGCAACTAGCCACCCATTCACCTTAGTGGATACTATCCATTATTAGAATGGGGAAAACCTGTTAACCCCACACACGAGTTTTACTCACACAAGTTCATTTATGCACGTTTTTCAAGGCACATAAGTGTGCATCCGCTAAATGCTTAGTCTTGATCCGTCTTGATCAAATCAGCTCCACCTTGACCTAAACCACTCTCCAACGCATCGCCTATGCGTCGTGGTTTTGATTCAAGATAGTTTCCGGTATTTGGTCAAACTACTCAAATACCCTTCCTTGGCCCAGTAATCACCAACCGCTACAAGCAATCGCTATGCTTGCCATGTGTAGGTGCACCATTAGCTTACCACACGTCGTCAAATCTCTCCTGTCCCGGTTGCACTGAACCATGGCTCACTTGGCCCATGCAAGCCACATGACGCTATCCCGCCGTTCGAATTCGCCTTCCGCCATTCTCGTGCCATGCTTGAGCTCATCATCTCACCCAGCATTCTTGATCGTTCTGGGTCTTAGCTCTTCCATGAACCTAGCCCCGATTATCGCCGTTGACCACAGTTGACTCCAAGGGACCCTACACATCCAAAGACAGAGAAATCGTTTCCGGACAGAAGTTCTTCATAACTTGACCAACGTTAGCTGTAACATAACTCATGCAACATAAAACCACTGACCATGCCCACCAAAACTCCTTCCTCAATTCAAAATCCACAAATATGAATTCTGACTAAAAGTCTCCATCTGAACAATCTTCAGCCGATTAGACCGTCAACCTTTAGACAGTCAGACCGTTGCACCTACCGGTTAGACCGGTGGAACACTACCGATTTGACCGGCTTTTCCCTGACCGACTAGCAATAATGCCGATCAAATTTTCAAATCTTCCAAATTACAATGACTTATCATTAATTAGAATCTTCTCGTATGGTCTTCCAGTGAACCTTCAGTTTCACTGAAGCTGCTGCCATAACCTATAACCGACGATCTATTTTCGAAGTTAGGAACTCCATGACCAACACCAACCACAAAATTTTTGCACAACCTAACATCGTCACATCACACACACATGGCAGATATAAAAAGAAAGTAAAAAATGGATCATTATTGATTTCAGACGCGTACACAACCAATGGCTTAATTCCCAGACCACACCAATTTTGCAAGGCCCCTGCTCTGATCTATATTACACGAAAATAATACGCCTAAAAAATGCTACCTACTGGAGAAGTGATATGGATGGTACAGATAATTAAACTCTTTATCTACTTCACACGATGATACAAAACATGCGTGGTGATTTAGAGAAAGGAAGGGTCCAAAGATTACATGTATTGTTTGCGATTATCTGTAGAGTCCGACGAAATGAGCTGAGCTGCCTTGTGTTACTTGAGAGCGCTTGGCACCCACGAGGCCTAGATGCATCAGTGGAGACTTTACAAATCCAGTGAGCCATATCGGTCTGATCTGTCTATTGTCCACAAAAAATTGCTCTCTAGTGACGATCTGCAGTATTTACTACAGTAGTTCGCTTGAGTGGTGCTTCTGGTTTGACAGTCTGTTGACGGGAAGCGGTAGTCACCAGAGGAGGATCAATTTTCCATCTGCACCAAAATGAAAGATAACTAACCACTGTCTACTTTATGCAAAAACAGCATGGCGATGTAACATTCACAGTACTCCAAACTTAAGCAAACAAAGGTGGATATATCAGCCTGGCGATTTAACATTCACAGTACTCCAAACTTCAGCAAACAAAGGTGGATATATATTCGATCCCTAGGCCAACCTGATAACAATAGTAACAGCAATACAAGAGAGAGAGGGATTTCATCATGAGCTGATTGGTTCTTCTCTAAGTTCTCTTCAATCTTGTTCAAAACTCTTTTCACATGGTAATATAAGACACCCACAACACTTAACTCTGAAAAAAAGGACATCAACAACACTCTTCAGTATTCACAGACACTTCCCCACTAATAACCCTCCAATCTGAATTATTGTGTACTTCACCAAAACAAATTAATAAACTCCACAGATTAAAGTGACACGACATGAATTTCATATTCAAATCATTACACCAAAGGGGACGGTACATGCACCAAAAGTGGTTCTACTTATTGGATTTCAGCAAGTTTCATCACTTAGAGAAAGGATATGTTAATTGTAGTGATAAGTATGAATATTCAGAATGACCTGGCTCAACCATTTTTTTTTACACAACGCGTACGACAGCCAGATTAGGTGAGCATGTGGAAGAAATTAAAGGGCCTTTTTTGACTGAAACCAAAGGGCTTTTTGGAGAAAGGAAGGTGAATGTGATATTATCCCCTTGATGATTAAACAAGTTACACCACAAACATCACGAAACGATAGGGGAAAATAACATTTTTAAATAAAACCTATCTTGCATGTTTATTATACATTGGTCCACTAATATTAAAGAAATCCTAATATTGTGGGCTTGTGGCAGAATTTGAGGAATAGCAACATATACTAATACTAACACTGCACCGTAGTACCAGTACTATACTACAAGAAGAAGACATGGACATGACTCAAAACTCTTTCATGAAAACTGCAACAACCGGTTTAGTAGCGGAGACTGAAATAGACAGATCACAATCTATACACATGCTAAGAGTAGTCTATGGCAGTTCTAAGAGCAGCCAAAAACTGTTCTTAAAATGTCCATGTCGGCATGTGCTCAAGGCCTGAACGAGTTGCTTTCGAAAATCGTCCCCACCCACCAAACCGATTAGGAACACCATGACCATCGTTGTCAACCATAATTTGCGCGACCTAACGTACGATCGTGTCGCGCCACGAAGCAAAATCTTAGATCTGAGCATGCAACTAACGTGTGTAATAATCCACAATCACGCTGTAGTTTTTGCTAAGTGAAGTGAAATTCAAATCACCAACAAGCTGGGACACCGACGGAGGAACTTACTCGTGTGGGAATTTGACCTCGTGCAGGGTGTCCGACCGGAGCGACCACGCGAGCGCCGCCTGCGCGCAGTTGGCGAGCGGCTCGACGCGGCCGGCGTCGGTCACCAGCGTGAGCGGGCTGCCGACGTACGCGGTAGCGGCGGTGCCGTCGTCGATGGCGTCGAGGTCGCGCACCCAATTGGGCCGCTCAGCCGCGCCCTCCCACAGCACCCGCGCGTTCACCACGAACCCGGCCCACTCCAGCCTGCTCGACAGCAGCATGTCGCTCCGGTTCGCCGGCAGCACGGTCTCCTCCGACACGTGGTAGCCGACCAGCTTTCCCGCCGCGTCGCAGGCAGGCGCTTGGAGGAACGACTCGCTGGTCCCTTCGTCCTCGCCAAGAACGCCGACAGGCACAGCGCCCACGGATTTCACCTTCTGCGCCTCGTCGAATAGCTCCGTCCTGAGGATGCCGTTCTCGTCGGCGAACACCACGACGCCGTCCATTCGCCGCTTCCGTATCTCCCTGCATCGCATTTGGAGAGGGGAGAGATACAAATTGTGAGGAGGAGCTGTGGGAATTAATCAGCACGAAGAGAGCGTGAGTGAGATCTGGTGCTGCGAGCATATGTAGAGTACCTGAGGGCGTGCATCCGTAGGCGCGCGGTGGAGGAGGTGGAGCCTGCGATGTGGAGGTAGTCGAGGCTGGAGCGGGAGAGCACGGCGGCGACGGCGTCGGTGCGGTGGCCGGGCTCGACGACAATCCACATGAGCGGGCCGTCGACGAGGCGGAGGGTGTGGGCCAGGGACGTCAGGGAGGGTGTCTGGAGCGCGGAGGTGGTGGTCGGGGTGACGGCAATGACGGGCCTCGCCGGCCCCGCCCCGCGGCGCCGACTGCTGCGCTGCGCGTTCTGGACTGCGGCGAGGATGCGGTGGGCCTTGAGGAGCTCGTTGGGGTCCGGGTGGGGCCATGAGCGGACGCGGATCGGGTGGCGGCCGACGAACACCGGGCCGTGGTGGTGCGCGTGTGCCCCGATCTCGGCTGCCACCGTGGTGGTCGTCGTGACAGTGGTGGTCGTGGTCATCGTCGTGGTGATGGTGGCGGTGGCGTTGGCGCCAGCGAGCATGACGGGCGGGGAGACGAGAGGGACGAGATGGGCGGTGGGGTTGATGGGCGGGGTGGGCAGGAAGAGGAGGTAGACGATGAGGCGCGAGAATCGGAAGCCCACGGCCATGGAGGTGGCGCAGAAGAGCGCGTGCAGGAGCAGCCACGTGGCGGGCAGCGAGGGCTTGGCAGGCTCGGGCGCGGCGTCGGGCGACCCCGCCGCGGGCGCCAGGCCCGGCCACACCAGCGGGAGCTTCATGTCGTCGCCGGCCGCGCGGAGACAACGAGATCTCCCTCTCTCTCTCTCTCTCTCCCCTCGCCCTGCCGCGGCCTGTGCCTAGTGTGCGACTGTCCGTGCGTCTCACTGCTTAGCTTAGCTTGGCAATAGTAGGCGGCGGTTGTGGTAATACAAGGGCGTGTTTGTTTCGTGAAATAATTGGGTGGGAATAGGAGGCCGCCTTGCAGCGGGGGAGGCAATTATTAGGAGTGGGGAAGAAAGGCGCAGCGCAGCGGCAGCGGCTGGTGGACGGTGAGGCGAGGCGGGGTTGGGGTTCCTCCGGGAACTCGGCAATTGGCAGCCGCGGAGGAGAGGTGCGAGAAGCCGAGAAGAGAAGAACCCAGAGAGCAAGGACACGAAGGCAGAGCAGATTTGGTGGGTGGGTTGGTGGGTGGGTGACGGTGGAACTGGAAAGAAACGCTGCTCCAACGCAGGGAGAGTGGGAATATTTCGGCCGTCAGGCAACGCACTGGCAGACACGCTTTCGTGCAGGGCTCCTCGTTTCAGAAAGGCCATTTACTTTAGCTCACCCGGGGTCTGTTTCTTTTGACTACGATTTATGATTTTTTGTTAAAATTTTTAAATTTTAACTGTTTATGGTATAAATTATGGAGAGATCGATACTCATTTGTGATGTTGGCTGGTACAGATGTTAAGCTTTTAACTTATACTACGTTTAACTTGTAGGCCCTATCTTGAGAAAAATATTCCGTTTAAAAGTTAGATACTGTAGCAGCTGCCAAAAACCAGCAGGCTTGTACCCTGCCGAACACCCCCTGTCGACTCAGGGCTTGTTTCAAACTGTTTCTGTTTTTTAATTTTAAAAGTTTATATTGTTTCAAACTATTTCTGTTTTTTAATTTTAAAAGTTTATATTTAAGTAGAGTGGTTTTTAATGTGATTTTTATAAACTATCTGTTAAAATCACTGCGGAATGGCTTCTCAAAACATGCATATCTTACTCGCTTAACCATTCATATTCAATCAAAAGACAAAAAAAACACGTCACTTTCAAACAGTACCTAGAGCAACCCGTACTAGTACTTACTTCGGTGTTACTGTTACCTTGATTTGTTGGAGCGGTAGAAAACACGAGCTGGTCCATTGATAGCGTGATCTACGCGGTGGCAGCTATTCATTCCTGCTGTGACAGATTAGCTAACAGATCCCTGCAATAAATCATCTCTCTCCTCCGCGTTGTACTGCCGCTGCACGTTCTGTGACCGAGCCACATCGTTCATTCATTGGCGGTGGCGGTACCAGATGGCAAAGCTTCAAGCGATCCAACCGTCCGGGACCATGATCACGCCAGAGATCCGATCATGAATGGCGGGCAGTGCATGTTAAACTGCTGCAGAATCCTCGAGTCGGTGGCACGAGCCTTCAGGGATGGCACTCACGAGCGAGCCCATGCAGCGTATGGTCGTGGATGCATACTAACTCTGAATTTCTGACGCACCACCTGTAATGTGCTGTTATGTTCATCCATTTTCAGAAATAAACCGCTGTTAAGTTCATCCATTTTCAGAAATAGTACGGCGAGTCTCTTGCAAGAAAAAGCTGGAGAATGGGCAGCCCAAGATAGCAGCCCATGAACTGAAGAACTGCGATCGCCTTTCGATCTGACCTGAAGAAACAATAACTCGACTGGTACAGATTGAGTTGAATCCGCTACAGTTACCAAGGACCGTTTGTCCATGCGTACGTCGGATCTGATGGATGTTCAGTAGTCTAGCTAGATCAGTGTCGCCTAGCGAAATGCACAGGGCCATAAGCTGTTTTTTTTAAAGGAAAGACAGGTTTTAGATGTATACAGGCATTCTCCATGTAACACCTACGCTGCTTGGTGTGACACACCGGTTGCCGTTGGTGAAAGCTGCACTTGAACAATCGGTCAGTCTGCAGAACAAGTCCTGACGGGAGTAGGCAAGTAGTTTGAGCATTATTAATTCAGTACTCTTTCTTAATATTCTGAATTCTCTGAAAGATAAATATAAAATGGACTGCATACTTCGAAGTTTGAATAGTTCTTTCTGGCATCAAAGTCTGAAGTCTGAATGTTTGTTGCGACGTACTGACCGTTCGGTGAAACGTGAACATAAACAGCGATGGCATAATCTATATTCCATGGTTCATAGCATGAGTGGCATGGCTTGCTATCTCCCCCCCTTTTCATCAGCTTTCCTTTGTTTAAGATGCCATATGTCCATTTTAGTTACAGGCTAGCAGCTAGCAAGCTAGCCCATGAGCTTAATCATTTCCTGACGCTAAACCGACAAAAGCGACGTTTAAGTTGCAATTAGGTGGAGTCTTTCAATTTCCCTCTGCCACTCACTCCTTACTTTTTAGTATTAATTAGCATTTCATTTTTCTTCTTTAGGCGCCAGTGGATGGAGAAGTTGTTGGAGCGTTGTCGTATGCGCTAAATGCCATCCGTGCCGAGCCAGGAGAACGCATGCTTTGAGCTCAAGGGAACAGAGCAAATCAGAGGCTCTGATTAATTTGCGCAGTGCAGTTGAAACTGGAAAGGTTTGCTGCGTGTGAAGTTTTTTCTCAAAAACGAAGGAGAGTTGCATTTCATTCATTAAGAAGAAGAGAGGTACATATTATAAAGGCCAAAGAAAGGACCGAGCGTACAAAATAAAAAATACAATTCCGAAAGCTCATGAAGATGAAAGTCCATGGCTAACACATCCAACGCTAACTAAGATACCGACCGCAACTGATAAGCACTGGCACGAGTTATCGTCGTCACCCATCGCACCCCCGATCCGGCTGCTCCGACTTTACCGTAGCACGTTTCATGACAGCTCAGCCATAGATAGGGAAGGAGAAAACGACACCAAGAGGACGACCACCCTCCATGGACAAACACCGGACCATTGCTGCGTGTGCAGTTGTTGCAGAGTTACGGCGAGGGCAGGAAGAAGAACGAGGTGAACAAGCAAAGCAGTGGCAGGTAAAAACATCTGCCGTTCGGAGCCGACAGAAAGGCGGTGAGAGGGTTGCTCGCCGAAGCAATCATTATAGTAGCGTTCCCTTTCCCCAGCAGAAAGGAAGAGTCGCACTGCTTTCCTCACCCTCTGCGGCTGTTCTTCCTTTTGCCAATCTTCGCATGCCGGGATGGGTTGCTATTTGATACTGCAACAAATGTTTGCTCCGTACTCCTCGCATGGTCTGGTTGAGCCGGCAAATGTCACAGATGTTTGGAGGTCTGCAGGCTGCAGTGACATTTGGAATGGAAAGGGAGAAGAATATCACAAAGGGTGTTTTTCCCCCTACGTGCGCAATGACTAACTGCAAGTTAGTACGTTATGGACAGACGAATTTTGGGTCTTGATACCATGACTAATTAGCAGTTTGCCTAGTAGTATCTTGTCCTCTCAGCAAGTGCTCTTCAGCTTTCGCATTATGCTCTATATAATATTCTTTATTAAAAAGGATGGAATGGTCAACTCGTTAACTTCAATCCTCCATTTTGGTCTGGTTTCTTTCAACTGGTCGGACAAAAAAATGGCAACTGATGGCTTGACCAGACATGATTACCCTCTGTTCAAAAGTGATGTGGCTTTTGACATTTGCAAAAATAACATTGTAATAGCTATTAGCTTTTTCTAAGATACTCAATTAAAGAAAAAATAAAGAAAGAAAGAAAAAAAATAAAAAATACCGTTATATTTCAATGGATAATGCAAAGGAAAAAATAAAAAAAGAGGAAAAATATATTAAGAAGTCAACGTGTTCTAAATGATCTTTAATTTTTAAAACCAGAATCTGTTTGAAACAGAGCCTACAACTAATCCATAGCGTGAAAATAGGAAATTAGGGCTAGCTACGTCTTCAAGTAATATCCATGGGACTAAATCGAATATAATGACAATATGCTTTGCTTAAAAATATCACCACAATAGCAATGTCAATATCAGTTGATTGAAAGAAATCGCCCATATTCAGTGTTTCTGACAGGTTAACTGTGGCTTTCTTTAGTGAGTCATTTGCTATAGAGATTCTTAACAAAAGTACAGGAACTGTAGGATTGTATGGCATAATTAGAGAGAAGTGAATGACTATCTACGCTTTTTGATATTTAAAATCAAAACTAAAAGTAAAAAAAAAATCTAAATTATCGGATGTAGATTACGACCGCAAGACACTGGTTCACTCGCTCGTGCTCGATGAACGCATCGATCGTCTGACAGTAGTCTGCGAAGTCTACGACTATCGATCGCAAAGTCTACGACTATCGAGTACAACTAGTAAAGTCTACGACCATAAAAAGGTACTGTAGCTACGATCATGAAAAAATATTGTAGCTTCTACTGTGCAAAGAACTGTAGCTACGACCATGAAAAATACTGTAGCTACGATTACCTTCAGTGATCGTTCCGTCGTGGTCGAAGTCGAATATGGTCGAAATCGGACATGGTCGAAGTCAAATATGATCAAAGCTAGACGTGGCCAAACTCAGTCGTGGTCGGAATGTTATAGTTGAGTTTGTCGTGGTTGAAACTAGACGTAGTCGAAATGCTGTGGTCATTCAGACACGGTTGAAGTCAGTCGTGGTCGAAATTGGACGTAGTCGTAAAGCCGAGCTCTGCTATAGTACTCTTCCGAGTACCAGTTGAATCACTGTTCACCTCCGAGTACTGTTTTTTCGACCGTGCAGTTTGACTAGATCACTGTAGCTTTGGTCGTACAAAAAACATGTAGCTTTGATCGGTCCGTCATCTGAATCCTTGATCGCGCCGCTCGAAGGCCGTCCGATCTTCCGGTGATACTCGAACGTTGTTCGATCGTCTTGGGCCACTCGAACACCATCCGATCCTCCATTGTTTACTCGAAAACCGTTCGATGCGTCTCGGACCCGAGCGGACTGGTCCGAAACTACTCGAAGCAGACCAAAACTGCTCGGAGCAATTCAAAACCACTCGAAACCGACTGAAACCACTTGGAGCAGACCAAAACCACTCGGAGCAATAAAAATCACTCGAAGCCAACCAAAACCACTCGAAGCAGGCCAAAACCATTCGGAGCAACCACAATCACTAAGAGCCAACGAAAACCACTCGGAGCAACTCAGAACTGAACGAGATCAAAACACGAAAACCACTCGGAGCAACTCAGAACTGAACGAGATCACTTGGATTCAATTTTTTTTTACTACGATCGATCGAACTTTCACAGACTTAAAATTCCAAAGCAATCCAAATATCAATTATTCATCACCACTTTTAATCATGACCACCATATGGTCTAACAGGAACTAATGCACTTGCTGTAAGTTGTGGGTGGTAAACTGGTAACATCAGGTTATACCCATCAATTCAACCAAAAACATCTATAGCCTAGCCTGTGGATTACAGAACCACTTCAGAACACGGTTATGTTATAAACTTTTGCTTTAACAAATTTGAATTAGTGTTAGACAATTGGAGCTAACCAACTCTAATTTTAGTCCAATTGTAGTACTACATACTAGTATAAACTATTATCTTCTCTTGCGCCAAACAATGAGTACTCAAAATAAATGTGCTGCATTTGCTTCGATTCTTTTCGCCAATGCACCTACTGTTTAGAGCAGACCGATCATATGGTTTCGTAGTACACCCCCATATGCCATAACAAACTTCGTTTGACTTCTTGGCAAATCCGGCCAAATCTCCAGCTATCCTGGCAGCTATGCACGAACAGTCTCCTAAGATTTGGCTACTCAAGACCGAACGAAATTTTCAGTTGACGTTACATGTTCTTCTTTTGCTCGACATTTCGGTTGACGTTACATGTTTCTGGACCATTGCATAATAATTAGCTTAACTTGTAGAGATAAATCACAAATCTCTATAAGTACAAAATAGTTTTGCATAATAAATAGCTTAGCTTGTAGAGATAAATCACAAATCTCTATAAGTACAAAATAGTTTTTGTTAGTAAGGAATTAGCGGTAGAAGTAACAAGAGTAACCCAAGTAGATAAGACACATTTTAACCTTTACAACCATCTGACACCTCAAACTGAAGACGGCAAATTTTAGTACTGGAAATTTGAGCAGTTTGGTTTAGCTACCAACTCTCTGATGAGTTATGACCCAATGACCCTGCTTGTAATAACAATTCTCCCACATGGTTCACAACTCAAAGCCAGCAGCAAAACGTTTTGCAGGAAAAGCTTCCCATCCCAGCTGTGGTTTCAGTTCAGGAAGGTTCTTTGCTTTGGGTTGAAACAATGGCAAGGAAAGGGTACAGCTACAGCTGCACAGGGAGGGGAGGGTACTGACAGATACTGATTCGTGAGCAGATGCTTAAAGCAGGGGAATGGAAGATTCCTCCCTCCAGAAGCCGGCACATGGGGTTGTTGTCGTCGTGTTTTCTTAGGAAATGATCAAACGAAATGAAGCATGGGCCGGGCAGGTTAAGTCAAACGTCGGCATATGGGAATCGGACACCTCCTCTTTTTTCCTTCCCTGAGATGTCGGCTTCTCCTCACATGCCAGTAGGCGTCAGGGACAGGGAGTGAGCAGTTGAGCACGGCTCGGTCGATTTGATTTGATTTGGTTCGATTTGGTTTGTTCTGAGTATGACGGTATTCCTTAACTTTTAAGTTTGATCGCGTGCCAATCAGACTGAAAAGTATGTGTATACTACTTGCAATACCATGCGATCTGTCTGAAGGGAAAGAACAATCTTGAAAGAGCCTCAAAAGTAGCCTGTTTGTTCAATCGGAGGATGCCAGTTCGGGTGCACACTGCAGTGGAAAGAGCCGAGCTACCTCAACCACTCCATCTAGTAGGGCATGTTTGGCAACGGTTGTGGCTTATGAATTTTAGCTGAAATTTTTGAATTTTGGCTGTTTACGGTACAGATTACGGAAAGAAATACTCACTTGCGATTTTGGATGGTACAGATATTGAGTTTTTAATGTGTACATCGTTTAACTTGTAGACCCACATCTTAAGAAAATACTCCGTTTGAAAGTTATATACTGTAGTAAAAATCAAAAGCCACTCGTTTCGAAGAAAAAGAACAAGCCCGACTGCCCTCCGAAATAGCCCCCTCAGGTAAATCTTCTGTAGGAATATGTAGCAAGACTACTACGACAAGTGGTTGAGTATGTGCCATCATCTATGCAATGCCTCAACTTTCTGTGTCTTCCACATTACAACGAGTAACATGAAAGTATTCATTTCTTCTTTTCCTTTTTGTTGCTTTGCTATCATCTCTATGCAAATAAAGAGATAAAAACCCTATACCACTTTGCAATGAAACTAGAGGAATGTTTGGTATGGTAAAACTTCGTTTAAAACTTTGTTTGAGAAAGCAAACGTGTGATCTGAAGGACACAATCGATCGTGGATTTTGCTATCCATTATTTCCCGTAGTAACGAAAATGCTCTTGGCTTGGCATAAGTACATGCTATTTCTCGCACACTGTCTTTCAATTAATCCTATCCTTCGCTCCTCTCAAACAATAGGCTAAGGCTCTGTTTGGCATAAGTACATGAACGGGACGGCGCTCCGCTCCAGCGCCTCGACCAGTGCCGTCACCACGGCCGGGGTCAGGACCGCCTGGCTCCCGAAGCACACGTACACGACCGAACATTCAGGGAAGGCGTCTAGCCACGCGTTGAGATTGCCGGCTGCGACGGCCGCCTCCCCGCGATGCTCGCCGGTGGTGTCCATCTCCGGCGCCAGCGGACCCACCGCTCACACGCACTTGAACCCCAAGTCCTCCAGCGGCACATTGAGGTACCTCCCCTCAAGCGTCCGAAAAGTGTTCGACACGCATCCCCAGCTCTCCAGGTGCTGGCTAGAATCAGGATCAACACACACGTACAATAAGAAGAACCGTGAACACAGAAAAAATTTGTGATGCCATACAATTTTGCGGCGCGACTTAACTTGAGTTTTTTTTTATTTTTCTTGCTTGCTAACTCACACTGTCACACATATTAGAGATAGTAGGCTCCTGCTTATATAGTACTATAGTTAAGTGTCCATGCGTTGCTACCAACAAAAAAATCATGTTGCCTAGCAAGTCAATCCACCATTATCAAACTTTGCTTACACCATAGCATCGACTCCGTTGAAGCAAATTTGCATCACAAACATCATGAGCACATTATGAAATGTATTGTGTCCTAATTGCAGGTGAAGATATCTATTAGTATATGTGATCTACATTGGCAATGTCATATTGAGGACTCCACAAGGTAAAAAAAACTGATGTTTCAACAGTCACACTGACACAGTGCCCGTTCTTTTCAAATTTCTAAAAGCTATTTTTCAGCTTTTCTACAGTAACTAGTTTTTAAATGAAGTATTTTTTCAAGATAGGATCTACTAGTTAATTGTAGTACATACTTTACTGATTTCATTTATATCGGCAAAAATCGCACGTGAGTTTCTGTTACTCTGTAATCTCTCGTACAAATAGCCCAAAAGTCACAAGCCACAGCTAAAAGCCATAAGCCGCAGCCAAAAAGAACAGACCCACAATAGAGACAAGCAACACTGACACAATAGAGACAAGCAACTGAAATGTCTACCATAATCAACACAATCCTAGCAATCAAGATGGCACAGTATACTTAACACACACCAGAATCATTGATCAGTGAAAAAACCAATTAACAAAAGCACAAACGAAAACTTCACCCAAATAATAACTTAATAGAACTCTTAACCCAAAATATGTCAGCGATTCACACCATGTACAAGCATTGAATGAAAGGTGGCACGCACAATACATAACATAATGGTGGTATGAAACTACAGGTGGGTGCTGAAATGTGCCTTGTTGGCACCATTATAATGGCGCACTCCATCCCTACAGTTATACCAATGCCAGTCATGTCAGCTTTGTGTTATGCAACAAAAGGACAGCATAACATCATGGTCATGCATCTAAGAGACAGCAA
This sequence comes from Bonia amplexicaulis, assembly GCA_036346245.1. Classification (NCBI taxonomy): domain Eukaryota; kingdom Viridiplantae; phylum Streptophyta; class Magnoliopsida; order Poales; family Poaceae; genus Bonia; species Bonia amplexicaulis. The sequence continues at coordinate 18,665,992 of CM070746.1, forward strand.
GATATAGAGGAATGTTATGTCAGGAGGCTGTACATAAATTTTTATAATTTTTAAGCTCATTTGATATATTTAAAATTCAAACAAACACTAAACCGAAAAATAATTAGGCAGGTAATTAGGCCGGCTAATTAGCTGGCCTAATTACCGCCGCCGAGGGGCTGGTAACAGCGCCTGCCGCTGAAGGCTCTGTTTGGCATAAGTACATGAACGGGACGGCGCTCCGCTCCAGCGCCTCGACCAGTGCCGTCACCACGGCCGGGGTCAGGACCGCCTGGCTCCCGAAGCACACGTACACGACCGAACATTCAGGGAAGGCGTCTAGCCACGCGTTGAGATTGCCGGCTGCGACGGCCGCCTCCCCGCGATGCTCGCCGGTGGTGTCCATCTCCGGCGCCAGCGGACCCACCGCTCACACGCACTTGAACCCCAAGTCCTCCAGCGGCACATTGAGGTACCTCCCCTCAAGCGTCCGAAAAGTGTTCGACACGCATCCCCAGCTCTCCAGGTGCTGGCTAGAATCAGGATCAACACACACGTACAATAAGAAGAACCGTGAACACAGAAAAAATTTGTGATGCCATACAATTTTGCGGCGCGACTTAACTTGAGTTTTTTTTTATTTTTCTTGCTTGCTAACTCACACTGTCACACATATTAGAGATAGTAGGCTCCTGCTTATATAGTACTATAGTTAAGTGTCCATGCGTTGCTACCAACAAAAAAATCATGTTGCCTAGCAAGTCAATCCACCATTATCAAACTTTGCTTACACCATAGCATCGACTCCGTTGAAGCAAATTTGCATCACAAACATCATGAGCACATTATGAAATGTATTGTGTCCTAATTGCAGGTGAAGATATCTATTAGTATATGTGATCTACATTGGCAATGTCATATTGAGGACTCCACAAGGTAAAAAAAACTGATGTTTCAACAGTCACACTGACACAGGCCCTGTTCTTTTCAGCTTCTAAAAGCTATTTTTCGGCTTTTCTACAGTAACTAGTTTTTAAATGAAGTATTTTTTCAAGATAGGATCTACTAGTTAATTGTAGTACATACTTTCTCGATTTCATTTATATCGGCAAAATCGCACGTGAGTTTCATTCTCTGTAATCTCTCGTACAAATAGCCCAAAAGTCACAAGCCACGCCTAAAGCCATGTTCGCACCAAAAGAACAGACCCACAATAGAGACAAGCAACACTGACACAATAGAGACAAGCAACTGAAATGTCTACCATAATCAACACAATCCTAGCAATCAAGATGACCCAGCATACTTAACACACACCAGAGTCACTGATCAGTGAAAAAAACCAGTTAACAAAAGCACAATGAAAACTTCACCCAAATAATGACTTAATAGAACTCTTAACCCAAAATATGTCAGCGATTCACACCATGTACAAGCATTGAATGAAAGGTGGCACGCACAATACATAACATAATGGTGGTATGAAACTACAGGTGGGTGCTGAAATGTGCCTTGTTGGCACCATTATAATGGCGCACTCCATCCCTACAGTTATACCAATGCCAGTCATGTCAGCTTTGTGTTATGCAACAAAAGGACAGCATAACATCATGGTCATGCATCTAAGAGACAGCAAGATATAGAGGAATGTTATGTCAGGAGGCTGTACATAAATTTTTATAATTTTTAAGCTCATTTGATATATTTAAAAATTCAAACAAACACTAAACCGAAAAATAAATTAGGCAGGTAATTAGGCCGGCTAATTAGCTGGCCTAATTACCTGCCGCCTGAGGGGCTGGTAACAGGCGGCCTGCCGCTGGGCGACAGCGCCACGCATCGTCTCGCGGGCGCTGCCGCCCGGTCCGCCGATGGTAAAAATGATATTTTTGTCAATACGTCTCGCATACTGATATTTTAGTAAATACGATGCGAAGCAGTGTCAAAACTGGCTTTGATTCTTATAAGTTGGAAGTATTGTTTGTAAGATATAACTATTTGAATCTCTTTGGTTAAATGAGAAAAGAATGTTCTATAAAACAATAGAAAGGTTAAGAGGCCACCATGCAAAAGTTGATGGATTCTCATCTTCTGTCCATGCGTGGAATGTGAGGGTGGAGCCTGCACAAGAGTTTTGCTCAGTTTTGCTCAGTCGCAGAGGGTGGCGCCATAAGCCTATAGCACTCTCAAGAGCGCGTAGCCGCGTCCATTAAAGTATAAGGCTCTTGCTTATATAGTACTAAAACTCAGCCACACAGATGAACTAAACTAGGATTCGGCAAGCCTAGTAGCACTCAGATACGGCAAACAGTAAAAGGAAACTACTTGCAGAATTGGATACGAAAAAAAGAAAGCTAACAATTGGCAACGTGTGGATTACTTTCCAACATGTATATGTTCCAAAGGAAGTCCTGCCTGCCTCACCGATTTGTCAATCTTCTCGTCTACGCAGGAGCCTTCTATGTAGGCCCTATACATCACGGAGAGCTCTCTCCACTGATATGCCGGCTCGTCGGGGATCTCCGGGAACGTAACGTTATACCCGTCGTCGCGGTTTAGCGGTCACTTGACGAGGCGGCGGATGAGCGAGTGTGGGACGACGATGCCGAGGACGCCGGAAGGCGAGACGACGAACCTTGGGATGTTGAGGTCGACCGCGAGAGGTTGTGTCCATCCGCAGAAGAAGTCGGATACGACTGCAACGGCGGGGTGTACGGACTGTGACTCGGTCCACGCGGGGAGGGTGAGGGTTGAGACGAGAGGTGTCGGTTGAGAGTTGAGACGAGATCGTTGGCTTGGGATTTTAGTCGATTAGAATTTAGACGGTGCCGTTAAAATTCGAGCTTATGCTGTAAACTGTCAGAGGTTAGCTGTTAGTGGGCTCTCATTAGGCCTGTGTGGAGCGTGTGGGCTCGACGCCTATTGCCCAATAATTTTAGTTGTCGAGATGCGGCGAGCCGGTGACTGTGAACACTGAGGACAGGACACTGGGGAGTCATCCGGACATAACAAATTGGCCACCGAAACCCGTTTTTTGTAAAAAAAAAAAAAAAGGCCACCGGCCGTTCCAAATCTCGCACGCGGCCGCGGGCAGCGGCCACCCCTCATCATCGCGCCTCGTCTTCCCTGCTTCTGCCGGCGTTGCACCGTGCCTCCCACGCTCCGACTCATGTGTTAGCTGAAGGAGTTTGGACTTTGTTCGGTCGCATGGAGATGAGTACCAGAAGCCTCACCCTTGCCTCGCTCCCGTCAACAATTCGGCCGGCCTCCACGGCCTGTCGCCGGCGGCGGCTTCCATTCGGGGCGTTCTTCTCACCACAGCCGCCTCACAACGTGGGTGTCCGGTGTTTCTTTCTTCCCCTCTGCTCCTCTCCCCTCCCAAGAACGCTGCTTGGCGTATCAGGGAATGGTTTACTCGTTCGCTTCTTCCTCTCCTGCAGCCACAGGACAGGTATGTCAGGGCGCTGCGGCCGCGGCAGGAGTGGGTGGAGGACTGGGTCCGGAGCAACGACACGCTGGTCCGCGGTCTGCCCATCCTCGTCGGCGGCGCCTCCCTCCTCGCTGTCCTCCTCAACCGGACCGTTTCCGGCATTGCCGCTGTCGCCGATGCTTCCAGGTATTCCTGTGCATTATCTATTTCCGAATTGATCACGTTTCTCTCCTTGTTGCACTTGTACAGCCACCAAATTGACGCAGTTTTGTATTTTCCAATCGTCTGGCCCTTTTGTTGGGGGTTCTCCAAACAGTTCGCAGTCGAGGGCTGACATACTGACTCTTTCGCTCTCTGTAACCGATATTCTTGCCGGCCTTGTTTGGTTGTCCATCCGGCCGAAATCCATTTCTCCGGTGAGAATTGGGGAACTTCTATCATTTGTCCGGTATTCTAACTTCGTGTAGTAATTTCCTCCCATTTAAAATGATATTAGGTGGTTCCCCGAGGTGTGGAATGCAAACGAGTAGGCCCGGGTGTATCAAGTTCTGCCCTTCATGAACTACTTTGGTAACCATTTATACTGATACATAGGGGTGCTGTTTTTAGTTTAGGCAGTAATTATCCTGTTAATCATAGTTGACTATCTTTTAAGTTTGGACTCCGAACAATTGCATGGACTTAACTAGTGGGAAGAAATCTGAACATCATATGGTTCTCACAAGTGACATATATTGGCTGGATTAGATCTTTACTGTGTTTGGTTTCAAAATATCTCTACTGTGTTTCTTCCAAAGATAATGAGCTTTCCCTGTCTTGCTTCTTTTAGCAGTACTACCTTTTTTTAGTGTTGTTTTTCCTGTTAAATCTTTAACAAGTAATGACAGCCTTTGGTGAAAGCCATGCTCTAAAGTAATTGACGATCATGTGGTACTCAGCTAAGGGCTGCGACTTCATCATTCATCCTGTTAACTCTGAACGAAGCATATCACGGCACAATAATTAGTAGTGATATGATTGTATATTTATATAGGCTGGTGCTTCCAGTACATTGGAAATTTGCTCAGATTTGTAGTAAACAATCTCACCAAGTTAGATGTATCCACAATTTTCATATTGTGTACTTTTTTCATATAAAAGAGTTTATGTTTTGAAGCTGGCTACACCTTATTTTCTTGTATATAGGACATGGGATTCCCTTACAACTGCGACTTGTTGCAAATCCTTGGTTGTTGTGTACGGAGGTAATTGCATTCTTCAAATTGGGGTTGCTGCTGGCTCTCCAGAAGATGGTAATGCAGTTACTGTGGATGCACAGAAGTTCATCCAAGGTTCCCTTTACACAAGTGCCATGGAATCCAAGAAGCGTGAGTGTATCTTGTCTCTTAAAAAGCTTTTATTGTTTGTTTTCAGAAATTTCACTGTAGTCTTCTGGCAGAATCTTATCTAGCAAATGTTGCTTTATATCCTGGAAGGTCTGAGTTGCCATTCTTGCCAGCTAACACACAGGTGCTAATTCATTTCAGTTTAGAGAAGTTATTACATATACATGTATCCATACGATTTTTAACTTGTAGCTAACAATAGCTGATTTTATCATATTTAGAGTATAAAACACATGAAGGAATCCAAAGTTCTAAACCAAAACTTTTTAACATCTTCTCTACTCTATAGGCTCTTATATTACAACCAATTGGTGATAAAGGAATTGCAATTATTGGTGGTGACACTGTAAGGGGGTTCACTAATCTTGATCAGGTATATCATTTCTTTGATTATGATGCCTTCCTTTAGCATTTCTGTGTTGAACACTAAAACATGTAGTTCCCATGTTTTGCTTGTGGAGCCACCAATTTGGATTTATAAGGTAGAAAGCACCATATATATGACATTGGAGTTTAAATAGCGCCCCCACCACACACACACACACACACACACAGGTACTGGCAGGAAGAAGGTGCATTCTTTAAATACCAGGGTATTGTCTGAGTAAACACAAAAACAAAGTTATATGTTTTTTTCCTCTGGCGCAAGGAATGGGGAAAACTCCGCCTATTGTGGATTGTACTACTGTAAAATTTCAGTATGCCATTAGAGCCACCCATCATCCGGTTGATCTTCCTTGCAGGCATGGATTGCAATGATTGCAGACAAGCTTGATGCTACATTGTCAAAGTCGTAAGCACGGATTGCTTGTTGGATGTTGGATTCATTGTCATTTGTCTTTTGCAAGTGGCTATATCATCTTTATCTGATGTTAGAAATCGTAGTGTACATGTCGAAGCTGAAACCGGAGTCTGCAGAACCATCCCTTACAAAGTGCAGGTCCGGGTATTGGCGAATTGCTAAAACCAGCTGGTTTGCTTGACCAGCATGATTTGCTCACAACATTAGCTACTGCTTCTAACCAGCTAATATTTGGCTTAAGCTGTGTTCGCATTATTCCCCTTTGAAGTGTTTGTAGCGAATTTAAAAATGGATTGTATATTCTACATGTAATGGAGAGCAGCAAAATGACTCGACAAATCTAAATTCTAGAAGCCTGATGGTTTGCGGGGCCGCTGGAAGAGCGCACACGGTGAACGCCTTCGGCGCTGCCGCCGCAGTAGAGAGGCGACGGTGGGTCGTGCAACACTAGAACCCCTTGGCCGAAGGAAACAAGACGCTCCATAAAAGCAGCAATTTTACATAGCTCGAGAGAAGTTTTTTATGGCGAGTACTACACAAAATCTTTACCACCTTCAGCTCAGGGCGCTTACAATTGAAACGTAGACACCGTTAGATGGTAGCCATTCCTCCAGCTGATACATGCTCAACTCCAATGGGAAAAACCAAATGAACCCTAACAACGTCTCATACGAATTGAAGGTTAGCAGTCTAGAACACACACACACGCACACCCCGCTTAACGAGAGCACCACCTAGAGGTCAGGCCAACCAACGACACACGCTATTCTGGTATAGAAACGACCGCACCTTTCTCCAAAAGCATGCTTCGCCGACTCATGCCAAGCTGTCACTAGACTCGTGGTGACGAAAACATTTCCTGACCAGGTGATCTCAGCATCCTTCTTCCACAGTTCTTCATCCAATGTTCCGGCATCCATTTGTAACAGGATGATCTCAGCATCACTCCTCTCTCCCGAAGTTCTTACTCAACCACTGGTATCTTTGCCTTGTTCACATGCTTCTTACTAGTTCTTTGCTTCTTTTGCTTATCCCCATGGGCATCTTTCTTTGGATCCGCATCCTCTATAGGCTGTGCTCTCTTCTTTGAAAATCCAGACTCATTAAGCCGGGAACCATATATCATCTTTCGAACGTAGAAGCTCGCGACATCTCCATTGTCACGCTTCAGCAGTACATATTTTTGAAGTCGCCCACTGGAATCCTACATGTTTCAGTGAAGTATAATACACATAGAATCAATAGCCTATTGGCACTACTCAACCAATCAGATGATAAACACAACCCAACAATGACATTTTCCAAAGAAGCAAGTGGTCAAATGTACCTTAGTCTCTTGGCCATCTAGTTCTTTGAATGATTTCTCTACCTCATCTATGTCCTTAAACGAAACACATGTAGAATAAAAATCACCTCGAATCCTCGAATCAATCTGTTGAAAAGGAAAAGAAATAATCATTAAACTATGAATACAACGTACAGGTTTATCCAACAAATAATAAAAGTTCTGAGAAAACCTTCTCATCAATACTGGGATTCCCAGAGAAAATTTTAATCAACTCTTCACAAGGCAGGTAGACTGGAATTCTATGAGCAAGCAACTTCATCAGATCGGATTCAGGTACCTAGGAATTTTTTTAAGAAAAGAGGTCAGGTGGCAACTTCAAAAATAGTGGTGAGGTTTAAGACTTTTTGATTTTTACACTATTTGTCGCAACTTCAATGGGATCATTAAATCCATGCTTAAGCTTTGCGATAACAAGATTCATTGCAGCTTCTGCATCCTTCAAGCAATTATGTGGCTCTCCTTCTTCTCGAACAGAATAACCCAAAACAGTCTAGAAGCACAAAGAATCAACAAAATAATTCATCACCCATAGTTCCATACCATCGGATTCTCTTTGAAAATATAGGCGAAGCGACTGCAAGCTCCAATAAAAAATTTAGGGGGAACACAGGGAAGGTGGGGTTGGAAAGGAGGCCCTTTTATGCACTATTTGTTTAAAGTGACAAATCATTGATGCCATACCTTGCACAGGCTGTTTAAAGAAGCTGATGCAGTACTAGGTAAATTCGCATACTTAAAGATGTATGCCGTATCAATAACTCGAGCATAATCAAACTTTAGAGCTGCAAATGAATTAAAGAACAACAGAAATTGAGTTAATGCAATCGAGTAACAAAAACAAGCATGTCTAACAAACACAATGGTGACATTGAATAACTCCAACAAATAGATTAGACATGAACTGATCACACCGTACCATGTAAATCTTTAGATAAGCTATGGCCAATCAGAATCTTTCCTTTGGACAACATTTTCTTCAATGATTTCTAGGGAAGAAAAAGACAAAAATATAATTCCCGTGGGAGGAAATAATAGAAAATATGTAAGAAGTTTAGAAACAACATACCTGAACTTCAACTAATGAGCATGTGACTCCTGCTAAATCCTTCTTAGATACACCAGTGATGCTTGTCCTATAGTCTGTAATAGCTTTAAAGGGATTTACAAGTTTGTCCAATTTCACCTGGAAAAAAAATCAAATTAATGAGACTTAAGAGCAGATATGGAAAGTTCTGACATGATTCCAAATCAAGAACACTGATGAAATTTGAATTATCCAAAATTAAGAAGTTTTGGCATAAATTTAAAAAAAAATCATCTAACATTGCAGCATTGTGAATTATGTATTGTGTTGTAAAATAGCATTCTTCTGCTTGTTAATGCACCAGACAATCCAATGAATCCAAATATACTTTGTTTAGCAAAATAATGTACTACCTCCATATTGTTGTCTACAACACATACTCGGACAACGGCTTCCGTACCATCATGGCAAAGGACCATCTCACAGTCAAGTGCCAACATAGTTCCTGAGTTCATATAATTAGAGACTTCTCCTATCCACATTACTTTCCATCCCTGCAAATAAGCAATGCAAATAATCTGTGGTTATGGAAAAGCTTAAACATTCCTTAGCTGTCAGACAAGTAAAATGAAGATTCCAAGGCATTACTACTTTATGATGAGACTATAAATTGGTCTTAAGCTTTACAATTTAGACTGGGAAAATATATATTGTATATTTTGTATGAAGAATCCAAGGTAATCTACAACTGTAGTCCAAGCATTAACAATCATGAACATTATTCTGACCGAACAATTTAAGAACAGGAGAAGGTGCAAAAACCACAAAGAGTTGAATCGTCATTTGTGCATTACAGAAGTACAAAAAAGCTTTACCTCTTGGTAAGACGGAAAGTTATAATTTTTCCTGTATTCCGGGTGTTCTGCTGTCAGTTGAACAAGCTTCTGCATTTTACATGATATACATCAATACAATTGTTCACCAGATAATGTTTGATAGGAAACTACAATAATCAAGTAACCCATGTCCACGAAGTAACCCAGAAACTACAAGAATCATGAGATAGTATAAACATTACCTGCTCGAGAGAAATCTTTTCAGGAAAATCCTTCATATACTGCTCGATAGCGCTTCGTTCGTTGTGACGCTTTACCAATTTGCTGAAGTACTGGAACCAAAATTGAGAGCCTCATATTCTCAATACCGTGGTCCGGATGCTTACAAACGAACTGCATATGTAGTCAAACGTAGTTGGCTGAATCAAAAGATTACCTTTTGAAAATCTTTGGAGAAGGTTAGAAGGAAAGCAAGCAGCACATCCCTGGATCGTTTCTTGGGGTCACTCACGGAAGCACCAAACTTCTTGTCGTTCCGAGCCAAGAAATCCTTCCATCCCCCCTCGGCACCTTTCAGCCCGTTCTTCTGAGTGAACCTCACGATCTCAACGAGCACCTGGCATGAACAGAGCAACAAACGGCAACGAAGAATGAGGAAAAGACCTCTCAGGTTTTCGCTTGTTGACGCTCTGCTTTTACCTCCTTCTCGGCGCCGGCGAGCCGCTTGCCCATTAGACGACTGCGGAGACACAAAGGAAAGGGCTGGTGCCTAATTTCCCGTTGAACGCCCTTCTCTTCTGTAGCGTCAGAGGAAGCGGCGTCAGAGGAGGGTGGCTGCGGCGGCCGCGCGTTCGTGTGGGAGACGGCGGCGGCGGTCGGGCAGTGCGTCGCACGGGAAAAACGGCCGAAAACCCTTCTTTTCCTGCTGCTAGCCTAGCTCGGCGGGGTAGTGGGCAATGCCGTCGCGTGGCACATATTATTGGCGAGCCAGATCTGTCGGCTTAGCCCGCTTGGGGGCTGGGGCCCATACCCAAAGTCACGAAATGGGCTGTATTTTGAAAAGGCTAACGGCGAATCGGGTGATGGATAGGCCCAGATTATCAAAAGCCCACTAGGCCCGGTTGATGAAGATTTTTTGGGGTCATTTTTATACTGACTAGGCAAAATGAGGTGTGTTGGTTTAACTATAATTTATGATCAATCGAAAATGATTTTGTGATAGGACATGGAGTAAATTACTGCACACGTAACTGTCAGCCACTGTAACTTTGTAACTGTCGAGTAGATCATGAAAAAAAGCCATACCATGCACGCATGATTCAGTTCTGTTTTTGCTGTTTTTCCCAGCTTATTCTATTGATGATAACGCTGGAAAACTATGGCATTATGGGCATGTTCATATCAGGCACAATTGATAGATTTTGGCTATGATTGATAATTTTTAGCTAAAAATAAATAGTAATAGTTGAAAGAAGGGATTTTTTTTAAAGAATGATATGAACGATGAGGAAAATAAATGAGATGTATGTGCGTGAGACGGAAGGGAGACGGTTGTGATGTGCATGTGACCCCTGACTTATCTCTGAAGTCTCATCCTATGTCTACAAGAAGCACAAAATCCGAGCTTTAACCAAATCATACTATCAATAATCACCGTCGCAATTTATCCCATTTCACCGTCGAAATTGCATAACTAGTGATCTACCATCTAATTCCAAACCCAATCTTTTCTCCCTCAACCTGTTTGATCCCAAGACACAGAAACAAGGAAAAACACAGAGTAATATTGTAAAATGTGTAGTTGAGAGTGGAGGGATGAAGAGGAGCGTATAGGTTTCGAGGGTGAGAGCGAGGCAGGAGTTGCAGCGCTTCTCGAAGGCGGCTGACGAAGCCGTCCAGGAAGAGCAACGCGCCGGCGCCTATGCCTCCGGCTAGGGACACTGTGCTACCACAGCGGAGGTAGCTCAGCACACCACCGTCCATGACGGCGTATCCATAGGGGATCGTGCAGCAGAAGTCATGCATCTTCAAAGTGCTTTCTCTTCCTCTTTCTCCTCTCTTGCGACCGTTGAGATCTTGGCAGCCTTTTTTTTTCTTTTGGTTTCTTGGGTGCGAAGTGGAGAGAAGTCATCGACTCGACCTATTGGGTTGTGAAACGACTTGAGGCAGCGAAGGAAGGAGCAGGCGGTACGAGCAAAGGGGAGGCAGCGAGCACGAGGCCACGGGCGTGGGGCAATGGGCAGGTGGACGGGGAGGGGAGCTACGGCGAGGGATGGTTGATGTTTCGTGGATCGGTGTATGTGTGGTAGTCGGAAGGTGGAGGGCTACACATGACTCATTATTTTGAGGAGATAAAAAGAAAAAAATATATCAACTATCTACTGATTTTTTTAAAAAAAATAATAGAGATTCTAGTGCCACTTTCGGATGCATGTGGTCCATGCACCCATCCAGGAGAGGCCTTTCCCGAGCGGCTGATTCGAATCTTTATAATCAGCGGTTACGACGACGCTCGCCGAGTCCTGACCGCACGGAGCAGCCGTCGGATTTGTGCCTGCCTTCCAACGGCTCTTGCAACTTGCAAAGAAGCTTTTGACTGCGTTAGCAAATGCTTAGCGATGCAGTGCACAGGCAAGTAATGCCGCATCATCGGCTGATGCGATTGGATGCCCTGCCATCACTGCCGCGACGCTGCCAGTCCAGGCACCAACCACACTCATGGGTGATATTCTTCCTCGGTTGTGGCTTTTGGATACTGTGGATGATTTTTTTACTGTGCTTTTTAAGTTGGTAGCGGATGATAAAAATATTGACGTGAACAACGCACATGTTAACGGAACCATTTGTAGGAATAGGCATGTTCTTTTTTGTTTAGGTTCTATAGCTTTTGATTACAGCTTATATGTTTTGAATTGTTCGTGAGAGAGTACGGAATAACAGAAATTCACATATGGTTTTAACCGATATAAATGAAATCACTACAGTGTGTATTATAATCAATTTGAAGACATCACGTTAAAAGACACTTTATTTGAAAGCAACTTACTGTACAAAAGCCAAAAATAGCTTTTAAAAACTGAAAAGAGATATTCATAACTTTTAGAAGCCCTTTGGCTTTGAAAAAATGCTTAAAAATTTGTTATATTCATTTTGGTTTCTAAAAAAAGCCAAAACCAACAGACACCTTAAATGCCCAGGAGAACACAGCCTATACTTTGATCTAGAGCTGGAAGTTGGGCCGTGCCGTGCCGGCACGGGGCAAGCCCACTGTGCTTTGTGCCGCTCCGTGACGTGTCTGCTTGGCCCAGACATCTCACCGTGCAATATCGTGCTGGCCTGCCTCGCCTCTGACCAGGCCCAAAGCCCGTTGTTCCGGCGTTCGTGCCGTGCCAGCCTAAGCCCAGCCCGAGGTAACTATACACGATAAAGGCGGCGGCGACGATGGTGGCTCCTTTCTCTCGTACTCGCCTCGTTAAAAACTAGTTGAAATTGAATTAGTTGCATAAAAACATGGACACACAATGACATAAATATTTCGGGAGAGTGGAATTTCCTTGATATTTTAAAAATACAATGTTATTGTCTCGTTAAAAACCTTACGCCCCAGAGTGGGGTTCTCCGAGTAAGGAAAAGAGTACAGTAACAATATATGTACATACTAACTATAACAACATGTATACATAGTATCTACTTATCAATGTTTAGGTCGTTCATGCGTTCGGGGTCAGCGTACGACTGTACGATTTTAAGATCCTCTAGTTGATGCTGTTGCCGCTCTTTGGCTAATTCCTAGTCTTTGGCGTATGTGATTGCCTCCACCATCCTGGGCGTAAAAGATGATCTCATTTCTTTTATTATTCTCCCTACCGTGCTGAACGTCGCTTCTGAAGGGACGGTGGACACCGACACCAGGAGAACATCTCGTGCGAAATATAACAGCACATGAAATATCCGCTTGTTATTCTTCCACCACTCGAGCAAGTCTATCTTGCCCCCACCAGTAAGATTAGGATCAATATTTGTAAAATCATGCTCCAAGTAGTGGTTCCTCTCCTCCTCCAATCCCTCTCAAGCGCCACCTCCCCCACCCCGACGCCCTCTCCTCCCTCTAGTCCCTCCCTACCGCCTCCCCACCCCGACGCGGCGGCGGCCCTCCTCTCCCAGCCTTCCCTCCCCCTCTGCCCCTTCCCCTCGACGTGGTGGAGTACTGGAGTGGGTGGAGTGACCGGGGAAGAGCGGGGGCCTTACCCTGCGGCTCCACTACCGTCTCCTGCGACTCCCAGCGCTGCCGCGACCTCGACGACACCGCTTGCCGCAGCTCCACCGAAGCTTTCCTCTACGAGGTCAGTGATTTCGCAACCGAGACGCTCACGCTCGGCGACTCCCGCCCCGGTCTCCAATGTCGCCATTGGCTGCGGGCCTGTGGCCACGACAACGTGGGGCTCTTCGTCGGTGTCGCCGGGCTGCTGGCCTTGGGCCTAGGGGCCTGGGACCGGATGGTGCTCAACTTCATGGAGGACGTGGCGCTGCAACTACTTCAACGGGCGGCAAGAAGAAGGCTGACGTCCGCCGCGCCATCGCCGATGGCCTTAAAGCACTCGGCTATAATGCAGCTTCTTCCTTCGGTAGTCCGATATACTCCTTAGTCCTTCTTCTTTACTCTCTCTGCTTTGTGATGACTTGTGTTGTGGGGATGACTATGAGTCATGAGATGTCGATGGGAGACGGGAGGCGAGGCCGCCGGCGCTGGCGTGGCGGTCGTGCTCGCTGGGCCGGGCCGGCTCGAGCACGGCACGCCACGTTGGGCTGTGCCGTGTCGCCAATCGTGCCGACTTTTCAGGCCTAACCTGGCCCACCATTCATGCCGTATCAACACGGTCCGCCACGTGTCAGGCTAGACCGGGCTTAGATTGTGTCAGGCCAGTCGTGTTTTGGGCTAGCCCGAAAAAGCACGACCATCTCCCACCTTTACTTTAATCGCAAGTCCACTGCTATACAGCACAAATGAACCGTGCTTAAATTGTGCACCATGCTTTTAGCTAGTCCAAAAAAGCACGGCCGTCTCCCACCTATACTTTGATGCAAGTCCACTGCTGTGTCTGCATGACCACCCGTTTTCATCTTGAGTTTACCGCACACACTGACACGGGGGACCAGACTGATGCCATTATCCAGATGGACCACCTGCCATTACTTTGGCCTGGAGGAGGTTGGCCAAATGAATATGCAATGCTTTACCAAATCAGACCACCAACCGCACTTCACGTACCAACAAGCGTACAAGAACCCTCACCCTCACACGTCAACTATAGACTTTTCTGCGACGAGTGTATTGCGGTTCAAACCTAGATCCCTTCTAATGTATTATACTCGGTGACCTCTCTTGCACGCCGGCATGCCTGATTGCAACTAGTAACCTACGGGCAGTCTACACGTACAAATCATTTTTATATTGAATGTTATTTTTAATTTATACATGTTTGCAATGTTACTGAGTAATTTTTCTCCTTTTTACAATAACAACAAATTCATTGACAGCTGAGGTTCAAAACTGGATCTTACCTGCTCGACTGGGACTTGTTAACCACAAGCCGAACCAGGTGCATTTTGCCTGCTAAGATCGAGTGACCAGATCGGTCTCTTCATGGTTGGTAGCCACTCTCTTAAAAGCGCCACGCACCCACCAAACCACCAGCACAACACCTCGGCCTCCCCCCAAACCCCAAGCCCCCCGAGTCCCAAGAAACCTACCCGCCATGGCGGCGCCGTCCCCGACCACCACCACACACCACCGCCTCCTCCTTCCCGCCTCCTTCCCGGCCCACCACCGCGCCATCGCCACCTCCGCCCTCCGCCTTCCGCTCCGCGCCCACAGCCAACGCGCGCGCCTGGCCGTCTCGGCCGCCGCCAACCCCGCCGCCTCGAGCGCGTCCCCGTCCCCGTCCGCGCCCGCCGCCGGCTCCGTCCCGGGGAAGCCGAGCGTTCTCGTGGCCGAGAAGCTCGGCGCCGCGGGCCTCGATCTGCTGCGCGAGTTCGCCAACGTGGACTGCTCCTACGGCCTCTCCCCCGAGGAGCTCCTCGCCAAGATCCCGCTCTGCGACGCGCTCGTCGTGCGGTCGGGGACCAAGGTGGGGCGCGACGTGTTTGAAGCCTCCGGGGGCAGGCTGCGCGTGGTTGGCCGAGCCGGGGTGGGGATCGACAACGTCGATCTCTCCGCGGCCACCGAGCACGGCTGCCTCGTTGTGAACGCGCCCACGGCGAACACCGTCGCCGCGGCGGAGCACGGCATCGCGCTTCTCACTGCCATGGCCAGGAACATCGCGCCGGCTGACGCCTCGCTCAAGGCTGGTGAGTACAATCTGAATTCTGGAAAAGCTGCCTCCTTTAACATGATACTGCCATTGTCTCGAGCTCTGTGGTCTAAAGCATTGACTTAAAACTTGTAACTATAGATCGTGCAGGCATGTATACTATAGAATTGTTACCTATTCAACAAACTTGAAAGGATGCTTGTAATAGAAAGTAATTCTAAAAGTTTAGTTCTTTAGTTTTGCCCACTCGAAATCCTTCAGTCTTGTTACACTCAAAATCAGTATCCGCTTCACCAGATAAAAAGGATTTACTCAGGCTAGATGCACGAAAATGTGAAACTGTTTAGCACGAGTATGATGATAATTAGATGATGTCTAGTTTCACATATTCAAATATAAGTATGACCATCTATCAAGAAATATAAGCCCCACTACTATAGCGCAATGTTCCGATGACATCTTTGAAAGTCAGGTGACACACTTTTGCAGTCATGATTAATTTTCACTCTTACCAATGCATTTTGCTTCGAGACAAATAGACACATTTTTTTGTGAAATTGCTTGGAAGAGTATAACAGCTGATGTTTATCCAACAGTAGGGTGTTTTCAAGCACATTTACTGACTTGAATCTTTTATAGGTAAATGGCAGCGCAACAAGTATGTTGGTGTATCTCTTGTTGGTAAAACTCTGGCTATTCTCGGATTTGGAAAGGTTGGTTCAGAAGTCGCACGTCGTGCTAAAGGTTTAGGAATGCACGTGATTGCACATGATCCATATGCTTCTGCTGATCGTGCCCGTGCAATTGGAGTTGAGCTAGTAAGCATGGAGGAGGCAATGACAACTGCTGACTTTATCTCATTGCATATGCCTCTTACCCCTGCAACAAGCAAGATGCTCAACGATGAAGCCTTTGCAAAGATGAAGAAGGGTGTTCGGATTATAAATGTTGCACGTGGTGGTGTTATTGATGAAGAAGCTCTAGTCAGAGCTCTTGATTCAGGAATAGTTGCACAGGTCTGTTTGGCTCTCTTATTTTACATCAGTTTTACATTGCTGCTTTAATGAAGGTCAGTTAGCTATTTTTTAATAGTTGTTTTCCCATAGTCATGCTAATATTTTTATCTCTGTACTAGGCTGCTCTTGATGTGTTTACTAAAGAACCTCCAGCACCAGACAACAAGTTAGTGTTGCATGAGAATGTTACTGTGACACCACACCTTGGGGCCAGCACAGTGGAAGCACAGGTATGGTCAATTAACTCAAAAATGCTGTCATGATTTGCCACTCAGGTTCAATCCTAGCTATCAAAATGCTAAATATCTCAAATTCCTTAGGAAGGAGTTGCTATTGAAATAGCTGAAGCTGTCATTGGAGCTCTGAAAGGGGAGCTTGCAGCTTCTGCAGTCAACGCACCAATGGTTCCTGCTGAGGTATGGATATCTCGTTCTCTGCTGAATCCATCTTATTTCTCCTGACATTGGATTCTCAGTAGCGGACCTAGGATTTTTAGGATGGGTGTTCGGACTTCGGAGCTAAGTTGCTTGAATACGTCGATACTGTAATGCACCGTTTCCTCCAAAACACTGATATAACAATACGTGTATATAGATATAATAAAAATACATAACTTATAGAAATTAATGATTTCTTGTGAGAAAATGGGCGAAATAAGGTGAGTATAATGACATGAATTAAACAACAAATTATAGAGATTAATGACAGTTGTATATCTTATTGATCCTGCCTTTTTTTGCTCTTTCCCCGTCTGAAAGAACTATCCATCTAAGAGGAAATTGTATGTTCCTTCCATAGAGCAAAATATAGCAAAAATTAGAATGTAAACAAAAGCAATAAGGGTCCAACTAGTTGCTCATTGCCTAAGGCAAAGATTGTATTTTTATATAGCATCTTATTAGAAAAACGAAGAAATCAAATGCTAAACTCCAGAAAGAATCAGAGCAAGAACATAGCAGAGTAGAGCAAAGCGGACTAAGAAAGAAAATAAGTGAAGTGGGGCGGAGCACACCTAGATCTGAAGAGAAGACGATGACGATAAGTTGGACATGCTGCTCACTTTCTGATGCCACGCTCCCTCCCGACTACCGCGCTGCTCCCTTCTTGCCGCCCGCTCCCTACCTCCATGTTCGCTGTGCCACTGCCCGCTTGCCTGTGGCATCTCTCTGCTCGCCCGCGGTGCCACACGCTCACCTTGCATCCCACGCCGCCTCACGCATAATTGTCACGTCATGGCGCCACGTCCGCGTCCGCCGGTCGTCACTTGCCTCCGTAGCTTGCACCTTCGCCCGCGAGCCACTCGACTAATAGTATGTACATCTAATATATCTATTATATACCTGGTATTTTATAAAAAAATTTGGGTGTTCAGCTGAACACCCTTGACCTCTTATAGGTCTGCCCATGGGATTCTATGTTATATCCTTGTGTTTCATGCAGGTGCTGTCAGAGCTTGCACCATTTGTTGTGCTTGCAGAAAAGCTTGGGCGCCTGGCTGTGCAACTGGTGGCCGGTGGTGGTGGTATCAAGTCTGTGAAAGTGACCTATGCATCTGCAAGGGCTCCTGATGATCTTGACACAAGACTTCTCCGTGCAATGATCACCAAGGGGTTGATTGAACCAATCTCCAGTGTTTTTGTCAATCTGGTTAATGCTGACTTCACTGCAAAGCAGAGGGGGGTTCGCATCACTGAGGAGAGAATCTTGTTGGATGGCTCACCTGAGACACCTCTTGATTTCATTCAAGTTCAGATCGCCAATGTTGAGTCCAAATTTCCCAGTGCGATATCCGAGAGTGGAGAGATCACTGTCGAGGGGAGGGTGAAGGATGGTATCCCTCATCTAACAAAGGTTGGAGCATTCCAGGTCGATGTGAGCTTGGAAGGAAGCCTGATCCTTTGCAGGCAGGTTGATCAACCTGGTATGATCGGGTCAGTTGGAAGTGTCTTGGGTGAGGAGAATGTCAATGTCAGTTTCATGAGTGTCGGAAGGATTGCTCCGCGCAAGCATGCTGTCATGGCGATTGGTGTTGATGAGGAACCTAGCAAGGGCACGCTGACAAAGATCGGGGAGATCCCAGCAATTGAAGAGTTCGTTTTCCTCAAGCTCTAGGCGCTTATGTATGTTTGAAGTTGCAAGCATGGTGTGCAATTTTGATGTAGCTAGCTATTTAATCAGGATTTAGAGGACGGATGGTTCTCGTTCGAATAAGCTTTCTGGGGGGTTATTTTGATGGTGGTGCTCTTGAGATTCGCTCTTGAGATTCATTAATCTGTCATATGTTTGAACATGGTGCTTATTAATAAGGGGCTTTCTGTCAATACTTTTCTGCTTTACCTTCATAACATGAAGGTCATGAGGGTGATGTTAATCGATCTGTGCTGTTGTATGTGATCTTTTTTTTTCTTGAGATCGTATGTGATCTATTGTTTGCTTGGTGCCATGTGACACTCGAAGTTAGAAAGTCAATCAGGAATTTGTTAGTACAGTTCACATCTGATTGTACTGTTTTCCTCTAGAGATTCGTTTTTTTCCTTGCCCTTTCAAAAGGATCGTTTTCCTTTGAGAAACTTAAGTTATAGCCTTGCCTATATTTCTCTAGAGACTATTTCAGATAAACACCAGCTCTCACAAACAAAGAGCTAGTCATAACAGTGGTCCAGCGGCTCATGAACCACTCGATAAGGTTAGTCATCATTATGTCGTATCTTACGCCGTCCGTGTCATGCAGCAGGGATCACTTCTCCAATGGCTCGGCTTCGATCCGCTACGAGAAGCACTTGATGTACCGTGAGCTCCACCTCCTTGGATCAATTACGTCAGGCTCAGCCAGTGCTGTGAGGCATTCGGGTTGTGCCAATCTAGGCATGGCTGGTCCCTTGTTCCTCATGTCGACGTGCTTGCTGCTGTGCTCGTCCAACAACACCCATAAAGCATCAAATTTTTGCTTCTGATTCTACATAGCCAGCCTCTTGAGTAACTTTATCAACGGTTGTTTCGGGAACTGTTTGAAGTTGGTCCCCAAGTGATGAATGCACCATCTATTCCTCATATCTGGCTAAGGGAAGGACTCTTCGGGGTTTTCCTGAAGTTTTCTTATGACCTTCACTATCTCGGTGTGGCAATTATGGATTACGCACACACCAGGACGAGCACTGACAACTCTAACCCTCACATGTCGAAGGAACCACAACCAGATGTCGTAATTCTCACTTTCCACGAATGCGATGGCCAAGGGCAGAATTTCATTGTTGCCATCAATGCCAATGGTCATAAGGATATGGCCCTTGTATTTGCCAGTCAAAAAGATCTCGTCAACTGTGTTCACGGGAAGCATATAGCTGAATGCATCGATGCATGCATTGAAGGCTAAGAAGGCCATTTACAACACCGCAAAACCTGGCGGCCTTGTAGATGGATTGTCCTTCACAATAGTGAACGTGCCCGGGTTCTTGTCCTGCAGCACTTGAAGCATACAAATAAGGTTGTCTTACGCCACCTCGAAAGATCCGAACAGTTTTTCCAAAGCCTTCTGCTTCGCACGCCACGCCTTCATGTAGCTAATCTTGTATTTGAATTTCTTCTCAATAGCCACCATGATGTGCATGGCTTGGATGTCCTTCCTCTCCATTATCTCTCCGTACATTAAATTGGCTATAAAGACGGACGTTAGGTTACGATGCCTTGGCAAAGCACTGCTGAGAATGCAGGAGTATGACCCCACCTTCGAGACAATCCGATGAGTCTCATACTACAGTCTACATGTGTGCACCCTCCAAGGATAGCTGGTCTGCTCTCACTTCACGGTGTACTACTCCTGGCTAGATTTCACCACCCGAAAAGCTCGCTGCATGGATAGAGCCCACATCTTGATGGATTCCTGCAACGATATCTTGTTAGCAAACATTGAATGTAACCGAACCTCTGTGCCATGATACTCCCATGGTGATTCGTGCTCGTCATGCACAGCAATACCCTTACCATCAAACTGGTTTCATTCTCACGGGATGGGAACTTCATCCTCATCGAAACTATCCTCGTCGTCCTCCTATATAGCTTCCTCTTCAGCCTAGACCAACTGGTCATCGCTCTCCATTTGATACACTATGTACTTCATATGCTCCCCCTCATCAGCTTGTCCTGTAGGGTCACCATGCCGTGACCCTTCTTCCTCTTGTCCATGTACCGCATCAGCCTGGTCATGAACAACTTCCTCCGCAACCACTGTGACACCGGCCTCCGGGTCCTCTTGACCAACATGCTGGGCGCCTGAGCTGCTCACACCACCAGGATGATAGCTGTCGGTGTGGCCTTGTACAACTTCTATTGTGCATGGTTGCACAAGTAGCACGCACTCGTATCCACGGTGCCAACAGCCTTGCACAAATCCCTTTCACGCAACAGTGTGTATCAATATTCTCAACTCACATCTAATGTCCATGGGAGACCGACTCTAAATCCCTTGCATGACAATGCTGCATACCTTAGGGTCCAAGAAGAAGCTGCTGGTGAGCCAGAGCATCACATCTGCGATTCGAGCATTCTCATCGTTCGGATGTACCAGAGTGGCTTGCTCAAAACTACTCAACTCAACACCGTTCGGACCTTCACGAACGGTGCCCACATGTAATGCACTTTCAATGTAGTGGGTATCGGCATTACTGATCTCCGTCTGCAAATATTTTCAATGCTCCAACTAGTCAATTCGCATCATAGATTATAGAAGTAATGTTATACTGTAATTTATATTTCTATGACCGTTCGCCTATTATGACCAACTACACTATGCTCATAATGTAACCCATCCTCGTTCGCATTGACACCTCTCCTTTTCCTGCGACCCAATAAGTATCAACTCCCTATCGGCTCCCATGCGCACCGACACCGCTCTTCTCTTGCTGCTCGAGCTCTCTCCTACTGTAAATAATTTCTAATGGGTTTCGACTATTTACATGATATACTGATTTAAATGCCAATGTACCAATTCTAACAGTACGTGTGAATTTTTAATGTTCGAACGACATTACATTCATTCGTAATTAATCATAAATGTTACGTAATAATGTTTCCCACAAAGTGAACTATTTACTTCGTATAGAAGTATTGACTAAATTTTGAACAACTATAATTTTCTACGGATGCTTATTTCGTACGTAATATTAACTACATTTTCTATAACTACAATTTTCTACGGATTCTAATTTACTACGGATGCTAATTTTCTACAACTATACTTATCTACAGATGCGAATTTTCTACAACTATATTAACTAAATTCCTACAACTATAAGTTTCTACGGATGCTAATTTTCTATAACTACACTGACTACATCTTACGACTATTTACTTTATACGAAAGTTGTACTATTCTTTTATATAGCTATAATTTTCTACGGATCCTAATTACATACTAAACAAATTATTTACTTCATACAATAATATTAACTACAATATACAAATTTTTTACCTCACACAAGTACCGAAACATCTCATTCTTTCTCTCCCTTTTCTCTCCTCTCCTCTCTTTTTCTTCCCTCTCCTTTTCTCTTCTTTCTTTCCCTTCTCCTTTCTCTCTTCGCGGCGCGGTGGTCGCGATGGAAATGGCTAGGGGCTCGGCTGGAGGCCGGTTTATATGCGTGTCCAGCCACCGAACGGTTGGACGACTGGAAATTGCATTCGCCCAATGGTTGGACGACTGGTCCTAGTCGCCTGACCGCTCGGCGACTGCAATTATGTCGTCCAACGGCTCATGGATAGCCTCCGTGTCACGTGGCCGTTGGGCGACAGGTTCTAGTCGCCTAATGATTCGTCGACTGGAGGTCACTCCTGTAAAAAATTTTTGTATAGGTATATTTCTGTAATTTCGATTAAAAAATGGGTTGTTTAGAAAAAAAAATTCGCCCATTAACTCCTTGTGTTTTATGCATCGTGTAACTATGCTACACGCGTGGGACTCGGATGATACAAAGTGGTGGGCCGGCCCAAGATTAGTGACATGCGTTTTTTCCTCCTTCAGTCTCGCCACTTCGCATAAAATCCAACATAATTACCGTGCTAAATAAAATTTACTACTTCTGACAAGTGCCGCAAGACATATCTGAACTCATAATGTAGTCGATCTGATGATTCTGATCAAAGTTAGTGCGCAAAAAGGACATCCATCTATTTGAAGCACATTAATCCAGCCTTATTCCTTCCAGTTATTTCCGTATAGTAGTGCTACAACCGTTCGAAGCAGACTACATCAGAGAAGGAACACTTGTGCAGACCACAGCACACTACACGCGCTGATCACAGTACTAATATAAGAAGTCTGACACTACCGTGATACAGTCGCAGTTTCTTCAGTTCACCTTCCCGCAGGTAACCCTGACCTGCCCGCTGGAACCTGTGAGCACGCCAATGCCGCCCATCTTCACCATGGCGTCGCGGAAGTCGTCGAAGAACCCGGCCATGTCCGACGCGTAGGCGGTGGTCTGCGCGTCGGCCGAGCCGCCGTTGAACAGCTGCTGGTCCGAGTGCAGCAGGCCCTTGTTCCTCAGGAGGTTCTTGTAGTAGAAGTTGTCGAAGACGTAGGACGTGGAGGGGTCCAGCGGGGAGGTATTGTCGTCGCCGCCCGTCGGGTTCGGGCACGTCGGCTTCAGCGAGGAGGCGAGCGACGCGTCGAGGTTGGTCTCGTTGTAGAGGCGACCGCGGAAGTTGACGCACCTGGCCTGGCCTATGGTGTGGGCGCCCGACAGCGCTATCATGTCGGTCTCCGTGAGGCCCTTGTCCGAGAAGGCCTTGATCAGGTCTTTGAGGTCGGAGGTCGGCGGCGGGAGGTCGTTGTTCGCGGCGTCCAAGCTCGCCGTCGTCCCGTCCAACCGGCCTAGCTCGACGTCCCACGTAGGCCCGCCGAGCTGCAAACAAGTACATTTCCCGATGATTCATGCGCTGCTGCGTGCATTTAAGTTTGTAGTAGAAGGAATTGGTTTCGACTTCTGATTTTAAGCCCTGTATGCATGGTCACTGTGGTGCTTACTGCGACGACGGAATCGCGCGCGGCCACGGCGAGAATGTCGGCGCATGACACCACCTGCTCGCAGGCGTTCTCGAGCTGCGCCTTGATGTCGTCGACCACTTCGAACCCGCGAAGGGAGTTCTTGTTTGGCTGCGCATTCTTCTCGCCTGTCAAGCTCGGGGTGTCGTCGAGCAGCACTGACCCGTCACAACCCTGTAAAGTTTGCGGTCAATAGTTAGTCCACGAAAAGATACTTTTAAACTGCTCCCACACGAATTGGGCCCTGTTCTTTTTAGTTTCTAAAAGCTAAAAATCGCACGTGAGTTTCTGTTACTCTGTAATCTTTCGTATAAACAGCACAAAAGTTACAAGCCGCAACAAAAAAAGAACAGCCCTTGATCTGCTACGAAAGGCATAGACTTGGCTTGAAAACCTAAACTAGTGTTAAGAAGGCAAGCTAGATAACCACTATGACGTATATACTGACATTTAGAAGGCTAGATTGGGAAGAAAAGGAGAACTTTTGAAGGTGTTTCATGAAACTTGCATTGACAAAGCAGTCGTGGAAATGGAGGCGGAGCAGCGACGCCCCCATGCGGGATTCTTTGGAAACGGCGGCTCTCACAGCAGATTCAATGATGTCGAGAGCATCCGGGCATGTCTCGTCGTAGAAATCAGTGGAAAGCTGAGCTGAAACAGAAGCGGCAAAGAGCAAGGCGATGATACAGCAACCGAAGGTATGCTTGGACGCCATTGCTAATAGCTAGAGAGCTAGAGCTAGCTAGGCACAGAGAGAAGTTTGTAACTTCACTGTGTCGTGTGTAGTGTGCCTGCAAGGATAGCTACATGCGCCCCTGTATTTATAAGCACTGCGGTGCAAGCATGCTACCGCTTACCACTCTGCTCCTACTTGTTAGCCGCCGCCGTGTACACTTTTGGATATTGTCGCGTACGACTTCTCTGTTCTTTTCTTCCATTGTTTAACTTAGTGGTCTACAGCCAGAAAGCAAGAAACGAGGGGAACACGTACGAATGCTGCTGCGCGCTGCGGCGTAGTATACGCTTACCTCTTACCTGGGGTGATCATCATACACAGACGTACCCTTGATACTTAAGCTAGTTCAGTAGATGCCAAGCCAGAGGTTTTATAATTCTTGTTACACTGAACACAAATCAAAACCCCTAACTCATGCTATTGTAGGGATTTAAGATTAATAACTACTGTAGCATTTCTGATTTCATTTCTTTTCTTTTCTTTCCCCTCCAGTTGCAGTTCTTTGCCCCGTAGTAGCATTGCATTTTTAGCACCGCACAAAAAGATAAAAGGTTGCACCGTGCATGCGTGATTTATGAAGCGATAACTGAAGTAATCATTGCTGGTAATTCCCTTGTTGCTTGGTATCTAGATCAGAATCGAGCGAGATCCAGCCACTTGCATTCATCTAGTCCAATTCTGGACATGATTTCAAAAGATACAGCCCACATGTGGGTCAGGTTCGCAAATTGGAGTTTACTTTGCGGCAACATTCGAAGCAATAGGCCATGTTCTTTTGGGCTATACCTGATAGCTTTTATCAGTATTTTTCGAGACGACAGTGGAAGACGGAGATATCGACGCGGACGACATACACGGTTTTGAACTCAGAAAACCGTTTCAAAAATCCGCTTCAAGAACCAAAAGACCAAAAGAACAGAACCCTTGTAAAACCTAAATCTCCATCAGTCTTAAACTCAGGTGTGAATGGCTGCGAGGCTGGTCCAAGCTAGTCTGACCGAGGTCAACAAATTAGGCGTGCATCATGTTCGCTTACGGAGTGTATTAAACATAAACTCTAAGCAAAGAGAAGCTCAAACTTTTGGAATCCACGCATGGATGCGGATCTCCCAAACTTTGTGACTTTATCTGGCATGACAATGCCTCCATTTATTTGTCTTCACTTATGCTATATCAAAGTATTTCCAACTTTTCGAAGCAAATTATATTTCAAACTTGTTTCACTTCCATATATCCCAGCTTAAAACTTTATAAGCGAGTCAAGGGGAGAGAACCAAACAGCTTGACAAGCTGATGAAATCATGAAATACATGAGCAACAGAAAACATTTCCGTTTCCTCTATTTCTTTTATTCATTTCGGTCCTAATTTCAGGTCACTATCCAATGCCATGGAACCAAATCAGTTACGAGTACATACATGTGTGATTAAATATTGGATTAGGCGGTTGAAAAGTCCTGATGTAGAGCTATCCTCGCACCGATCACGGCTGTGTCTGGCATACTGAAAAACTCCCAAGAGTAAAACAGCACGACGCTAACTCCACTGCTGCAATCGACGTGCATGCCAGTGGCGCATGATCGCGACAGGCTTCCGGTATAATGCTAGTTTATATATATATATATACGGTAGTGGTGAGTGATTGATTTTGGTATTCTACGTGCAAGTTGCGAAGAGAGTCACTTGGAAGTTAGCCCGGCTCCTTTTGCCCTTCATTTTCTCGTGCGCACGTCTGAGGTCTGACTACCTTTGCATCCTCTTTAGAAGTCTCTGTTCGGCTAGCGAAGGTAAGCTCCGGTCTCCGGATAAGAACTAACTCTGTGCAGAGAAAGCTGCCGAGCTAGCTGCACGCACGAGATTGAGCACCAGCAGATGTCAAACGGGGTACCGAAAGGCGGTAAAAATACCACTTTTTTTTTCAAATCAGGTCGAAGCAGGAATTTACCTAGGCAGAACGCATTTCATTGTGCACTAGTGATCTGGATAACGCGCCTCAAGTTAACCGAGAGTCGCCACTGAGGCTGGCAAATGCATTATTGGCAAATCAAGATGACATTCTATTTGACGCAAGAAATCGCTCTCGAATTTCTTGCCGTGGGGTAATGAATGGTTGATATAGATATGGGTGTTGGTATGATCCATAGCCTCATCGGTCTATATGACCACTGACAGCGTAGCCTTTGTATTGGCCGCATCCGCCCGTGTCATTCAACCTCATCGGTACTGAACGCCACAAGGGAATGAGGTGGTCGAAAACATACATAGTTTACACCAAGCTTGATCTATCTGATGACACACTGGCAGAATCAGAGTAGTAGGCATAATTCAGGTGATGAATTTAGCAGAGCAGAACGCCAGGGTCGAGTATCGATGTGGTCGAAAATGATCGCTGGAAAATGTTAAGGGTATTAGAGATAAGAGATAGAATAGGATTGTTATTCTATCTCCTTCCTTATCTCTATATGGTATATCCTCTCATGTACTCCTGTATATATGGCCCTTTGGGTCTCATATCAAGACACACACAATATTCATAACATGGTATCAGAGCTTAGGTTAAAACCCTAAATCTTCCGCATCTGCTGCCCCCGGGAGGATTGATCTCTCCCGGGGGCGGCCATCTTGTTTGGCAACGTCGGCGTCGCCTTCCCGGTCGGTTCTACGACAGCAGCCTCCCGCGTCCATCACGTTCGTGCCTAGCGCGATGATGGCGCAGATCAACACGCTGTTCGTGAAGCAGGGCACGACACTGGTCCGGCACATCGGCCCGCACTTCGAGATCCCGCCGGCGAGCACGCAGGGATTCGTGACCATCTCCATGCTAGTTGTCGTCGTGCTGTACGACCGCCTCTTCATGCTCTTCATGCAGCGGCTGACCAAGAATTGACCAAGAATCCACGGGCGGCCATCTTGTTGGCAACGTCGGCCGCCGCCCCGCATGGCGCCACCGCGAGCGCCGACCGAGGAAACTCGGCCCGAAGCCACCTCGTTCGGCCGGCCTCGGCTCTCGTGACGCCATCGCTTGCGCCGCCGAGCCCCGCACGGCCGAAGCGCCGCCTTGGCTTCCGCAGCTCGCTCGCCGCGTCGCCGCCCTCACTCGCCTCGTCTCGGTCGCCGGCTGCGGCCGCGCGCCCGACCGCGCGTCGCCGCCGCCTCGCCGCTTAGGCTGCAGGCCGACCACGCGCCACCTCGCCTCGGTCGCCCGGAAGTGCCTACGCCCACCTCAGATCCGGCGCCTCCAGCCAGTCCGGCTGCAGCTCCGCCTCAAACCGCCACCTCGTCTCTGGCTCGCCGCGTCGTCGGCCTCATTCGGTTTCCTCCGCTCGCCGACTTCCTCGGGCTGGCGCACAGCACGGGCGCCTCCATCTCGATCCCGTCGGCAATCCTGATGCATGCGTACGTACACAAGTGCAACAAGAGTACCAGAGCACATGCATGGGCCATGCACACGATCCTCCTCTTGACGGCCGCGACGTGCAGCGCATGGTGTTAGTTCGTCTTGGCCTGCGTCGTACGCTAACAACTCCAAGCTTCCGATCGATCGCTCGGTGCGAAAGCTAAGCTACGGTTGATTGCCTCGGCTCAACCTCACGTGCAGCGCCGCCGGGGCGCCGGGGGCGAGCTTGCGGTTAACGGCATGCAGCGCGTAGCGGGCGGTCGTCCCGGCCGCGAACCGCCGGACCTTGCCGGAGATCCTGCACGTCACCCCATCCAGTTCGGCTTCACCTGCGGCTACTCTTCGCCCACCCAGGACGCCATCATCTCCGATCTCGGGCTCTCCCTCTCGGAGTTCTCGGTGTTTGGGTTGCTGTCGAACGTCGGGGGCGATGCTGGCGTCTCATGATCGGCATCGGCCTCGTCTACCGCTGCACTGCTGCTCCGCCGTCTTCGCCCGAGCTATCGCCGACCTCGTCTGCGTCGGCTTTCTTGCCGTTGACCGTCGCCGACTCGCCTCGCCGATCGCCCGATCTAGATCCGGCCGCCTCCGGTCTCCCCACGGCCTCCCGAGGCCTTCGTCGCTCCGCCGGCCTCCCTCGTCGCTTCGCCGGCCTCCTTCCGCTGCGTCGCACGTCGGCCTCCTCTTCTGCGCCGCACGTCGGCCTCCCCGATCCGGCCTCTTCGTCGCCGATCCGGCCTCCTCCCGTTGCGCCGCACGTCGGCCTCCTCTTCTGTGCCGCACGTCGGCCTCCCCGCATGTGGTCGTCTTTCGCCGGCATCTTTTTACTATGCGCTCGCTGCGCTCGTGGTCGTCTTCCTCGGCCTCGTTTCAATGAGAAAAAAAAACTTTTGTCATGCCGCACGCCGGCCTCCCACTGCGCCGCACGCCGCCTCCTCTTCGCCGCACGTCGGCCTCTTCTTCTCGCGGCCTGCACCGCGCTTCCCCGCATGGCTCGCCGCTGCTCCGCCTCCCGGCTACCGCCCGAGGCGCCGGCCTCTTCGCCGCCGATCCGGCCTCCCTGCACCGCGCCTCCGTTGCGCTTCTTCAGCTTGATTTGACAGTTTATTCCAAGGCTGCACGCAACGACGACATCATCAAGATTCGGATTTCGGATTTTTTCTTGTTTTAGTATTAACCCTTTTTCAAATGCAATGCTATTGCATACGCCTTGCATTTGAGGGGGGGTGTTAAGGGTATTAGAGATAAGAGATAGAATAGGATTGTTATTCTATCTCCTTCCTTATCTCTATATGGTATATCCTCTCATGTACTCCTATATATATGGCCCTTTGGGTCTCATATCAAGACACACACAATATTCATAACAGAAAAGACTCCTCGAAAGACAAAAGCCATCAGCATTTGGCTTAGTCGAAGGTCGAAAGCTAGAAACCATCGGCAATCGAACGTGGTCGAAGGTCAAAGTGCTCACGAGGAATGCATATTCAAAAACAATTCAATGGCATCCCTAGCCAAGGCGATTTACAAGTTGATTTTGTCTTTCTTGCAGCTTTCATCTAAAATGCAATGGAGGGAAGGGGGTAGTGTGTGCTGAAGGAAGAAGCTGAAAACTAACCCTATAGACTGTGGCTTACTGCAAGAAGGCTGTTTTGATTATTAAGTAGGGACTGTAGTTGGGTTTTACATAAAACTGCCCTTTTGACTGTTGGGGAGCCTGTTCGTGTGATCTTTTTTCTGGGTCACCTTCACTTATTCGGAAGCTTTTTAGAACATATTCACCTTTTATTTTTCCTTTTGAAGCTTCCTTCAGAACATATTCAATACTGGAGTAAACATAGCTGATGTTTGGGCATGTTTCTTTTGTTATCCTTTTAAGATTGCCTGGGCACTTGAGAGAAATTGTTTGATTTAGTTTCTGATATCAATGGACAGTGTTAGGATTTAGGGTTTTTTATGTAATATTTAAACTATTAGTGGTGCATCAGTGAGAGAAATTGTTTGGTTTAGGATTTTATTTCAACTATCAGTGAGAGAAATTGTTTGATTTAGAACAGCTATTAATGGTGCATCAGAAGTGGACATATATCAGTGGTGCCAATGGAACACTAAGTCTGTCCAGATCAATGCCCAGGCTTTTTATTTGGACCTACATTGGGCTTGAACCTACCTCCTTTTGGATCAGACTAGATACAGATCAATGAGAAGATTAATGGGCTTGGGCCATACTTATTCTAGGCTTTGGTACATTAGCACCCCCATTCGACAGTAATTCCGACGGTGTTAGAATGGTCGCTGGATATGGAGCGTGACCGGGACCTGTTCTGGGGAGCGGATGACTTCGATTTATACGAACGGAGGAGATGCATAAAGCATAAACAACATCGATCTAAGCCGACCACGACGACAAAAATGGCCGGCGGGCACGGTGCAACTGCTCCTACTGAGGCGACCTGGTGACGGAATGGTGGAACCATGTGGTCGGTGAACGGTGAGGCCGCGCTGGGCGACGAGCGCCGGGTCGCTGTGAGGCGAGGGGATTGCGGTGCGGCGTGGGCGACTGGAGCGCGCGGCAGGGAAACGTGCAGGCGCGGCGTGCGAACGACCGAATCGTGACAGAGACACGGTGTCACGTCTTGCGGTGTACGCTGGGGGCAAGCTCGGGAGTCGCTCGCGCGTAAGCCGTAAAGCGTTTTGGAGAACGGGTACAACGGGCTGCTGCGGCGCGGCCCTATCTACTAATTCAGCCAAATCTTGCTGAATTAGTAGATATTTATGTAAATGACTATATTCCACAGCGCAACATAACAACCGTAAACTGGACCCACAATGTGATTAGTAAGTGCACAATTCCCTCTCTCAAATAAAGGATACAAGTACAAAATAACCAAAAGCACATCCAAATAATTTCCGAGTTCATTGTCCACGTGTCAACAAAACGTGCCAATTGGAATTTAAGTCGGTTCATTAGCTTCTATTTTGGATTTATCTTAGGGTGTGTTTTCTTGCATGTACCAAGTGGTACACGTATGAGATGGTTCAAAAAAAATCATTTATATGTTTGTAGGCCGATGTATGTAGAGATGGTTTGGAGAAATCCGAATATGTGAAGACGTGATGACTAATCATTAAACACTACGGGTTACGTGTCAAAGCATGTGGAGATGTTTTGATGTGAAGGTAAGTGGGCGAGTTTGATACCGCTTATAGCTTATACTTATGTACTATAGCTACAGTGGTTTTTTTTCCAAAAATAGTGTGTTTTTTGAGGCGGAATCTAAAGGTCAATTGTAGTAAAAATGTACCGAGTTTAGCTGTACCGACCAAAATCACATGTGACTATTTCCCTGTGCGTACTGTCTCTCGCGAATAGACCAGAATTCAAAAAACACATGCATAAATCATAAGCAACAGTCCAAAAGAACCCACCCA
Organism: Bonia amplexicaulis; assembly: GCA_036346245.1. Taxonomy (NCBI): domain Eukaryota; kingdom Viridiplantae; phylum Streptophyta; class Magnoliopsida; order Poales; family Poaceae; genus Bonia; species Bonia amplexicaulis. The sequence continues at coordinate 18,696,726 of CM070746.1, forward strand.
GTATTCTTAGCTCATCAATTATGTCAATTGAAGATTTTATATATTATATGGTGCTGCATAATTGTTTGCTTTTTGTTGGTTATAGGACTCCAAAGCTAAGTCATGGTGAGGCGGACGAGACCGGGGCTAAGTTAGGAGATCTTAGGTCTAGAACGGTCAAGAGATTGGGACTAAGCAAGAGAGTTGAGGTCCAAAAGGATTAAGGTATTGACAGAAGATGACTGAAACTAACGGAGTGGTTACAAGTAGAAAAGACAAGAAACCAAAGCGAGAGCTACTGGTAGTAGGCATGACAGGCAGCAGCATGGTGGATTTGGACTAAGCTCACGAAGGAGCTAAAGTCCAAAGTGGTTAAGGAAGCCGGGTGTCGTCATTGTGTATGAAGAGGCATGTGACGTGCCAAGTGACTTAGACCTATTTGCAAGCAAAAATAGTTTGGTGGGATCTGGACGTGTGAGAAACTCAACGGTAAGTCATTGGGGCCACATGGAGTCGAAGATGAAGTAATGGATTGTTTCAAGGCGAAGAAAGCATGAAACTTTATGAAAAGTGGTTTAAAGGCAAAACAATCTTTTTGCCCTAAACTTAAAAGTTGAGACTTGATCAAACCACGGTGCGAGAAGGTGCAAGAGAGGTGATTTAGGTCAATGATATACTACAAATATTAAGTAGATTAAGTGTTGATTCACTAGTGGATTAATGGTTGTATACACTTTGAGAAGCATGCATTGTGTGTGTAAAACTTGGCACGGTGTTAGATTAACAGATTAGCCTATATAAGTGGATAAAATCTAACTAGATGTGTTGGTTATAGCTTTTTGTGAACCTCCATATATAATGAGGGAGGTGTGTTGACTTAGAGCTAAGTTTTTGAGAAACTTGTGCTGAGCCAAATAGAGGAGGTCAAGGTTTTTGGAGAGAACTCTTGAGATATGAGTTGTGGCTTTTGTGCTTGAGCTTTCTGTCATTCTTAGATTTTGTGAGTACCTGTAAATATTCATCTCTAAATATCATAGATATCCAAAATTCGTCCAAGTTTTTCTTCTCTTTACTTAAGTGTTGAAATATTGATTTGGCTTGATTTTTTATGTTTCCTTCTTCACTCTTAATCTTTCTTTCTTTCAAAGATATGTAAATGATTGAGATATCTCTTGAAGACCAGATATCATCCATCCACCCTCCTTTGTAAGTTCTTGGATTTGTCTGATTTTAACTTAAAAAAGAGTGATTTTAGGGTTTTTGATCTTAAGAGTATTTGGATTAGTTATTGCTATAATTTGAGAATGCTAGAACGTGTGAAAAATCATTCTTAGCCATCTTAGCTTGATTTCTGCCACGAGCTCCCCTCAATCACGGTTTTCGTATTTTGCCCGATTTTGATGTAACCTTTCTTAGAATCAAGAAAGGTCAATTCTGAACTTCTTAGGTAATCATGACTATTGGAGTAAAAGACTACGAGAAACTTGAGGAAAAAGTTTTGGAGAAACCGATATTTTTGAGGCTGCTATTCAACCCTCCATTCTAGTCACCTTCTCAGTCCTACACAAACATGACTGTGAAATACTTTGTTGGTGAAACTTTCATTGGTGACCAGGGTGGAAATCTTTCATTGCCAATTTAGCATTGAAATTGCATGATCAAAAAGACAATTCGACAAACCACTCTAAGGTGTAGTCATCTTGTCAAATGCAGAAAGTGAAGCGATTGCTTCCCCAGTGGTCAAATACAAGCAATCCGACCTGAAATGATTGTGAGCATCATTTGCTCGTTGTATTTTCTCCATCACCTCTCCAGTTGGATTCACAAGTACAAGCTGCAAAAGAGAGGAAAAAGGGTTACTTTGCGACATAACTATGTTGATAGCTTGCGAACTAGACATGAATCTTTTCATATATGATGAGTATACCTCTAGGCCACGCTTCTCTATTGATTTCTTTATGTCGGTCAGGAACGCTATACCACTTGTGTCAATTGCAGGGACAGCTGAGAAAAAAAATGATTTTACCACGTGTTAGTGAAAATGCTACTGAAAATACTAAAATTGGTACGAAGCACCATCAACTAATTTGAAAAATAGCATTTTTAATGCATTACAAAATGGCCTTATCTTGCATTTTCTTAGTTCCAAGTGGGAAATTAAATTTTTGCAAAGCCATCTTTTGCAAACCTGCTATTAGTTACTATTAGAAAGCTAATACTGAACTACATGCATTTGACATTCAATGTTATGGAAATCATCAATCCATATTGTTCTAGTGAGCTCCAGTTAAAGATAATAAAAATGCTACACAGTGAAGTAAATGAATTTTTTCTTTAAAGTGACAAACCTGATAGATCCAAGATTACGAAATGGAGTTCAGTTTGTTTATTCCCTGAAGGACTCTCTTCCTCTATCCATCTTTTAATCCTACAAACCGAAATATTGCACAAATATTTATCAACTTCTCTACAGTTCGATTTGATATTTCTTTCTTGTCCTAGAAGTTGTTTTACCTTTCATTCAGATAATTGGTGTTTGCAAAGTTTATAGGAGCCTCAAGTGCCAGGATTAAGAACCCAGGGACTCTCTGAGCCTCCTTGTACTGATGGAGGTTCCGGTAAATATCGGTTCCCTTAATGTTCCCTTGAATCATCATTTTTGGCCTTGTGATTTGCAACAATACCCTAAATATAGATATACCAACCTGCAAATTTGAAAAATTTAACCACCAACCAATTAAACCAAAACTTTCTCTACAGAACAATCAGTATTGTCTCAACAATGATGTTTTGGTTACCGCTATCGCAAGGCCTTCTTGGACCGAGATGAAGATGACACCAGCAAATGCACATAAACACACGAGGAAATCCATTTTGTCCATCTTCCAGATGTGGTATGCAGCAGGGAGATCGATTAGGCCAATGACAGCAGCAATTATGACTGCTCCAAGAACAACATTCGGTGTGTACACGAACAGTGGCATGAGGAACAATAGTGTGACCATAACAGTTAGTGCCATGATCACATTGGAGATGGCAGTCTTGCAACCGGCATTGTGGTTCACAGCAGAGCGAGAGAATGATCCTGATGAAAAATAAGAGAGCCATCATTCTTTCTACCTTGGTGTTGATCTTAGGATTTTACAAGGAACACGAGAGAAGATTGGACACTGTTTTGGCCACAAATGAACGTACCTGTTGTTACATAGCACGATGTACATGAGCCCACAATGTTCATCAACCCTATGGCCATCATCTCTTTGTTGCCATCTACCTGGTAGTCCTTGAGTGAAGCGAACGTCCTACCAACTGCTACTCCTTCCTGACAGAGTGAAATTCAGTGCGCACCAGATTAGCAGTGATACTGATTCTGAAGAAACAGTGCAGTTACTTAATTATAATGAACAACGTCGCGGAATATATTAATTTTAGACAATAGACATGCATGGCACGCACAGTATAAAGTTATATGATGATAGGCATACCGTAAGAGAGATGATTCCGGTGATAAGGCCGGTCTTTATGGTAAGGCCTAAATATGCAGTATCAAAGATTAGTTTGTCCCATGAGGGACGATTCAGTCCACATTTGAGCTGCCCAATCTGCGGTGAAAAGATCCAGGCATTTCTTGATTGCCATCATGTTGCAAACATGAGTAGTAAATTTACATTTCTTTCGGTTTTGTTGATTGCTTACGATGCTAATGCCATGGTTCTGAGCTTTTAACAGGAAAACAAGCAGGGTGGAGATGATAACAGATGCCAAGGGAGCACATGCTGAAATCCAGAAAAGCTTTGGCCATCTCATGCTCTGCATACACAGACAATAAGATGAATATATACTACTGTACTGGAATTCAAATAAATAATTGCAGAATGGAAAGAGATCTAATTTACGTTCTGAAATGAACTTTTCTCTGACATAACTAGTACCATCTATATTTCCAGAATAGCGCTACAACATGCAGCTATGTCATTTATGTATTGAGCTAATTTTGTCGCCACCAGCATTAGCTATGAAAATCAGGCTCAAGACCAGTACTGCCTACTAATTTTCATTTGAAAAATTAACAATGCTCTGCGGAAATTTGGTTCAACTCCATAGCCGAGGAAATGTAAAAGAAGTACAGAACAGAGATCAGACTTTCCCCCCCGCTCATTTCGGCTTAAGTTTTTGGTTTCTAGCTTATTTTTTAATATTCATAAATTTCGTCTTTTTTCTGAACTTTTGGCTTTTTTAGCTTTTTTGCCGGTTCGTTTTTTTCCGTATTCGTTTTTGCCGGTTTTTTTCTCGTATTCGTTTTTGCCCGTTCTTTTTTCCCCGTATTCGTTTGCGTTATCCGTGATGAACTAACATATTTTTTCTAATTTTAAATTATTTTAATTTAATTACGCCAAATAAGCCACCTTCAGCTACAGTGTAATTTCAGCTAATTACAGTATAATTTTAATCATAAACCACTATTTTTCAGCTCAGCCATGCGTGCCAAAGGGACTTGAATGGTGTGGATATCGTTTTTATCTTTTGCTACTTGTAAGATCGTTTTCATGAGGAATCAACCGTCTTGAGAGGGCACAACACTATTCCTCTATAGCTAGCATAGAGCAGTAGTTGCATTAAATCACCTTGGGGCGCGTCACTCTCGCAGTCAGCACCTACATATTCAGCTGTTTGTTTCTTGTCAACAAATGCAGGTTCAGTTGATTAAAACGTCACTAGTTGGAAAGCAATTGGTTTAACGTCACAAGGTTCTTCATCACATATGACCAGTGTTGACCACCACGCGTCATATGTATTAATGCTCTGATATTCAAAGAAAGACATACATATCCTTCCATGGATGGTCGAATACGCATCATCTCACGCATGACTTCACCAGCATGCATGATTACCTCCCCTGGCACGTACTCGTTGTTCCTGGAATTTTCTGTCATGAGGGGCTAGCGGTTCAGGCTAATGATAGGCAAGCTAACGACACGGACACACAACTACTTGCCGATTGATGTCACGCAGCAACTGCAGACAAAGTAAAAGCGGACAGAACCAAACACAAATTAAGATGCTATGATCAGCACCACGCACGCATATTGGTAAACCTTTTTCCTTTCTCTTTTTTCTTTGTTTTTGAAAAACGAAGCATATTAATTAGTAACGTCGAAGTCAAGGTTACACGACAAATTAAAGGGGAGAAGGCGAGATAGCGTACGTACCACATGCCTCGCCGCCAGCAGAAACACCAGGAAGCACAGCCCCATCAGTATCGTCTGCCACGACCACTGCACATACGCACGCACGCACGTACGGACACGATCCATTAGCTAGAGCTTAAGGGCGTTGCACACGTGTACGCGTGCATGATGCGCGGCGACTAGATAGATATGCGAGCGCCGCACCTCCTTGGTGTGCTGGAACACGGAAGCCATGACGGGCACAAGCCCCATCTCCGAGGTGAAGTGCACGATGCCGAGCAGCGCCTTGAGCTGCTGCAGCGACACGATTACCGCCGCGCCGGCCATGAACCCCACCAGCGTCGCCTTCGACAAAAAATCTATGACGAAACCCAGCCTGCATGCGTGCGCGCGCAAAATATTGTACAATATAGGCAGGCATATTATATATGCATGCTCACGCACGCATGCGTGGATGTTTGTATACATGGCGAGTACGTATGAGTAGTTGACCTTAGGATGCCGAGGGAGGCCTGGACGAGGCCGGCGAAGAAGGTGGAGGTGAAGGCGAGCTGCAGGAAGAGCAGCGGCTCACCGGCGGGGCTGACGGCCTGCCTCAGCATGGACCCCATGATCAGCGAAGCGATGGAAACCGGGCCGACGGCGAGGTCCCTCGAGCTCCCCAGCACGGCGTACACCATCGGCGGCACAAAGCTTGAATCTACATACATACATTACGTACGTGCACAACGGCATGATTCGAAGTGAACATATATACATGTACAGGCAAGATACTGGAAGGCGTACGTACACAGCCCTATGATCGGGGGCAAGCTTGCCAGCTTCGCGTAGCTAATACCCTGTGAACTAAGAGTACATTTGGTCACACTGTTCGCGGAAAATCGCGCAAATCTTCCAAAAATAGAAGGTGCAGCAGGAAAGAATTAAGGTATGTACAGACTAGCAGTTCATAGCTGGATGTTTAAATACTACGTGCGTCAGTGCGTGTGTACTGAAAAGGAAATCAGTAAATGTACAGATAAAAAAGAACCAGGTATATATGGATGCAGTCTTAGTTGAGCTTGGAGTTGGAGGTATGGATGCATGCCTGAGGAATGGCGAGGCTGGCAATGGTGAGGCCGGCGACGAGGTCGGACTTGAAGAGCGAGAAGGAGTAGTTGGGCACCCAGTCGAGGATGGGGAAGAGGTACTTGACCGCCATGAGCCATTTCACCGTCAGCGGCTGCCCCTTGAAGCTCCGGAACGGGTCATCCGGGAAGAAGGTCTCCTTCACCCTCGCCTTCATCTTGCTCGCCGTGCCCTGCGGCGGCGGCACGGCCACCTTGTGCACCGCCATCGCCGTGATCTCCGGCGCCCCCGTCCCTACACCTTCCCCCAGTTGGCTCTTGTTGCCAGTGTAACCGTAAGCACCAGTCATCCCCACCATGTGAGATTATTGCTAGAGCTTACAAGAGCTAGACTGCTGAACTCACAGTGGGTGTGTGTGAGATGGGCCTAGCTTCTCCAAGGCAGATATAAGAAGAGGCTAATAGCTACCAGACAAGAAAAGTGGTACGCAACTTGCGAAAGGTGACACAAGGGGGGTAGGGTAAGGGGCGCATAATAAATTGGTTGTTTTCCTCAAGGATGGGATCCTTACATTTGATACCACCATCCTTGTGAGAGAGAAACCTACACCACTTTCACTTTAACGTCACAATTGCATGATAAATAAATGCAATTAGTAATTAGTTTAGTAGTAGTAATACAGTAGTACATTTATTTCCCCTTAGCTAATAAATGCATGAATGCAAAGTCCTTAATTAGTGAAGAACCATCATCACTCAGTTATGGTTCTTGCAGAGAGGAAAGAAGAAAAATCAGTGTTCAGTAATGCATCACCCCAACGGCCTAACCTATACACTATGATCATGCATGACCAATGTCAAGGAAAAATTTTCTCACTTGGCATGCGTATGTTGTATAGGGAAGTGTGCAAAGAGTCAAACTGCAGAGGTTATGATGTTAGTGAATATACTCTCATCAACTTGTGGTTGGGGCAAATGGAAAAAAGGAACTTTTTCCTTGGAAGAAAGAAAAGATAAGAGTTGAGATAAGGAGGAAAATATGATTATCTCAATGAAATTGTTGGACCCGATATCATAATTAAAGGGGATGAATGATGCATTCAAATTCAATGGCTCAAAAGTATTTCAAAACTTCCACTCCACTATAGAGAGAGCGGTTGGACCAGGTCGAGCGGTATGATTGGAGTCCGGTTGGACCGTAGGCCTGAGGCGGTATGACTGTATCCCTGATCCCAGAACAGGAAATCAGTCCGAGCCAAAACCCAAAAAGATACAATCTCTAAAATATATCTTCAAATGATATAAGACTTTGCACACCTTGTTGAGGATCTTAGAAACCTAATCCACTCATGGATAGTATGGATCTTAGTTAAAGTTTTAATATTTCCTCAAGACAAGTAAGGTTACATCAAAACCAGGCAAAACTCAAAAACTCAAGGTTGGATGGCTAAGTTGGCTCTAAATAAGTTTCCATATGTCATACCAAGCACAAGCATTCAAAAATTTGACGCTAAAACCCTCAGTGGCAGAGCTAGGATTTAAATGGTGGGAGTGCGAACTTAAGACACGTCCGTTCTAAGACAAGTTCAAACGACATAGTACGAAAGTTCAATGTAGCTAACTAAGCAATTATTCAAGTATTATTCACCTATGCTATTTCTTAGCTTGTTAGGATTGATCATAACTCCTGCAGCTCTCTTTGGGGTTTTGATTCTTGAGATCATCCTTTTAAATCTAAAGGCCAAAAAGGAGCAATTTACTTTCTAGTGCTCCAGACCAATCTATATACAACAATCTATGACTATCATGAAAACCATCCCATTGGAGCTAGTTGACACATGAATATCAGGAAACGATCTACCAGCATTCAAGATTCAAGAAGCTAATTGACATCAAGGACTTAGGTGTATAGAAGAACTAGGTGGTAAAAAACAAGGCACGATAAGTCAGGAACGTAGGGGACCTGGCGAGGCGGGTGTACACGAGCTGCTTGGAGAGCTCCTGGCATTTCTCGATAGTGGGCGGGTCAACGACGTGCTGCTTGTTCCTCTCAATAAGTGTCTTATGATACTGTAAGATCGAGGAGGCCGACAAAAGGGGATGAATAGTCGTTTCTAAAATTTCTCTTCATAATTAATTCTATTTAAACTATTTGGCTAAAACCAAGAATATAATGAGCAAGCTTAAATTAAATTGGTTTTAGCACAAGCAAAACCTAAATCATGTCGACAAAAGATTTTAAATTCTTCTTATTTTTCAATACCTTCATATTTAAAATGTTACATATTTGCAGTCGTTGATGCCCTTCTCACGACTCTACACTCTCCAGCCGGCCTCATGCTAGAATCGCCGCTGCTGTCAAATCTTCCCTTCTCGCTCCACTCCAGCGACAAATTGAGCACCGTCAACCCCCTCCGCTTCTCTCTCAATTTTGCACGAATTCCCTCAAGAAAATTTTTTCTCGAAGGTTCTCGGGTCCCTTGGACTACAAGGTGATTGGACAATCTCCTAAAATAACCATGGACGGGAGGAAACCCTAAAATTAACTGGTCTCAGATCGAGTTTCAGAGAGAGAGAAAAAAAAAGACTCGGTTGCAAATTAACTAGAGTACTATACGGCGTATGCATTGGCAGTTTGGCACCGAATTTGCACCAGTGATATCTGCACAGCGCATCTCATATCTGTTGGTACGCCATTGGTGGAGGCACTACGTTGTCATCCTATCCAGCAAGGATGGATTCGAGCAAGGAGAAAAGAGGTGGATGCAGAGGATTGGAATATGCATTCACGTCCAGCTTTACGCAAAGCGCGGCGATGTGCGTGGGCTCCCGGGTATATTTTCGTGGGTGGGGCGGCCTGCTCGACATGACCGCAGGAGCAGTGGATTCCTGTATCGTCCCATCGCAGCCTCGATCCTGAAGAAGGTGGCAAAAATATGAGATAAACACGCGAAACGATAGCTAACTGATAGAAGATGAAGAATAAGACATGATCTAAGAGAGCCAGATCGAGACGTCGAGCTGCCTTTCGCGTAGAGAGCTTTAATAACTTTGAAGATGCGTGGTCGTCTAGGAACTGCCATCGCCGGGTAGTAGAAATGCGCTTCGTTTTCCAAGCATGTAAATGCAGAATATTTCCGTGTATTTTGTTGGTTGTGCGGTGTAAGGAGAACGTGTCGTAGTTTTCTGCACTTGTGCATCGCTGTTCTAGCATAAAGCGGGCAATGATCATGGTTTTTTTTCTGGCCGAAAATCGGCCGGTAACCGGTATTATTGGGTTTATCGGTAATCTTATAGAATTCTATAATGGTTTTGAAAATTTCATTTTGCATGAATTTTATCAAATTTAGAAGGAATTTTTACCAAAATTTGTTTGAAATTTTAAAGTTCAAATTTTGTTTGAATTTTTCGTACCGAATTTCTCTGAAAAATGAAAACCGGCTAAACCGGATTTACCGGTCCCTCCGGCTAAAAATAAAAACCGGTAGAAAAACCCTGGCAATAACTCGAGAGAGTAGCACCAACTTAAGCCGAATTACAGAATCAATTTCCTTCAGAGTTCAGAGTAAGAGAATGACGGCGCGCGTTTAATCGTTCCGTGATAGTTTAGTAATTGTACGAGCAACACGTTCATAGCTAGGTGATGGGCTGACAGGCTCAAAAGCAAGCGGCAGATGCAGTGAAAAGGAAGCACGTCAGGTGCACTGTGTGCAGACTGCAGAGCGCACTGGAGCTACACGATTTGGCATTCCCTCCCTGCAGAAACACGGTGCCATATATGCCAGTTCGATCGACGTCGGTTTCCGGAGTAAAGCCACCGGACAGATGCCAAGGTTGAAGATAGGGCCGAGGGTTTCCCCCAGAATCGCCGCTTATCACGTCTTCCTTTTCTTTTCCTTTCTTTTTTCTAGCTAGCATTTGGATCGCTAACGTAGCTATGGCTGTGCTATGCCGAGAAATGCTCATATCATATGCCCTCTGCATGGCTGACCACGGCGGATCACACCGAAACATACGCATACAACACGTTGCCGGACAAGGAAGTGGCAATACGTACGTTTACCGACTGCTACTACGAAGTTTGCTTGGATTCACTGATCGACATCGTACGGAGCTAGGGATCATGCATGCGCTTGGAGCAAGCGACCACACGAACAGCACCGTCTGTGAATTAAATTGCTCCCTGTCGTGACTGCACCGACCGGCATCGATGATCGATCATGTCTTCGCCTTCGATCAACACGGCCCCGTGGGCCGACCTCCTGCCGGACCTGTGCGACCTCGTCGTGGACCGCCTCGACGCCTTCAGCGTCCTCCGCGTTCCGGCCGTCAGAAGAACCTTCGATCCGCGCTCTCATACTCAAATTGTTCATCTTCCTCCTCCTTTTCTTCTTCCTCTTACTCTTCTTCTCTGCCACAATCCTGAGTACATTGATACTCCTGAGTAGCGGATATATTTCAAGAGAACAGAAGGAGAAACTTGAGAGGAGAAATTAAATAAACAAGCAGTTTCGAAACATTGAATTGAGACGTTGGAACTCCAAGGTCCTTTATCTTGCCGTGTAAGTCGACATCCAGTACGTCGTCGGCTGTCCAGTGGCGGAGCGACGGCAAGCGGCGGCCATGGAGACGTCGTGCCATCGGCGGTGTTCGCCATGGTCGTCAATCGGTTCTCTGACCCTCTCCTGGTCTCCATGAGACGTCCGATCACAGCTGTGTGGTCCAGATTGGCTAGGAGAATAGACTTGGGGGCACTAGCCTGTTTGACCCTCCAGATTTGGACCGCGGAGCATATTCGCGATCGTGGGCCGCTCGATAAACAATGTGCGGCTCGGATCGAGTGGGACAAGTTTTGTTATGGAGGCACTTTGTCACGAGGAGCGCTTGCGTTATTCGGTATTATCCGTTTGCAACTTCCAGATTTGGATCGCGGATAATATCCGGGATCGTGGGCCGCATCCATGCTGTGCGCCTCAAGGTGGGTTTTTTTTAACCGCAGCCGATATATCTGTGATGGTTTTTATATGAATAGATTGAATGTCGATTAATTATTTTAAAAATATTTATTTATCTAGAAAAGTTATAAGTTATAAACCGAAAAATGGCATCGGACTAACCAGCAGTCGATGGTTTACAACTGCGTTGACAGTGCTGTCTGCTGGGCTATGTCGGGCCGGCATGGCACAGGCCCGGTCTAGACACGGTCCATTTCGGCACGGCAAATAAACAGGTCGTGCCGTGTCGGTCCACCTGGTAGAGTTCGAGCCAGCACAAAGCCTGGCGTGTTGCGTCTTGCATGGTTGGCTGATTAAGCGTGGAAAAAGAGAAAAAAATTTAGAAAATTATATAAAATTAAGAAAAAAATAGTAGAAAAATTTAAAAGAATTATATAAAATTATAGACATCGTTAATCATCAAGATAATTATTTCAATGACATAATAATCTTTATTAACTTGTTTAATTACACAGCATGACTGTCTCGTTAAAAACTTTGCCAAGTAAAAACTCAACTTGAGCAAAAATTGATAAAGAAAAAAGAGTACGGCCTATAAATCATTCCAGACTCCCGATGTAGTAGATCTTGTTCTTTTTGTATGTGTACTCTGGGTTGTGGATGCACTCGTTGAGCCAGCAGAAGATGGACCTAGCGGTACTTCTTCCAGCTGTACAGTGTGTTGTGGATGTCCACCTTCTGCGGATGGATGTGCCTCTTGAAAGAATTACATATCCTCTGCCGTAAGGACGAATTCGGAGAGTTGGAAATCGTAGTTCTCCGTTGAATCAACTTTAATTCATATATTAACTTACTATTGAATCAACAAATAATAGCAACAAATTAAAATAAGGCAGCGCTATTAGTCTATTACCTCCTTTGCAGCTCTCCGAAGATTCTTCAAAATTTCTGAATTTCTCACTAATTTTGCCAAATTTGCACAAACACAACCGGATTTTTCACAACTAAATAGATAGATGAGAGTGAGGTTCAAGGTATGAAAAATGGAGGCCGGATGACCCCCTATTTATAGGGGAAAAAACTCGATATTTTTGTTAATTTTTGGCTATTTTTTATTTTTTTTATCTTCAACGATAAAAAAACAGCTATTTTCACGGATCATACTATGCCGCTCCTTGTCCAGGCATGGCACAGTCCGCAGGCCGTGCCAGCACAGCCCAAGAGCTAGATGGAATGATGGGCTGCGGACCGGCGGGCTGATCCGGCCCAGTCACGTGCGATGTGACACCAAAGAGGATATTTGCTTGAAATCGACGTGGGCCGAGGCAGTCGTACTGCAACTTTATTTTGGTTGCGGTGCTCGGCCACTCGGGCATTTTTGCCTCCGCGCACGCGGCGCACAAGGGAAAACGGGCACGTGCCCTGTCGCTTCCGTTCGGGCCAGTGGCGCGGCCGGCGACGTCTGGGCCTCTCCCCTCATTTCGGTTGCGGGCCTCGGCAGATGGGCACCGCGTGCCAGTGGAACCATCTTTCGGCCGTTCTCCGTTGCCGTGCCCCGCAAATCGAAGGGTCTGAAGGCGCCTACCTCCTGGGCATGTCCGGCTACGATACGGCCGTCTTTGATCTGGAGCTGGGAGGTGACGGCTCAGATGCCGATGTGGTTCCGGCCAGATGCCGATGTTGTTGACTGATCAGTTGTTACTGTGAAGCGTCACGAGTCATTGGCTTCCTGTACCTTTTGTAGTTTGTATCTTCAGGCATTATTCCACTTCATGCAATTTGCCAATTTGGTTTCTTCGATTAAGTGCATGAAATGAAGAAAAAAAATTGCGAGATTTGGCGTCTAAATCATTCTGGTTGTTTTTTGTTTCATTCTAGTCAGGAATTGGGAACGGAAAGAAATAAGCTGCCAAACGGAAAAATGATGTGATAGAATTACAATTTTGAGATGAGTATTCAGATTCATAACTGATGCTAAGGCAGTCTGATTGAACCATCCTACATAATTTTACCAATCGGGTACAAACCAGTACTGCCATTCTCATAAAATAAAGTAATGCCTTGTTTACACAAGAATAGACTACCGTATGGCTATAATGTAGAGAAGAAAAAGAAAAATAAAGGATTAAATACTAGTCTTGTTTAAGGACTCCAAAGAAAAGGCAGCACCGGGGTGAGTGTCTGATACTGTCGGATGTGATGTTAGTATGTACAGGACCCATATATGGAGGCACACCAGGTACACCAAGGCCCAAACTTGTGCCTTTGGATTCCGCCTCAAGAAGATATGGCCAGCCGAGAAGATGGAATCGAGCTGTCGGATCGCAGATCCCAGTTGCCGCTGTCCAGTCCGTATCCTGTCGCGCAGCCTTGGCGAATATGATTCTTGCCATGTACCAGCTTCAATATCTATCTTTGACGACGAGCTCGAAGAAGCCAATGATGAGGCATTATTGTCAAGAAATCTAGAAACTGCCTGTAGATGATGATGGACAATGTTAGCCCCCTTGTATGCTCTTTTAATTGAGTAAATTGACTATATGACTCTTCTCTAAAAAAGACTGTATTTTACCAATATATTTTCTATGCTGACTTCAAAACAGTGGGTTTATATGTACAAACCTCAATTCTCAGTAACAAAGCTGCCTTCTCTGAAGATAGGGACTCAACCTAAAAAAAATATTTGAAGCTCATCACTTCATAAGCATACAGCACATTGTTGTGAAGATATAGCAACAGCTGGTTTCTCCATGTAAATAATGGCATTTTACTCAGATGTCAACCATTTCTTATATGTTAAAGAATTGTTTATTATTAACCACATGGAGTTGATAAGTTCCCTAGCTCCATAAATATTACCAATGAAGGGGGGAATGTCGTTTCACTTTCAGTAGCAGAAAAGAAGGATATCCAAATTCTATCTGAGCAAGATCAGTCAGGCAAGTTTTCACTGTAAAGATCAATTCGGATTTAAAAAAGAAGATACTGAAGTCACAAGACATGCTATAAAACATAAACATTTTCCAATCACAAGTCAGGAATTTAACACAGGATGTGATAAAACAAGTGGGCACATATAGCGAACTAACCTGCATTTGTTTTTGAATCAACCGATCAGTGAGTTGATCAAGCCTCTTCTTGAGTTCAATTTCCACCTCTGTAGGATGCACCATGTCTCTTCTTGTCAGCTCAATGTTTTCTTCAATCTTCCTTGCCTATGGGTTAAAAAAGTGACCACAATTGGTTAACTTTACTATTTTCTGCAGAAAAGAATGTAAAATACTCAGCTCTCTTGTACAAATGACCCTCAGCCTATCAGTACTGGATTCGAAAAATGAAATACTCCGAGATATCACAACACATGCACAATTAATTTTATAGAAAAAGTAGACAGCATGAATGCCCTTACTTCCAGCTTATATTTTATCTCCCTGTCCCTTTTATCATTTAATCATGAAACAAACATATGTGCAATAATGAAACAATATAAAGGTCATTTGAGCTATGTGTCCAAAACCAGATCAAATGGGATGACTTCAAAACAGTGAGCTAGTTGGGGCACCACCTGAAAGAATTCTGAACAGTTCCATGCTAAAGCACAGAACAATTATTGCCTAAAGTGCTTTGCAGAAAGAGTTCCTGGATCAACGCACAAATTAACATAAATGAACTAATAATTAAAGTTATAGTCAGGAGAACCTACCTTATCCTTCAAGCTGACAACCTTATCACATGTGAGAGTGTATTCTGCATCAATAATTTCTTCTTCCAGCTTGAACCTTCTCAAGGATTCTATCTAGACAAAAGTTCAATGAAGTTACAAATAGTAAAGACGAGAGTTTTCCAAGTCAATCACATCTCTACTAATATAAAAGGGGAGTTTGTTCATTCACCCCTCCCCTTCCACCACCCAAAAAAAACTGGCTAAAAAACCACCTAAAAACCAGTTTTGCACGTATAAAAAACCCCAGCCAACCCCTTAAAAAAACAGAAAAGAAACTGAACGGTTGCCACCACACAAAAAAGTGCAGTACTCCCACGCCAACCCACCCACCGACAGGCCTTCCACGCCCGGCAACGACACCCTTCCTGTTGAACGTCTTCTCCATGACCCGAGTGCCGATGCCGATCTGGACGAATGACGGCGGTGCGATCTGCAAGGTCGTGCTGTCATCCGCCCCCGGCTCCCGCGCCTCCTGCGTCGCCACTACGATCACCGGCAACCAAAGGACGATCACCGTGCGCTGGCCTGGACAGGATCCCTCCGCCTGGTCATCCGTGACTATGCCGTTCGATGTTCAGGACATCGTTTTCCACCATGGCGAGCTCTACCTGCTCGACGCCTCGGAGCAGCTGCACCGCGTTGCCGTCCATGAGCCCAGCATGCACGTTGAGCACTGCTAGATCAAGCTGGCGAGGCAAGTCAAGGTCAGTATTGAGAGCCAATACCTGGTGGAGCTCGACGGGAGCCTGCTCATGGTCTGGCGGTACCTCGTTGGGTGCTACACGCGCGCTACGCCATGATGACGATGACGCGTGTCGGCGGTGGGCGCCCGGCGTGAACAAGCGTGTCCTCATCGTCGACAATGCTTGCTGCAAAGCCTTCCCTGCCGACGATGGCACGGATGTCGTCGACAACAGGCAGTTCTGCTTCATTGACAGCAGTGTGGATTGGTCCACCGTTGTCTGGGCTAAGGACGACATCGTGCGTACTCACACCAACTGAAATATTTAGATCACTACCCCCAATGAAGCATGGCCCTGTTTGGTATGGCTAAAGCTTTCGAGTCTACATGATTTGATGTTTTTTCTTCTTGATGCTACTGCTTTTCACAGCCATACTCGTAGTACTATTCAGCGCAACAATTAATTGATGGAATTATCCTCACAGGTTAATTAGCAAGCTGGCCGGATTGAAGATTGGAAGACTGCATGCACGAGGGGAAAAGAAGGTTTAAAATGTCTCCTTATCAGCATGAGATGTATGCACAATCTTGCTCTGGTGGTATGGTGATGCCACTTGGGGCCTTTTACGCCTTGTTTGTGAGTCGTATATATGAACATGTGCGTATCATCAGCATATTGCACGAGTAATTTATGCATGTCATCTTTGATTTGTGTGCTTGAACTTTTGCCTTCAATGAAACAACATAGTATTTTGTCAATTGCCTATAGAAGCACAGGGCACCAAGGAACAAGGAAGAGAAACATCATAGAATTGCACACGTTTCCAATGCCTCCGATGCCTACATGCATATCTCCATTCTTGAGGTCACAATGGATCCATCAAGTCCTTCAGGCAACAACTAGGTGAAGGAAGTCTTACATTTATCAGCACATGAATATTAATGGTGAATCGGTATGTAGAAATAATTCAGTTGTCCTTGGGCACATGAATTCCACTCCCTCTTTATATTAGTAGAGATTTTAAGTATTAAGAAATGGAAACCAATTGTGATTTGTAGGTCCTAAAGAATATATTGTTTGCTGATATGTATCACTTTTTTAAAAAACTCTGTTGCAACGTACAGGCATCTTACTAGTTACTATAAAGGCTTGAGCAAGTAGTATGTCTGTAGCATAGGATGTAAGGCCAATAACATCAAATATAATTCAGTTGCTTACTTCATCAACCAAAGGGGCACTTGTCTTCTGTATCTTTGCTATCTTTCTCTTGTATTCTGCTCATGGAATGATAAAAAAAAAGTCACGTACTGAAAAACAAGTGCTGATAGATGGTGAGAAATTCCAAAAAAAAACATGTTATGCTTAAGTCAGTTCAACAAAACCATAAACGAGTCAGCATAATATACATAATTGGCCTAATAATCAGAAACAATAGTGTTGAAATGTCACTACAAAGTTCCAAACCAGAGGGCCTTGAAAAAGAGATCCAAATCATGATCAACTTACTATCTTGAGTAAGAGTCTTCAGATCAACTTCCTCTCGAAGTTGCGCCACTTGATCAACCTAGTCAGAATACCAAGAATAGAACAATTTTGAAAAGTCCACTTAACATTGATAAAGCATTTCATAACTTGCGTAGCAACTAGCAACTATCAAGTATCAGCTGATCCAACTAATTGTTATCAGGGGTTATGGCAGTAGCCTCCCTCTAGCAAAAGGAAGGCAAACAAGAGAACTTAAGTTGCAGATGTAGCTTCGTGCATATGGCTCTAGAGCATGGTCATTCTAGACTACCCAATTCCTAGACTACCCAATTCCAGAGTATACCAATTATATGTCAAGTAATGGCAGCATTTAGGAAACCACCAAATGTTGACATGTGTATTATACACAATCGAGGCACTAGCAAATGCCAGCATTCCCCACATTTAAAAGGGAAGCATAAAAGAAGACAATGTTCAACTAGCCACTAACACCTATGGTTTGGCCCCGCATCTGATGTATTGTACACCAAGACTGTTTACATGTGCTCTTCATTCTTGCTAAAAGCCTAAACAACAATCCACAAATCTTTAAAAATTGGCAGTTCTTGCACTGCCCATGATTTATACATGTCTTGATGTTTCATGACAACCTTATCATTCATAGTGCATATATAAGATGCTAGCTGATTATATAGCTAATCCCCAAACCACAAGTTTTTGTTATAGAACATTCTTTGGAGTAATGTAGAATATGTTGATCATCCAATCATTAATTCGTTGTACTGGTTGATCCAAATCATTATTAAAACTATGCTGGCACATTGATTTAACAGTGTATTAAGCTATCAATTACAACATCACTGTGCTAAAGTGATTGTTTGAGTGGAAAAAAGTAGTAAATTGTGGTGCTCAGCATAACTGTACATGTAGGGGAAGCATGGTCATATATACTATATAGCAATGTGGATGGACAGCCACCTTGACCAAGAAAGAACACTTCTAAACAAGTGGTACTGAGAGAAACTGGTAAACAAGTAATAACCTACACCTGCAGAGTCAACAACTGACCTAGAGAGCAAAGAGGAAGGGGGAAAGACAACATACTTGAACCTCCAAATTCCATTGTTCCCTGGCAAGTGACTTTGCAAGCTCTGCGTTCGTAACCTGCAAAGATCTTCGGTAAGAGTATTGTTGAGACTCAAGGCCAAATACTATTCTCTACCAAAAAGTAAAAAAGGATATATATTGCATTATCTGCAAAGCAGGACAGGAAGAATAGGTGAAGCAAAGTTCTAAAGAGTGATGATACCTCAAGCTTAGCCAATCGTGCAAGGGCTTCCATTCTAGTGCTGTGATGTCGCTGTTTCTCCATCTCCATAGCTTCCATGGATTCAATCATACTACTCTGCAACTCTGAAGCCTGAAAATTAAACATGCAAAGTGTTGAAACAAATGCTGATAAACAATCATCATTTTCTAGAAATCAATCTCACAAGATAACTTCTATAAGACAAAATACCTCACAAATGACAAGAAACAGTTGCAGGAACAAAGCATGGGAAGACAAGCTAAGAATAAAAATGGACAGCACTAGTCACAAAATGAGCATCCAATTAGGCTCTTTGATATCATACAAACAACTCTTTATCTATAAATAATATATGCAAAACAAAATAAACCAAGTCCCCCAATAAAATAAAGTAGTGCAATCCATGGATCATAGTATGAAAATAACAGTGCTAAAAACTCAAAACAGTAATAGAATAAAGATAGCAAGAGCAAAGCCAATCAACATGATTAGAATTGAGTCACCCTGATATTAGTACATCAACTAGATTGTGTTGAATGCCAGAGTTATGAATGCTAATTTTATTGCCACATTCTTTTAAAAAAAGGATAAGCTAAGGAAGCTCACTGACATGGTTGAGATCAGCATAAAGCTGTACAACCAAATGTTCAAGCTGTGCCACTTAAGTCAAAATTTGGGTTGCAAGATGTTGATTCTCACAACGCAGACACGTCCAGGCTAAGCAGAATAGGTCCCACATGACAAGCATAATAACATGTACTCCTGTACTAACCCAACCAATCTGTGAATCACTCACGTAGAGGTAACATTTATGCTAGGGTATTAGAACATTCTCTTTCAGTCCGCTAATTGTGTCACAGAAGATTTCATCACTTCACGAAATCTCTCAACGTACAGAAACATAAGTGAAATAACCATGAAGTAACCTCACCTCCTGTGCCTGTTCCTTCTCGCGCTCGGCGAGCAGCCTCTCTAGGCCGGCTTTCTCCCCCTCGAGTCTCGCCACGGCCTCTTCCCTCTCTGAGATCGCTCGTGCAGCCATCGCAGCGAGCCGCTCGGCCAACCGCCGCCTCCTCTCCTCCTCCGAATCCTCCGAGTCGTCGCTCCCCGACCCATCCGAATCCTCATCGCTCCCGCTCCCACTCTCAGACCTGCCCTTCTCGTCCTCCTGATCCTTCCGATCCGCCTTCGCCTCGGTCACCCCCACAAGTTCACCATCCGCTCGATCCTGCGCCGCGAGAGCCGCCGCCGCAGAGGCGGAACGGCGCGGGGCTGGGGAAGGGGGAGGCGGGGGGGAGCGGTGCTTGGCGGCGAGGCGGAGGCCGAGGGAGGAAGGCGGGTGGCCGGCGGCTGGCTGCGCGAGGGGCCGTCGAGGAGGGCGTCGGCGGAGGGCTGAAGGGCGGCGAGGTTGGAGGCGGAGGGGGACTTACCGAGTGACTCCGCCGCTTGCTGGTCGATCTGGAGAAGACGAGAGAAGAGTTAGAAGAGTTGGGAGTGAGGAGATGAGGGAGTGGGGAAGGAGGGAGGTGCGCTTGCTTGGTGGAGGATGGTTTCAGCGACTTTGAGCTTGGATGAGATCCAGCCCGCCATGGCGCGGGCGGCGCGGCGGCTGCGGTGGCGCGGCGCGCGGAGACGTCGCTACGCGTGGGAATTAGAGGAAGGTCGTCGAATCGACAATTGACAGGCTGCAACCGCCGGTGGTGGCAACCGGCCAACGGCAAGGGGTGCTTGGCTTCCATATTACTCCATTAGTCCATTTGATGCGCCTGTTCACCGATAGATCAAAAATAGAAGGCTGAGATGAAAGATGATGATGCGATTCACCCAGTGATGCACGGCCGCATGGGCAGCCCCCCAGTGATGAAATGACAGAAGTGTAAAACAGACTAAACAAGTGTAAAGCCGAATAGTTTTCAGGATGTTTTGAAAGTTGTAGCTATACAAGTGTCCATGTATGTTTGAAACATGAGAATGCCATGTGAATTTACACTCAAAACAATCTTGTAAACATCCTACATTCTAAACATGTATTACCTTTTTTATTGTGTTGAGCGGCGCGCTATCCATCTGCATATAATTCATGCTCTGGATTGTTCATCATCACTCTCCTGTTATACCCAAACTGTTAATCAATTGCTACTAAAGTGCAGTTTTGCTTGTATGAATTGCGCCCTGAGGGCAGTGAAGCTAGCAATATGCAGCTCATAGCACTTGGAAATGCACTAGGCATCGCTTTAATCGTGGAGAATCTTGATACAAGCTTGCCTCGTGGTGCTGTGCAACTCAATCAGCATGAGTACTACCCAAGAGCAGAATCAGAAGTGGAGCCAATGTCGGGACCTCTGAATTTGCATGGAAGTGTCTCTTCTGAAGGTACTTGTAGCGTGGAAAGTGTTTCTTCCGAAAGCAGTTACCATGCGGCTATAGGCAGAGCCGGCCCTGGGGGTGGGCAGAGTGTGCCACCGTCCTAGGCCTCAAATTTACATAGACCTCAAGTAAGTAATTTATTATTACATTTGTCCACTTTATGAACTTTGAGATATTCTATATAAATTATTTTAGTGCATTGAATATTATCTTCTTAATCGATGTGTATTTATAAGACTATATATACGTATATTAAAATATATATAGAGAGAGTGGATTAGGCCTCCGTATTAGTACTCGACCTAGGCCCAAAAAAACTCAAGAACAGCCCTGGCTATAGGTGCACCTATGAAATAATGGGCTACTCCAAACGACTTTAGTTTCTAAATTATTTTTGTTTTCAGTTTATGTAAAGGTGTGTCTAGATATTATTTAGATATTTTTTCTTAACAATCATCTAAATTTAGGACCATTAGATTAGAGATTCAACGGCTTCTTTTTAAAGGGGGTGATTTTTTTGGAGAAGGAGAATTCGTGACCGTTGGATCTTGGATTTCTAACCCAACGGTCACAAATCTGAATGATAGTTAGGAAGAAAATATCCGTATGATGTTTATTAGTACCCTTATTTAAAATAGAAACCATTTGGAACGTCTTGGTTTCTGATTTTGGTTTATTTTAGCATTTTTTGTTTTTTGTTTATTCTTTTTTCTCTTATTCTTTTGCATTATCTGTGACCATATAACGGATTTTTCAAAAAAAAATGTCTCATTTTTCTCAAAAAAGCTAATATCCCTACAGTGTAATTCTAGATAGAAACCAATAGCTGTAGTCAGACGTTTAAGCTAAAAACTAGTTGGAGCACCATGAATCCGGCAAGTACCAGTGGCCCCAGGTACAAACAGCTCAATGGAAGCATTGGAACTGCAGTCAATGGACACTGGTTCAACTCCTTCCCAGGGGTGGTTCTGGTGAGCACGATGGAGAAAGAACGATCGACGACTTGTCGCCAGCAGCAAGAAGGCAGCTAGTGACGTTGTATAGGCCTGGACAGTATGACATTCTTTATCCCAAGTAGACATATCTCTGTAACATGTGCTTGATTCTGGACAGTTAACATTTGGGTTGTGGCTTGTAAGTTTGTAACGGGAGCATACTGTATGATTACTGACACCTATCTGCTTTTGACCTGGGTTCTGCCATGACTTCAGCAGAATTACATGGGACTGGAAAGAAGTGAGGGTTTACTTATGTAATGCTGTGACTGGTGATTGGTGTTTGGTAATTAGTTTCCGGGGAGTTCGTATATCAAATATCAGTAGATGGTGAAACTGTGGCGTAGAACGTGCCAGACAGCCATGATAATAACAAAAATTGACGTGCAAATGGGCATCTCATCCTTACAAGCCCGCCATGTTCTTCCTATCCAAACTGAAATTAACTACTAACGTGCAAATCATGCACGTTAATCACCATCATATTGTATAAGATGGGCGCGTGAGCATGTGCTCGTTCGAAACTTCGAACGAGCAGCGATGCTTCCTAAATTCATATTTTGAGCTGTTGTTTAATCGTTTGTTACTAAAGAACTAGCATAGCAATGCTAATTTTCTTTGATGCAAAGAAAGAGAGATCTGAATTCTGTAATTGGATCAATCATGCACGTACCAAGCAGAATTCAGAATTCTGTAATTTTCTTTGGTTGGTAGTGAACTCACTGACAGCTGAACCCTCGGACTTCACGGAGCGGATAACGACTGTAGAGGAAACAGCGTTCGTTACGCGCTGCACATGTGGACAAGTAACACCCGATCTGTCATAGGAAAGAATCAATTATCGTATGGATGCTCACTTAGCCAAAGTCACATGGAACTAGTCCATTAAAGTTTTTAATTGTTCGGACCAAAGGCATCATGGATCAGAACAAGGAATCAGAACACGGACAGTACTCCTCCAGTTGTTCGGACCAAAGGCATCATGGATCAGAACAAAGAATCAGAACAGGGACATTACTTAGAGCTTGTTCGTATTGGTTTTTTAGAGAAATCAGAAGTTCAATCCGGTTTTTAGAAGAGGCTTTTTATTCATCTCGTTCATTTCTCACTTTGAAAATAAAGTAGAGGGTTACATACGTATCATTTACCCTCCTCTTCTTTCTCCCATCTCAGCATGCATCTCCATCACTTTCCCACCTCTTCCCCTTATTCTAAAAACCATTTCTTTTAGTCACTACTATTTATTTTTAATCAAAATCTATTAGCCACAGCTAAAAGCTATCACTGTAGTTAATATGAACAGGCTCAGCCGGTTGTTGTATAAATAGGGGAGCAGTACATGAGGTACACGATGCAAGAAAGGAAAGGAACTAACAACACACAGAGAGAATCAGAGAGAAAGAGAGCAAAGCCAAGCAAGGATGGGGCTGCCCCTGCTTTTTCACATCCTTCTAGTCATGGTGATGGCAAGAGCTCCCACGACCCAAGCATGGGGCAAGGAGGGCCACTACATGGTGTGCAAGATCGCCGAGGTAAACGATCGAGCTAAATTCCCACTAGCACCTGTTCTCGAAGATAAACTGATGGCCGGATCGAACTGAAATACTGCAGAGTTTCTTGACGAGCGAGGCCTCGACGGCGGTGAAGGACCTCCTGCCGGTGTGGGCCGGCGGCGACCTCGCGGAGACGTGCTCGTGGGCGGACAAGCAGCGCTTCCGGTACCGGTGGTCGAGCCCCCTGCACTTCGCCGACACGCCAGGAGACTGCAAGTTCAGCTACGCCCGTACGTCGCGCGCCCTCATGCTCTGAACCTTTTTTCCACGCAGTACAATCTCGCCGTTGCACAGTCTCCAGTTATTAGACCGTCTCTTCTGCTACTTCACTACGTCGCGGTCGCACATTAAAGCGTACTTTGTCTTGAGCTAATGGTTAACCAGAGACCTGCGACGACATGCCACGTTATTTCCATGAGTACGTTACGTTCACCCGCTACAGAAGCAACCGATATATCTGGCTAGCCGATAGAGTTGATACGAAAGTGTCCATCTTTGGAGGATCTCGACGAGGGAGTATTAGGTCGGCAGGCAATCTTGAGAGGAGAGGATGCGTGCCTTGCTTTGCTTGTTTGGTTGGGCAAGCAAGTTAGGCCTGCGTAACCGTCCGCGCGCTATAGGGGGTATTCGGCAGAGCATAAGTCGGTTGATTTTTAGTAGCCGCTACAGTATCTAACTTTTAAACGAAGTATTTTCTCAAGACGGGATCTACAGTTAAACATAGTACACGTTAAAACGTAGATTGCATGGTATTTTGGGACAGATAGAACGAGTAGCTGCTTGCTCCTGGCCGCCCGTTTGCCTGAGCAGTGATGCGCACCCTCTGATAAAAACGCTGCGGTCAATCTGATGAACCGATGCAGAATTCGTGCACCATCGTGACAGTTAAAGTTTTCATAGGAAGAGTCAAACATGGAGTAAGAACAAACAAAAGTCAAATGCAAACCGTACCGCATCAGATATTCAGGATCTGTCTCGCGCTTTTGATGTGTACTGCACTGAACTTTGATCAATGACTAAACGAGAGGTCTGATCTCTGATGGTATTATTTTTGCACAGGGGACTGCCACGATACAAAAGGAGAGAAGGATATGTGTGTGGTTGGAGCAATCAACAACTACACTGCCGCGCTGAAAGACTCATCAAGCCCATGTGTGCAGATATCATGTTCTTCTTCCGTCATGCGTTATATGTGCTGAGCACACAGCATCTTACGTGGTTTAATTTACCTATGCTGCTATCAGATGATCCGACGGAGAGCCTGATGTTCCTGGCACACTTCGTCGGCGACGTCCACCAGCCTCTCCACTGCGGCCATACCGCCGATCTGGTGGCAACACCATCGTTGTCCACTGTTTGCCTGAGCAGTGATGCGCACCCTCTGATAAAAACGCTGCGGTCAATCTGATGAACCGATGCAGAATTCGTGCACCATCGTGACAGTTAAAGTTTTCATAGGAAGAGTCAAACATGGAGTAAGAACAAACAAAAGTCAAATGCAAACCGTACCGCATCAGATATTCAGGATCTGTCTCGCGCTTTTGATGTGTACTGCACTGAACTTTGATCAATGACTAAACGAGAGGTCTGATCTCTGATGGTATTATTTTTGCACAGGGGACTGCCACGATACAAAAGGAGAGAAGGATATGTGTGTGGTTGGAGCAATCAACAACTACACTGCCGCGCTGAAAGACTCATCAAGCCCATGTGTGCAGATATCATGTTCTTCTTCCGTCATGCGTTATATGTGCTGAGCACACAGCATCTTACGTGGTTTAATTTACCTATGCTGCTATCAGATGATCCGACGGAGAGCCTGATGTTCCTGGCACACTTCGTCGGCGACGTCCACCAGCCTCTCCACTGCGGCCATACCGCCGATCTGGGTGGCAACACCATCGTTGTCCACTGGTACAGAAGGAAGAGCAACCTTCACCATGTACGCAAAGTTCAACGATAGAATCAAATAAATCGGCCATCGCTTCATTTTGTTTTGTGTATATATACCAAGAAAGCTGATACATGGTACTCTTTTATGGTTTTAGGTATGGGATGTGAACATTATCGAAACAGCCATGAAGGACTTCTACAACGACGACCTAAGCACCATGATAGAGGCCATCAAGCTGAACATCACTGTAAGTGCTCTACACACTGCTGTCTTGCATTGCATGTATCACTTCAGCCTTCACCTTGTTGGTAAAGTTTTGACCGAGTTTTTTGTCCTTCAGGAGGAGTGGTCCAATGAAGAGAAGCAGTGGGAGACGTGCCGTAGCCGAACAAAGACTTGTGCTGACAAGTAAGCTGATGATTTGAATGAATCCAATCGAAGTACTAAGCTTAATCTTCGGAGGCTGACAGCCGAGTTCAAATGCAGGTACGCCCAGGAGAGTGCAGAACTGGCTTGCAATGCGTACGAGGGTGTTGAGCAGGACTCCACCTTAGAAGGTAGTAGATTACAAAGACTAAACTAATTACTTTTGTAATCTTAGTGATTAATTTATGATTCCGTTGGAAGAACTTTGATGTGATCCTCTTGAAATTAAACTGCAGACGACTATTTCTTCTCTGCGCTGCCGGTTGTCCAGAAGAGAATTGCTCAAGGAGGTGTGAGGCTTGCTGCAATACTCAACCGGATCTTCAGTCGGAACAACAGGCTGCAGAGCAGTTGATCCAATAGAAATTAAACAGTCAAGGGAAAGGGATTAGCCTACTTTCCGAATTAGAATAAGACTATCCTGTCCGGTCATGTTAACTTCATCAACCACGATCACACACCACTAGATGTATTTTCCATCCATCAAAGTAGCTTAGGATTGCTACAGTAAATTGCGATTGCATTGTATCCTTACATGACGACGTATTGGCATTGCATTGTATCCATATATTTCTGTTATATTTCAGACTGAACTGGAAAGCAGAAGAAAAAATTACTACTACTATAATCAAATGCATTGAGTGCTTGAGAACATCACGTACTAATCACATCAGTTACCTCGGCATTACTACATCAGTTTACAACGACGAAGTATAGTAAACTCGATCAAGTGGCGATTGTTTTAAGACAAGCCCTTGACAAACTGCACCCTGTTCCTATCACACATTCAGACGTACATTATCTATATAAAAAACAACCTGATATTCAAGATGTCCCTTTCATTTTGAGGGCAAAAAAATCACATAATAACTCTAACAAAGAATTTTTTTAAAAATTCTCATATTAATCAAAAGAAAAAGATAAGGACCTCCACCACCTATTTTGGCAGGGTCAAATTATAACAGTACAGATTAATCATCATATTCTTTCGAGTCATCCTCGGAATCGTCATCTGAGAGGCCCCTGGAAGCGGGCTTAGCGCCATGGCGGCTTGGCGAGGGAGGCGGCTGAGGATGAGGAGGTAGCCGAGGGCGACGCCTGCGATAGCAGTGGCCGCTCTTGGGATAGAGATGGCCGCCGGGAGGGAGAAGACGGAGGCGGAGGTGCCCATCAGGATCGCCGGTGACGACCACGGTGGCGGCGAGAAGTGGGAAGGGGTTGGGGCGTGTACGATTTCGTGGGGTACTATGTTTGGGGAGTAGTGGTTTAAGAGTACGTACAGTGGTATAGACAACGGTAGTCTGTAATATATTTTTTATATCATCTATTAATAGGACTAAAGACAATATATAAATCATAGAACCCTAATTTTCGAAACCTAAAATCCTAATTTTTGAGACCTAAACCTAATATTTTTGAGATAATTTTAGAATATATAAAATTATGAAATCAAGTCTACTATGTGTGGATGCTTGAAAAAATATTTCATAATTTTTGGAGCTCATTTTTATATTAAAAATCCTACAAACAGTACAGTTAAATGAATTTTCGAGTAAAATTTAGAAATAATAAAATTATGAAAAAATTACATAATTAAGTATGCTATTTATGGTGTCTCCAAAAAAATATCGTACTTTTTGAGCTCATTTGTTATATCTAAAAATTCATACAAACGGTACACATAAACAAATTTGTTAATTACAATTAAGAAACACTAATTAATGGGCTAATCGGCTGGTGCACACCCACCGGACGACAGGTGGCCTGCCGTCCGGTGGGTGGCGGTGAGGCCACCGCCGTCTGATGTGGGCGGTAGGTCTACGTGTTAGTCAGACGACGCGCTGTTCTGGTGACCGAATAGCAGAAGTGTTATTTTTATCATTATCGTACGAATATGATTATTTTTGTAAATACGGGTTTAAAATGGTGCCAGAAATTCCGTAGCAGGCATGCGTCGTCTGCTTCCCCGGTACGGGTACGTCGTCGCAGATCGAATCACGGGGAATCGATCCCTTGCGGGAAACAGTTGAGGTCGCTCGCTGTTATCCATGATGGAGAGGTCCACATGCTTCGTAGCGTTGATTGGGAGCAACAAATGGGCTGTCTGTCTTCTTCTTGATCGATGAGCCGCGCCCGCGCGATGTGCAGCATTCATGGCTGATCGTCTCTCTCCATCTCTCCCTCTTCTGTTCGCGCGCGGCGAAGTAGTAAAGCGGAGCGTACGGTGGGCTGACGGGTAGTGATTTCTTTTGTTTTTTCCACCGATTAACGTGGTAGTTTTTAACCTTCAAGAACGAATGTAGTGATTTCTTTTGTTTCTACTTTAATAATATAATAGATATGAGACATAAAATTTCTCAGAAGTACATACTATTGTATATTATGCGGTTTTAGTAGAATAATTTCATATTAAAATATATGACATGAGTATTAATAAAATGTCTACAATAGCACAAATCCTTCTCAACTCATTTAAGCAGAAAATCAAACTGAACATAATGTAACAAAAAGCATAATGCTCAAATTGATGTGATGTGTTTTGCTCTTAGATGTCGGGCTACTGTCATGTTAGAACAAGGCCTCCTTGTCGCAAAATGGTCTAGGCTCTGCAATGCTTAGAGTGATAATTTCTAAATATTCTATTAGATTTGAGCTCTACAACTTAGCACTAGAGTCAACTGCAGATCATGTATTAATAAAAATAATAGAATTGCAATAACATAAAGGATATTAAGCAAAATATGCTAATGTAAGTAAAAGGGCAGCAATAAACATGCTACTGATGACTCAAAACTAGCAGATGAATCTAACTTGTCACAATAACCTCACTTAGACCAAGTTATCCTCACCAAACAATTTGAATCCCACAAATTATCATGCACAATCACCCAGTACTAGTGCTACTAAGAATATAATTAACAGATAGCAAAGCTTCCCAAGTACGGCACACTGGCAATTCATTGAAGTGGCACTTAAAGCCACCAACCTGCGCACGAGGCGAGGCAAGTCACAGAAGATGTCCTAGAAAATCTATCAGCACCGCTATACTGTAGTGTCGTCGTGCGTGGTTCACAGAGATATAATGCTTTCTTCACGGTCAGGGACACATCAAAACAGTGAAATTGAGGTCCAAGAGACGCCACACAAAACAGAACACGTACATTAGTCAAGTGCACGAACAAAGTAGAAGCCAACATCAAAACAATCACCACAGCCAACCATAGTTGTAGTCAACAGCACCACCTCACCAACCCGCACCACACAGGAGAGGCCGCAGAAGTCCAGCAAAGCACTGCGTTGGCCCCTGGTCAGACCGTCGCACATGCCCGATCAGATCACTGTGGTCGAATGCATTAAGCAGTCATGGTCGTGAGGCATGGTCGAGGCATCGCTGTCGACAGGACATGGTCGAAGGACTCAAAACAGAACACGAAGAGGACTTGAAGGATTGTGTGCGGTCGTAGACCAAGCTAGATAGCAGTTAGTATGCATGTGACTGGTCGTGTCCACTAAACCGAGTGTGATGGTTAGTGGAGCAAGTTGTACGGGTAGTGGGGACTAGGGATTGTGTGACTCATGGAGATCGTCACCAGAAGAGTCGGGTAGTTTTAGCCTATACACTTGTAATCAGAGTCTATAAATAGATCAGAAAATGGAAAAGCGGTGGCGGATTGACGCAGTGCAAACTCGTGTGACTTGAGTTGGAGCAGAGGTGTTCTTTTGTACCTTTGACCACCATGTGTGCGCGTCAGGTTATGTCCCTGGGCCAACAAGTGGTATCAGAGCTTAGTGTTCTCCGTGTGTCGGAGAAGAAGCCGAGGAAGACTTCCGTGTGTTGGAGGAGAAGAAGGCCTGGAGATTCCCATGTGTCAGAAAAAGAAGACTCGGTGACTTCCGTGAGTCGGAAAAGATGCCGACAAAAGGAAGGAGTATGTCTCCGTCCGCAGTCCGAGACCTATTATGAGGTGGCTCGTCTGCCTCAAGCTCGTAGGTGGTGGTGGTCGTAGAGACAGCCATGACGACGAAGAAGGCAACAACAACTACGACATCACTGATTACTGCAAGCCGAGGCGAGAGGCTACCACAGATGACCGTGTGTCGGACGGATGGCGACTTGCTTTCGGCTGAGCGTGATGGCGCATGCAGCGGCATGTATCCAGTGGAGGTCACAGGACGACGGTGATGAACCAGTTGCAGCACCGAGCACCCAAGAACACGATGACGGAACTCTGTGCAGCCACGACAAGACTGGTTGTGTATACCGGCGTCACATGCGATGTGCGTAGTGGCGATGTCAGCGGCGAAGGGCAACAAACGGCGTCGATGCGGACAAGCCATGAGGAAAGTCGGCATGAGGCCAATGATGGTGGTCGTAGCCATCGTCACGACAAGGTGTGTGAGTCGCGCAAGAACATTGCTGCGTGCGGCAAAAAGAAGATGTTACTGCGTGTGGCAAGAAGAGAAGGCTACTGTGAGGTCGGCAAATCAGTGCGGTTGAACGTATCGAAGAATAACAACAAGATTAGGGGGTTGATTGTTCAAATTAATCTTGTTGTAAGTCGTACTTGTGTGTTCGAGTATTATGGTCGTAGTTGAGTACTCGTGTGTTTGAGTATTGTGGTCATAGTCAAGTACTCGTGTGCTCGAGTTTGAGTACTGCTTGGTCATATGGAGTACTTGGTGTGTTCGAGTACTATGTAATCGTGTGTCGAGTGCAAGTCGAAAATTCGGAGTCGGAGAGCGGTCGTAGAGCGGCCCATCTCCGCCTCTGTATGGATCCCACCAGCATCCTTTGTCCTAAAAATATAATCGGGAAATTCCTGGAACAACCCTCGAAATGCAAACACGTACTCCACAAAGTAAGTGGCGTGCATACAACAGTAGCATGCAATGTTCAGTTCCAGACTTGCAGTGAGGAAGAGCTAGCTTATCCATGGAGGGTTGATCATAGGAGCACGAGGAAAATAAGCACCCACAAGAAATGGAGCGGTGGTTGTGGAACTGTTGTCAACAGCTAGCACCTAGCAGCTCCTCTTTGTGGCTAGCTGTGCATTTCCTCTCTCTCTCTCTCTCTCTCTCTCTCTCTCTCTCGTTTACTGCTTTTCTGTGACAACAATTGTACTAAACAAATGCCAACCAAAACGAAAGGAGAGGCTCAGAGAGGAAGCCAGGTTAATTAGTTCAAGTCTTGCAGCAGATCGTGCCACAAGGGAATCAAGTTTTGCACCTGGCCTCAAGATGCCAGTGCCAGGAGACGAGAGACCGTGGGGGCTTTCGGCTGCTGTTCGATGGACCGCTCCCAAACATGGCCGCCTATGTTGATGGATGGATGGACGGATGGACCTCTTCAAGAGTGACGCTAACTCATCGTCGACTGTCTAAAATAGTGTTCACTTACGATGTTTATGAGAGGACGTGATCGAGCTTGCGATTTGAGTTATCAGTGCATGATGGCTTCTACACGCGCGAGAAAAAAGCAAGCTAGGAACGACATGCATGTAGTAAAACAGTAGTTTATCCACTCACCATGCCTCCTCATCAGTGCTCACTCTAGCATTGTTACGTCCCTCTCTGCCGGGTAAAGAAACTAACGCAGGAAAGATGCCTTGTCACCGACGAACGGAAGTCTTTTTCATTATTTTTGTATCCTAGCCCCTCTGCGATTCGCTTTTAGCACCGCATAATTCTGCACAAACCGGAGGGCTTCTTACGAAAACTGCCTAAACTACACCGACACGGAGCCAGGCACGTGTCCGCGTGGTCCCCCCGAGGCGTATGTGGTGGGCCCGCGCTCGGAGGGTCGTCCTGGTTTACATTGCGGTGGATAGCTTTTGTCAGCGGGAGTGGTTTGCGAAGAACCAAATATATAATCAGTTTTTTAAAAAACTGTCTTAATAATCTACTTTAAGAGTGCGGTGAAAAAACTATACTATTTACTTTTTTAGAAAAAATCATAAGTCATAAATCATAAAATGAAAAGAGCATGATATTTATCTTTTAACTTCCTCTAAAATTAAAATAAATAAAGTGGTTTCTTATAATGGATTCTCTAAATACTTTTTCGAGCCTAAAATTGTATGTGTCATTCATGTTAATATCTGTACTATTTATTACTATCTTAAAAAATATAGATAAAACTATATCTAACCGTAGGAAATAGAGTATGTGGGCACAGGTTCTGCACGTGCGTATAATAGGGGAAGCTTCCTGGCTGGTCTATTTTTGGTTGTCGTCTACCCCTCTCTTTCGCTTTCATGTGGGCTCACTCTTGCCCCCTAATTTTTTCCTGCCTTTTAATTTTTAGTGCTAGAAAGGGTTCCCCGATCAACACTTAGTATCAAATTTTAATATAGCTTAGGGGTTTTTGTGTAAATCTGATGTGTTTTTTTATTGTATTTGCAAATTTTATCGTGTGTTTAATTCCAGAGTAGATTTCACGAAACCCAGATTTTGTGATCAAAGTTGCAGGAAACTACGGGTCTGTTCTTTTTTTTTTTTGAAGCTGGTGGCTTTTGATTTTTGCTATCGTACGTAACTTTTAATTCCGAAGCTGGCGACTTTTGATTTTTGCTACCGTACGTAACTTTAAAACGGAGTATTTTCTCAAGACGGGGTCTACAGGTTAAACGATGTACACGTTAAAAGTCTAATATCTGTACCATCCAAAATCACAAATGAGTATTTATTTCTTCGTAATCTGTACCATAAACAACCAAAATTCAAAAATTTCAACTAAAAATCACAAACCGCAGCCGTTGTGAAACAGCCCTACAATATTTCCGCGTATGTCACGTGGCCCCGAATGGGGACAGGCTACCCGGCGTCGCGCGCTCTTAGGGGTGAAAACGGGTCGGATTCGGTCGGATATTGTTGTTACCATATCCTAACCCATATTTTTTTCTCCGGATTCGGTACTAATCGGATTCGGTACCAATCGGATTCGGTCTTGGATCGGTCGGGATTAACCCGAGCCGTTGCACCCTACTTGTTTGTAAGGAATGCATGCGGACAACAAATGGAGTAGGAGGACGTCTTGTCAAGAACTTGATGTTACTACTTAATAGGCGATGTGGAAGATTTTATTTTACCATTGCAAAAGAAAATGAAACGTCAAATAGTAGCACTAACACGAAATCAAACTTGAAGACGTATCGGTTCGGACGGATATCGGATTCGGACGGATATTGCTGTTACCATATCCTAACCCATATTTTTTTCTCCGGATTCGGTACCAATCGGATTCGGTACCAATCGGATTCGGTACCGGATCGGTCGAGATTAACCCGACCCGTTTTCACCCCTACGCGCTCTGACCCTCGGCCGTCGTATCTTCTGCGGCCGCGGCGACTGCATAGTCTTCTGCAGCTGCTCCGCCATCTTGTTGAACGCAGGGTGCTCAGCGATCTGCTCCGCCATCCCTTTGATGCTCGGATCCTGCTTAATCAGATATGTAAGCTCCAAATCAGATACTACTCAATTTCAAATATGGAATCGTCACGAATTTCTTTAAATAAAAAACAAGGACCGGCTGAAATTGCTGCAAATCTTCATATGTCCTCTCGACATGATCGTTGGACTAATTAGACAGTGGCTACCCAGTCGCAAAAGAAGGCCAATTTAGTCGTGAAATTAAGGATCGAGTTCAGCTCAATAGACTAGATGAGCGTGCAAATATACGCTTTGGAGGACCTGTGTTAGTATTCCATCAGGGCCAAACAAAATTATGGGCAAATGCTTCAGCAAAGTATCTAGCTAGTACAATAGGTAGCTTACGGTCGCGTTCTTTTTCATTTTTTAGTTTCTGCTTTTGATTTTTCTACAGTAACTAGTTTTTAAATAGAATATTTTTTATAATAAGATCTACTAGTTAATTATAGTACATATTGTACCGACTTTATTTATATCGGCAAAAAATCGCACATAGATTTCTGTTACTCTATAATCTCTCATACGAACAGCTAAAAATCACAAGCCGCAGCTAAAAACTGTAAACCTCAGCAAAAAAAACAGACCCTACATTGGGCAAGTCCATTATGGTTGAGAGGTTGAACGGATTAGCTGGCACCGACGACGCTGCCCTCGCGCGGTCGCGCCCTAGCCGCTTGACGCTGTTGCTCGTCTGCTGCCGGGAAGGCTCGTTGGACTTTAACACTTGTCTTCTCCTGTTCAGTGTTCACAACGGCCAGGGGCGGAGCGGGCGAAGGCAGGGGGCGACGCCGCGCTAGATGGAGACGTTAGTCTAATCGATCTCTCAACCAACACTGAAGAGAACGATCTCACTGTTCCGCTCAGAGAGTCCACGTGGACCATCCGTTAAGTGCCACATCAAATAGAGAGTGGGCTCTAAATGTAGAGAGTAATCAGATTTCCTAGAGGCGAGCTTCTGTGAAACTCTCAAACTATCATATCCAAGGTTATATGCTATATGCCTAAAATCCGGTGGTTTTCTGTAACTTTGACCAGATAATATGGGGTCCACGAAATTTACTTTTAATTTAAATATATATTCAGTGCATCTAGTTGTTTTTCGTCCATTCGATAAATTTTACTTTGAATTTCAAAATATGGGGAGATCCAAAAGGCTACGAAAATATGATAAAAGTACCCATAATAATAGAAAGAATGATCAATAAATAGTGAACGATCGATGTTAACTCTGGCTGTGAATCTGTTTACCTTCCTTTTTTGTGAGAGAATCTGTTCATCTTAACATCATACATACATATATCAAAATGGATCCACTTTTAAAATTTTAATAATCTTTTTGGGTATTAAAAGCTAACGAGAGTATAAAATGTTCACAAAGTAAGGATAAACTTGCTCTCTCTAACTTGCAAGAAATTCATGCCGTGCTCAAAAACTTCAGCTTGTAAGAACACGCGGGATCTAGACAGATTATTGGAGTGACGTGAAGACTACGAGCTAAACATTACTAACATTCATGACACTTGTAAGAAGATTTTTTTTAAATAATTTATTTGGAATTACAAAATTATATCTGCGAATTGATTTTTTGCACTTTTGATCTCATGTGTCGTCCAATAGCTGGACGACACGTGGCCAAGTCGCCAAATTTAGTCGACTTGATCATGTCGCCCAACCGTTAAACGACTTTAACACGTATCGCCCAACCGTTGGACAATTGTTAAAAAAATATGTAATTATTTGTTAATCCGATGAAAATAATTGTAGAGGGTAAATGATAATTGTTGTAGGTAGGTAACATTTAGCAAATCTTATTTATAAATTATTTTTTTAAAGGCAGACATTATCAGTTGATCCGTTTGTGATTTCTATAGATTGTGGATGGTACGAAATATGTTAGACTCATAATAACATTTTGCGATCGTCGTATGTTGTTGTAGTGTGATAATTTTTCTAAAAAAATTTGTGAGGACGATTAATGTAGCAATGATTCATAAGTAGAACGGTAAGTGCTATTTCGATGCAATAGATAATTCATGAGTTTTTAAAATAATCAATTTTTTATTTAAAAATACAAAATTATACCTATGATTTTATTTTTTGCAATTGTAGCCTCCATTTAACTGAGCGTAAAGACATATATGGACTGATAATCTTTTTGTGGGCCCCACCCTCCGAGCGGTCTTCTGGACGGCTTGTCCTTCACATCAATGTATGTGCCTGTGTTCCTGTTTCGCAGCACCTCGAGCATACGAGGAAGGTTGTTGTAAGCCGCCTCGAAAGAACTGAACCTCCTTTCCAAAGCCTTCTGCTTCGCATGTGATGTCTTGACGTAGCTAATCTTGTACTTTATTTTTTGCTCAATAGACACCATGATGTGCTTGACATCCAGGTTTTTCTTCACTATCTCACCGTACATGAGGTTTGCTATGAAGGTGGACATCAGGTTGCGATGGTTCAGCAAAACACTGCTGAGCACGCAGGAGTGCGGCTCCACCTTCGAGACAATGCAGTGAGTCTCGTACTTAGGTCTGCGTACGTGCACATGCCAAGGACAGCCAACCTGCTCACAGACCGTGGTGTACTGCTCTGGACTAGATTTGAGGACCCGAAACATTCTCTACATAGTCAAGGCCCACAACTTAATAGCATCCTACAGTGATCCCATGTCAGCAAACATTGCATGAAGTCGAACCTCCGTAGTATGGTACTCCCACGATGATTCATGCTCATCATGTACAGAAAAACTCTCAACATCCACCATATTTCATGCCTACGGCATTGGACCTTCGTCCTCATCGAAAGAGTCATCATCATCCTCTTCTAAAGCTTACTCCTCAGCCTAGGTCGTCTGGTCATCAATTTCCATCTGACGCACAATGTTGTCGACATACTCCCATACGTCCGCCTGTCCAGTGAGCTCAACTTGCGTAGTGCGATATTCATGATCTGCATCAGCAACATCTGCATCCGCCTGTTGGGTGGACTGAGCGTGTGGTGTGCGATATTTTGGTTCTACCTCCACAACATCGCCCATCACGTCTCCTTCGTGAACCATGCATTGCGCGTCCGAGCTGCTCCCACCAACTGGACCTCCTGTGTCTCCCTTTGTACATGGTTGCACGAGTAGCACACACTCGTAACCACGTCACCGGCAGCCTTGCATAAAGCCCGCCCATGCAAGCGTGCGCATCAGTCTCCTCAACTCCCATCGAATGTCCGTGGCAGACCGACTCGAAAGCACATCTAGGATGACACTGCACACCTCGGGGTCTAAGGAGAAGCTGTGTGTGAGCCAATCTAGGACATATCCGTTTCGAGCATTCTCCGCGTCCGAGAGTACCATATGGACTTGCGAGAAACTGCTTAGGTCAACATCGTATGGACCTTCACGAATGGTACCAACACCGTAATGCACTTTCAATGTTGTTGGTTCCGACATGACTGATTTCTTACTACAAATATTATCGTTTATCGTCCAACGGTTAGACGACTAGAGGAGTAATCGCCCAACCGTTCGGCGATGTGGTCAAGTCGCCCAACCGTTGGGCGACTTAGCCACGTGCCACCAAACGGTTGAACAACTAGTCTAAGTCACCTAACGGTTAGGCGACATGAGGACAAAGGCGCAAAAAAATTAAATCGCATGTGTATTTTTGTAATTTTAAATAAAAAATTTATTATTAAAAAAATCCTTTAAGAAGCTATCGATCTGCCCTTGTCTTCCGTACATGATCGTGTAACCACATTTGTTTCTTTTCTCTATTTCCACAAGCACCAAAAGCTAGCTACTATGACATGCATTTGATTCCTCTGAAATCTCGATTAATGAGGCGTGCACAACGCACAGGTCGAAACAACCATGTGCCAATGTTCTTTGGGATTTTGTCTTATCTTTTATTTTTTAGTTTTTGTGAAAGTTAAAACAATGGTGTGATTTTTTAAATAGTTTTCTGAATTTAAAATTATGTACACCGTCTGACATCTTTATGGTCTACTATCTTTTTAAAAAAATACAGATAAAAACTATCTATTACAACTAAAAATTATCGGCTACCACCTAAAAATCATGACCTGGTCTGCCAGCTTAAAGGCATCAAATAGTTGAATATTTAAATATTGTTAAGTGGCCAGCTAGTTACTTTAGCCAAATAATTTTTAGCTACGGCTAGTACGTACACTCGCGTGGACGGCAATGGCCAATGGGGCTAATGATTTCCAATGTCGTCCCTAACCACTTCTAGGAATCTTTTGACCTTGAGCGGCGGAGATATTGATAGTCTTTTATCGTCATCGGCCGCCGGGTTATTTTGGTTGATTGATTTGGTTTTCTTTGGTTATTAATTTTTAAACAAAATATTTTTTAAGATAAGATCTATAAGTTAGTTTTAGTAGACATTATATCGACTTTATTCATATTAACCCAAATTATATACAAATATCTCTCCTAACTCTTCCTTACGAACAATTAAAATTTTAAATTTTAAATTAGAAATCATAGGCCAAAGAACCTACCGGTAGGTAGATCATGCAAGACAATAATGTGCGCACCAAGCGTGCAAAACAACACATAGACAACAGTTCACGTGGAAAGCAATACAATTTGGAAGTAAAATATATGGTCTGATGAATTTCAACACATTGTACTTTTTAGACTTTATTGGTACTGGCTATTGAGCTCTTCTAGATAGTCTTACTATTTATCTTGAGTGTGTTAGGCCTTGTTTGGAAGGAAGGGGCTAAACTTTAGCCCTGAGCTAAAGTTTAGCCCACTCAAATGAAGGGGCTAAAGTTTAGCCCTTGGGGTGTTTGGGAATGGGGCTAAAGTTTAGCACCTGTTGTTGAAAATGTCAATTTTACCCCTGTATTGCATGCTGGTCCGCGCTTGCATGTAGCCTCCTCTCCTCTCTTTTTTCTCTTTTTTCGCTAGGGGCAACCGGGGAAAGAGAGACCGGGACCAATTTTAGCCCCCTTTAGCACCTCTTGGAGGGGCTAATGGATTTAGGGGGGGCTAAATTTTAGCCCATCCAGTTTAGCCCTCCTGTTTGGTATGAAGAGGCTAAAATCTGACTAAAATGGGGGGGCTAAAGTTTAGCCCCCCCTCCCAAACGGGGCCTTAGACGCACTTCAAGAGGTAAGATGATAACATATCTTCCCCATAACGTTTTTTTTTACGATCAAAAAACTAGCGTTCTCAAGAGTAGTGTGTTCACATGTTACCATTTGGTTGTTCAGATCCCCGTGAAAGAATGACGGAGTCTGCCTTTTATAGCAATCGAATCGTTCAGCCGGCGCGTGTACAGCGGCCTGTTCGCCGTGTATTCGACTGACGCATGCCTTTGCACTGCACGCTGGCCAAACACATGCCTTTATCAGGACGCCCATTGTTTCAATAAAGGAGCCTAAACCTAGTTACGTCGACATATACCCACCACTAACTAGTTTATCAGTAGCGACTCAATTTGTCAAACATTTCAGTGACCGAATCCGTTGCACTCGAATCTTCTAATGATGATATCACCCCGTCATTTATCGCTTTGACCTCAAAGGTGATCATCGCTACACGGCTGACAACGGTAATTGGTAATTGCTCACTGACCGTATATCTTCCGATCTCCTTCGTCCAACGTATGGACAGATTGTCTTCCAAATCACAGAAATTAACGATATTGAAACTGCCAGACTGTCCAATCAAACAATGGATAATCTAGATCGCGCAGATTATTGACATGCGATCGAAGACCAAAGTCTAACTCCTCGAACCACCATGTCGCATAATCCACAAAAACATCAAGTGATGTCTATCATCTGTATCTCTCTACTGTTGTAGGATCAAATAGCCAACAGAGAGTGTGAATGATGTCGACTAAAATTTTCTCCAAAGTATTCTTGGTCCCCTTCTCAAATAACTAAAAAGTTACGAATTGAATTCACAACCAAAACCCCAAACCATTTCAACCAAGAAAACAAACTTTGTAAAACACAGAACCCTGAGGTCCGACTGCCATCAACCCATCGTCGGTTAGACCGCCAGGTGCAAGCCGGTCTGCCGGTGGTAGAGGTCTGATCGGTGCCATGTCTAGAGTAGCCTAAAGCGGCTCAAAAAATAGAGCAACTCCTAAAATATATATCCAAATGCTATAAAATTTTGTACACACCTTACTTAAGATCTCAGAAACCTATTCCGTCCATGAATAAAAAAACCAGGTCAAAATTTAAACTTTTTTCAGTTTAAAGCAAGATTGCACCAAAATCAGGCAAAATACGAAACAGTGAATATGACTTGCTTATGGTAGAAGATGGCCCAAATGGCTCTACATATGTTCCCACATATCACAGCAAGCAAGAACACCGAAGAAATCAGGCAAAAACTCTCGGATCAAGAATTCACTCGGAGAGGTCAAAATTAGTAAAAATTGGGAAACTTTAAGAACTTGCTAATCAAGTGACTATATGGTGGAGATTGATTTCTATAGGCTATTTTTATCTCTTACACATCATTGGCATAATAAGATCAAAAAGAGAGAAGAGAAGAGAAGAGAAAAAACCAACCAAGTCAAGTGCAAATAAATCAACACAAGAATGGAGATGAACAAAGATTGATCGATGTATTGCTACTTGAGGAGGAAAGTGTTATAGCCATCTCACCTTGGAGGACAGAGAGTACACAATAGCACTCAACTTCTCTTAAACTCTAACCCTAACACGTTTAAACACTTGGTCTTAACAGAGGATGGTTGGACGAAAAACTACATGTCTCTATCCCAACCCGTTAAATAGATAGGCTAGCCAGCTACATCTAACCATTAGTAGATACTATCGACTTAGCACAATGAGAAAAACGTGATAACCCTACACACATGGGTTTTAATTCACTACACTTATGTACGCTTTTCAAAGCACATAAGCTCGAATCTGCTAAGTCCTTAACCTTGAGCCAGCTTGATCTTCTCAGCTTATCCTTGATTTAAACCACTCTCCCAAGCCCTTGATCTAACTTGATCTTCTCAGTTTCTCCTTGACCTAAACCACTCTTCCAAGTATCGTGGTTTTGCTTCAAGATAGTTTTCGGTATTTTGGTCAAACTACCAAAATACCATTTCTTAACCCGATCATCTCCTTCCATTGCAAGAAATATCATATTTGTCACGTGTAGATATACCACTGACTTGCCACATGTTGGCAAGTATCTAACATTCTGGTTTCATCGGACCACGTCTCATTGGACCAACTAAACCACATGGTGCATCCCATTGTATGATTACATATTAGTCAATATATAGGTGAATGACAGGTAAGACTTACGGGACCTTATCTCCCTAATCGAAATAGAGAGGTAAAAAACTACAGGGGTTGGTGACTATGGAAGCACGGTTGGGAGCTCAGCTATGAAAGCACAGTTGGGAGCTTTGCTATGGAAGCACAGTTGGGAGCTTGGTGGGGGAGAAGCCCTTATGGACTTTATACGTCACTGACCTAGCTTGGCCAGTGTGTCGTTCCAGGGGCGAAGCCACCGAAGAGGCTTAGTAAGGCTTGAGCCTCACCTCCTTCGGTGGCAATTTTGTACATAGTAAAAATAGACATAGAGAGACAGAGAGATATTAACAAATCCAAAGAGAAACTAGCTCTCCTTGATGAGAAGGTTAACAACAAGCATGAAATTAACGAAGACAACTAGGAGGAGGAGGAGAAGTGAAAATTATAACATTAAAGAAGAGCTAATCAATCAATCAAAGAAAGAAAGAGTGAAATAATACATGTAAATCATAAAATTAAAGAAGAAGAGGAAGAAGAGTAATGAAAATTATAAAATTAAAGAAGAGATAATCAATCAAAGAAAGAAAGTGAAATATACATAAACCTTCTTGAGTCCGAGGATAACGGTGGAGAGCTCGATGAACCTCTGGTTGATCTTCTCCCTCCGCCGCCGCTCCGCGATGATGTGGTCTTGCACGTGCACCGAAGGCACCGCCACCACCAAGCCCCTCACCGCAGTGGGCGCCACGCTTCCCCAGCGGCGGCGTATGCGCTATAGCGGCCCCAGCGGCGTTCAGCAACGCAACACCCCCACCGCTCTCATTAGTTGGCTGCACCGATGCGGTGCTGAAGTTCCAACTCATCGGCTTGTTGCCGCCGCCACCGGTCCTGGCGAGGGTGTGGGGGGACCACCCAGCGACCGTGTCGTGGACCATGGCGGCGCCGGGGTTGTCG
Source organism: Bonia amplexicaulis (assembly GCA_036346245.1). Taxonomy (NCBI): domain Eukaryota; kingdom Viridiplantae; phylum Streptophyta; class Magnoliopsida; order Poales; family Poaceae; genus Bonia; species Bonia amplexicaulis. The sequence continues at coordinate 18,737,988 of CM070746.1, forward strand.
CCGGAGCTACAGCTATTGGCCCGGTGGTTGACCTGCACCGTGAGGTCCCGAACGCCAGCGGCTGCAGTGGTCTAGGAGGCACTACGGAGGACTTGTAGCGACGGGAAGGAAGCGCCCTCGCTGTCGCCGTCGCCATCAGTGTATGCGGGAGCGACGATGGCAGACGAGGAATGCTGGTGTAGCATGTTCATTGCCCACTGCATGAGGAGGTCTGAGTCGTCCACGTCAATCAATTAGTCCTTGCTCCCTGCTTGCTTCAACAAACAAGCCATGAAGATGATAAAAATATTGGATAGAGTGTGGAAAAGGATGCCGCCTTTTGTTTCTATTGCCTCGTGATTCAAATTAGCTTAATTATGGTATGTTTCATATTATCTAAATTTTTATTGTCATTCATAATTTTCTATTATATCACTAATTTTGATATGTTTTATACATATGTGACTTATCGCTACTCTGCACTCATGACACTTTCTATTATCGAGGTATCTACTCTCTATTTCTCTATTTTTCATTGTTTGTCTCCATCCAATTTTGAAGTAAAGTTTAGGGTGATATATGGACTTATTCCTTTTTAAAATAATTAGTTTTATAAGTTTTATATATGCAAATGAAAGTGGCAGCGAGTGGAAAAACAGTAAAAGAGTTTTTTTTTTAAAAAAATATTTTTAAGATAAGAGGTGTATGTACCATTGTCATCCCCTTGAATTTTAGTTGAACCGTGCCGGAGATATATATTCTATCTTTCTTAAGGTGTGATGCTATTTTAAGGTGTTGCTTGATTAGATGCAACGGCCTGTTCTTTTTTTATTTATTACGGTTTATGGTTTTTAGTTATGATTTATAGGTTTTAAGTTATTTATGAAAGAGAGTATGGAGTAACAAAAATTCACGTGTGATTTTGATGGTATAAATAAATTCGCTACAGTATGTAATACAATTAGCTTGTAAACTATGTCTTAAAAAACACTCTGTTTGAAATATAGTTACCGTAAAATACCAAAAAAGCAACTTTTAGAAATTAAAAAGAAAAGACCCAACATCTTATTGTAAGTAGTTGTACTTGGTTCATCGTTATAGCTGTGAATCATGGGATAGCTAATGACCATAATTTGGTAGTGCTTATTTGGCCTTAAAATCTTAGTCTTATGATTTTTTTTTTGTGATGGAGCAGCTGAAAATGCACTATAACTGCTAGTAGTTTTTCAGCATAAATAAATTTAAAAAAATAAAATTTATATCATCACAGATAAATACGAAGGACCATCAAGAGAAAAGAAAAAATTAAAAACAAAATTAAGAAATTAAAAATCACAAGCAAAAGCTCGTACGACGGTACGAGCAGGATACACCGGGGTAGGTTTGTCTAGGAACCTTTATTAGGACCTAGGTACGGTCCAACAGATTATAAAAGGGTTGGAGCCAAATTAAATACATAAAGAAATCACTTCATAGATAATATAAAATCCATCACGACATTCACATGCGCCGTTTGCTACATACCCGGCTCCCTCTCCCACGACTCGACCCTCTCATTGAGCCATTTCCTCTTTTTTTTTTCAAGTCACTTTCCCACGCCCCGAGGAGGAAGAGAGAAGAGAGGGGGACAAGAGGGAGTGCAGTTGGTAGAGATGGATCTGTTGGTGAGGAACATTAAGAAGGGGGAAGAGGAGGAGGCGCGCAAGGAAGAGGAGGAGGCGCGCAAGGAAGAGGAGAGGAAGGAGAAGACCCAGGAGTCCCAGCAAGGGCAAGGCCTTAGCCCCTCACTCGCGAACGGCAGCAGCAGGTAGCCTTCCAATCCTATCCGCTCTTGCAAATCAAGGAGGATTCTTTGAGGATTTTGCAACTGCCGGATGCTTCTTAGCTTGGTCTCTGGCTGATCGATTTGTTGCAGGAGTATGCGTTTGTGTATGTTCTCTTCTTGCTCCTCCCGGGCAGCTCGCTCTTCCCCCCTTGCCCGAGCTTTCGTGTTTCCGTGGAAGAGCCCTTGCTGTAGTCTTGGTGGATCTTGGTGCAGCGCCTCTCGGCTAGGTGGCGCTGGGATTGTGAGTCGATGTGGATTCAGGAATGCGTGTGGATTCTGGAATCCTCCCAACTTTGGTTTCCTGTTCGTGATGCTCATTTGCGCATGGCACCCCCTGTTCTGGTGTTATCATGGAAGCAGCCTTACTGTTCTTAACTTGGATCAAATTAGGGTGAAATTTTCGTAGCACGTGTTCTGGTTGGGAGGACGTTGAGCTGCTGGAAATCTGGCGTTTCCAATCCTCTTATCCTTGCTGTTAATAACTCGCATACGTTTTCTTCCCCTGGTAATATTATTGCGAAGATCTCCTTCATGGTTGATTTAATGGCAAAAAAAAAAAATCCTTCTTTTGCTCTTGGACACGCAGTAAAATAAGATAGTTCTTGGCGATAAAAAAAATAAGCCTGCAGGTTCTTAATCAAGTTTGCTTACATGGGAGAGCCGATTTGGCTCTCTTCACTAGGCAAGGGTTTTTTTCTAGGCCAAAATGGTTGGCTTCCTTATGGGTAGGGAAGAACTTTGCCAAAGTGGGGCACACATCCAAGCAGCTCTTCCCCCCTCATTGGCTCAGTTTCTTGGTTCTAGAGATTCTTGAAAGCGTTATGAGAAGTTTTCAATTTAACTGTTGAGTTAGGTTCAGTGGAAAACTCCTTTAGGTCACTTACATTGTTCTTTATGATATACGCCTCGAGGTATCCTTTTTGAGGAAAATGGGAAAAGGCATCGATCTGATCAAAGTTGAGTTCAGTAACCAGATAACTTTCATAATACTGCCATCTTCCAAGGATTCAATTGCAAAAACATCCCGTCCCCGTTTGTCTTCTCTTTAATTCAAGACTAAATCTGAAGCTGGGGACCGAGGACATAGTTTCTGGCCACCAATTCACAACGTCGACCTAGTCCTTCAGATATCTCCTGACATGTTATGCCCCCATTGCCTCTCCCTGTTTGTTGCAAACGTGCAAGTGGGACTGTTTGCTGAGCCTGATATTGGTTTCGGGCTTTTCGGCAGATTTGTCGGCTGCAAGGCGTTCAGTTATTCACCATATCTATGCTCAAGCATTATTTTGTTTTGCCCAAAGTATAGTAGAATGTTTTCCTAGGTTCAGCTTTTGTCGATTTCCTTTTATTTTACATTTAATTTAATGGTTATGCGCTAGGCTGCTGTGAAACAATAGACCCTTTCAATTTTTTTTATTAACTAGGTTGAAGGTAAAGTACTTTATGACCGTTACAAATGCGTGGCTTTGACTAAATATTTCAGCATATATAGATACAATACGTGCAAGATATTTAAGACCTGCATTTTTTCGATAAAGCTTGGAGAAAAACTATGAAAATGTTCTTAACAGCTTTCTTGAACAAGAATGGCACTACAAATAATTTGGTAGGTCCAGTGCTTAGGATGGAACTTCAAAAGTTACGCAGATTCCATCCATCTTGGACAACCTTTGGACTAGTCAGACGTTATTGGACGCTGGGTGCATACCCGTCCTGCACATGTTGAATACTTCAGATTGGACCACAAAATTCCAGGCCTATTCTGCGGTCATTGGATCTTAGATCTTACGATATAGATGCTGTTTGACTCAGAATGTGCGGTACCATCAAAGTAACTAACGCTATTGATCTTGACTTGAATTTTACAGTTGTGAGCTGGGCCCTAGGGCCGGAGTATCGTACAAGTCGCGATTAAGCGACAGTCCATTCAGTGGCCATGTAGAAACTTATTGTCTTTTGAAGTTCTGCTTCCTTTTCCCTCATCAAGTAGAGAGTAGAAATGTAGAATAATTACTTCTTGGAGGAGATGCACCTTTTATCTGGTTGGTGATGAAGTGCATACTAAAGCTGTTTAAACATTGAATATTTGCTATTAATTCACTATCTAAAAAGATGGCAATATGGCATAGGGAGTTAGTAAATTTCTGTAACTGAGCATTGTTAATCGGTGAGCTAGCTTGGCCCCCGATTTCACATCGCCCTTTGCCCTTAGATGCCCATTTTATGTAATTTAATGTGCGCAATTAGTTGGAGTACCATATGTCTGCTAAGCTTCCAATACATTTATGCAATTATGTGATTTTGTATTACTTTTTCGTTGCATGTTCTTACTATTTTTGCTTTTTAATCATTAGGCCTGTAATATTGCCAATGTCGAACCCTCCAGCTAATCCTGCACAGCTTACAATTTTCTATGGTGGATCAGTATGTGTGTATGACTCAGTGCCACCAGAGAAGGTCATATTTACACTTCTTACATATGTTTTGTTCTTAGACTTTTTTTTGAAAAAGTTTATGCTAATACTGCTACCTGCAATATTGGCATTGGCAGGCTCAAGCAATCATGATTATCGCAGCAGCAGCCGCGGCGGCAGCAGCAGCCACCAAAATCAATGCTATCACTGCTGTTAAGCCTCCAGTGATGCCTGCAACCAATGCTGCCCAAGCAGCAGTCTCTCCTGTGCTCACACGGTCACTCTCACTGCAGAGCACTTCTGTTGCAACTGGACAACCTCAGGTTGTCGGTGACCCTAGCTCAATTTGCAAGCTTCAGGCTGGTAAGACAACTTTTGTGAAATCTAAAAATGGGCTGTTTTAATCAGTCTAAAATATTATAAAATTAATTTCATCTGCTGTGCAGATGTCCCCATTGCCAGGAGGCACTCCCTTCAGCGCTTCCTGGAGAAACGTCGTGACAGGTTAGCATGAATGCATGGTAGCAGTAGTTTTTGGTTTAGCTTTCCACATGCTGTGTATGGCGTGCCACAACATTAAAAAAATTCGTCTTTTATGAGGCCAAGTCATCAAATAAGGCATAATAAATCCATTTGGCCTTCTAGTTGTATTCAAAAAGTTGTTTTATTTTCAACTTGAATGTTTTTATATGGAAAAGAAACTTTTATGGAACCTAGGTGATACCTATTAGGATCCCTCGTACTTACGCATCTGAGCAATAAAGCAATAGTTTTATAATCTGATCAAGATGGCATACCTGTTTTGCGTTATCTTACATCTGTAGCTGGAATCGATTTCCAATATCTTTGCTTCTGCTGGCTTCAATTGATTAAGTGATCATATGGAGCAGGTTGGTGAACAAAGCTCCATATAGTCCTGCAAAATCATCAGAAGGCATGGAAGCTTCTGGCATGGAAGTAACTGCAGAGAGCAAGGCCCAGTGACCCAAAGGACTGAGCCGTGAACTGGCAAGTTCGAATGGTTAAGGCTGACGTTTGGAAGGAAGGGATGTGCTAGCTGATGTCAGTATGTCACACATCAGAACCTTACTAATAATCGGACCAGAACCTCAATTACCGTTGTTCTGCTGTCATGTGCTAGTTTATTCTGTCATGTATTCGTTTACTCCGAACTGCCATCGTATATTATTGGACATCGTGCCTGTCATCTGTCTGACAATGCTACCATGTTCATCTAGTAATGGTACCATCTATGCTATCGCAGTTACTCCTTATTTTTGTTGGTTTGAAATTGGGTTTCTTCGTTCCATTTTACAGTAGCCCCAGTACCATTGTCTGGCTGCGCCTCTGCTGGAATTGAACAGTCGTAACCCAGAGAGGTTCTTGTGTGCTTGTAGCGCTAGAACATGGTTATGCCCGTGTTGATGTCAACGGGAAGCTTCACTCTGGCAAGTGACAGACATACGACGTCCTGCCGTTGGCCGCCTCCCTCAGTGCCATGGTTCTATGAACTATGGCTGTGGGGACGTACATGTACCATACGAGCGACCTTACCCTGGAATTCTGAGATTGCGTTTCTGCGCCAGCAAACCAAGGCTATCTATCTGGATCGTCCCGTAGCATGGCTCAGCTAAACGTGTTCAGAGGCAACTCTCACCAGTGTACCAGATGCCCAATCCAAATGCCACTGTATACTGCTATAAAACCTGGAGTCAGACATGATTTTCCAAATTATTGGTTTCCACCACTACCAGATCACATGCTTATCCATAACATGATAACAAGCACATTAACAAATTCATCAAGAAGGTAACGATAAACAGTCACTGCAGATTCTAAAACACGAAAAGAGATCAGATAAATGCATGAAACACAAAGAGTGATACATAAGGCTAAGTAGGGAAGTACTGCATATGGTAATTGCCCGCCGACTGCATCACGCATGCGAGCTACGGAAAATCCCATGGAAGTAGCCGCCGACCATGACCAAGGAGACCAGAGAAACAACACCAGCTGGGAATATCTTTCCAGACTTCTTGAAGCGAGATCCCATGACTGACAGTAGTGCAGCCGATATACCTATAATGCAAAGCGAAACAACATCAGGGCATCAGGCGAAGAATCTGGGTTGCTGTAACTCCCAAGCAAGGATGAGAAGGACCACAACAAAATTGGCTCAGAGAAAGACACTCCATACCTAAACCGATCGACGATGCAAAGGCGGGTCTCACTGGGAGTTGAGTGTGAACAAAGTACAGGACCATGGCTGATATGCCTCCAGCAGCTAATGACTTCTGGCTTCCACTCTTCATGTACCCCATTACTCCGCCAGCTACAGAAGTTAGAAGTGCAACAATCATTTGTCATAAGATGTTGCAACTTGGCGAGATTAGTCAACGCAGCATTTTTTTGGCATATCGGAATACTTTCAGGTATAATGCAATAAAGGGTTTACATCTAAAAAAGACACTGATGCAGAACCTCATACAAAAATGAGAACAGGACTTGATTGACGGAGCTAAAAATATGTCAGGAGTCCTAAGCCCTCTGCTAGTTTCACAGGCATGATAACAATGGAGAAAAGGAACTATAAATAAAAAAGGCATCAGATAGCAAGAACACTGTAGCTCTGTTATGAAATCAAAACACCCTTGTCCAACTTCCTAGGAGGAATATCCTACATTGTGCTTGTTTGTAAGCCTATAATGGAGTTAGCACTTAGCAGTTAGTACTATGAGCAAGAAGACAATCCTGTGACACACAGAGAGGTAACATCCCAGCTTTATTGTTGATCTGATACAAGCAGGAGTTGAGTAATCAAAAGAGTGTTGATGAGTATTCCTCTTGGTTTTTACCATTGTAACTCAATTTTAACTATCGGCCCCGTTCTTTTCAACTTATGGTTTATCGCTTCTCTCGAACAAACAAACGGGACGGCTTCTCTGCGGCTTATCGGGACAGCCTTTTCGAAGCGGCTTATCGGCATATCGGCATTCGGTTTGTTGCACAAGCGCTCACGTTAGGGCCAAAAACCATCAGCCGCAGCTGAAAAGAATGCACCCGACATCATCTCAACAAATTAGACATTTGACTTGACTATCAAGGGCATAAAATTTTGCATAAGATGGAGCTACGAAATATGTGTCATCTAACAAATTGAGGATATCTAGTAGTCGGAAGCTCAAATGCACACAGTAGTCAGAAGTTCAAATTGGGGGTATCCAGTAATCACTTGCTAAAGAAGTAGAGTACGCAATGTCCAGACATCCCCGCAGTGGGATCGGTAATGGCAACTTATCTCCATCTCAAAGGGAGACTTTAACATCGAAACAATGGTGGTAAACAGTGCAATGGAGGAAGATGAAAGGGAATTGAAGAACAACACCCATCACAGTCCATCGTAACCCATTTCTCCGCAAATCGAACTTCAGTAGCAGTAGTATAATGCGGACCATAGTAGCTTATATTGATCAAGGACAGCTCGCAATTCGCAAAGAGAGAATATAATAAACTCGAATCCAAAATATTTGCAGTGTATCACTACGAAAAAAAAAGAGAAGCTTGTGGCATTACCTCCGACGAGCGCGGCGTAGGCGAGGGTGAGCTTCTGCGACATGGACAGTCCCTCCCCCATCTTCTCCTCCCCCTCCTCGCCACCGCCCTGCGGATCACTTTCACCACCGCCGCTGCTCCCAGGGCCCTCACCGCCGCCTTCCGATCCGCCGCCGCCGAGCTCGGGTTCGTTGGCCGCGACGGCCGCGCGCAGGCGGGCGCCGGGTGAGGCGAAGCGGACCGAGAGGGAGATGGGGGCGGGGGTGCAGCGCGGGAGGAGGAGCGACCACTGGGAGGCGGAGATCGGAGGCGGGGTGAGGGCGAGGTGCGGTGCAAACAGCGGATCCGTCCGACCGATGAAGAGCATGGAAAATAGATACAAAAGCGATAGATAGGTATCTGGTAGGGAGATTGGAGCATTTGCCTCATACATAAACATGAAATTTGATGATTTGTCTTATTTGTCTCATTGATATGTAGGCCTTGGACCCATATGTCATTGAGACATCATAGTGCAAATCATCAAATACAATGAAAGGTGTGGCAAAAGATCAATTACCTCTATCTGGTATTATTCATGTCTAACTCTGACTCTAAGAAAAATATGGAATAGAATATGAGATAAGTGATATCTGTCAATATATCTGTATGTCAAATGATATAAAAAGTCTGTTATGACTTTACCTAAGAATAAAATAATATATAAGCATATTGTCACATCTAAAAAAGCGGAAGTATAAAGTGTTCTTCTTTCAATATTTCAGTAATTAGTCTCTCTATATTTATTTTGATTGTACCATAATATCTAATATCATGTGTAACGAAACGAACAATTTTCGTTCGACCAATTGTTCAAAAGATTATAGAATGGATATAGAATAGAGAAATAGATATTTAATATTATCTGTAACCGATTTTAACTTTAAAAAATAATATAAAATAGAATACATGATAAACTACATCCGTTGTATCCGCAGCCATTGTCCCTAAAGTCGAGGGGCACGAGTGGGGTCGTCGCGAGGGCCATGGTTTTGGTGCTCGAGCTGGGCTTTTGTGGGACTGATGACTTCGTTGGAGAGGTGGTGATGCTGATTTTTAGGGGGAGGCTGGTGTGAGACTGTGGGTGGGGCCCTGGGTTTTTACGCACTATTTTTTTTTTATGTTTTTGGCTTTAGAAGATCGTTTTCTTAAGGACAAAAAAGAGCCATCTGGAACGTTGATTCGTTACTCACAAGGGGCGTGGTAAGTCTACATGATAGAAACAAGTTTCGCTAATACTAATATACTACTTTATTATGCTTCACCGAATTATGGCATTGATAAGAATGCCATTTTTCTTTCACAGTAGTGAAGAAAAAGAATGCCTTTTTTTCTTTCACAGTAGTGAAGAAAAAACTTTTATGTCATATAACTAAGCTAAATTAGGACTTTGTTTTAACCTTGCCACATTCTTATAAACTATGTGCGTCACCAACTTTTACATTGTTGGAAATAATTTTAACTTCGAGTTCAAGACGTAGTAGAATTCGTCTCTGTGTGTAACTCAAGTTAAAATTGTGTCCAACTTAAAGTCCGAATATGTATGCTAGTAGGAGATTATTAGCCTATATATTGAGAAGACTTGTAGCCAGTTTTGAAAAGAAAAGCAAGAAACAGGAGGAGCAAATAAGAGAATAAAGAAATTCAGAAATTTCTTCCGTGTTCTCTCGGTTTATTTGCGATGTGTGTGTTTTCTCCTGGAATAAAGTTAACAAGTGGTATCAGAGCCTAGGTGAGAATTGAGTCGCTGGAAAAATCAAGAAATTCACGCAATGAGCAGTGTTTACATATGCTCAATTTTACTTCCTATTGTGGGAAATGCTGCTGAACATGCTATCTCAATAATGTTTGCCATGAAAGATAAGCTTGCAAGTGTTTACATATGCTCAATTTTAATTTTGATCCTTCAGTTGTCCCCTGACTGATCGTGCATATGCTTGTCTCTGCTACAGGACATAACACTAGGTGTTGCAATTGGATCATCAACACAGATATCAATGTTTGTGGTAATGCTTTTGAACTTATTATCTCATTTTGATCTCTGCATGCACGTTAGCACTTGTTCAACTAAGTATGATGCTGATCTGTGCCTTCTATTGATTACTCTTCTTTATTCCACATTCTGTTTTGGTTTGTTGATCATTCGGTTTTCTTCTTTGTGATGTTTGACATATGTTGTTCTCCATTAATACAGATCCCATTTTGTGTTGTCATTGGTTGGATGATGGGCCAAAAGATGGTCTTGAATTTCCAACTATTTTAGACAGCAACCCTCTTCATAACAGTTCTCGTTGTGGCATTCATGCTACAGGTAGGTTATTAAGTGGGTATTAAGAGATACTTTTAGGAGTTTGTAAAGCTGCTTTTGTTGTTATACGCCTTAAGAATACCTAGTTTGCCTTTTGGGATGAAGTAACGCGCACATCTTGGTAAAGGTTCGCCATCCATCTAGAGCGAACTTGCTGTAGCGGTATTATGTACATCTTTAACATTAAGCATGCATCCAAATTTATATTAAATGCGTGTTATTATCTGGTTGCTTTAATGATTATATTATCCGTTCAAGTTTATGTTAGCTATTCAAGCCAACAATAATGGACCTATTTAGTTTTCGTGAGTTTAGTTAATTTTCTAGGGGTGAGCTTCCCAACAATCATGCAAAAGAGAGATGAGTTTCTACTTTTACTGCTTAATTTATGCTATTTTACCATTCCTTTCCTTTTGTTCCTGTGCGTGTTGACTGTTCTTGCCAACTTGATTTTTAGTGGTAGGATTTGGCATGTTATGAAAAATGAACCAGTGGCTATATAGATTAGTTGATGCCTGAAGGGAACGGACACGTATGCTGTGATAAATATGAACGAACAATTCTTTTGCAGGTGATGATTTATGAAAAATGAACCAGTGGCTATGTAGATTAGTTGATGCCTGAAGGGAACGGACACGTATGCTGTGATAAATATGAACGAACAATTCTTTTGCAGGTGATGATTTATGCCATGGACACTGTAATTAATGTTGTACCAGATACCCTTAAAGACTTGCTAATCCTAACTTTGATGAGCTGCTCCTCCATAGCAAAGCTCAGCCTGTCTGAAGCAACATCTTGACACGATGACACGGGAACATCACGCATTGCTGGTTCCTTCGTGAACTGCAGCAGGAATTCTTGTATTGTTTGCGTGCTGAATCTTTGAGGGGTTCTAGCTCGGGTAATCATTTTAGAATGTATACAGACACAAGAAATGTCGTCCATGTAATCCTGTCATGTTCAATTAATTGAGTTAATGTGGCCATTTTTCTGTTTTGCTCGAAGTGATTTATTAGGTAGTTGTCTTACTGAGGTGCTATGTATATGTTCTTCAATCTCAATACTTGTGTGATCGAGGGAAATCAATCTCTTTTGATGGTAGAGGCAAATTAATTTGTATGGCCGGTTAGGTCATGGTTTTTTTTAAAGATGATGTTGTGGCCTTTCTACTTGTGATGCTCAGTTTCTCTGCCAATCTGCGAAGGCAAGCTATAATCGAACGGACTGGCCACTCCAATTTAGCATCCAAATGCGCTTCTGTTCATCTTTAACAATTTTTTTGTTGTAAATTTGTACTAGTTCTGTGGGTATCGAGGAGGGAAAAGGTGAAAAACTAAAACATTTTTGGAATTTAAATCTACGCTACCCTTCTCCTTTCCTTTCCTTAGTCAACAGCACCGAGCACGTACTTTGTCCTTGTCATCCAGTCTAGAACTATTTGAAAAGAAAAGAAACAAAAAAAAAACTCACAGAGTGGACATTAATAATTTACGAGCAACGAGCAGTGGAGCTGAAGCAAGCCACCCAGCCATCATCCCGTGCACGCATGGATTTCGGAAGAAAAAAATATAAGCACCGCAGGCACGCACAACCGCTGAATCGATCGAAATCTGCTCTCGATCTCGTCCCGAAGCCGAGGCGGAGACTGGCGAGCGAAGCACGCAACGCAACCCCCCCTCCCTGCATGCAAGCCGGATTAATCCCAATCCCCAGGCGCGCCACAGCACGTGCGGGCGCGGGGCACCGACGCACCGGTCGGTCAGCCACGTGCGGCCTCCGCCTCGTCGGCCGGGGAGGTTGCGACTTGCAGGTGCCTTTTTTTCTTCGTCGCGACCAGCGCAGCACCGATCGCGCTGGTACATGCAGCAGAACTGGGAACTGGGAACCGGCTATAAAAACTTATCATTTTTATTTTAGAATATCGTGTAGTTAAAATTTTAAAACTATGGCTATCAATAATTTTAAAATATTAAGATTAAATACATAGAAAAATATACATATAAGTTTGTTTCAAAAAGTATTATCGTAATACTATATTTTTATTAGGCGTTATAACTTTACTACAATAAAAATTAATTACCAAGTTGTATTTTAAAAACCGTGTTAATATCTAAAATAATGAGTATTTGTGGCTAGAGTGGTAACAAGTCAGAACATTCCGGCTGCAGAGTTCAGCAGCGCGATAGAACAGGTAGCTAGACCACGTAGTACGTACGTGCGTGCAACTTGCATGTGGCAAACAAAGCAGAAAGAATGAATTGGCAGTTTTTGGGAACAACTAGCGTCAGATTTGTTTGTCACAAAATTAACAGCAGTTGGCTTTGGAACAAGGCTAAATGTGTGTTTTTTCGGTTGTGGTTCATAGATTTTGGTTCTAATATAAGTGTTTATACGAATGAATCAAATGACTATAAACTGATAAGCCGTTTCGAAATTACTATTTCGATAAGTTGATTTAAAAAAACAATAAAAAAATCATTCTATTTGATTGTTTAAAAAAAATATAAAATATAAATTAAAAATAATAGGGCCTAAACCTAGAAGAGATCAACAGCGTGCATGTGCGCAGCGCGAGTATGTCTAGAAAATTAACCATGTGTCCGGTGTGTGGGTCCATGCGTACAAGAGACTTCGGTGTGTTGGTCAAAAAACACTAAACTGGTGCATAGATCCCATGTCGGAATAATACATTCAGTTTCACGTAACTTTTTTCAGAAAATTGAGACTTACTCCATCTTCGTCTTATTGGCTAGTAATCGGAACAAATCAAACTCTATGGCTGGTCCATTTTTATTTTACCAAATAAAAGAAGGCATAATTGAGGATTTGCTACTATAAATAGATGCAATTGACGATTTGCCTTGAGATCTACCCGTCAGTGACACACGTAGAGCAAATACTTAATTGCATATATGTAAAATACGTAAATCCTCAAATACCCCCATAAAAGAACGACTCACAATATTAATTACAGGCAGGTACACTGCACCACATGTACACCAATATATATGTTGTTTTATTGCTGTACAGACGCACTCGATCGCACACATATACAGTTCTGACGTACAAACGGGCCGGGGAGTAGAAATTCTTGTCACGTACGTAGTCCAGAGTGTATATAGCTACAGTTGACGTACGTATGCATGTAGGTAAGTAATCATAACGAAGTGAGTATAATACGTGCAGAGAAATACACATCTGCAGATCATCGATCGCGTACAGTACACAAGAGGAGGTGTACATGGAACCACTACACCTTCAAGTACATGTACTACGTACTGAGAGATCTAAACAGATAAGACGCGGCAGTATCGATCATCCCATATATCCCGTGCATAGAATACTAGCTAGATAGACATGGAACCACCTCGACCGGCCACACGTACGTCCAACGGCCATCGATCCCTAAAGACACGGCGTACGTCCTCGTCTCGATATATATATTCTGCACAACAGATATGTCTGTGCATAGTGCATGCAGGCAAGCAGACGCGCTGTTACGTACGTACCATATACCAATGCACATCGATCGATCCGGCCTGACACACACACACGTACGAACATTACATATGTTTACCTACACCCATATCAAATGTTATATGTATATATGCATATGCCTGCTGCATGCCAACGGCAGAAACGACCAGCGGAGAGTCAAACGCCGAGCCATTCGGCAGCCGCTGCGCGGTCGTTCGCCCTTGATCCCTCGCCACCGGTTCACAAGAGAACAAACTCCGGCTTCTCTCGCTACGTTTTCTGCCACTACCAGTACTGTTCAACTTGCACGCACACGCTCTTCCATCCCCAAAATGACACGGCCATCTATGCCTAGCAACGCCAAGAAGTCGGAGCTAATCTGGACTTAATTTATTCTTGTGTGTCTCGGGGTACTCTGCAAGCTAACACCTATGTATGTATGTGTACGGTCGTTCTCTTTTTCTCACTTGCAAGCAACACTACTGGCAATTGCCGATTTTGGTAATATTTATATTAGCTTCTAACAAATATTTTTTATAGTATCTAGTTTTTAAATAGAGAGTCTTTTTAAGTCGGTAGATTATAATATACACTACAATAATTTTATTTATATCAGCTAAAATCGCATGTGAGTGTTGTTTTAAAAAGGTCCTTCAGTTGTTAGCAGGTTTTCCATTAGGTGCCATCCAACGCAATTTGTCCCAAAAACTTCTTCGATTGCCTTTTCACGATGTCTCTGAATGGAATATTAACGACACTCGGTTCGCAGAATTATTTGGGGGGAAATATAGCGTGAAATGCTACGGAAGTTACATTGTTTTAGGCGTGTTATTTACAAATACACCATGGTATTAGTTGCGAAAGCGGTGAAGCATTTTATATGTAGCATGTTGGTAAACTCAGTGTTATTAAATACCGTCTGCAAGCCTGCAACCCTAGCTCCACACTCCATCAACTCATATGGGTCTTTTTTTCTACGGCTTGTGGCTTTTGGTTGTAACTTGTGATTTTTAGGCTGTTCGTACGAGAGATTACAGAGTAACATAAACTCACGTATAGTTTTTGCTAATATAAATAAAGTCGTTACGGTATGTACTATAATTAACTTAGTAGACTATATCTAAAAAAAATACTCCGTTTAAAAACTAGTTACTGTAGAAAAATCAAAAATCACTTTTAAAAAGCCAAAAAAGAACCAAGCCTATAAATCCTCCCAGGCTTCACCCGCAAAAAACACAACCAAACCATCAAGAAAAAGTGCTCGCTTCCCATCGCACACAACCGCCCACCACAAACTCCGGCCAGCTCGAGATCACTTCATCGTTTCATCCTTTCCATGATGAACGGCAGCGCTGGCGCGAGCGCTAGCTTCGAGCAGCACCCGAAGCGGCGGCCCCCGGCGCTGGGGCCGCCCGACCATGAGAGGCAGCAGCAGCGGAAGCTGCTGAGGCTGTCGATGCAGCAGCAGGACGACGACGTGGCCGCGGGCGTGGTGCCGCCGGTGACTGTTGTCCTGGACGGGCGCTGCATCTGCCACCGCATCCTCCTCACCAGGCACACCGGATACCGCAGCCTCGCGGGCGCCCTCCGCCGCATGTTCGTCGACGGGGACGCCGGCGGCGACGAGGGCAGCAGGAGCGTCGACGCGGACCACGGCCTGGACCTCTCCAATGCCGTCCCGGGGCACGTCGTGGCCTACGAGGACATGGAGGACGACCTCCTCCTCGCCGGTGACCTCAACTGGAAGTAATAATAATCAATCACCCACCAGTTAATTTCCGATCTTGTTTTCTTAATGCATTTTGTGTTGAGACGCCGTTTGATCTGCCGTGTCAGGGATTTCGTCCGTGTTGCAAAGAGGATCCGGATAATCCCAGCGAAATCATCAAACCGAAGGAAGCAACAATGCCGAGGGCTTAATTAACTACGCTCCATCAACTATCACGTGTAATTATTAAACCACACCTCTGCTTCACTCCGCTCGATCGGCTCCACTGTGGTTGATCGATCAAGTCGACCTCCCTCGTCGTCTCCCTAAATATCTATATCCTTTCGTTTGAATTGCATTCCCCTCTGTACTAATTAAGTCAAAAAATTAAGCTCTTGGTGGTGTTGCGATGTGCTACTTAATTAGCATCTCCATTAAGGTGTCTCGATCGTCCCACGACTGTCACGTACCTTACTGTACATGTGCTGTTGTGCGTTAACTCGTGATCCATCCAAGTACGTGCACCTACCATGCGTGAATGTGCACGTACCATGCGTGTTCCTGTCATGACTTGGTGAGTTTTTTTTTTTTTATCTTGAAAGCTAGGCTTGCTCGCGTTCGATCGTCTTCGTGTGATTGATCGGCCTCCAGCCCCATCGCGTCGCGCCGCGCGCGGACAGTTGGGATCTCCCTTTTAACACCAACGTTTGTTTGCGACTCGCGATCGAGCAGCGCGCGCATGCATAACCGAACAGTGATGCAGATACAAGCGAGCGCGGTCGTACGTGCAGCTAGCGTATCGATGGGATGGAATGTGTGCGTGCCGTTTGCTCGATCGTCTATCTGTGCGTGAAACCGAGGACATGTTCTTTTAACTACGATTTATAATTTTTAAGTATAATTTAGTAGTCTAATAAATAATAATTATTAAAAAATTATAAGTACACCGAAAAGGAGAAAAAGCTGAACCATGTCGGTGTCGCTTGTTCAATTAGTGGGGGCGACGACGTGACGGCGAGATCGATCTGCAGACGCGCGAACAGTTGATTGATGGAGTTGACGACCCATGATGTGATAGATCCCGAAAGCATAACTGTCATGAACAGCATGCCATTAATACTACCTCCTTTGGCACCGTTATTAAGGTCCTGTTTGTTTCCACTTAAGATTATTATAATCTAACTTATACATCATAAGTGAAAACAAACAGACAGATTATAAGGTAGCTTATTATAATCTAATAGCCCAGATTATTGTAATCTAATAAGCTCAAAAAAGGAGCTTATTTCAGCTTATTTCAGCTTATAGATCACCTTTTATCTAAATGACCATAAAATTTCAGAAAAATTACCCACCTTTGTCATTCATTAACTCCTCAATCTTTAAACATTATAAGCTCAAGGGCATTGTAGTCTTTAAACATTCGAATACAACAATTCATAACTCTGATAATCCAGGCTGCCAAACACCGGACAACTTATTTCCCACCAGCTTATTATAAGCTAGCTTATATAATCTGCACATATAAGCTAGATTATAATAATCTTAAGTGAAAACAAACAGGGCCTAACTCCCACGGTAAAGTTGGGAATAGATCTTGACCTGCTGATTGTTTGATTAAGTCCACTTCAAACGCCTTCAATTTTTAGCTTTTAGACTATTATAAACATACTAGCCTTTTAATTTTAATTTTTAAAAGATATAACGATATTTTTAAATATTTCTTATTTTCTATTATTTTTTGATTTAGAAAAGACTATCAACCACTCAATTACAATCAAAAGCCTATAGCAAAAAAACAAAAGGTATATTGTTTAAGCCGTTAAGAGCACTACCCAAAAGGTAGCCGCACTCTACCTTCGCCGGTGTCAGTGGATACCACGCGGCCACGTACGGCGCCGGTAAAACCAGCCAGCTTCCGGAGGGAGGGGCTGTGAACTTGTCATCACTGCATGCGTGGCAGGAGCAGTAGTTCTCACACAGCGTGTTCGCGGCCTGACAAGGCCACGACTCCTGGTCCTGGAGCCCGCCGCTCGGCATGCGTACGTGAGAACCCAATTAACTGGCGAAGAAAAAGAAACGCGCGCGCGTACCGGCCCGCTGAGTCGGACGATGTAGTCGGTGTTGCGTTTGGAGTTGGAACTCGGAGGAGTCATGACGCACGAGACAGACAAGGAGGGGTGGACGGACGCATCTAGCTTACGAGCACAACCAAGAATCAAGACGATATCGATCCATCTTTTAATCCGCGAGTCAATTACGGAGGCCGGCAGGATGAAGTCATTCTGCCGATTTTAGATGCACGCGGCACTCGAGGAATTTTTTTTAGAGAAAGCGGGACTTTAATTGATTCGACAATGTCACGGATACATCAATGAAACTTGGAGAGCTGAAGACCAGACATTTCACATTGCGCCCCACCTCAAGTGAACGAGCATGTCTACCAAGATTTATGCGCTTCTACATCTGAGTCCTTGCTTTCATGGCGAAAAGGGCATCTCTCCAGGCTCCTCGCTTTGAACTTCATCTCCCGAAGGATAGCAAATTAGCAACATAAGAACATCTCGTCACCTCCTTCAAATTGCTTATTGCCTCCAAACAATCAGACGCAACACAGACGTTCTGTAGGTAGCAATCCAGAGCAACACAGTCGTCCCTGTTTTTTTCTTATCCTTTTTAGAATGTGCCATGGGTCGGGATATTAGAAAAACTAGCCTCGTAGGTGCGGCGCTACGCCGCGCCAGCCACCGTACGAAAAAAATTAAAAGAGGCGATAATTCGTGGAGTTTTCCAAAAAAAACCGAGGCGAAAACGTATTTTCGAGGAAGGTAAAGGGCTTTTCCTGGAAAAACCGGGGGTAAAAACGTATTTTCTAAAAAGACGGAGGGGTTTTTCGGAAAAACCGAGGATCTGTACGTAAAAAACCGGGGACCAGCGATTTCAAAACGTGGGGGCTATCCAAAAAACGGAGGGCCAAAAATTTCTAAGGACCTTTTCGCGAGAACCAAGGATCTGTACGTAATTTCGGGAAAACACGGGGGCCTTTTCGCGATCTGCCAGCCCAGACCGTACGAAGATTCCTCCTCCACGCGTCGGTGAGGCGCTGGCGCGGGCGCGCCCGGGGCGACGTGGCCATCGCGCCCGGGCGGGGAGTCCCCCGGCTATCAGGGGGCTGGGATACACGGGCCAATTCAAGCTGGTGAAAAAACGGATTTATTCAACGCGAAGCCGAACAATCTAGGTGCCATGCTAATTGTACTACTTACTACTGTACGTTGTGCCATATGTATAGGCTTCTTTATTCATTCACTTCCTATTTGTAACCAAAACTTCTCCAGTGGATTCAGTGCCCAGTGATTTAACCGAGCCATCAGTTTAACAGAAGTCTTCTGTTTAAAAAGATGTTCACTACAAATTGC